>OZ010786.1:122709404-123909404 GCA_963932465.1 Maratus speciosus
AAAAGCTAAAAGTTTGGCCTGGCCCGGAAAACATTTAAAATCTCTGCCCGATCTGACTGAATTTCTTCAAAACATTGATTTTTACTCTCATATGGTTAAAAATTGTTTCGTACGAAGAGTATTCAACAAAAATACTTATTTTATCTTTTTTTTTTTTTTTCATGTTTATAATCTTTATTTTTAAAGAAGCGCCTAATAAAATCACTCAAGTACGCATTTATAACTAAAAAACAAACATGTAATTTAGTTATCTCTTGACTCAACTAAGATAAACACACTTGATTTCAAATTCACTCCATCTCCTCGGACCGAACGTTCTGACACATTGCCCTATGACCTTGACGCTAATAGTTTCGGTTTTGTTTCTTTGAAAAGAACTTTGAATGCAGTAGAAAAAAGAGGTAACGGGATAAGAGATTTTTTTAACGTAAAGTGGATCCATGGATTTTCTTCTCTTTCCTTAAACTTATGATATATGTCTTCATTAGGGATGCACCGAATAGTGATTTTGGCCAAATACCGAATACTCGGCCAACAGGTGAACTGAATACTGAATATTCGGCTAGCCGAATAGTAACCACTAGGCCGAATACCGAATATTCGGCCTGCCGAATAGTAACTATTCGGCCAAATACCGAATATTCGGCTTGTCGTATACTTTTATATTTCAAAGTTTGAAGGCATTAAAATAAATTTTAAAATAATTTTACATAATATTTAAAACAGAAACTTTTATTCTAATAGACAAAAACTTTTTTTCAAGCAAACTTTATGCAGAAAAAAATCTGCTTTGAGTTATTTAAGAACAGGATAGTTATAAAAAAAATTTCATTAATAAAATTTTTAATTTCATGGCTTCTTCTGAGAATTAAAACAAATGAATAAAATTTTCTTAAATTCTAAAACAAACATTTTAAAATCAAAGAGAAATTGTGAAAAAATTGTACAGGTACATATATTTGCTTGTCAGGAAGAGACTAAAGTAAAAGTTAATAAATAATACAATCGATTAAAATTTTATATGGTGACAACTTAGCAAGAATAACTGTTCTACTCCCTTTGATCAAGCAAGTAAATTTTTAAATGAATCCTAGATCAGTGTCTGGAGTGAGCAATCATTTTCAGAGGTTGTAAACATTGTTCTTAAAATCTTAGCAAGAAACAGATTATTTACTGGGCAATGTTGAGGAACTTACATTTGTACATAATTAATTCCTATGAAAATCCTCATGATTGGTTAATTTTCTTAAATAATACTTAACAAACAGCAAATAAATAATGTAAGAACATTCTCTTTTATTTAAATATGATTCTGTTTGTAATTATTTTGAATATCTTTAAGTTGACTGTTAAACATAGAAGTTGTATAAGGTTTATAAAAATAATTTTTAAAAGTTTTTTTAAGTATTCGGTTTGGCCGAATATTTCGATATTCGGCCAAACCGAATATTCGACATACCGAATGGTTTGATATTCGGCCAAACTGAATATTCGGCAACATGGCCGAATACCGAATAGATACCGAATATTCGGTGCATCCCTAATCTTCATAATAATTATCATCATAACAACTTATGATGAAAAGGAAAGACTAAATTTTGAGCAAGAAATATTTTTAAAACTTACAAAATTATTTTTAAAAATGAACAAGAAAAGATGTATATGTAGCAAATAAAAAATAAAATCTGCCACAAACAGAATCAATGAAACAGTTATCAATAGGTGAACTGCTAAATAAAGAAAGAAAAAGAAAAAAGAAGCATTTCTAGTTATCCTAAAGTGGTTTTTCGGCAGTGTGAGATGTGCACGGGCCGGGCCATACTCTTTTCTGAAGGTTCTGTCCGGGCCGGGTTAGGGCATTACTTTTTTCCTGAAAGATAGTGCCGGGCCGGACCTAACTTATTTTTTCTGTCCAGAGCCAGGACTGGTTTCATTCCTAGTCTTCACGATCCAAAATTTTGAGTCCTAGTTTTGACAAAGCCCGTATGAAAATCATTGTCTCGTCATAGCCTAGTCCGTTCAAAGGGCAGTAAAATATGGCCTGGATCAAAAATGTTTGCAAAAAAATGCATACATTTTTAAATTGCCATTTTTCTACAATTAAACATTAAAATTTATTCTTTTTAAAGAGTAGTAGATTTCATACGCTTATTAAAATATAATAAAACGAGTGAAAAGAACCTGCCTATGACGGAATCTTGTTTTAAACTGAATAACGTGTTGAGGATCTTGTCTATAACGCTTTTTTTTCTTTTTTATACAATTCCGTCGTAGCAGATTTTACTGTATAACATTTTTCAGATTTTCAACACTTCAATACATAGAATATGGATTAACAATAGTAATAACTGAAACATTTACATACAAGAAATAGAGATTCATTAAAAAAAATAAATATCACAGCCTGCGACACTTTATCAATGTTTTGCAGAAATTAACTCGGGCTGGGCCGAGATTTTAACTTTTTTCCGAGCCAGTCTCGGGCCGAACTTTAAATTTTTTACCGGGTCGAGGCAATATTTCTTTTGTACGGGCCGGACCGAACTTTTAATTTTTGTATCGGGCTGGTCCGTGCCGAATTTTTTCTGCAAGTCGGGCAGTCCTGGCCCTAATTTTTTTCTATGAGTCGGGCAGTCCCAACCTAGAAATTTCGGGCCGAGCCCAGAAATTTCGGCCCGTGCAGACCTCTAAGTGTCTCTATATGATATTTCAAGACCTCTAAAATCCGGAAAAGCCGCGGCCGAAACGATTCAGGAATTTAGATTGTACAAATATCAGTTCCTTGGGTGCAGCGCTTACGTCGATAAACTTTTTTTTAAAACAGATTTTCATTGGTGCAGTGCTTACGGTGGGTGCGGCAGGTATTCCCGAAAATACGGTACTTCTTTCAGATTATTTCTTTTAATAGCTATTTCAGCAATATCAATAATTTATCACTTTGCAGGCTTTAAAATGAGACTACGGTCCTAAATAGAACAAATGTTGAAAGCGAGAGACACTAATCTCAGTTGTGTGATTATTTTTCCAAATTCATACCAGAAAACTTTGAATAGTAACCTTTTATTATTAACGGAATGTCTATCATTATAAAGCAAAAATAACTATTCAAACTTTCCAGAGAGAATTCGAAATTACTGAATAAAAAGGCCATCAGATTTCTCTACACTGCTGATAAGTTATCAAATTATTCTTATAGTGATTGTAACCTTTCTGATATTGACAGTAATTTTTCAGAAGATAGCAACATTTTTCCAATGGTAAAACTCCTTCGTACTTATTATTTACCAAGCAGTGATTCAGAAGCAAGCTATTTAAATTGATTCATATGGGCAATAACTGAATTTGCCCACTAACTACATGCTCAAAAACATTGAAAATGAAACCAGCCTACAAAGTGTTAACTACAATTGCCGTTGTGAGATTGTTACTGGTGACCTAAACTTTTTAACTTATGATTTTGTTTATATTATTTTTTAAATAATTCATTTAGCTGTGTTGAAAAGTTAAAACAATTTATGACATTTATATATATACTATATGTAGGATTTTATCTTTTACCTGCATAAAGATTGACTTGGCTTGTAACTACAAATGAACATATGGGGCATTCTCACAATCTTTTGACTTTCATGTCCCTGAATAATAATTTTTTATTTAATACACTTTTTTGTGTTTTTTTTATTTCATATACTGGGGAACATCCCATTGCATGATTGCATAACAATATTAACAAGATAAATAAGTTTTGGACGATGTTGGGGGTCCAAATACCAGGAAAACTCATCTACCGTCCCTGATGCTGATTTTTAAGTTTGGAGCTGTCTGTATAAAATTGTTTCAATAAAAATAATTCGATGTAATTTTTTTCTGAAACTGGAACTATTGTTTTATATAAATATGTAGCTAAAAATTAACCTGCACACATTTTTATGGTTGTTATTATTTTTTAAACTCTGTCCCTGGGTTTTAGATTCCTTACCATCCCTCTTCTAAAATTATACAGAAAATCATTTCAGATGCAGTCACAGAATTTTTTTCAAGTTTTTTCTTATGCAGAAGTATGCTAGAGAAATAATGTCTAAAATTCTTTGGCAGGAAATTTACTGTAGAATTTAAATCGGCATTTAAATATCAATTTCAAGCATTGGGGCTTTATTGGTAGTCTCACAGTCCCCAAGGTTTATTCCTGCATTTTTTGAGGTAAATTAAAAAAAATAATAATTTAATCCAATGTTAACAACTGTTTCTAAAAATCAATGAATATTGTGGCTATCACTTAGTCTTAACATGATTTTCCTAAAAATAGGTGGTAATTTTCCTTACCGTCCCTTTTTTTACCATTTCGTCCCTTTTTTACCTTACTGTCCCTTCTTTAACACCCCTTTAAGACAATGTCATACAAAAATTCTGTATTAAAAGTACTACATTGTTATTATTTCTTATCTGAATGTTCTGTTGGTACTATGCATATTAATTATAAGTAAAAATGTAGAAGAAAGTAAAATGGTAAGGAAAATTAAACTCGCAAGTTTAACTTAAACCTCAGTTAAATAAAAAATTTTTTGCTGCTGACCATCTTTTCTTTATTTTGAATCATTAGGCATTCGTCTATCAGATTAAAATGTTATTTTAGAAAATTTAATTTCGCCAGATTTTTTTTTCCCAAAAGTCAAAAGATTGTGAGAATGCCCCATATCTATTAACTTTTTAATTTTATACAACATTTATTACAGGGTTGGGTTTTTGACGCCAAAAACTGGTTTTTGACATGACAAGCATCAAAAACTGGTTTAAACTGTCGAAAAGTGTCATAAGCTGGATTAAACCGTCGAAAACTGCCAAATACATGTAACACGCTAAAACACTTTAAAAATAGATAAACATTAAATAAGTCAATAATTTATGTGATCTTTTATTGAAATTTAATGATTTAAAAAATATATTATTTGCAATAAAATATTTTTTTTTTTTTTTTTTTTTGGATTTTTCAACCAGAAGAAAATAATTTTGTACAATTAAATAATCCGGATCAATTTTACCCCGCAGCATGCTGCAGCACACCACTTGTTTAGTACATTTATTTACACCCAAAAGATTTTTGAGTTTAGAGTGTATGAAGCGTTAGAAAATAGTCTGTCTCTTAATTGATGCTGAGCTAGTAGGACTTGATAGCAAAAGCATTGCTAGATGAGCAAGTTTAGAAGCAGGCTCAAAAAGCTGTTGCATTTAGTGATACCTTTCCACCAAACAATGGAGTCCTCCCTATAGCACTGAAATAGGAAGACTGGAAAGGGGATTCTTTAGCTTCATACACAATCAGTATGGGTAAGCATCCATAAACTCTCTCCGTAGCTCAAACGCGAGCTGAATCAACTGATACAGCAGTCAACCCTTGCCCCTGATGGTTGGGATGCAAAGTATAAGCCAAACAATGGTATGGTTTCATGATTTGATCCCTTCTATTATGCACTTTTTCAGTACGGGCTTACAGGAATTTTCTTTTAGATGACCGAGCCAATTTTGTTCAGTTTTAAAATCGAAAACATTTTTATATATTGAAAGAAAGCATGTTTTAAAAAGATTTTGACTTTAAGCTTTTTTTTTTTTTTTTAATTGCTTCTCTTATTTTGTAAATGTTTAAAATTAATAATCCAATTTCAATTTTGAATGGAATGGTTATTGCCTAGACTAGAATAACATTGATGCACATTATCTTGTTATATATACAAATAAATCTACACTTTTCTAAGTTTTTTTTTCCCCATAAAAAAAGCTAGCTAATGCTTTAAGCTCTCAAAAGTAAGCGAAATTAAAACGATTTTAAGTAAGAGAAAAAATGTACAGCTCAGGTGAGCTTAATGTCTACTTTTTAGAAAAACACAATTTTACAAAAAAAAAAACTAAAAATTTTACCCTGTTAAAAAGTTGTACTTAACAATAATACTTTACTATGTACTAATTACTGATATAGAGTAAGTGTGAATTTAAAATATTACATGTAATGTTGTCATGTGTGACATTTAATTTGAATTTTTACATATCAATTTAGTATTTGAGGTTTCTGACATGACGGTTTAAACTATGGTTTAAACCCGACATAAACTGACACATGCCAAAAACCTGCCAACCCTGTAATTATTACTAGTACTATATACTAATTATACAATTACAGTAATAGTGAATTTTAAATATTACATCTAATGTGTGACATTTAATGTGAAATTTTACAGATCACTGTAAGTATTTGAGGTTTTTGACATGACGGTTTAAACCGCAGTTTAAACTGTCAAAAACTGACATGTGTCGAAAACCTGCCAACCCTGATTTATTATTAACTGAAACAAATAATATACTTAGTAGATCATGGCTATTCAATCACATCGATAATATAATACACTTGTAAACATAAATATTGGAATTCCTGCTGAGATCTCTTATTTGGCATTTAACCCCTTGGGGACGAGCGACCGGTATCCGTGCCGTGTAAGTTGCTAAGAATCAGTGATTATTCTCACCAGTAAACTTTTATTGTAAATTTTGCTTTATTGAATCCAAGCATTTTCCAGATTCAATGAGGCACAAATTTCTGTTTTATAAAACCAGTGACAAAAGATTAAAAATACTGTAAAAGACACTCGTCCCGAAGAAGTTAACAGAACTTCAACCTTCATGTTGAGATAAAAACTAGCCATATCAACCTTTCTCGGTACTTTTTTTTTCTTTCATACATGAAAAGATTTCTCACCGTTCCTCGTGTTATGCTTTTTCTTTTCTTTATGATGTTGTGTATCGATTAATTAAACCCTTGAGTTAGTTAAGTTGCAATGTTGACGATGTATATTTATTATATATATACATATATATCTTAAGCTTTTTGAAAATCAATTATTAATGCATGCTTGTGAATTGGGGAGGACACAAATATTTTTTTAATGACAACTAGAAATATTTCGTGAAAACTAGTTTTTTTTTTATACACCCTTGTCCCAGCATATGTATTGCTCCTAAGCAAATTTTAATAATAACAGTAGAGCTTCATCAAACTAAATATTATTTCAAATGAAATTAGTTGAAATGAGGTAAATTGCTTTCAGTAGGGGAGTTTGGGGTGGAGTGGGACAGTAGGTTTTCTCTTTATGATATCATTCTAAACATTTCATGAATTGCACACTAGATGAAGCAATGATAGCCCAATCTTTAGTTGAAAAAAAAGTTGCTGATTTGTATAAGCTTTCAATTGTATAAGGAAAAAAGATTATTTCAAAAATCAAAAGTAAATTTCTTTCATATATTTTTATGCTTTCTGTATATTAACACTTAACCGGAAACGTGAAAAACCCGTTCACAAACAGAACACTTAATAATTTACCAAATAGTGAACTTAAATATTTGATCTTTAATAGTAATGCATTAAAAGGATCAATTTTTTAATATAACAGCATAAAAATATGTTTTGAATGTCAGAAAGAGAAAATATTAAGGGCAGATATGTAGACGCAACCATCTCACAGACGGTACGTTTCCGGTTAAGGGTTAATGACTTGTTCATGCATAGATGTAATAGCTTCCTTAATTATGGAACATTATACTGTTTATTATCCATAATTTAAACTAAGCCTAAAAGCAGCATTGTTGTTTATAAAAGAAGTTTAACATAAAAGTAGGTATTGGGAGGAATGGGCCATCCATTTCCTTCTTTTTAATAAGATGTATGTAAATTCCCAATAAGCAAATACTTTTAAGAGCATAATATGTTAATTATAACATTGATAAAATATTCATTTGCTTCAAAATGTAAATAAATTAAACTTATAATTTTTTTATGTCATCTGTGACTGAGAATCCTGGATTTTCTTTCCAGTGTTGAAGATACTGGAATTTGATATTGTGGGACATACATTATTATTCTACAGTCTTTATTAGACTGCATATGTGGCCGGCGCTAGACTTTTTGTACCTAATTACATTTTGTTTTATAGCTGTCCCATACCTCCCTGTTAGTGAGGAGATATGGGACGCATTTTGAAACTTATGATTTCTTTAATTATAAAATTGTTTCTGCATGTTATGTTTCTATATTGTTCAAGGACATTAGAAAGTGTTTCCTTTTGTATTCTATAAATTTAAATTTTTGTTTTCATGTCTAACAAAGTTGATTTTCTTATTTTTGTAAAAAGTGTCCCATTCCTCCCCACTCTTCCCTATTTGTTTTAACTTTATTTTTTGAATTGCTATAATTATTTAGGAAAAAATATGCTAATATTTCTATAATTAAATTCTTTATTAAACTAGTACATAGGTAAAAGAAAATTCTCAGTATTTGATTTTAATGTGTGTTTTTATTTACAGATTGCCTGGTATGAATATAACTGGCAAAGAATTTGGAAGAAGATTCAGGAAAGCACTCTCAATTCCCTTTCAGTTGAATCAAGCGTGCTCAGCAAATATAACAGAGTTTGTATCTGCTCATGCTGCTGCTTTGGGCTGCTCTGAAAAAACTTTCTTTTATCCACTTCTTACATGTGTTGCAGCATGCATGGGTACTGAGTGCTACACTGAAATATCAAGTTTGTGGCAAGAACCTCCTATTATATGGACTTTAGTTATCACTCCTAAATCTCTTTTCCGCATTGATGTCGCAGAATATTTAAAGCAGGAACTTCTCAATGTACAAAATGAAATATGGTCAACAGAGGTTCAAGAAGATACCAAAGACGGTTTTAAAAAATTTATCTTTGATATGTGCACTCTTGATCAACTACAAGATATGCTTAAACTAAACAATGGTCATGGATTTGGTATCTATAATAGCATTCGATCATTACATAAGTGCATGATAGCTCCAGAAGAAACAGACATTATGCAGCGTTTGCATAATGGACTTAGCTTGTTTAAAGATTCTCGTGTAAAAAAAGTTACGTTAAATAAAACAAGAGTAAATTTTTCAGTTATTTCTACACCGCCTGTGGTGCACCAAACTTTGAATACTGCACCAAACTTTCAGGAATTGTTTTATCAGTGTTTTCTAACTGCTTGTGCTGAAGAGAATCATGTAAAATTTAACCAACTTTCTGCAGAACCACAGCCTGAGAAATTAAGAGAAATTTTTCATTCGTTAATAAAATTGCATTTTTCTGGCCCTATTGTGTACAAATTAAGCGCAGAAGCTGTAGAAAAGTTTGGCCAACTTCATGATGAGCTTAGTGAAAAAGCTAAGCAAATGTCTCGAAAAAACTTGGAATACAGTCTGGTCTTTCAACCAGCTCTAATTTATTTGGTTAGATTGAGTTGTATTCTACATGTTTTAGATAATGTCTTGGAATCAATAAACTACAAAGTACCCATTTCTTATTTGACCTGGAATACTGAAATAAGTGCTGCAACTGTCTCACATGCTCGTGAATTACTTGGCCATATTATTGATCAACGTCGTGCATTGATGGAACAAATTACTTTTGAGTATACTGGAGCTCCTCGTAGCCCTGCTATTAATGTAGATGGACAACAACAGTCACCTCAATTCAGAGGTCAAAGAACACCTCAAGCTAATCAAATTAGATGATTTTCAAAAAAGGCATGGGTGAAAACAAGAACAGGCAGGGGAAAACAATTGTCCTTTCCTTGATTTTCAAGTATATGCAATTGAGTTTTCTTCTTCACTCATGATTTTAGAAAAAATTATTAAAATCTATCCTTCTGAAATGATTTAAAATGGAGTCACCCGGGATAATTCCTGGTCACTGAGTTTCTGGGGTACTAATTCTTGGTCATTTTCACTTTCATTATCAAAATAACAATTTATCAAACTGAAAAAAATCTTAAAGTACTTTGAACCCTTTGCTTTGAAATTTAAATATATCCCTTAATTATTAATGTAGTTCAAATTTAATATTGAAAAAAATATAGATATATTCAAAACTGCTACTCAAATTTCTGCAAAGCAACATTGACATTGATTTTTAAACATTTTACAAAGATCTGTGTCATTTTTAAAGTTTTAATTATTTCATTTTCCTTTTACTTCAGCTATGACATATCACAGTTTTTAAAAGTGATTATAAAATTTTCTTCTGCTATATTATGAGCCCTTTTATATGAGCAAGTCAAACTAAGTCCATATTTGTGGGGTAATTCCTAGTCAGTGCTTAATAATGTAATTTTACAATATTTATACTTGGTATTTTATCTATTATAACTGTGCATAACCTAAAAATTATTGTCTTACAATTTTTTTTTAACCATAAGTGTATCGTAGCATCCTTAACTGTAACTGTAAAGAAGGAAAACAGTAAGATAAGAGACACTATATAACTGAACAATTAAGTAGAAATACTATCTCATTGCAAAATGGTGCTTAAAAGTATACCTAATGCAACAGAGGAACATAATTATTATGCTGTGTATTATGATAAAGATCCGTATTGAAGTTTAAGAGTAAAATTTCTTGAAAAAAGAGCCGGAAACTTCATTTGGTCTAAGCAAGATAAAATCAAAAACATAAACTTTCAGTTATATATTTTATGCAGTGGCGCCAAATTATATGGGCCCATGGGGCACGAGCCCACCCAATAATTTGCTTTCTCTGCCCACCCAATTTCAATTGATTTAATTTGTTTCATAATTTATTTTTTATTTATTTAATTGCTGAAATGAAATTTGGTTTTATTAACGTTCACAAAATAATTTTGCTTGAAAATACTAAGGACATCCACCAGACTTACGGGAGCACTGAAAACACCTTCAGCAGATGTATAGTTAAATTTCTCACAAAAACAAATTTTCTGCCTATTTTGCCATCGGTTTTGATGTCTTGAATGGATAAAGCACTTAGGTGACTAAAATGTATGCTTTTCTTGACATCTAGTTTTTTGAATTTTCAATACTTAGCAATTGCAATGTTTAAAATAAATATTAATGTATTTATAAGGAAAAATTTATAAGAATGTAATTTAATAAAATTATTTATAAAATTGTAATTAAATTATAATAATTTAAAAATTTGCCTAGAAAAAACATGATTTAATTTCTAATTATCATCTTTAGTCATTCGCTTCTCCCCTCTCTCTCCCCACACGCATACACACTAAGGGAAAAAATTGTATGCGTTATTTTACTCAAAAAGCTTTGAGCCCACCCAATATTTTTGAAAAGTTGGCGCTACTGATTTTATGAACAAATTAATTTGCAAGGTATTAATTAATCCATTCACAGTGGATGAAGAAGTAATAAATACTGCTTATAAATGTTTAAAAATGTATAAAAATTCTTTGGCTAATTAATGTTTTGTAAAATGTACAAGAATCTTTTGCACATCAAATAAATGTGTATTTATACACAGAACCAAGTCTATGCTTTATTATTCCACAATTATGAGATGAACAAATCTTTTACAAGATTGATTCTACTTATTTTAATACTCAGTCTTAAAAAAATTAACTTTACTACTTTATTTGCATCAAAAAGGATGCCGACCAATAATTACCCCAGAAGTGACCAAGAAATACCCCATTTCCAGGGTAATTCCTGGTCACTTAAAAATTATAATTATATCAATTATAAATGCATATATATTTAAGTAAGCATTTTATTATATAGCTATCAGAGGGTGCTTATTCCACAAAAAAATTGGGAACAATACCTTTAATAGTTTTTATAATAATTGGATGTTGTTTATTTTTGACCAGGAATTACTCGGGGTAACTCCAATTAAACACAAAGAGAAAAAAAGGCCAGGAACCTTTTATAAGGAGGGGCTCCATTCTCCCTTCCTCTTCTCCATAAAAGATAGCTTTTTTTTTTGTTGTTGTTCACATGCTAAAAAAATTATCTTAAATGGGTTCAGGCACTCCTCCATGATAAAAAGATCAATTCTTCATTTTGAAAAAAAGCCAAATGATGTTGATGTGTTTAAAAATTGTTTCCTGTGTGGGATTCTGACAGAAAATTCTTATGTTAGTTTGTAAAAAACCCCCATTAAAATAATTATTAATAATAAAAATGCAGCCTTGGCAGTGGACTAAAGCACATCTGTTAGAAAATCTTGCCTATTCTTGGATTTTGTTCAGCAGGCACCCATGTTAAAAGATTATGACATGAAGCTGATGAAAGTTTTATAAAAAAGAAAAACCCTACTTTGAAAAACAATCTTATGAATTTCAGGCTCAAGAATTAAGAAATGTCTTTTTAATTTTACCTAAACACAAAAATTATATGAACAAATTATAAATTTCATATTTTGACATTTTAAATACATTATACAGTAATCTCTGAATTATATGTCAATGCAAGGGATTGGTGAAAAATGATGCATAAATGAAATTCAAGTAAAAATTAAATTTGAAATAAATGTTAAGACAATATTAACCTTTAAATAGTTAAATAACATGCAAAATAATAATAAAAAAATATGATTCAATTGGATTGTTAATGATTTACTAATTCAAATCTAAAATATGCAGGGGAGGGGAATTTCTAGAAAATTTTACCAGCCAAGGATTTTTTTCTCCAGCCAGTAAAATGCAACGTATAGTTGAAAATTTTTATGACAAAATTTACGCAACTCAAAAATAGTTGGTTACTTAAAAATAGCAAATAAAGCCTTTGTGCAACAATATTAAAAAGCAGAAAAACCAACATTTAAAATGCACAAATAATATATGAAAAGCAGCAAACAGCTGTTTCGAATCTACTAGCGAGATTCTTCTTCAGTGCAAGATAGGGAAAAAGGAACAGCGTGCTAGAAAAAGCAAGCCTTGGCTCAGCCTTGCTTTTTCTAGCACGCTGTTCTTTTTCCCTATCTTGCACTGAAGAAGAATTCTCGCTAGTAGATTCGAAACAGCTGTTTGCTGCTTTTCATATATTATTTGTGCATTTTAAACGTTGGTTTTTCTGCTTTTTAATAGTTGGTTACTATTACTATAATGCCTTTTCATATTTTTTTTCTCTGTAAAATTAAGAAATATAAACAAGAGATGAAAGTAGTTCAATATAAAATAGAAGTTAGTACCATGTTTACATCGCAGTAATTAGGAAAGTTGAAAAATATAGCTAACTACTAAAAAAAAAAGTTTTTGCATATCTCTATAGTTTGCAGTTTTCAAAGATTATATAAAAATTCACTCGCCAATGGCGAGTAAAATGATGCATTTAAAAAAATAAAATAAAAATAAAGGTCAGCATTCATCCACGCTTTACTGCTATTATCGTATTCATATGGCAATTTTTTTACGTCTTTGAAATAACGAGGATTTGTCGATTTACCAATGAGCAAAGAGGATAATTTCTCAGAACCATCTGCATTACAGCATAGTACAGTCATGGGAAAAAAAAGTAAACACCTCCTACTAACTCCTCAACAAATTATCGTAGATGAAAGTTACTGGTACCGAACAATTGGAAATAAAGTCTACTTTTAAATGATGTATATAAAATTTGCTTAGGGGGCCATCTACATATTAAAACAAACCCAAACTTCCTTTTTTTCAATGGCAATACCCAATTTTAACAAGATATTTCAAATCTTCGGTTCAAACTATGCCTAGACACCAAATTTCAAGTCATTTGAATGATAATTTTGTGACTAGATATTTTGAAATTTCTTCTACTATCCTGTAATCTAGCAGTCTTCAATGACTGCTTGAGTAGTGCTTAAGATGCCTTGATCAAGAAGGGGGCTCTCTTGGTCAACAATCGAGTACCAAACTTCAATTTGGATACAGCCCCTAAAATACATTCGTTTTAAGATAATTAATTTCTTGGAAACTTATCATACGAATTGCATAAAAATTTGTTTTTAAGCTAATTGAAGGGTGTATAGTTCATTTATGCTGTCAGAATTATATACGACTATAAAAAAAAACAAAGCTATGGTGTGTTTTAACATGTAGATAGCCCCCTAAGCAAATTTCATATGCATCATTTAAAAGTAAACTTTATTACCAATCGTGTGGTACCAGTAACTTTCTTCTACAATAATTTTTTGCAGAGTTAGTAAGGGGTGTTTACTTTTTTTTTTTCCATAACTGTACAATTGTGAGCCTCTCTATTTTTTTTACTGCCATGACATGCCTCACACTTAAAAGATAAAGTTTTATCGGCATCATTTAGCCCAGTTTCATCACAATTAAAAATGTCACAAAGCTTATAATCTTTCCATAAAGCTAGCAGATCACTTAACCACTGTTCAACATTATCTTCATCAACGCTTGTACTTTCACCACTTATAATTCACATAGCTAATCCATGCCTATTTTTAAGTTACTCTATTCTTCCTTTTGATGCAGAGAAATTTTCCATTCCCATAGTCCAGGGTTGGCGAACCTATGGCACGCATGCCAGAGTTGGCACGTAAGACAATTTCTCCGGCACACGAAAAAATAAATTTTATAATCATTATACAGATAACACGTTTTTTCTGTTATAATCAATAAAATTTTGTTCCACAGATTATCACAAAAAAGGCAAATTTTCTTTTCCTGTTATGTTATGCAGAGTTTTTAACATGTATTTTGCCTTTCTATACGAATTTATAAAGTTGCATTTTTCAGACTAATTTTGTTAGACAGTCAATGCAATATGATGGAAAATGGATCCAATTTCTATGCATATTTATAAAAATATCAAAATATGAATCAGTTAATACAGAAATTTCCATCGAACATCAGCAAAAATCTCATCAGTAAGTTTTCTCATCAATACATTGTTTAATGCAACTTGGATAATTATAACCAGATGTTGCATTAATAATAAACTCAAAAATTACTAAAACAAAAAAAAAAAAAATCTTTATTTCCTTGTTACAGTGCGTATCAATCATATTTACAAATTAAAATTTCGTTAGTTTAATAGCTTATTCCAAAATACAGAGAAATCGCATTTTAATTTTTAATATTTTTTAATTATTAATGCATGAAAGCAACTGATTTTTTAACTAGTGTCTTGTTTAAACATCGCACACTGCAAAATTATTTTATGTCTAAGTTTGGCACGTTACATTGTTGATAGATGTTGTTTGTGAAATTTTGGCACGCCCACGTGAAAAGGTTCGCCGATCCTGCCATAGTCTGTGCTAATTGAATTCCCATTTTTCTTAATAACCGACAATTGACTGGTATATTGGAGGCACAAGCTTCTCTAAGTAACTGCATTAAAGCTTTTCCCAATTGATCAAATTTTCCACTCTGTATTCTACTCTGCTTCTTGGAATGAATTCCACATTCTTTGTTGGCTGCCTTAATTGCATCTTTGTTTTTCAAAATGCCTTTTAAAGCTGTAACACGAATTTTGAATTGTTCTGCTAAAGATTTTTGTCACATGCGGCATCTCTTCGGACATTTTAATAACCTCCATTTTATAAGAAATCAGTAATTTTGTTCGCTTGCTCATTTTCAATAATGAAAAAAAAACACTTCAACGCTCCGAGTGAGGACAGAAATTTGAGAGTAAAAAAGACTTTTTAATCTGCACAAGATAATAAGACAAATTTCAGTTGCATCATTTCTGAAAATAAAAATCCCTCTCACCCTTCCCCCCTACTCTGGAAGTAGCAGGTGCAAAGGGGTATGGCCAAGTAATGCAGCTTTCAAATATTGTTCAGATAACAAAAGCAAGACATACAATTGATTTCCTTTTTACAAGCTGATGTGATTTTTTTTTTTTTTTTTTTTGAAAGGACACATGTAGAATAAGAAGAATTTAATGGAAACTTGAAATTTCTCGAATTCATTAGTGAAAGATGCATTTAAAGTTGTGACGCATAACGAAAAAAAAAAAAAAATCATTGCGTCGCTATATGTTAATCCATGACTATCGAAAATCGATGTACAGTACACTCCCTCTAATCCGCACAGGTCGGGACCAAGGGTTTTGCGGATTATAGAATTTTGCAGATTATAGGTCATTTCTTTGTTTACATTCAAATATTTGGTGTTTATCAACAAATGTAGTAATCATATAGCTAATAAATAACACAGAAATGAAAGAAAATATTTTTTTATGCATAAAAAGCTATAGTCAATAAGAATACATTTAAAAGATATAATAATACAAAATTAATGGAAAACATTTCTATTTATTTTTAAATCTATCAAATATCACAGTGATAGTAGTTTGCTTTATAGTTTTTTATTCATGCTATGCAGTTTAATCTTGATGTCTTAAGAGGCAGGATTTCTTAATCAGTAACAAAAGTTTGTTTTTTTCTAAAAAAATAAGATATTTATCCTCAACAGGTATTTTATCTTTTATGTAGCCAGCAAATGTGCTCAGAATATATCAGTCTTAATAGTTATTTATAATATGCATAAAACATTTCTTTCTAATGAATGCAGAAATGCATTAAAAATTTCTAAATTCACCAGAGCTGTTCAACTTTTATTATAGTCAAAGTGTACATTATCTTGGTTAAAAAAAAAAAAAAAAGAGAGATTTTAACTGTTTGTTTACATCTAAAATATTGTGCGGATTATAGGCATTTGCAGATTATAGGGTTGTGGATTAGAAGGAGTGAACTGTATAAGTAAGGGAGTTGCATAAAAGAGGCAACTTATAAGTGAGAGATTACTGTAATTTATTTGCTAGTTTTCATAGGTTATGTTCATACACAGATCATGAATTATCAGAATTTTTGTTTTAAATTTAGTGCTATACAATATATTCTACATAAAAGATATTCCTTCATTGTAGATACTTGTTAAAACTAAACAGTGTTCAAAAATTAAAAATGTCACATCTAATTTATTTGCAACTGGGCTT
This sequence comes from Maratus speciosus, assembly GCA_963932465.1. Lineage (NCBI taxonomy): Eukaryota > Metazoa > Arthropoda > Arachnida > Araneae > Salticidae > Maratus > Maratus speciosus. Next base: position 122,726,157 of record OZ010786.1, read on the forward strand.
ATGTGAATATCTTGATCTATTTTATTATTGGAGTATTAACAAATATAGGTATTCTTCTCTTAATACAGTTTCAGTTAGTGTGTTAAACTTTTTTTAGATGCTCTCTTAATTAGTGCACATGCACAAAGTGTGCTGAATTTTTGAAAATGAAATTTGAGGAAAAAAAAATTAAAAGAATTCTAAGAAGCTTTTCAAAATCTAGAATTTCTCAGAGAGCATTTGATATAGACCCAGACATCGATAGAAGTATGCAACTATACAGAGGATTAGAAAATCAAATTTTGTTTTTCTCGGTTTTACTGCAAGATGCATTCTAAAAAGAAGAAAAAACTGTGCAATTGGCAATTTTTTGCTTAAATAAATTAAAATGTATGTAAGTTTAAAGTAATCAAATTGTATTACAATAAGTTTCAAATCAAATTATGTAATTAAAAAAAAAAAACTTAATGGTAAGCAAGTTAACATAAATAACCTAAGGAATTGTAGTAACACAAAATTAAAATTGACTTTCAATGTTTCTCAATTGTTATTTATTAAATTAGCTCATATGTTTATGGTAATGGAAGTTTATGAAAATTAGATAAACTTTAATTAAAGTTTCAAATCAAGCTGTAATATGCACTTTCTAAAAGTAATACATTAAAACAATATCATAGTATGTTGTTATATTGTAATATGCACTTTCTAAAAGTAATACATTAAAACAATATCATAGTATGTTGTTATATTGTCTATTTATGTTGGGTTTTTGAGAAAGTTGGCTGTGGATCTATTGTAGTTTTTCACACTCAAAGTATGTTTCGATTAGTGTGGGATTAATTAACTACACTAATCGATGGATATCTGTACTCGTCTTTTGAGCACTGTTACATCCATAAGCAAATACAGTAGACTCCTTTAAATCTGCATATTTTTTCAGGTGTAAACAGTGAAACTTAACCTTAACAGTTAAGTTGCAGAAACAAAATTCAAGATAGCGCTGAAATCAGCAGCGATTGCAATGTTTGTTTGTTTTTTACTGATTTTTTTGTTAATCATGTTCTTTTGGCTATTACATTACAGCTCATTAATTACTAAATAAAATTACCTTACTTTTTATTTTAATTCTACAAAATTCTAAAACCCACACAACCCCTGGTTTCAAGATGTGCATATTTGAAGGTGTCTACTGTATACAGTTATGGAGAAATTTTTGTTTTCATAAGAATTATATGACAAATTACTTATGAATATTGTTATATCTACTCATTCTTATCATAATCTAATTGACAGACACACCATTCACAAACAATACTTTATTTTGTATAAGTCATCCCATGTACTGTTAATTTTTGAAAGCCAGGCCTAGCACTCTGAGATGATCCTACTATTTAAAGGGGGTGCCATGCTGAGATGGGTATTTTCCGAAGTTCTACTTCGGCATTCTCTTGTATGCTGTCACTAAGATTGGCGCCCATCCAAATGCAACTAAACAAACTTCACTCATCCCTATTTTGATAAAATGAAAACAGACCTGATGCATGTGCAAAAGTGTGGAGGGTTTTGCTTTCCGAAAACAAACAGTACAACTTAAATACTTTACTAAGAAGCCTATCTGTCTGATTTTTATTAATCAACTGTATCTGAAAGCATGACAATAAATTGTAAATAAAAAGTTTTATGGCTGTAAATTGAATTTCTTTTGAAGAACGCTTAACAAGAGAGATAAAGACAGAGCATTTTCTGAAATATTTATCTTGTAATAAAAAGTTTGTAGACACTCATTTTAATAATATTATTAGCAAGCTATGATTTAAACATAAATATTTAATTATTAAATGTAAAATTGGATATATACATAAGATTTCTTTAAAAGAAGTTTTACATTTTGTGACAAATTCTTTAGTAAATGGCCTAATTTTACCCAACATCTTGAATCTTCTAAGTGTATTTGAAAGCATTAAAAAAACATTTGTTAACCATAATTTTGATGATTTAGTGCTGAAATAACCTAATAGGAATCTTCATTTTAGATACTTACTAAAACTTTAAAAAATAAATAATAATAATATAAGATAATGTGAATTAAATACTTAGATAAGTCCATATCTGGATATCATTTTATGATTCTATATGATCTTAAGGCCCCTGTCCCCAAAACTCGTTTCTTGAATTCGATCTCTTTAGATTTTAATTCCAGCTATGTCCTGTAGGGCAGGACTGGGCTTTCGGACAATTTTGCATCCAATCACAGCGAAAAAGATTTGCTTGACTGTCAATTTATGGTGATATATTTAAATGAAGGCGTGTTTTTTCAACACTTCACTTGACAGAGTAAAGTATCAATTGGTTTTGTCCTCCCCTCCCTTCCCCTTCTTCTATGACTGCAAAACATGTGTCTGTATGTAGTAAACCCACTAGGTCTGTCAACACCCCTCAAATGGCGCCCCTGGGCCCACTTGAAAAGCACAATGAGCCAAGAATGATTATCTACGTTATCAGTACTATCAGTTGAAGCTGAAATAGCGGCTGGTATGAACTATGAAGCAATCTTAAACAAATTCAGTGAGGCGATAAGCCGAAAAGTTCGTCTATTTTAATTTGTGTTTCTTTCTGTAATTTTTGTCATTATTTCATTAGCAATTATACTTGTATAGTATACTCACTGGAAAATGAAAGAGGCCTCGCAAAGCTGATGTTGCCGACGTCTACATTTCGCCTAGTGCCACCACTGACTAAATGCATCCTATGGATTTAATTAATTAAATATTCAGTTACTTATTAAAATTTTTTTGCTTCTCCTGTTTAACTGGTTTTTCCCTTAACCGGCTAACCGCCGGTCCAGTTTAGGCTGGTTAAGCAGTAGGCTACTGTACTTAGAAAACTTTATAGAAATATTTAAAAAAATATTCAAGGCTGGAGTAGCACAGTTGAAGTTTATTCTAACAGAACGAAAAATGTCCAGACCAGGGATCGAACCTGGATACTTGGCGTGCCGTGCCAATGCCTTACCTGTTAGGCTATCCGGACTGATACCTGGCTGACATAATTCACTCTTATTAGTTGGACTTGGCTGCGAACTGCAGCGCTAGTTTCATTCATCCGAGCTATAACTATAGCATTTACATGATGAAACTACTTTAACACGGAAACTCCTGTATACCATGTCATTAGATCATAATGAAGGGAACGAATATTTTTTCCAACTGGATTAAATCATATTCAAGGCTGGAGTAGCACAGTTGAAGTTTATTCCAACAGAGCGAAAAATGTCCAGACCAGGTTAAGGCATTGGCACGGCATGCCAAGTATCCAGGTTCGATCCCTGGTCTGGGCATTTTTCGCTCTGTTGGAATAAACTTCAACTGTGCTACTCCAGCCTTGAATATGATTTAATCCAGTTGGAAAAAATATTCGTTCCCTTCATTATTTTTAAAAACTTACACAATTTTTACTTCTAACTGTCGATTAATAAAGATATTCAGAATTATTAAAAAATAGAATCATATTTCATATTTAAATAAAAGAGCATACATTTTACTTTCTTTATTTGCTCTTTGAAAAATGACATTTAAGAAAATTAACTATTCATAACATAACAATCTTGATAGGAATTAATGATGTACAAATGCAAGTTCCTGAATATCTGCTAAATAATCTGTTTCTTGCTTTTTCACAAACAGAGTGCAACAAAATGAATCAAACTTTGAGGGGTGATAACAGGTATCAAGACAAACAGTTTTTTTCCAAGAAACCAGGATCATAATCCATTATGATTATTCAGTCAAAAATATAGTATATCTCACTCCAGAAGAAATTTGGATTTTCATTCATACAAGTTAAAATGATGAAAATCTTGGTAAAATATGAGGGGCTTACAACCATAGTAGACCAAGTACATTTAGAAGTTGCATAAAATCTGTTTATCCACTCCCACATTAAACCAAGTCTGTAAACAGATGACATACATGAGAAAGTATGTGAAAATGGACTTGGTTCACTGTGGGAGTGGATAACAGATTTTATGCAGCTTCTAAATGGACTATTTCATTTTTACTTTCTTCTACCTTCAATAGAAGACAGTATTGTAATCAAATTTTTTTTCGACAGATTTACAAGTTTTAGGAGTCAGAGATCGCAAAAAACATGTTTATAAAAAATGTCTGTCTGTTGCCATTGTACCATCAAAAAGTGTATGAAGTTATGCATAGAATTGAAGCAAATTTTTTTTTAAAAGTTTTTGACTATGGCAAGCAGGTTCCTTTCTTCATTTGGGAAAAATCTGCCAGAAGGAGGTGCTGTAATAGCGATTTTGAATATTGTACCATCAAAAAGTGCATGAAGTATGCATAGAATTGAACCAATTTTTTTTAAAAGTTTTTGGCTATAGCAAGCAGGCCCTCCCTTAATTTGGAAAAAATTGGCTGAAAGGGGGTGCCAATGTTTGTGCATTTTGAATTTTGTACCATCGAAAAGTGTGTGAAGTTATGCATAGAAATAAACCAAATTTTTTGTGTATGTTTTTGGTCATGGCAAGAAGGTCCTCCCTGAATTTGGAAAAATTCTGCCCAAAGGGGGCGCTGTAATAGCGATTTTCAATATTGTACCTTCGAAAAGTGTATGAAGTTATGCATAGAATTGAATAAGATTTTTCGTGTATGTTTATGGCTATGACCAGTAGGTCCTCCCTGAATTTGAAAAAATTCTGCCGGAAGGGGGTGCTGTAATAGTGATGTCTGTGCCATTTTCATAATTGTACCAGTGAAAAGTTTATGAAGTTATGCATAGATTTGAACCAAATTTTTTGTGTATGTTTTGGCCATGGTAAGAAAGTGCTCCCTGAATGTGGAAAAATTCTGCCGGAAGGGGGCACTGTAATAGCGATTTTTTTGTAATCTTCTTAATTTTTCGTAGTTCTATTGTACATCAGTGGCTCGTGAATCAATGGGAACTTTCCATCCTGACAAGCCGATTATTCGTTATTTTAATAAATATCATGATCAAGATTAACTTGTTTTTCTCCGATTAATTGACTGAAGCAGAAATTTAAGATGAAAGTCAAAGTTGATATAGTATTGAACTAATAAAAAAGAAATATTGACATCTGTAGCAACATTTTGAAATATTAAAATATATGAGATAGAAGAAATTTTGAGATTGGCACATCCAACTATAGTGAAATATGTTTAACACAAAAACACTTAACATGAAAAATCGGTTAACACGAAATGCTATAGCGGAAAGGGCAGTATACTACGCAATACATTTTTTTTCTTTTAACACGAAACAAAAATCATTTAACATCCCCAAAGCAGAATATGCTTAAAAGTGCGCCGTACGTCGCAGAACATTTGAAATTCGCATTTTTAAGAAAATTCACCATTCAATTGAAGGAAAAATCGCAAAATTCATCACCCAATGGCCGGAAAAAAATCCCAAAAAATTCTTTAATTGTTCATTTAAAAATATTGAAAAATTCTGCAATTCGTCAGTCAACCATGAAGAACAAATCGTGAAATTCTTCGGCCTGTTGTGGAAAAACATATAAAATTCGATGAACAGTAGCGGAAAAAAATTCACAATTTTCGCCAATCAGTCGTAGGTAAAAAAACATGACGTTCGTCGGTGAATCACCGGAAGAAAAAGAACTGCAAAAAAACACACGATTTCTCTATTTGCTCACAAGAAAAAGCCTCGAAATTTACCTACGGTACAAGAAAAAAAAATCGCAAAATTTGCAAATTGGCTGCAGTTAAAATATCACGAAATTTGTGAGTGGATCGTCTGAAGAAGCTGTGAAATTCGTCGATCAGTAGCAGAAAAAAAAACTCATTTTTCTCCATTTGGTCGCAAGAAAAAGCCGCAAAATTTGCCTATTGGTAAGAAAAATATCGCGAAATTTAAAAATCGGTCACAGGTAAAAACATGAAATTCGACAGCGGGTCGTCCGGGAAAAAAATCGGAAATTCCTTGATCATTCGTGGAAAAAAAACAGAGATTTGGCCAATTGGTTGCAAAAAAGCGACAAAGTTTTCCAATCAATAGAAAGAAAATATCACGAAATTCACCCATCGGTTGCAGCTAAAAAATTGCAAAATACTTTAGTGGATCAATGGAAAAAATCGAAAATTCGTCGATCCAATTAGTCGCAAGAAAAAGAGAAAAAATTGCCAATCACTAAAAAGACAATATAATGAAATTCGCCTATCACTCACGTGTAAAAAAACCCCTTTAAAATAGTCAGAAAAATCTTCAATCCATCCCATCGTGGAAAAAATCCACAATTTTTTCCAATTTGTCACAAGAAAAAAATGGAACATTTGTCAGTCAGTCATCAGTAAAATACACAAAATTCGTGTATCAGTCACGTGAAAAAAACTACGATTTTCGCCAATCGGTCGAAGAAAAATATCGCAAAATTTGCCTGCCGGTCGAAGTTAAAAAGCGCAAAATTCCTCAGTGAATTATGGAAAATATCTCGAAATTCTTCAATCAACCAAAGGAGAAAAAAAGAGAAATTCGATGATTAGGTCGATAAAAAAACAAGAAATCTGCCTGACAGAGGGAAAAATCTGAAATATTGAGAAAATTGTCAATCGATTGTCGGATAAAATCGCAAAATTCAGCAAGTTTCTTTCGTGTGTGTGTGTGTAAGCGTTTTACAAAATGTCTTTTGCATTTCTATAAAGGATGCAATTGCACTTCTTCATATATAAGAAAATATTCCTGTGTCTTTCTCTTTTATTCTCACAGAACATTCTTGATCAGCTGAAGTTCATTGCAGAACATTGCAAAGTATTCTGCTTTGGGGTTGTAACATGAAAAAAATTCACTTTCGATCTAGTCACTTTGAGTTGCAGCTGGTGAATTTTATGTTAAAACCACTGACTTTTGCGTGAAAGTCAGTGAATTTCGTGTTTTTTGTAAATTAGCTTATGTTTTATGAGCACAATGGCTGAGAAATTGGTGTGAAAACAAACTGCTATTTTGCTTTAAATGAAGGTAAAACTGCTTAATTCAGTTGAGGAAAAAGAAGGACGAAAATAGAAATCTGCAGAGTTTGGCATTGCCAATTCTAATTTATCAACAATAATAAAAAACAGGGATCCCATTAGGTTAATGTTTGAGCACAGTATGTTTAAGCCAGAGAGAAAACGCATGAGAACTGCTAAGTATGAAGATTTAGAGGCAACTTTGCTTATTTGGTTCAAAAAAGCTAGATCTCAAAATGGTGAAAAAGACACTTAAAAAAAATAAATAAAATAAAATAAAAAAAAAGATATCTGATTTTTTCCTCCCCAAAACAAAATATTTTTTACTTGCTTTTTATATAATGGATGCAACTTACAAGTAGTTTAAGAGAAAATCGAAACGAAATTTGACGACGTCGAAAATATTTGTGAGTTCTGCTCTTTTTTTTATGAATCTTTTAATGTGAAATTCTTTTAACATGAAAATTTTTTTTGGTCCCCTCAGTTTCGTGTTAAACGTATTTCATTGTAGTTGTTTTTTCAAAATGGACTTTGTCTACTATGGTTGTGAACCCCTCATATCTTCATTGTTGTTAAAGTTGTGAACAAAAATTCTGTTTCAGCTTGTAGTGACACAACCTGTATTTTTGATGGAATAAGTGGATTGATATGCTGGTTTTCCTGTGCAAAAAGTTGTCTTGACCACATTATCTCCCAAGGATTTAGGAACAATCTGTATGTTTATGATTGCCCACGCCAGGTACAGCTCTCTGTTGCATTTAAAAACCTCCTTGCTAAATCAAAAGAAGCAGGAAAAATATGATTGCTGAGTTGGCACCATTTAAATAGATTGTATTATTTATTTACTTTTTACTCTAGTCCCTTCATGACAAATAAGCAGTTATATGATTGAAATTTTCCTTCCAATTTTTTATAAAATTTCTCCTCAATTTTAAAATATTTGTTTGGAATAATAGAAAATTTTACTAATTTAAGTAACAGAAGAAGATGTGAAATTTTAAGGTTTTATTAATTAAAAAAGATTCAAGACTATCTTCTACTTAAAGCAGAGGTACCCGGGCTCCGCGTGAACTTTTCAGGGGCTCTGCCATGCTTTTGTTACAAAAGTATTTATACATTGCTGATAACTATCTTCAACAATCTGAACTCTTTTAATTAACTAAATTTAATTTTCTTTAAACTAACTTTTCTTTTAACTAAATTCTATTTTCTTTCCAGCGCAAATATTAATTTACGTTCTATTTTTATGTTTTCCGAACAAAAAATGCAATAAATAGAAAAACAAACGTATATTTACTGTAAGAAAGTCAGAAATTGTATTCTGGAGGAAAATTTTGATATTTGAATATTCCAACTCCTCCTCTCAGTGTGACGTGAGGTGAAGTGTTACCCAATGAGTCCACGTTTCATGCTCAATTACATCATTTATTTGAAAGATAAACCACCTGTTTTTTTTTTTTTCCAATATGAAGGACAAAGTAATGTATGCATGCTTCAAAAGAAAATATCACAACACTTGTTAAAACAAATATGAAATGTCCTGGATATAGGTGAACTTCACGGGTGCGAAGTAGGTAATAAGATATACTTCTACAACTAATTTAAATTTTTTCCTTTTGTCCTGTTTAATCACTGTGATTAATTAGGACATAAATAATGTTCTATAATTAGTGATAGAAGTTTGCTTTGTTAGACCCCGTCTCCCCCACTAAGTTGGCGCTTACCTGATATTTTAAAGAGCCGCTTGAGTTTGTGAAGATTATATAATTGCAAAGATTCTTAATAAATCTCGTAAAATTGATATTGCCATGAATTTGCTTTATGAAAAAGTTGTTCATTTAGTGTCAATATTTCCTTGTCAAATAAATCATTTTTTTTTAAATTAACTCTATAACAGGTGACATAAAAGAACACTTAACAGCATCTTCAGATGTAGAAAATTTGCACTACAAATGAATGAATTTATTGGTGTTACTGAATTAGCAGTTTTGTTAGTATTTTTCAGTTAGAGTGATGTTTTTTGCATTGGATAGCTGAGGATGATCTACATCCAGTCTAGTTTTTACTTTTTCAATTTTGGTAATAGTTTTTTTTTATTATTAAGATAGTTTCAATTTCAGAACTGGTTCCAAAGTGAAAGGAATTTTTTTTAAATCTGAAACCAAAATAAAAAAAGTAATAACTAGCCCGGTTGTAGAACACCCTCATCTATGCTATGCAAAAAAGTCATTCAAAAATATTAAAATCAAAGCGAGAAATCTGAAAATAACGCCCCCTTAGACTTAACATTATCATTTTCCTTTCTTCCCATGACTGAAGTGGACTCTTAACTGACTTTTTTGAAACGGGCACTAGGGACTTGACTTTTCTATTATTACAGTGTTTGAGAACATTAACTTGATTAAAATTAAGCACCTTATTAACATCAGTCTGAAAGAGGTTTCACAAAGCTATCAGGATTAGAGTCCTGTGTGGGTCGGGTTTTACCCGACTCGAACCTGCAAATTCCATTTTAAGTCGACCCGAACCCGCAAAAATAATTTCAGGCAACCCGCAACCCGACCCGAACTCGCAATGTAAGGAAAGCAAATCATGTTTTAATACCGTTATGAAAAATTATTTACGTATCTCTAATAGAGGTCTGCACCGGTCCGGTCCTCGGGGGGTCAGCAAAATTTCAAATTGGCCAGGCCGCTTTATTAGGACAGTTTTTTCAATGGGCTGGGCTGATAAACAAAATAAACGGTCCGGGCCGGCAAAAAAAAATGAACGGCCCTTCCAGGCCGGGCCGATAGCTACAATTAAGCCAGTCTACTAGCCCAATATAAATATTTAGACGAAGTCGATAAAATTATAAACGGGGCTTGCCGGGCTAGGGCCGAACTTTTAAGTTTTACACGGGACGGGACGGGGCGTGTCGTTTCCGGGCCTGGTAATTCCGCCCCGTGCAGACCTCTAATTCTCTAATATCATTTTTATGTTTTACAGAGAAGAATGAACAAATCTATATTCTTTAATATTCAACTATAGTAAAACCTTTGACCCGACCCGATGCAGGGCTCTAAATGGTATAAAACAAAAAATCTAATCTTTAAATATGCTTTAAAATTAGCTGCGGTTTCAAAAGTTCCATTTATAACGATACACCTTGTTTTACACAAGCGGCCATCTGCCTTTAGTTTATCAGCAGTTATTATTTTGAAAATTTTCTGGTCTAACATACTGCATCGCGTATGACCACAGTTAAATTATTCACTTGATAGACAGGAAGGACCATTTAGAGTTTTGCTGCGTATTGTATTTTTAAAATATGATAAAAATATAATGCAGTTTGTTATTTCGAAGACTGGTAAAATGATGACTAAATACAAAACAGACAGGCACACATTTTGCTTTTGTGAAACTTTGATCTGCGGTTTATATAGGCTTTTAACGGGGAAAAATATTTTCCACATTCTTTTAAAAAAGCGGGTCAACCCGAACCCGACCCGCAAGAGTAAAAAAGCCAACCCGAAACCGACCCAAACCCGAAACAATGAAAGCCAACCCGACCCGCACCAAAAAAATTTAAAGTCAACCCGACGCGCAACGGGAAACTATAGCTCCAACCCGACCCGACCCTCGGGTCGGGTCAGGTTCGGGTAAAAGCGGGTAACCCGACCTGATGCAGACTCTAATCAGGATCATATTTTTTAATCTACTAGTTAACCATGAATATAATTTTCCATACATTTTTAACTGAAATTAAAAATTTAAACTGTAATTACATGCACAATTTTTGTACTTTATATTACGCATTTCATCGATATAAAAAATTAGACAGTACATAAAATACAATAAATCTTACCAAAACAGAACCTGTGTATGAAAGAAAATTTTCAATGTGTCAGAGATAATACAGTTATAAGCAATATGATATAATCAAGAAACAGCTGTGATAAAACATATTTACAAGTGCTAAAAAAAGATTATTAAGCAAAAATTCCTGGATAATATCAATCTTCTTTCCTGTAAAACAGAATAATATTGTGAAAGGCAGACTTTCAAGCTGAATATTCAGAAGAAAAAAAGCTCTGCCTTCTAATTCTGTTCTATTTCTATATTCCCAGCATTATTTAACTTCACAAGAAAGCTTACATGTGATAAAGGAGTAAAAATGAAATATGCATTGTTTTTCAATACAGGTTCACATGCATGAGCAGGTTAATTACTGTATCTTTGTAGTTTGGCTTGCATCTTTGTTACTATTTTTCCCCACAAAGCAAACTTAACTAGCAATAATTTTTATGCAGTATGTCTAAGAGGAGTTGTACTAATGGGTTATGCATTAATTACATCATACTAAAAGGTAGACAGTTAAACCATTTAGTAGTTCTTTTTTACCCTTCCTTCACTTTATGTCATAAATCATCACACCCCATCACATTTTTTGGCTGCTTTTAATAGAATTTTTTTTTTAATTTAAAACGCGATTATTATTATTTAAATATTTTTTTACAAATGTGTAAGATTGGTTGGTTGTATTTATGTCGGCCAATTATCAGCACGTGGGATATAGGCCCTAAGGAAGGGGGTGCCTTCCGTGGAGGTCTTTCTAAGGGAACCTAACCCGTATTAACGCTTGGAGAACCAAGGTTCAAAGAAAACCACGATAACTCCGAACGATTAGGCCGACGGGCACGATTGGGATCGAACCCAGCACCTCCCGTCTACCAGCTTCGAGAGCAGAACCTCTCGGCCACTGGTGTAAGAGGGCCAAATGTGTAAGAAGTGAAAGAAAATAAAATTTATTTTCTTTAAAAATTTGCTAACTTATGGTACACTTGCCCAGGGGTGGGGAAATACATCCTTTTACTCGCCACTGGCGAGTGAATTTTCTGACAGGGCAAATAAATTTTTTGGTAGTCTTTGTAAACTACAAGCTATAGAGATATGCAAAAGCTTTTATTTTACTAGTTAGCTACATTTTGCAATTTTCCAAATTACTGTGATGTACACATGGTACTAAGTTTATCTTGTACTAAACTTTCCTCTCTTGTATATATTTCTTTTCTTAATTTTGTAAAAAAAAATATATATATATATATGAAAAAGCATTGTAGTAATAGTAACTAACTATTTTTGCAGCCACGTAAATTTTGTCACAGAAATTTTTAACTGTACATTGAATTTGCTGGCTGGTAAGATTTTTTGAAAATTCCCCACCCCTGCACTTGCCTAAAACAAAATAAACTATGATATTAAAATATTAAAAAAATTAACTCTCATTTATATTTTTAAAATCTTTTTTTTTTTTTTTTTTAAATAAAATGAACAAGTGATAAAAGAAACATATTCATTAATCTAAAGAAAAAAATTTATTGATACATTTGAATTATCAAGCACACACACAGTAGCTTCTTAGACTGACTACTTAGACTCATGTTGTCTTTTGATTTTCATTTTGTTGATTAGTGTTCAGAGTAATATCGAATGGTTTGTCATAACCCATCATATGTGAATAGGCATCTGGATCTTGAATCATACTGGCATCTACAAATAAAGGCTTTCCATTCACTAAAAATGAACTCAACATGCCAGGCAAATCAGGCACTGTAACATCATCAGCTTTAAATTTTATTTCTTTAACCTGATTTATAATATTATAAGTTTTTGCAGTGAATATTTTAGTTTCATCATCAAAGTATAGTTCTAAAACATATCGTTTAGTTATCCAGTGCAGCATGAATGGTGTAGAGAGAAAAAATAAAGATATAGTACCTGCAGCAGAGGCTACAAATACATTCAATTTGCTTAAGTCATAAATGACAGTTGGGAAAACAGCAAATCCTATCATACTGGATGACAATGACAAATACTTGACAATTTTTATTCGAGTTTTTAAGGGTGCTGTATAAACAAGAATATTATTTTTTTCAGATTTGGAAACAGGAGTGCACTTTTGAGAAGCATAATGAACCTGAAAAAATAATAAGTCACTTCAGACATGTTCTAAACCTAAAATGTTATTATCAGAAAATTAAACATACACATTTAATAATAAACTTTTAATTAAACATGATAAATTCTTTTGTTTTAATTTTGAGATAAAAGTTCTTTTCTTGCTATTCAATGTAATATACTATGTACAAATATAAGTTGTAAGACAATATTTTAGTTAGTTCATGACTTCCCTGAACTGTCAAAATGTGAATATATACATCACTTGTAGACAGTGAAGCATATTAACCCTCTGAGTGGTTTGGACATACAGTGAAATACGTTTAATACAAAACTGAGAGGACCGAAAAAATTTTTCGTGTTAAAAGATTCTTAAAAAAAGAACAAAATTCACAAATATTTTCGACGTCATCAAATTCTATTTTGATTTCTTGTTAAACTACTAGTAAGTTGCAACCATTAGGATAAAAAGCAAGTAAACAAAATATTATTTTTGGTGGAAAAAATCAGATATCTTTTTTTTAAGTGTCTTTCAACATTATGAGACCTAGCTTGTTTGAACCAAATAAGCTGTCTCTAAATCTCCCTGCTTAGCGGTTCTCATTGGTTTTCTTTCAGGCTTAAACATATTGCGCTCAAACATTAATGTAATGCGATCCCTGTTTTTTATTATTGTTGGTAATGTATAATTGGTAAAGCAAAACTCTTTGCAGATTTATGTTTTTGTCTTTCGTTTTCATCAACTGCATTAAGCAGCTTCATCTTCATTAGAAGCGAAATAGCAGTTTGTTTTTGCACTGATTTCTCAGCCCATTGTGCTTGTAAAACATAAGCTAATTTACAAAAAACACGAAATTCCCTGATTTTCATCAAAAATTCAGTGGTTTTAACACAAAATTCACCAATTTCAACTTAAACTAACTAGATCGAAAGCGAATTTTTTTTGTGTTAAACAATTTTTGTTTCGTGTTAAAAAAACAAAAAGGTATTAAATTGCATGGTATACTGCCCGGACTACTATATCATTTCATGTAAACCGATTTTTTGTGTTAAGCATTTTTGTGTTAAACATATTTCACTGTATTTTTCAGTTTCCCAAAAACAACTTAAATCTGTTGTAGACAAAAATATTTTAAACAGAATTGTATTTTAAAATACATGTAATATGAAGGTCATGAAATGTATTTTAGAAACAAACAGGGAAAGAAAATTTAAATTGATTATTTTCATAAAAATGCAGGAAAGCCCTCAAAACACTCAGAGGGTCAAATACTTAAGCACCTCGATGTACCTGTGTACATCCTCATTTTAAGTCCAGACTGCAATGTTCTAAGCATCTATTTTTTGTAAAAGCTAATTGCTACTGCAATAGCATAAACATACATAGCCTTTTTTTATTATTTCCTACATTTCTGCACTATAATAAATAGAGATCAACCGAAAATTCATTTTTGTTTATGGCCCAAAATCTAAGTTTCGCCGAAAATTCAGCCAGACTGAAACTATCTGTATTTCAAAAATCTCATTTCTTTTTTCAGAAATTTTCCACATTACTCATTGATTTGAGCTGTATTGGCTCAAATAAGAGATGAGACACTCTTTATTTATTGCTATGAACTTCGCTGTTTATACAGGAATCTGTTTAGAAAGAAACTGGGCCCTTTAAAGCAAGCCTTTCCAACCTTTCACTAAGCAGGGACCAAGGACGCATCTCAGCTCTTGGCAAACAATGAAGGACGCCATTATTAACATGGCTTGAAACATGCAACAAAATTATCTCATAGTATTAGTAGCGATGGACACATGCAAATGTATCCCAAAAGACATAAGGTCTCTATGAATCTGAAGCTTCATGTTAAAAAAGAAAAAAAAATTCTTAAAAATAACTAAATCTTAGTAAATTTCGAGTTATACATTTTTCTGCGAGGGGCTATCTAAAAAATTTTTGAAGTGGAAGAGAGCCAGAAACTTAAATCTTGTCTATCATTAAAATAAAAGGCTAATCAGAGATAATGTTATTTTTTTTTAAGACACAAAAGTACTCCATTTAATTTGGAGGCACAAATTTGCCGTTATGAAAAGTAGTAATCCAAGACAAAGACAGTGATGATATAGCGACCAATCCATGGATTATTCCAAAGAGATAGCCTGTAGGAGCTTTCATGAATGGAAATCATTTCTCATGATTTTATAGATTTTTTTTTTTTTTTTTTTTTTTTTTTTAAAGGAGAAAAATTACCTAAAATTTCAAAGGTTTGGGTGGCAAAATGACAGTCCTTTACCCTTATAAAACAGCCAATGGGCCAGTATAACAACATCAAAAACAATAACAAAAAAGCTGAATTTTCATGCACGAAGGAGATATGGGTTTTTTTTTTCTACATTTTACTACTTAATATATTTAAAAAATTATTGCCAACTTTTACGAATTCTCATCGTCATATTTTCCGTAATTTTTTTTATAGAGAATAAATAACTATAAATTAGTGAAGAAATTCGACACTTTTAAAGTGCGTTTTCATTTCTGATGCGTGAAATACACTTGCAGAGGTTTCAAAAACATCTCAGAAGCAAATATCAAGGATTTTTAATAAAGCATTCTTTAAAATCGAATTTTATTTTTAAAAAATGCTAGTAACAGGAAACCTTCAAAACGTTGCCAAGAAAAGCTTCAAAGGGCACCATGTATAGGTCAAAATTAACATGTTTACCCACTGGCCAGTACACTGATTTTTTTCACTGGCCAGTTTTTTTAACCACCGGCCAGAAACAAAGTTATGTACGCTCCATATAAAATTGTGTTTTTTCTAACTATCAACATTGTAATTTATTAATATCTTTCACTTACCATTCGATATAATTAAATTCAACTAAAAACCAGCATTAACATGTAACATAAAAATATAACCATGAAATTACTGCTTCCAAAATAAAAGTCAAACACATATTTGAAGATTTTTAGACAACTTAATGCAATGTATAAAAGAGACAAGAAAATTGAAATATATTTTAAGAATTATTTTATTAAAATATTGAATATTTTATTTTTACTATTAATTGCAATGAAATAACTTCATAGCAAATTTTAAGAAAGGTTACAGCAGAGGTGACCCCCCCCCCCTCCCCATTAAGGTGAAATTTGCATTTTCCCCACGATTTTTTGACGAAAGTTGTGTTTTTTCCGCGATCTTTTCATGAAATTTACGTTTTTTTCACGATCTTTTCCCAAAATTTGTGTTTTATCTGCAATCTTTTTGCGAAATTTGTGTTTTATCCACAATCGCAAAATTTGTGTTTTATCCATAATCTTTTCACGAAATTTGTGTTTTATCAGCGATCTTGTCGCGAAAATTGCGTTTTTTCCGCGATCTTGTTGTGAAAGTTGCGTTTTTACCGCAATCTTTTCACAAAATTTGTGTTTTTCCGCTATCTTTTCACGAAATTTGTGTTTTTCCGCGATACTTTGAAGAATTTTGTGATTCTTTTTTGCGATCCTTTGACGAAATTTGCATTTTTTGACGAAATTCACATTTTTTGCATGGTCCTTGGGCAAAATTCACGTTTTATCGTTATTCTTTGACGGAATTAGTGATTTTTTTCTGTGAACGATTGACGAAACTGATTTTTTCGGCAACCATATCGAAAGTAGCAATATTTTTATATCCGAATTTTTGGACTGATGACCGATTTCTTTTTTTGATTTTCGGAACTGAATATCTTAAATTTTCGGAAAATTACAGACAGAATCGCCCCTGCTACTTTCTTTTCTTACGTTCGGAAATTGCCGATCTAGATGCCATAAATTCTGAATGAATTTCACCCCTTTCCTCCCTGGTATTGATGTTTCAACCATCGTGTTTGGCGAGTGAAGACAATAAAGTTATTCACCACGTTTTAAGTGTTACTCGATGCGTGGCGAGTGCTAATTACCCGACTACGGCAAAGCCAAAGGAGGGTTATGATTTTGACAGGCTATGTATGTATGTATGTATGTATGTATGTATGTATGTATGTTCATCTGTTCCCTCGTAACTTCTAAACCACTAATCAGAATTCGACAAATGACATATCATTAGAAGCGTCTTAATTGTCCGCTGGTTATAGGCTATATAGATTTTCACCAAATTCAATGTGGCGCCTTCTAGCGGACAAAATATACAGAGTAAAAAAATAAAGTTAAGCTAGATATGCCGTGTTTGGTATCATTTTAAAGCGCTTCACTTCAAAACCATAGAGGGTTTGTTTATAAGTGCCTTGGATCATAATAAGTTGCTTAAAAATCCACATGACAGTCAATCGTTAGCAGAATTAGATAGATTAAGAAATCTTCCTAGGTCATCTTAATACATGAAACCTTCAATCTACATTACACATTTACACATTACACTAACGACCTCATCCACTAATCGGTCCATTACCCATTTGCTGCCATCGACGGATATGTGCGTCACTACTACCAAATACTGGAAGCGTCATACGTCAAAAAATAAAGTTAAGATAAATATGCCGTGTTTGGTATCATTCAAAAGCGCTTTACTTGTACATTTTGAATATATCTATATATTACTAGCATTTGCTTGTGACTTTACCTGTATTCATGGGGTACTTTTATACTTTTTCAGCGTAGTTTTTTGTCGTAGTTGGGTTTTAGTTTTTTTACTTTATCTTGTTTTGTGCTATAGCATCATGGTGCTTGCAGGCACCACGTTGGACACCCCTGCTCTAAAGAACCCTTCACAAAATTATTCATCTCAAAACAGGACTCTTCACAAAACTTTTTTTCTTAAAACAGAACCTATTATAAAATTCTTTGTCTGAAAAATAGAACTTTCACAAAATTTTCCCATCTCCAAATTGAACGTTTCACTAATTAAAATATGACTTGTCACTTTTACATATACAAAGAAAATATATGTGTATTTTACATACATATATCTTCTTAAAAATGTATAAACACGAACCTGAATATAATGATAACTTCATATTCACAAAATTGTGACTAGATTTTTCACAAATATAAAAATCTGTTCACAATTTCACAAAAACATGACCTTGTGCGAAAAGTCTGGACAGACCCCTGTTATAATTATCAGCCATGACTGACTCAAGACGTGACAAATTATAAAGCAAGTAATACATATATGACTAAACTTTGAAGATGCTTTTCATGTGCTCATTAAAAGCTGCAGATTTAAAAGCAATAGAATTTTTTTAGTTTGAAACCACAGGAGTGTTTGAATATTCTTTGCAAAAGTTCTAGTATAACAGAGAATCCTTCACAGAAATCATTATAAAAGATAAATCGAGGTATGCATAGCATACCTAAAACATTTTTTAATTAGGTGAAATTTGTATAATTAGAAAATTATTATGTGTCATAGAGGAATTAGTTACATTTTATTTTATTAGAAAATAAAAATTTACTTGGGCCACATGTATAATTGATTAATAATTATGTAGTCGTGGAAAAAAAAATGTAAACACCCCCTATTATCGTAGACAAAAGTTACTGGTACCGAACGATTGGAAATAAAAGTCTACTTTTAAAGGATGTATATAAAATTTGCTTAGGGGGCATCTACATATTAAAACGAATCCAAACTTCATTTTTTTCAATGGCAGTACCCAATTTTAATGAGATATTTTGAATCTTTGGTTCAAACTATGCCTAGACACCAAATTTCAAGTCATTGGAATGAGTAATTTTTGAATTATAAACATTCAAAATTTAGTGCTTTTAATGTTAAATTACATTTTCATATTTTTATTTATAACTTCTGAAATTATGATCCTAATGTTTTAACTTTTTGTGTAGCATACTAGGGGGACCAATACTAGGGGAAGGTGGGGCGCGTTGGGACATGGCCCACCTTGGGACATCTCAATTTTGAGGCTTAATTTTGCATTTAAAAATTAGCACACATAAGTGCCAATATATGATACTACAATCTACTCTTCCATGTGTTTTGGAATCACTGGTGTTTGCTGGCAACAAATAATACCATTATTTTTGTTTTGAATGAGGTTGAGTAACATTTATGTGTGTTTTGAAATATAAATTTTTTATTAAAGAAATGAAATAATACAAGTGGGGGCGTGTTGTGATGAAAAAACATGGATTTATTGTTATTTTAATGGTAAAAAATAGACTGCAATGCTAAGCTTGGGGCAGGTTGGGACACTCAGTTGTGGGGCACCTTGGGACAAGTCCAAAAATGCTGTAAAGACCAAATGCAGCTTACAGAAGGAAAAAAAGTACACAACCAATTAGAATTTTCATCAAGCAGTGAGGATGAGAGAGTTGCGCTAGCAAAATTGGTGAAAATTACTCCTGGGAGGAAAACAAATATAAATGATTTGTGTAATGGCAGTAGTGATGAATTTAGCTGTTCATGTGATGCTGATTTTCCTACAGATTGCAAACTTACTTAAGATAAGTCCAGAAACTTAAAAGCTAAAGATAAACCCACTGTGGGATAGTGTACATTGGCAAAGTTTGCAGGAAAACAAAGCATTGTTGTATTTGCAAGGCATATTCAAAATGTTGAGGACAGCAGTGAGTATGAGATATCCATTTTGAGTAGACGAGATCTAAAATTGTCATTTTTTTTTTTTTTTTTTATATATCTATCCTGATAAACATGATAGCTCATTTGTGTATCAAAGAGATATTCTTTTAAACCTTGGCACTCCTGAAAACAAAATAGGTCAAAGATGTGTTTTATTAAAATTTGATGAACACCATTTTTTTCACATCAAATACAAGATCTGTTAATGAAAACATGTTACAATTCAAATTATTAAAGTGCTTAAATCAATGCTTAAATCATTTCATGCTCAACTAAAGCTTTGTTCATCAATTAAATATAAAATTTTACATGTATTTTTGATTAAAACTAGTGTCCTAACCTGCCCAACCATGTGGGGCAGGTTGGGACATTTTAAAGGCTTTTTTGTTTTGTTTTCACTCTTTTCCTATGTGAGATATTAGATTATTATGAGATTTATTTGATACAGAAATGTTTATACTTTATGTCTAATTGGTTCTAAAATAAGAATAAATAATAAATATTAATAAAATTTAGAAAAATTATTTACTGAAAAGTGTCCCAAGGTGCCCCACCTTCCCCTAATATACCCAAACATAAATACGCTGAATTTGCAATTTTTTATAATTTTTTTATATGAAATGAATTATGAAATTAATATTAAAAAAAATTATGAATTGCAACCTACAATTTTTTTGATGGATTCAGATTTATTAAGTCCTGCTTTATGGAAATCTAAAATTTCACATTTTTCTTCCAAGTAGTTTTCAAATTATGCTTAAAAAATGGCAAAATGATGGTTTAAGGGGGCCATCTATGATAGAACTGACTAAATATTTTGAAATTTCTTATGCTCTCCTGTAATCTAACAGGCTTAATTGACTGCTTAAGGTGCCTTGATCAAGCTAGGGAGCTCTTTTGGTTAACAATCGAGTACTGAACTTCAATTTGGATCCCTTAAAATACGCTCGTTTTAAAATAATTAATTTCTCGGAAACTTACGGTACGAATTGCATAAAAATTTGTTTTTAAGCTAATTGAAGGGTGTAGAGTTCATTTTTGCTATCAGAATTATGTACTGCTATTAAAAAAAACAAAGTTATGGTTAGTTTCAATATGTAGATGTGCCCCTAAGAAAATTTTATATATATCATTTAAAAGTAGACTTTATTTCCAATTCCAACCGATTGGTACCAGTAACTTTCTTCTACGATAATTTGTTGAGGAATTAGTAGGGGGTGTTTACTTTTTTTTTTTCCATGACTGTACATTTGTACATATATTAATAACTACTCAAATAATTTTTTTTTTTCGACTTTTTCATTTTCGGCCTAAAATAGGAAGATTACCAAAAGTTGGTTTCGGTCAATCCTCAATTGTAAAGCAACGATAATTCAAAAAACTTATGAACTTTACACATGTAATAGTTGTTTATTTTGAACCTTATTTCTGTTTGCAAAATATAAATAAACCTTTATTTCATTTTCTCACATAACATGTAATTAAATAATTCAGATGTAACTAAAAGTAATGACAAACTACTTTTTGATGAAGTTTAATCTATCTGGTATTCAGTACCTATAGTATCACTAAAATAAATCTGGTGCTTAAGGGGTTATTATGCAATAATAATACATAAACATAAAATCTGTTTCTTGTGTTCAATTACTAGCAATAAAAAATGCTATGAAAAAAAGATTTTTGAAAGCACAATCCAAAAGATGATTTTCAGATACCAAAACCATTGCTATTTATAATCTGATATTACAATTCAATTTGTGCCAAGTGAGTAAAAAGTTCTCTCCCAAGCAACACTTCTACAATGTGGATTGCAGGCACTTCTTACCTGCAAAATTCATTGTTTACATTTCAGAAGTTGTGCATTATAAAAATCTTCTACTGTATTTATTTTAGTATACTGCAATGAAATAAAAAAAAGAAAAATGTATTAATATATTTGGCTGAATCCCAGAACAGCTAAGACACTTGTCATCGCTCAATTTGGCACGGTGATAAATGGATTTTTGTTGTTACCAGTTCGTTTTGGAAATTCTTTCCACGCCTACAGTGGTCTGATCTTGAATTTGGATTGGTTTAATGGGATTGGTTGATTGGTACAGATGTCATATTCGCCCCATATTGGCGAGATTTTTTTCGGTTGCCAATTTGACGAAAAAATCAACAGCATAAACAACATAATCCGGGTTACCACATCAATCACTTTGGCGCAAGTTAAGTACCTGTTGCCTATATGATATTGGCGACAGAAAAAAATCGCGCCAATATGGGGCGAATATGACATCTGTGCCGGTTGATTTGTTGTGTATTGTATGGTTAGGCCTACCTGAAAACTTTTACTGGCAATTAGCTCAGCGGTGTTTTGACAACTCAACTCTGCATGTTTTGTAATTTGTGTAGAAGGAAGACATTTTGTAATTGTAAAATTAAAATGACGACAAGGCAAAAGTTTGTTATTGTTAATTTTTTTTTTTGCTGTTTTTAGTTGTAAAATTTGAAAATTAAAGTACCTGTGTAATTTAGTTTGAAATTGTGAGTATTTGTTAATTTTTTTTTGCTGGAAAGTTAAATGAAGTTTACTGACGACAGGAAATTTACGAAATTATGGCAATTCAACATTTTTTAGAGTTGGATTTCAAGAAGAGATGTCTGTTAAGGTATGTTAAGGACAAGAAGATGTCTGTTAAGGTATGTTAATAATTTTATGCATTTTTTGTTGTAGTGTTTTATAATAGCCGTTAATTATATATTTCGCATGTATGCTGGTCTTACGAGTTTTGTACATTTTGAGATTGCTACACAGCGAGAACGGCTAAATCCAGGGATTTTTTTTTTTCAGTTAATGAATGTGTAACGTTCATACAACGTTTAGTGATTGCTGTTTTAATGAGTTTCCTGTGTTTTTCAGATTGCTGCAGAACTAGGTTGCTGTTATTCATTGATATATATTATTTTTTTATGAACGCGAAGCATTCATATATCCATAAATTAGAAATGAATTGTTCAATGTTTACGTTGATATAAGCACATACTTTAAAAGATTAAATGATGCCATGATTTTTTCTGAAAGTTGTTGAAAAATGAAAATTTTAATCATTAAATCGTTACTCTGATTTGAAAAGGTAGTTTAAAAATTTCACATTTTTCAATAAACTTATGTTGAAATCGTTTGTTTTATTTTGAATCTCATAAAAATCAGCTTTCCTGTGTTTTCTAATATGTTGTTACTTATAAATGTTGTATTTCCCATGATTCCTGGATGATGACTTAGTAAAAAACACTGGAAGCATTCAGGAAAGTGGACCAATCACGTTAGTTTTCAGGCTGCCGCATTTTAGGTTGGCACATGTGGGGTGTTTGGCGCTTGCCGGAAAAGTCGCCAAATGGGGTGTCTCGCCTGTTCTGGGATTGTGCCATATATTTTTGTGATTTTTTTTTTTGTGTGTGTAATGAAATATCAAATACAGGTTACTTGAATTCAAACAAAGCATTTATTAATATGTAATAACTTTTTAAAGTTCTCCTGTTAGTTTTCCTTTCTTGGGAACTTGTTTTATTTGCAAATTACACATTTCAAATCCTAACAAAATAAAAATAATTAATGAAGAGTTTTCTTATGGAATAGAATTTTGTGAAGGAGAAGTTTGAAGTATAATTATACGTATTATTTATAAACTTGGCGAAATTGTAACTACCTAAGTACAGCTATGAAGCAAATGTAAATAAAGAAATATCAAAGACCTATAATTTTCTCATGATAACATCACACATAAAGAAAGAAATCCTTCAGCATTGCTATTGTTATTACAGAGTTTCCTACACTATTTTTAAAAACGGCAAAGTGCTGCTGCTGAGAAAAGAGCAAGTTTTGGATTTTAAAGGGCACATTAATTTTTAAAGGCATTCTTTCAACTTTTAAAGTCACCTTTACCATTTAAAACTCAGGGCACTCATTTCATGGTAACGCTGATTTAGTTTTTAATAGGCAAACAATTTGTTTAATGCAAAAAGCAAAAATGGCACTTTTTATTTACTGAAGGGCAAGAAGCGTGCTAATTTTTTGGATGAGAAACAGGAGAGCGCTATTTTATAAAACAAAAGACAGGCAGGGTGCAGCACCCTGCTGAAACTGTCTGAAGAAAACTCTGCGTTGAAATATTAGGTTGAGCAAAAAGTTCTGGGAAATTTTTAATCTAATTGTTACCAGAATTTGTATTGTATATAGGAGCTACTAGTGATATATGACAGGGAGTATATATTAGGAGTTCAGGAATTTCGGCTCCAAAAGGCCTATTGAACAATATGATTTGGGTGTGTTGATCCGGCATTATTGGAGAAAAGGTCTAACGATTCTGAAAGTCGTTAATGAGGGTGAAGATGCTGGTAGGCGACAAACTTCGTACTTCCAGCAAATCCGGAATCTAGCAGAACGATGGTAGAAAGTCGTGAACTATGATGGTCTTTGAAGAATACTCCTTGTTGCTTTTGTTGTTAATTTGTGCATAACAAGGCATCTTTCAAAAATTTCCCAGAACTTTTTGCTCAACATAGTATTATAGTGCATAATTAAAACACATTATGATTTTAGGGTCTCAAAACATCATCTTTACTTAAATATAAATAATAAAACAAAAATTTTAGGTAGAAACATATCAATACGATTGAATGTAATTTTCAATTATACGAGAGATAAAAGGTAAACATTGTATTAAAAAAATAACTTACTGAAGACACTAGTTTATTTTTCTGAACACAAAGATTATAAAAAATTCTTTTAGTTGAATTGTAATTATTAATACGAGAAAATCTGCTAAAAAAATGCATCTTAATATATTATAATTGTAGAAAATATTAAAGATGCCAAATCTTAACTCCACTATTTTTTTTATTTTCAATATTTAAAAAAAAATCATTTGGTAAAAACACTACCACCATATGCTGAGAATAAAAGAGGAATACAGATTTTAAGCATTAAAAATGAAAAGAATCAAGCTACAGTAAAAGAAATCAATGAAAACTACTTTGGAAACCGCATGAATGTTATGTTATGGTGGTAGGTTGATTCATTGATTGTGCAGTACAACCATGGAGCTGTTATGTGTCCGCAGTTTACAAGTTTTAAATTTCAGCTGTATCTCAAGCTTGAAATCACTTTTTACTGTTTCGGAATGAGCTTTACAACAATGCATTTTTTTACAATCAATTCATTCCATCCAGATTAAACATTCTCAATTTGAAAATATTGTGCTCTAGTCAACAAACGCAAATAATATTTATTTCAAAAATTGACGAAAATTTTACAATAAGAAGTGCTAATGACATAACATGAAAAACATCGTGTTTCTAAAGAATAAATATTGAGAAAATGTAAAATTTTAGGTTTATTCACACTTCAACAGAAAAAAAAATTAGGAATGTTTGAAATTGTTTTAAAAGATATGTATTTTAAAGAATTTATTTTGACAATAAATCCTAATAGAAGTACTATTAATAATAATCGCTACAGTAATCTTCTGTCATTCATGTTTTAAAATGCTGACACATTTAGTAACATAAAAGTGCAATAATGACTGACAACAAGTAAGTCTTGTACAATGAGTCAATATTTATAATTTTTTTAAGTAAATGTATAAGTCCATCTTAATATATTTTTGAAAATGGAAAAAGAATTTATCCTGCCATTAATTTTATAGTTCGATATTTTATTGTGTAAGAATGAAAAGCGGCTCGCGATTTTTCTTATTTTTAAACATTTTGATACTGCTTAAGCGTCAAATATATAACTAAATAGTTGCATTACCAGTTAATGTTTAGAAATTATTTATAAATATCTTTATGTTGAAAATTGTTTAAAAAAAAACACGTTAAATTGAACTAACTAGGGTAGATGTGCCAGTAATGGACACCCCTTGATGTTTTTTGTTCATAAAAAAATAACTAATAAATATTTAGCTTTAATTATTTTATTATAATTCCCCCTTGCATGTTTTATAAAACTGGGTTGTTGTTGACCCTTTTAATCAAACCAATCCGGAAGCAGAAAATATTCTTTCAAAGTTTCACTGTTTTTCAATGAAAATCTTAATGAACAGGCTAAGAGCTGGCTTCATTTTATAAAGTCATATATTCTTTTTTTTTTTTTTTTTCCAAAATTTGCAGTTTTTTGTTTTGGTAGTAATAGAAAACTTTGAATTTTATAATGGTAATAGCCATTTATAAAATTTCATTTATTTTTAAGGTATTAAGAGGGGTGTCCATTACTGGGATGCTTAATTAATCATTTCCCAGTAATGGACAACCCATGTAGACATTGCTAAAAATGCAATTTCAGTAATGTTTATAGTGCATAAAATATTTTGACTTAACTGAAAACCTAAATAATTAAATTTAATTTTTAAATTACACTTAGCAAAATGTAAAAACACCAAAACTTTTATAAATAGCTGCTTTTTAAGTTATTTTATGTGGTTAATAAAATTTCAATATTTTATTCTTTTTTTTTTGTGTGTGTGTGTGTATATAATTCTGCCGTGTATATTTTATAATCTGTCAATCAAACCACTCAGGAAACAGAAAATGTTGTTTAAGGGCACAGTTAAAGTGGGGCACATGGGGCTTAATTCCTCCCAATTTAAACAAAAACAATTAAGTTACAGAAGTTGTTAAAAATCTATTTTCCGTTTTAAAAGTTTTCTTATTCATCTCTGACAAAAAATAAATAAATAAAAATGTAGTATTAATGAAAGTGAAAGTTATAGCAATCATAAAACTAGTAAATCTGCAGATCAGTGGCCTCAAACATCAGTTCTACAGTTTTATTTTGAAATTATTTTATTTAGTATTTAAAATATCGGAACTACTTGCGAATACGCCCGGAGTCTGCCATCTTGTTTCTTTGTTGGTCATTTGTAACCACTTTATGCTTAATTTAACAACATAAACAACAACAAACATAACATAAACAACAACAAACTTATCATAAACAAGAACAAAAATAAATAACAACAAAAATAAATAAATAAATCCAAATCAAGAAATTTAAAATCGGCGATGATCAACAAAGAAACAAGATGGCGTACTCCGGGCGTATTCGCAAGTAGTTCCAAAATATCCAACCCATAGTATCATTTCTTTCATATTTGTAATATTAATTATTACAAGTAATATATCAAGGAGTCTCTGGAAGTTTAATTGCTAAAAATAGTGAGACGAAACTATACACTAATACTCCAAAACATTTTTATTATTACCTTTTAAATCACCCCACTGTCTCAATAATTTGATAGCTGTAATTGCTTGATATTTAGTATTTTAAACTATCCATCTAAAATAATTAAAATATCAATCTTCTGATCAGAGTCAGATAATATAGACGAGCACGCGAACGCCGTTCGCAGAAAATTTTCAAAGTTTGCAGACAGTTTTGATGGGTTTTTTTTTACAAGTTTCTTTATTTAAAAAAAGAAATTAACAAGACCACAGGCGGAGAATCGGTGTAATGCACGTTGCAGACAAGCTCTATTGACAAGGTCTGTGGGCCATTTTTCAACTGGAGAGAAAAAAAAAAAGTTTGCTAGAAAGTAGGGTAGATGTGCCAGTAATGGACACCCCTTGATGTTTTTGGTTCATAAAAAAATAACTAATAAATATTTAGCTTTAATTATTTTTTTTATAATTCCCCCTTGTATGTTTTATAAAACTATGTTATTGTTGACACTTTTAATCAAACCAATCAGGAAGCAGAAAATAATGTTTCAAAGTTTTGCTGTTTTTCTGTGAAAATCTTAATGAAGAGGTTAAGAGCTGGCTTCGTTTAATTAATTTATATATTATTTATTTTCTTGCAAAATTTGAATGTTTTTGTTTGAGTAGCAATAGAAAACTTTGAATTTTATATACTAATGGCTATTTATAAAATTTCATTTCTTTTTAAGGTTTTAAGAGGGGTGTCCATTACTGGGATGTTAATTAGTCATTTTCCAGTAATGGACACCCCATGTAGACATTGCTAAAAATGCAATTTTAGTAATGTTTATAGTGCATAAAATACTTTGGCTTAACTGCAAACCTAAATAATCAAATTTAATTTTTAAATTATACTTACCAAAATGTAATAACACCAAAACTTTTATAAATAGCTGCTTTTAAGTTATTTTATGTGATTAATAAAATTTCAATATTTTTTTTTTTTTTTTTTTTATGTAGTACATATATATATACCTCACATATTTTATAATCTGGCAATCAAACCAGCCAGGAAGCAGAAAATGCTGTTTAAGAGCACAGTCAAAGAGGGGTTCATAGGGCTTAATCCCTCTCCGTTTAAATAAAAACAATTAAGTTACAGAAGCTATCAAAAATCCATTTTCTGTCTTAAATGTTTCCTTATAAAAAATAAATAAATAAATGTAATACTATTAATGAAAGTTATAGGTAATATTCATGAAACTAGTAAATCTGCAGATCAGTGGCCCCAAACATCAGTTCTACAGTTTTATTTTGAAATTATTTTATTTAGTATTTAAAATATTCAACTCACAATATCATTTCTTTCATATTTGTAATATTGATTATTATAAATGATAGGATCAAGTAATCTCTGGAAGATTGTTAAAATTAGTGACACAAAACTAAACATTAATATTCCAAAACTTTTTTTTTTTTTTTACCTTTTAAATCCACCACTGTTTCAATAATTTGATAGCTGTAATTGTCTGATATTTAGTATTTTAAACTATTCATCTAAAATAATTAAAACCTCGATCTTTTGATAATTACAATAATTGATGCAAACAGTAAATGATTATCACAAATATTTTATTAATTACTGGTATCCTAATTGTTAAATTTATTTAAAAATAACTATTTTGTTTCATTAGTAGGTATTCATTAAATTCTGGTTCTAAATACAGTCATAAAAACAATTATATTTATTACTTTTTATGGGGTGTCCATTACTGGGCTTTTGGGTGTTTTGATATATTTCTGTTATTTAAAATTAAATTTCTATTCATATGGGGAAATGAGGCTATAAGAATGGTTAAATATTGTTGATAGATTAATATAATATTGAAAAAACTGGAATATAATAATTATAACTATTAATAAAAAAATAATTTTTAAAGAAATTCCTTAAGGGTGTCCATTACTGGCACATCTACCCTATTTGCCATGTACCATAGTACAGCATTTTTTGGAAGAAGCGTCGCGGCTCATACAAGTTAAAAACTTTAAAATATTGTAAGTGCGGTCCTTATGCCGGAACGGCAGGTACAA
Organism: Maratus speciosus; assembly: GCA_963932465.1. NCBI lineage: Eukaryota > Metazoa > Arthropoda > Arachnida > Araneae > Salticidae > Maratus > Maratus speciosus. Next base: position 122,754,910 of record OZ010786.1, read on the forward strand.
TTCCTTTTTTTTTTCTTCCTGCCAGGGCCAGTAGTAGAAACAGTGCAGCACCAACGCGGGTGCTGCAGATTATGTTAGGTTTTGCAGATTAATTTAACAGATTAAAAATAAATTTTGTGTTAAAAAATAAATGTTGATCTCTTTTTAAATAGTTTATTTGGTTGGAAATTTTAGAGAATGTTTGTGTGCTTGTATATAACTTTTCATTTTTGCTGTTGGCGGCAATATAGGACTCGGGAGGACCGCAGCGTTTTTTTTCAGAAAATTTTAAAGAAAGTATTTGAGTTCGCAGACAGTTTTACATTTTATCTAAGTCTGCTTCTGATAATTACAATAATTGATGCAAACAGTGAACGATTATCACGAATATTTTATTAATTACTGGTGTCCTAATTATCAAATTTATTTGAAAATAACTATTTTGTTTCATTAGTATGCTTTCATTAAATTCTGGTTCTAAATAGTCATAAAAACAATTATATTTATTACTTTTTTATGGGGTGTCCATTACTGCATTTTAGGTGTTTTGATATTTTTCTGTTATTTACTATTAAATTTTGATTCATATTGGGAAATGAGACTATGAGAATGGTTAAATATTGTTAAAAGATTAATACAATATTGAAAAAACTGGAATATAATAATTATAACTACAGTAGAAGATCTTTATAACGCAATTCTCCATATAACGCACAACTTCTCAGATGTAAACAATGATTTTTGCAGTTAAAAAGCACCTGCATTTTCACATTGTAAAATATTGCTACTCTCTAGAGGACTAAATTTGATATATTAGTTCAATTTTATCTTCTAATTTAAGACCTTTTTTACTGAAAAAAAATGTTATAACAATAAATGTTTTTGAAAATGCCTAATATAAGGGATGGTTGTGTCAGTTATATTTGGATCATGTTTATAAAGTAAATTTAACAATGTCTGACCTATATTATGCAAAAATTTATAATTTGGATAACTCTTGGTAACAAGGAATGCAGTATAAAGATATTCTAATGTATTTTGATATGTTTCAGACATGTGTGGCCATGTTTACAAGGTGAATTTAATGATGTGATCCATATAACGCAAAATTCTATGTAACGCACAACCTTGCGTTTTTAGGTTTGCGTTATAAAGATCTTCTACTGTATTAATTAAAAAATGATTTTTAAAGAAAATCCTTAAGGGTGTCTGTTACTGGCACATCTATCCTATATACCACAGGCACATAAAGTTTTTTTTTTTTATATAAGTACTGCAGAGTTTTTCTTACGTTAAATTAAGTGCAAGGTACTACTGGTAGGTAAAAGGCCTATTTTAGATTCTTAAGGGCATTTTATTTTTAAAGGCACCTTTAATAAAAGATAACTGGAAAATTTCGTTAGTGGCCAGTTGTAATTTTATTAGTGGTTGCTTCTTTAATTAAAAATGTTAAAGAATAGACTTTTGGTAAAAAAAAATTTTTTAGTGTTAATCTAAAATTAAACAGCTCAAATACATATGTTCATGTTAACATGTTAGCGGTAAAAGAGAAATCATTGATGGCATGCAAAACAATCCTACTCTCTCCTCATATGAAGATGGCAGGTGGTAGATAATTTTTTAATAGCCACTTTTTTTTTTTTCATTTAGTGGCCCATGGCCACCACTAATTTTGCCCTTTAACACAAGATATCTAAAGGCATTTTTGATATTTAAAGGTCACAGTACTCTTTGAAAATGACAATGACTCGTGTTTTCTTATGCAAGTATTTTTTAAAAACAAAAGCCAGTGAGGAACGGTACCATTCTTTTTACTGAAGGGCAAGAAAGGTGCTATTTTTTTAAAAAACTAAAAGCCACGCAGAATGCAACTTCACTGTCTGCATGTAAAACTCTAACTGATATTTCCCTCTTTTTTGTTAAGTTTGTGGTATGGTGTCAATGATTTTACTCAAATGATTTAAATCATTGATTAAAATCATAAATGTTTAAATGACATGAAAAAGTACTAAAATCCAAGATGAATTTGGAAAGTTTCTATATGTATTTTATCTTATAAATAAGCAAAAAAAAAAATCCATTTTTGTAAGCTTAATTACTTAGGCTTGTAAAAAATCAAGTACAGCAAGTTTGTAAACAGCAAGATTTAATCTGGCAGAAAATATATTTCTTTTAAAAATGATATTTTAAATCTAATATAACATTACTTAATAATTATTAATTTTAAGCAGTTAACAACTTAATATTAAATGCAGGTTATTAATAATTTGGTAGTACTTAATTATCCTATTGACCAATTTCACCAAATTATACAAATTAACATAATTTTTATTTTAAATAATGAAAGAACAAATAAATAAATTTCATATTAAAATGTATTTTTATTAATATTAATAAAATATTAATAAAAATACAAAGTTTAATTAAAAATCACTTAATGACATACTACACATAACAAACACGCTTTATTACTTTCTTCTATCTTTACAAGAAGAAAAAGTTGGATTCATGAAAATTTTCGAATTCCGGTTTTCGATGGATTTACACGTTTTAGGGGTCAGAGAACCCGAAAAACATGTTTTTACAAAATGTCTGTCTGTCTGTGTGTGACACAAATTTTGTGGGCGCTATCTCAAGAACTAATGCATGGAATTTAATAAATTATATCCAGTTAGTCCCTGATACAACTTGATGCTGATTAGTTTTTGGTGCAAATCGCTCAACAGGTGGCGCTGCTATGATGCTTCTTTACGATTTCCGCAATGGCTATATCTCAGGAACTAATGCACGGATTTTCATGAAACTTCAGATTAAGTTAGTCCTTGATATGACTTGATGCTGATTACGTGTTGGTGTAAATCGCTCAACAGGTGGTGCTGCTATGCTGTATTTTTTTAAGATTTCCATAATGGCTCTATCTCAAGACCTAATGCACGGATTTTCATGAAACTTCAGATTCAGTTAGTCCTTGATATGACTCGAAGCTGATTACGTGTTAGTGCAAATCGCTCAACAGGTGGCGCTGCTATACTGTATTTTTTACGATTTCCGCAATGCAAAGTCAGATAATATAGACGAACACGCGAACGCTGTTCGCAGAAAATTTTCAAAGTTTGCAGACAGTTCTGATGGGGTTTTTTTTTTTACAAATTTTTCATAAAAAAAATTATTAAGACCCCAGGTGGAGAATCTGTGCGAGGCCCGTCGCAGACTTGTGAGAAGGTCTGCAGATAAAAAAAGCTATCTAGAAATTATTTGCCTTGTACCATAGAAGAAGCGCCGTGGCATATATATTTTTAAAACTTAAAAATATTGGAAGTGCGGGGCTTATGCCAGAACGGCAGGTACAATGCTTTTTTTTTTTTTTTTTTTTTTGCCAGGGCCGGTAGCAGAAACAGTGCAGCACCGAAGCAGGTGCTGCAGATTATTTTAGGCTTTGCAGATTAATTTAACAGATTAAAAATAAATTTTGTGTTGAAAAGTAAATGTTAGATGTTGATCTCTTTTAAATAAAGTTTATTTGGTTGGAAATTTTAGCGAATGTTTATGCGCTTGGTTAGCATTTCTCTGCGATTTGCAGTGACTTTTTTACATTCGAAAGGGGAATTCGGTTTTAATATCTTAGTAAACATAAACATTTTACATTTTCAATAAAGTCTAATTCAGAAAACTGGAGGGGGGGGGGGGGGGGGTGGTGAGAGCATGTAACGTAATATGAGGGATTGGAAAGAAGACTTTTTCACTTTTGCTGTTAGTGGCGATATAGGACTTAGGAGGGGTGTGGCATTTTTCTGCAGAAAATTTTTAAGAAATTATTTAAGTTGGCAGACAGTTTTACATTTTATCCAAGTCTGCCGCAATGACTCTATCTCAAGACCTAATGCATGGATTTTCATGAAACTTCAGATTCAGTTAGTCCTGTATATGACTTGATGCTGATTACGTGTTGGTGTAAATCGTTCAACAGGTGGCGTTGCTGTGCTGCATTTTGCACGATTCCCGCAATAGTTCTACCTCAAAAACTAATGTACGAATTTTAATCTAACTTCAGATTTAGTTAGATGTTAACACAAGTTGTTGCTCATTAGGTTTTGGTGTTAATCGTCCAATAGGTGGCGCTGCTATGCTAGAATTTTCATGATTTTCGCAATAACTCTATCTCAAAAACTAATGCACGGATTTTTACTAAACTTCAGATTCAGTTAGACTTTGACATAAGTGGTTGCTTGGTGGTTTTGGTGTAAAGCACCCAATAAGTGGCACTGCTAGGCTGGATTTACATGATTTCAGAGATAGCAATATCTCAAGAACTAATGCACGGAATTTCATATCTTTAGAATCCTCATGATGGGCATAGACTGCCGTTTAATTTTGGCAGTGTGATAGCGAATTTTCAAGTATTAACATGTATGAGATAGAAGAAAGTTTTGGGATTGGTACATCCGACTAGTCATGTTTTATGTTAAGTGATGTGACATTTACGATCATCCATTATTGGCATTTAATCTTATAGTTTGGCAATGGTCTTTTGGTCGACGGGATAATCAAGAAGTACCAATAATTTTAATAAATGTAAATATCAATGTTATTTAACATAATTTTACATACTAATTATAAAATATTCATGTATAAGAATCAGGGTTCGTTGATATTATTTCAATGGATTATATATATTGATATAGGGTAGATGTGCCAGTAATGGACACCCTTAAGGGATTTCTTTTAAAATTATTTTTTTATTAATAGTTATAATTATTATATTCCAATTTTTTCAATATTATATTAACTTATCAACAATATTTAATCATTCTTATAGTCCCATTTCCCAATATGAATCGAAGTTTAATTTTAAATAACAGAAATATATCAAAAGCCCAGTAATGGACACCCCATAAAAATAAAAAGTAATAAATATACTAATTGTTTTTATGACTGTATTTAGAACCAGAATTTAATGAATGTATACTAATGAAATGAAATAGTTATTTTCAAATAAATTTAACAACTAGGATACCAGTAATTAATAAAATATTTGTGATAATCATTTACTGTTTGCATCAATTATTGTAATTAACAGAAGATCAATGTTTAATTATTATTATTTTAGATGGATTGTTTAAAATACTAAATATCAGGCAATTACAGCTATCAAATTATTGAAACAGCGGGGGATTTAAAAAAAAAAGTTTTATAATATCCGTGTTGGCTTAGATGCTTTATGTTCCCTCAGCCGTTGTTTTGAATTGTTTGGTGATTTTTTGTTGGCGGTATTTATGGATATGGCAACCTCGATATGTGGATCCCTGTGTGACATGTCGTGTTCTGGCAACCCCTGAGAAGCTCATTGTAGCTTTAGAATTTTGTGGGTGTATTTTGATATTGTGTTGTATCTTTCTGTCTTTTTATGTTAAATTTATTGGATGTATCTCCTTGACTATGGTTTCTGTAGTCCGTTTAAACGCTCTTGCTGAAGTAATTAAAGAAATATGAGGAAATTTTGACAAGAAAAGGAGGTTTGTTTATAGCGTGTCAATGCGTATTCATATGTCTATTTTGGAAAATGACGGTGATGTTATGAGAGATATTTCGTGCTGGAGCTTTCAAAAAAGCAGATGTCTGTTAAGGTATGTTGATAATTTTATGTATATTTTGCTGCTTTAAGAGTTTTTTACATTTTGAGATTGCTATAAAGTGAGAACTGCTGAATTTTGAGAATGCTACACTGCGAGAAATGCTGAATCTAGTGATGTTTTCTTTCGGTTAATGTGCATGAAGCGCTCATACAATGATCACTGATTGCCTCTTTAGTGAGTTTCTTTTTTTATATATATTTTGCTGCTTTAAGAGTTTTTTACATTTTGAGATTGCTAGAAAGCGAGAACTGCTGAATTTTGATAATGCTACATCGCGAGAAATGCTGAATCCAAGCATTTTTTTTTTTTTTGGTTAATGTGCGCGAAGCACTCATACAACGATTATTGATTGCCACTTTAGCGAATTTTGTTTATTATTTACATTTTATTTTCGTTAAAGCCAAACATGCATATAAACGGGTGCTTGGTGACATTTACTACTTGGCGGAAAACGGGTTTTCACGCCAAGAAAAATTCCAAGATGGCGGCCCTGGGAACTTATGACATCTGTTCCAGCCCAGTAATAGACACCCCATAAAAAGTAATAAATATAATTGTTTTTATGACTGTATTTACACCCAGAATTCATTGAATACATACTAATGAAACAAAATAGTTATTTTCAAATAAATTTAACAATTAGGATACAAGTAATTAATAAAATGTTTGTGATAATCAATTGTTTTCAATCAATTTGTGAAATCAATCTGTTTGCATGAATTATTGTAATTATGAGAAGATCGATGTTTTAATTATTTTTGATGCATAGTTTAAAATACTAAATATCAGGCAATTACTGTTATCAATTTATTCAAATACTGGGGGATTTAGATTTAGCCCCTTGAGGGGCGGTGGGATAAAATATATCACCTAATTTAAACAAGATTCTCACCAGAAAATTTTAACTAAATTTTATATTTTTAACTTTGGGGGAAAATCGTTGAAATATTGCTTTTCCTTATTTAAAAATAAAATTTTTCGATTATTCCGGTAAGAATTCAATATTTAGAGACTTTTTTGCTTGCCCCTCAAGCAGTTAAAGGGTAATTATATATATAAAAAAAAAAGTTTTGGAGTGTTAGTGTTTAGTTTTGTCTCACTATTTTTAACAATTAATCTTCCAGAGACTACTTGATATATCATTTAAAGTAATTAATATTACAAGTATGAAAGAGATGATATTGTGAGTTGGATATTTTAAACTGATGAGTATATGTAGAACTGATGTTTGAGGCCACTGATCTGCAGATTTACTAGTTTCATGAATATTACCTGTAACTTTCATTAATATTACTTTTTTTTTTTTTTCTTTTTGTCAATGGTGATTAAGGAAACATTTAAGACAGAAAATAGCTTTTTAATAGCTTCTGTAACTCAATTGTTTTTATTTAAATGGAGAGGGGATTAAGCCCTATGAGTCCCTCTTTCACTGTGCAGTGCTCTTAAACAAAAAGTTTTGGTGTTATTACATTTTGGTAAGCGTATTTTAAAAATTGAATTTGATTATTTAGGTTTGCAGTTAAGTTAAAATATTTTATGCACTATAAACATTACTGAGATGGCATTTTTAGCAATGTGTACGTGGAGTGTCCATTACTGGAAAATGACTAATTGACCATCCCAGTAATGGATACCCTCTCTTAAAACCTTAAAAATAAATCAAATTTTGTAAATGGCTGTTAGTATATAAAATTCTAAGTTTTCTATTGCTACTCAAACAAAAACATTCAAATTTTACAAGAAAATAAATAATATATAAATTAATTAAATGAAGCCAGCTCTAAGCCTCTTCATTAAGATTTTCACAGAAAAACAGCGAAACTTTGAAACAATATTTTCTGCTTCCTGATTGGTTTGATTAAAAGTGTCAACAATAACCCAGTTTCATAAAGCATGCAGGGGGGAATTATAAAAAAAAATAAAGCTAAATATTTATTAGTTATTTTTTTATGAACCAAAAACATCAAGGGTGTCCATTACTGGCCCATCTACCCTATCTGATATTTATTTTCAAAATATTTTCAGTCAAAAGAAGTGCAAATGAATTCTTCAACTGTTATTAAAAATTAGGCCATCTGTAAATAAATAAATAAAAAGAATAGCCTACAAAATATTCCCTACACTCCGACTCCAGAAACTAGTTTTGGACTGTACCTGCAGCTTTCCCATTATCATCATAAGAAATCTGTCTTTGAACAATACCTCCCTACCCTGTCTCAATTCTTTTTGTAGACTGCACATGCTAGAATGGGATAAAGGGGTTAATTTTTGATTGGATTTTAGAAAAAAAAAATCTCACTTTTTATAAACTTTATGTTTGAAACTGAATATTTAAATGTTGAACCAAAAATCGGATGGGACGATATTAAATTAGAAGAGCCCATGAAAGATATTTAACTTATCAGTTGTTTACAAATTCTCCTTCAATAGATGCATTAGAATCTTTTCTAGTTTTGATTTATTTCAGTCTAAGTTAAGTAGTAGGTTAGGTAATGAAAAAGCCAGGGTTGGGTTTTTGACGTCAAAAACTGGTTTTTGACATGACAAGCGTCAAAAACTGGTTTAAACTGTCATAAACTGGTTTAAACCGTCAAACTGCCAAACACATGTAACACGCTAAAACATTTTAACAATAGGTAAACATTAAATAAGTCAATGATTTATGTATCTTTTATTGAAATTTAATAATTTAAAAAATTTATTATTTGCAATAAATTTTTTTTTTTTTTGATTTTTCAACCAGAAGAAAATAATTTTGTACAATTAAATAATCCGGATCAATTTTACCCCGCAGCACACCACGTGTTTAGCACATTTATTTACACCCAAAAGATTTTTGAGTTGTTTAGAGTGTATGAAGCGTTAAAAAATAGTCTGTCTCTTAATTGATGCTGAGCTAGTAGGACTTGATAGCCAAAGCATTGCTAGATGAGCAAGTTTTGAAGCAGGCTCAAAAAGCTGTTGCATTTAATGATACCTTTCCACCAAGCAATGGAGTCCTCCCTATAACACTGAAATAAGAAGACGGGAAAGGGGATTCTTTAGCTTCATACACAGTCAGTATGGGTAAAGCTGCTATCAGATTCACCAACTTTTCGAGCAACCAACTTTTCAGCTGATTTTAACCCCAACATTTTTCCGTTCAAAGAGAGAAAAAGGTTACAATTGTCGATGCTAAAGTTGGAGGAAAACCAGTACTACTAGTACCAGTCGTTAATATTTATCGCCTATTCTTATCAATCGCTTATCTCTGATTGGTTGAAAGTAGGGGGTGGGGAAGTCGCAGAGGCTTTTGGGGGTGGAAAGTCGCGCAGACTTTTTTGAGCTGTCGATAAAAAGTTGGGATATTGCTGTTTGCTATCACACTGAGTGTTGAGACAATATTTCGTGAAAAGTTGAAGGAAATCAAGAGTTGGCTCAAAAATTGCTCGAAAAGTTGGTGAATCTGATAGCAGCTTAAGCATCCATAAATTCTCTCTGTAGCTCAAGCGCGAGCTGAATCAACTGATACAGCAGTCAACCCTTGCCCCTGATGGTTGGGATGCAAAGTATAAGCCAAACAATGGTATGGTTTCATGATTTGATCCCTTCTATTATGTACTTTTTCAGTATGGGCTTAAAGGAATTTTCTTTTAGATGACCGAGCCAATTTTGTTCAGTTTTAAAATCAAAAACATTTTTATATATTGAAAGAAAGCATGTTTTAAAAAATTTTTGACTTTAAGCTTTTTTTTTTTTTTTAATTACTTTTCTTATTTTGTAAATGTTTAAAATTAATAATCCAATTTCAATTTTGAATGGAATGGTTATTGCCTAGACTAGAATAACATTGATGCACATTATCTTGTTATATATATATATATATATATATATACAAAAAAATCTGCACTTTTCTAAGTTTTTTTTTTCTCATAAAAAAAAGCTAGCTTTAGCTTTAAGCTCTCAAAAGTAAGCGAAATTAAAACGATTTTAAGTAAGAGAGAAAATGTACAGCTCAGGTGAGCTTAATGTCTACTTTTTAGAAAAACACAATTTTACAAAAAAATTTAAATAAAAATTTTACCCTGTTAAAAAGTTGTACTTAACAGTAATACTTTACTATGTACTAATTACTGATATACAGTAAGAGTGAATTTAAAATATTACACGTAATGTTGTCCTGTGTGACATTTAATTTGAATTTTTACAGATCAATTTAGTATTTGAGGTTTTTGACATGACGGTTTAAACTATGGTTTAAACCTGACATAAACGAACACATGTCAAAAACTTGGCAACCCTGTAATTATTACTAATACTATATACTAATTATACAATACAGTAATAGTGAATTTTAAATATTACATCTAATGTGTGACATTTAATGTGAAATTTTACAGATCACTTTAAGTATTTGAGGTTTTTGACGAGGTTTTGGACAAGGGTTTTTTGACATAGTTTAAACCGTCAAAAACTGACACGTGTCAAAAACCTGCCAACCCTGGAAAGCAGACAAACTTACATTCATGTTCAAATTCTTCAATAGAAAAAATAAAAAATAAACTATTTTGTATTTCAGAATTTGTTATGTATTTTTATTTATTTTTTAAACTGAATCCTGCATTCTGTGTTTTGATCAATGAAAAAGCAACTTTCACAGAAGATTGTTTGTGTTTTCAATTATTTGATCAAAAATTTTGCAAGAAAAAAAAATAAAGACATTTAGAATATTGTTTTATTATGTTTTCATGCTAAATGTAATATGTTTTAGATTCTAATTTATATCAAGTCTAAAAATCTTTATAATCAGCAGTAAGCTGACAATTTTGAAAATATCGGATAATAATCATGAATCGAAAATATCACGATATTTACGAACCCTGATAAGAATGTTATTGTATGCTATAACTAATGAAATTACTAATTTGCAGTTTTTTATAATTTTGTAATTATTATCAGGGCTTGAAATTCAATTTTTCCTAGGAGGGGAGTCTCCCTACCAACATTTATAAATGGAGGGGATTTGAGCTATTTGGGAGGGAGAAAAAATCTAAAATCCACTGTTATTTTACGTGTTATTTAAAAAATTACATTAATAATACGGACATGACAAAATACCATTTAAGCAATTTAAATTAACAACTCAGAATAATTATGCAAACTGTTTTTTTATTTAAAAAAGGAAGAAAGTTAAGCTTTTATACAATCTATTTTTCAACTTTCAACCAAATGTCATGGGTCCTTAACAAGAGTGTTGTTAAATGAATTTCAGAATTTAGATTTTATTCGATTTTGAGCCCTGAATCCTGTTTCACAAGGTAAATTTTGTGACAGACAGCACAAGCACAACTTTTATAACTTTGAAAATTATCGGACATGTATGGTTATGTTCTCTTAAAATTTTTCAGAAAACTTTGCAATATCTGATATCCCTTCATTTTTAACTACTTGCATGAAACAATGCATACTTGCATGAAACAATGCAAATTTGTGATGGAATCATCAATATCCATTTTTGTACGAAATTTTTGTGATCGCGTTTTTTTTTTAATTCTTTAAATTCTTGGATTTTTTTTTTTTTTTTTCCCACAATCTTTCGGGTGAAAATCGCATTTTTCCGCAATCCTTTGACGAAACTCGTATTTTTCCACAGTCCTTTTGATGAAACTCGCATTCTTTTGCGATTCTTTGAAGAAACTCATATTTTTCCGCAATCCTTTGAAGAAACTTATTTTTTTCCACGATCCTTTGACGAAACTCATTTTTCTTTTTTTTTTTCACGATATCCTTTGACGAAATTTGCGTTTTTTTTTTCGCGAGCTTTTAACGACATTCGCATTCTTTCGCGATCCTTTATCGAAATTTGCGTTTTCCCGCAATATTTTGATGAAATGTGTTTTTTCTGCGATCCTGTGTCAAAATGTGCGGCTTTGATAAAATTCACTTTTTTTCCAGTGCCGTTTGACTGAATTCGCATTTATTCCATGATTCTTTGATGAAATTTGCGTTTTTTCTGTGATCCTCTGACGAAATTTGAGATTTTCCGGGATTCTCTGATGAATTTTGCGTTTTTTTTTTTTTTTTTTCAATCCTCTGATAAAATTAGCTTTTTTCCTCGCTCCGTTGCTGAAGCTAACGTTTTTCTGTGTTCCTTTGCCAAATTTTGCGCGGGGGGGGGGGGGGGGGGGGGGGGGGGGGGTTCCGATCCTTTGATGAAATAAGTTTTTTAGTGATCCTTTGATGAATTTCACATTTTTTTTTTTGCGATCCGCCGAAAGTCACGTTTTTTTTTTTTTTTTTCCCACGATCCTTTAACGAAATTTCTGTTTTATTCGTGATTTTTTTTGACAAAATTGGCGATATTTTCGGCGAACAATTGACAAAATTGATTTTTTTCGTCTATCATTTGTTGAAATTCACTATATTTTTTTAATGTCCGAATTGGTGTCCAATTTTTCATAATTTTCGGAACCAAATGCCTTAAATTTTTGGAAAATTCGGAACAGAATCACCGGAATTCGCCAATCGGTTGCGGAAAATAATGCGAAACTTGTCAACCGATCACGAAAAAAAAAAATGAAATTGTCTGTCGATCTCAGGGTTCGTAAATATCATGATATTTTCGAAAATATTCGCTATTTTGATTAGGGATTGACCGAAGCAGCAAATTTGCCGAATACTTAAAAGTTTACAATACACAATTTTGCATATATTAGCTTTTTTAATAAACTTTAATTAACATTAAATTCTTAATAATTTAATTCAGTTACATTTTTTTTCTTAAATCTAATTACACAAAAAAATTTAATGACTTCTTTCCATTCACAAATTCATTAACCCATCACTTATTTTTTATTATTTTATCACTAATCAATACCCTAAAGAACCTATGAAAATATTAAACTATACAGGCTATTATTACGGATAAGAATTGTCAGAAAAACAAAAGTTCATTCAAATGAAAAGAAACAATGTTGTCAAAGCTGATTTACTGATTGTTTAAGTCTGATTATAAACATATTGAATAGGAATGTTTTCTAATACAAAAGGTATTATATCAATATGTACATTTAACTATATTTTCTGTCAAATTACTGATACATATTTATATTTTGATTAATATTTTAACATTGTGTGTGGTGATGAGATAACAAATTTGAGCGATTTTAATTTAATGATTATAAAAGCTATAGGATAGGCATAGGGGTATACTTATTTGATGTGTGTATTTTCTTTAATATACACCTTAGATATACAGAGATGAACTCTGATATACTTATTTGATGTGTATATTAAAGAAAATACACATTAAACAAATTTAAATTAAGAAAACTAATGTAGAAATAATTAAAATTAAATGATAAGGGAAAGATGCCCATCTTCCTTACCTTTTTTTTTCTATTGTAGACAGTTGTTTTGATTTCACCGCTATGTAGACTATTTTAGAAAGGAAAAAGTTTTTTAAAATTAAAAATGGCCTTTGACTTGGTTTTTTGTAGTGCAGCAGAACTCATGCACATAATATTAAAACTCATTGTTTAGCCTATTTTACTTCTAAGTAAAAGAGAATTCTTTTACTTTTAATAAAATATTTAACCACAATTATTCGGCCGAATACTTTTAAGTATTCGGCCAAAGCCGAATATTCGGTTTACATGCCGAACCACCAAATACTGAATTGACTATTCGGTATTTGGTCAATCCCTAATTTTGATATATGTCCGATATTTTCAAAATTGTCAGATTACTGCTGATTATAAATGTTTTTAGACTTAATATAACTTAGAATCTGAACACATTACATTTAGAATGAAAACATAATAAAACAATATTCAAAATGTCTTATTTTATTTTTTTCTTACAAAATTGATGATCAAATAATTGAAAACAATTTTCTGTACAGTTCAAAAGTTGCTTTTTCACTAACACAGTTTCAAGCTTATAAAAAAAAATATTTTTTAAACAACAAATTTTGAATTACAAAATAAAGTTTATTTTTTTCTGCTGAAGAATTTGTATGCGAATTCAAGTTTGTCCGCTTTTTCATTCCCTAACAGTACCTTAACACTTTTTTAATGTGATATTCTTGTATTGAATAGGTATTTCATTTTGTTAAAACATCCAACAGAATTTAGGAGGCTATATGAGAGCATTAATGCTATTTAAAAGGAAGATACAATGTAAAAGCTCGCTGCTTCTCAAATGAGAATTTATAATGGGATGATCAGGATTAGAAAATAGCAGTCATTTGTATTTTGAAATAAAATATTTCATTTTAAGTCCCAAAACTCCCACCCTTGGCTCCAAATTAGACGCTTAGGATTGTTCATTAAAACATGAGATTTTTCTATCCTGAGATAAGCTTAAATTGCAATATGTTTTTACATTTTTATGAGCAAAGATTTTTAGTGTAAAACTAAAAATTCATAACAGAATAAAATGATTTAAGCTCAAAGCCACAACGATTGTCTGATGGCTTCAGGGCCCCGAACTCAACCCTTCCCGTTTTTCAATGCATTAAACTTATTGAATTTTGCTTTTAAATTTGTCCGGTGACATCTTTTTAATTTTTTTGCTCAGTTTAGACCAGGGTTGGCAAGGTTTTTCCCACCCCCGGTAAATACCATGGTAAAAACCGGTATTTACCGTCCTGGAAAATACTATGTTTTTCCCACATGGGAAAAACTGATTATTAAAAACATAAATATAAATTCAAAACAAACTTTAAAAATGTCAAAAATAAGTTCTAAGTAAATAGCTTGAAAGGTTAAAAAAAAAAAGTAAGATCTGCAAAAACAGACAATGGAATGCATTTATTTAAATATTTATACACCACACATATTCCCAAACGTTTACCAATCATAATCATATTCATATTCTTCGTTTGCCCCTTCCACATTGGATTTTAACATCATATAACAAAATACTAATTTAGAGGCTTTTTGTAAACCGGGTTTATTTCTAATCTTGTTTTGGATGAAAGAAAAATTAGAAAAAATACACTCCAGAGATTCTGATGATGCAGGACATCCCTGAAGATGTTCCATTAATTGGAGAAATCCTGCATCTATTCCAGTTTTACTTAAATTCTTCCACCACAGTGCAGGTGAAATAGTGTTTGTAATGTCTTCGGAAAAGGTGCATCTTCTCACTTGAATTGTATTGTGTATTGTAAGTACTTTGGATTTAAAGTCTGTAAATATTCACCTTAATATTTCAGATTCATCAGGTGTGCCGAAAAATAGACAGGGGTCATTGATTTATCAAAGTTAGATTTCACTTTGCTGAAATGTGGATCGAGTTCTTTATTTTGAAGAAGCTCTAGGTAAATTTCACAAGCATTAGCAATATTGGCATTATTATCGAGTTGCAACTTCGTAAGGGCTTTTGGAACTGGTTTCATTTGGTTGTACATATTTTTTCCTTCTTTATACAGAGATTTATTTACTAAGCACTTAATGTTTTTATCAATTTCATCTTCGTGATTATCTTCAAAGATAAAAAGTCCTGTTTGTAGTAAAAGTTTTTAACCCTTAACCAAAATCGCTAAATTATTCCACATTACTGGAATCTTGGGTCCAAATGGACCCTTTAATTAAAATCCAAGTTATTTTCTAATATATATGAAAATACCACTTAGATAGGTTATAAGTGCATTGAAAAAAGTTTCATGTACTATAAATCAACTTTTATTCATATATATCTTGAAATTATACATTGTCGTTGTCCGGTCAAAATGGACCCATGATTCCGGTTAAGGGTTAAACAAGCTATTTGTGAGTTCCACCTGGTTTCACCTGGAATTTGTGGTTTAACTGAATTGGCATACTCTTTCAATAAACTCCCAGGGTTATGGTGATTTCTAAAAAAATTCTGAATTTTGGCAACATTAGCCACAACAGAATCAGTAGTCACATTCTTGCCAAGAATATTTAAATAATGTGATGCAGATCCGTATGTAATTGGTATAACATCTTTCGTTTCAAGATTCTGCCTCAATGTAAGCATTTTCTGTTCATTATCCGAACCGAAACCTTTTACAGTGCATCCATATGTAGCTGCTGCTGCAATTTTTGCCCCACGACCAAGATTTGTACAATACTCTCTTGTTTTCTTATTTTTCCCGAAATCTATTGCAGAAAGAAGCATACTTTTTCCATTACAAAATATGGAATTTGCTATAAAAGGGTCATTATGGACATTACTCCATCCAACTTGCATGAGAGTAACAGTTCTCTCAGCTATTTTCTCTACAGCAGATTCTTGAATTTCTGCTTTATGCAATAATTCTTATTTATTTATATTCCTTTCCTACAAAATAATTTTAAACCTAAGGAAAATTTGTAATAACTATATATTTCTATCTTTAATTTTACACATCAGATTCAGAAAGCCAGAATATTTCTTACATATTGTCATTTGGAAGTTTTTCCCGGTATTTACCAGTTTTTCCCTGTGGGATGGGAAAAACAAGTTTTGGACGGGAAAAAGCCAACCCTGGTTTAGACTAAATTAAACCAAAACTAGGAAAGATTCTTTCTAATGCAGATGTTGAAGGAGAAGTTGTAAACAACTGATTAGTTAAATTATCTCTCGTGGGCTATTCAAATTTAATATTATCAAATCAAATTATTGGTTCAACATTTAAGTATTCAGTTTCAAACATAAAGCTTAGAAAATTGCGATTTTTTGCTAAAACCCAATCATCAATTAACCCCTTTATCCCACTCTAGCAGGTGCAGCCTAAAAATAGAATCGAGACAAGGACGACTACAGGTATTGTTCGAAGAGAGATTTCTTATGATAGTTGTAGGTAGAGGTCTACACGGGCCGACATTTCCAGGCCCGGGCCTGGCCCGACTCATAGAGAAAAAAAATCGGCCCGGCCCGATACAAAAATTAAAAGTTCGGCCCCGGGCCGGCCCGAGTGAACTTCTACAAAACATTGATTTTTACATTGAATTGGTTAAAAATTTGTCTCGTATGAGGAGTTCTGATCAAAAATATTTATCTTAACTTTTTTTTCATGTTTATAATCTTTATTTTTATAGAAGTGCAGCAGGGTGCGATATTTATTTTTTTAATGAATCTCTATTTCTCATATGTAAATGTTTCAGTTATCATTAATATTGTTAATCCATACTCCATGTATAGAAGTGTTAAAAATCAGAAAAATGCTATACATTAAAATATTCTAAGATGGAATTGCATAGAAAAGAAAAAAAAATGCGTTATAGACAAGTTCCCTTCTTAGCAAGTGTAAATGTATTATATATTCTTTTCTTACTTATAAATGTATTATATCTTCTTTTCTTGGTATATTAATTTTGCATGGATCAACACGTTTTTCAGTTTAAAACAGGGTTCCGTCATAGGCAGGTTCCTTTTCACACACTTTACTGTATTTTAATTTAGTTACATTTTAATATGCGTAGAAATCTACTATTCTTTAAAAATAATAAATTTTAATGTTTAAGTGTAGAATAATGGCGATTCAAAAATGTATGCATTTTTTGCAAAAACTTTTGGGCCAGGCTTAATTTAACTGACCTTTAAATGGACCAGGCCACGCTGAGACAATGATTTGCATACGGGCTGGCTCAAAACTAGGGCTGAAAATTTTGGGCCGTGAAGACTAGGAATGAAACCAGGCCCGGCTCTGTACAGAAAAATTAAGTTAGGCCCGGCCCGGCCCGAGTCCCGTGAATGAAAATCGGGCTCTGGCCCAGAAGCAGAATTTTCTGTGTCAGTCTGCAGCAAACTAAAATTTATCTGCGACCTAACAATGCTAGACTAAGCTTACTGTCATAAGAAATAATATAAACCCATAAAATAAGCAAAATTTGCATTTATAAAGAAACTATAATAAAAGGATAACACAAACACCATAAATCTAGAGACTTGGAGTAAATTTTAGCTATTTTTTAAGCTCAGCATTTCTTTTTAAGCTTGTGGATTGATCTGCAGCACCCGCTTCCGTGCTGCACTGTTTCTGCTACTGGGGGCTCGGGCCACGGGCCAGCGCGTGCAGATCTCTAGTTGTAGGTACAGTCAAAAAATAGTTTTTGGAGGGCAGGGAGTATTTTGTAAGCTATTGCTATTCTTTTTAGTTATATTTTTACAGATGGGCTAATTTTCAATAACAGTTCAAGAGTTCATTTACACTTCTTTTGCCTGAAAATATTTTGAAATCAAATATCAGATATAAGAAAATTTCGAAAATATCAAGAAACGTGATATTTTGAAAATAAACATCAAATGTATGATAATATCAAAAACCTTGATATTTTGAAAATAAATATAGGATATATATATCATGATATATATCAAGATATATATCAATAAACCCTGGTTGATCTCGTGAAAAATACGTGGATTTCAACAATCTTTCGTGGTTAAAAACTCAAAATGTGTCACCGGTCGTGCAAAAATATCACGAAATTCACAAATCGTTGTCGTAATTTCAAAACAAAAAATTTTTCGGAAAATGGTGAAATGTTTTGGAGGGGAGCCTCCCTCCCGCCCACGATATTCTTTTGGACAGGATTTCAAAATTTTGGGTGCAAATCCCGCCATCCAGCCTTGAAATTCAAGCCCTGATTATTATTTTATTAATTAAAGCATAAAAAACCTAGATTGTGTTAGCAATTAGTTGTTTAATTGTTTTGAAAACCTAAAATTTTTGGTAGCACTACTAATATAGTTTAACACAAGGGGAAGAAATATAACAATCTGATTTAAATTTAAAAAATCTGATTTTTTTATTAAAAAATATAATTTTAATAAAAAGATTTTTTTTATTAAAAACAAATCCTGATTATTTTACACCCTAGTGTGTGAGTTTCATCCCTGATTATTTGAGGAGTAAAAAAATATTCTCTTTCAGCGTTTGAAATCCTTGGTGGTCCGCTGGTCCGAGACCACCAAAAATTCAATCGGACCACTAATTTGAAAAATTTAGTGGTTCGCAGGACCAGTAACTTTCTTTCCCCAGGTGACAGGTAAACACAAATTTTCACGCCCCTGAAAAAACTGCAACCAAGCACAAAACACTTATTTTATTTAAAAAAATAAATAAAAATTGAATTAAACATTACGGTCAGTTGGAATAAATAATCAGAAATAAAATATCTAATAAAAATTTTATAGTTTTTGTTTGTGTTGTTTATTTAATTTTTAGCAAATAGTCCAGGCAAATTAAAGTAAATACACCTTCAACCCGGGCAAAATTGCAATAGAAGCTCTGTTAACTGATTTTTAATCCGTAACCATTACTGAGAAATATAACCAAAATCAGACAAAATCCGGTCACGGGAACACCCTTAAAAACGGATTTCAAAACGGACTGAATCATATGCCGTTTTGCGTTGTTGTGCTGTTGTATAGCTTTTAGTTGAGAAGGAAGACGACAGAGGGCAGCACTAAACACTTTGGACTGCAAATATTCATTTTTTTATCGAACAACTGACAACCAATAATGCTTTTGGAACAAGATAAAGTAAAGTATCTATAACTCATTCTAAACTGTATTACTACTAGACGGATCTCCTAACAGTCATCCGGTATGCGGTGAGTTTTTCAAGCTCCCGTCTCCGGCCTCAGGCAAGCCTTATACTATATTTTCTTTATACATATTAAGTCTTCCTGAACATTTTAAGCCCTACCGCATCAAAATCGGTCTAGTGGTTCGCGAGATATGGTTCTTTTAAATTTCTCTACTTTCTGTTAATCCCGTTCCTCTATCTCATGTATCCGCAATTGCAACTGGCTCCGAATCGATTCCAGTGCTTATAAATGCTAGTTGTGCATAACTTTCCCAGGCATCGGAAAACATTTTTAATAATGTGCTTTACGGAATTTTTCAGGGCAAGTATCAGTATTTTTTAATAGAAGAATAAATCTAGCTTAAACGCGCGAAATTTCGCTTTATTTAAGAATTAATTTTCTATAAGAAAATACTGGTACCGAAAAATTTCCTGGCCATAAAATTTCAGGACACGCACGACCCCTGCATTTATGGACATTTCATCACCAATTTACTTTGTTAAGGAGACTTTAAGCAAAGATATCGATATTTTTTATACATGCTGTGCTGTGATTGTGATATGACCAGAGTAGTTTGTCATGTCAGTGTTTTTCAAGATTATATTTATGGTGTTAAATGATTATTTAACGGTGGATTACTACATTATTTATGTAATTTGAAGCTTATACAACACTAGTGAGTGAGTTTTAGATTCTTTTTATAAATTTTAGTATTTTAATGAGCCTCTGAAAAGTACATGCTTTACCATTGGCGGCCATTTAATAATGCATCTCTGTGGAGATTATTGTAATGTTAATCTTTTTTAATTAATCTCTAACCTCTAACATACATAATAAATGCTATAAACAGCTCCATACTATGCTTTTTATTAACGTAAGTGTATATACTTTGCTCTGTTGCAAGTTTCAATTCAAAATATCAATTTTAAGTGTACTAAATGATGTTTTCAAAATAGTTAAAAATTGTGTTTTATGCTAACTTTTAGCTTCAAACTCCCATAGGAATAACATTGGGAGTGTGTAACTTTTATAAAATTATCAAAAATACCTATAAGGGACAGCAGACAGAAGAGGAGCAGCAATGATATTTAAAAAGTGGCCGATGTACTGGAACACATATCACCATTTCATTCTGATTCTACTCTACGCAAAATTGTTACAGGCGTAACAGCTAAAAAAGAAGTTAATGTTGATGAGTTGCACTTATTTGGTATGATCATCATCTCCAAAATGATAAGGAAGGATATATTTAGGTATTCGGCTAAAAGGTCAAAGAAAGTGAAAACTCTAGGATCTTCTGCCGCCATTTGTAGTTATAAAGATGACTTAGATATACAAATAGATCCAGCGCTCCTCTTCAAAGAATGATGATTACTGGCACTTGTGGTGAAATGAATCTCGGAGATGTCATGCGTTATGAACCGTGTGCGTACCCTGCAGCATTATTTGAATCACCAAGTATGATGAGGAATTCAGACAAATCTCAGTTAGCTCAAGCACTAGTCAAACACATTAAAAATTTACACAATGAAAAATATGACAACGTGGAAAGTACAGAAAGGTACATACTGGAAGGAGGATCTTTCTTGCGTCGCATTTCCTGGTGTAAAAAATGATACATATGAAAACATTGCTATGTCTTACGCTGATTTTATTGTTAAACAATAGGGAAAACCTATCATGGTTTTTGATAATTACATTGGGTATCCAACAATCAATGATGTGGCTCACAGATGACGCTGCAAAAAAACAGTAGAGATATTAATTTCAGCCCATACGTGAAATTTATTGGAAAAAGGGAAGAGTTTCTGGACAATGAAAAAACAAGCAAGCAATGACTTCCCTCATAGGCGAATTGCTTAAGAAACAAGGCTGTATTGTTCCCAACACAGATGGGGATGCCAATATAGACATTATTCGTGTTCCAGTCTCATCTTCAAAACATGCACATGCACATACCACTGTAGTAGGTGAAGGTACCGGCTTGCTGATTCTCCTTCTTTAACAGGCAAAGGATAATGGCTTCAAGCTATGCTATCGCAGTGACATAAGATGAGGATCATGTTCCAAACCAGTCTATCATATCCTCAACATGCAATCTCTGTTAGGTCGTGAAAATTGCAACTTTCTTCTGTTTCTGCATGCTTTCACGGGCTGCGATACAACATCCAGAATTTTTTCGATTGGGAAATCCTCATCATTTCTCAAACAGATGAACAAGACAGACCTCCGTTCTGCCGGGATTGCACTTATACTCTAAAGCGAAAGCTGGGTTCCCGGGGCGGTCATCCCTGTCATCCCTGCAAAAATATTTTGTTCAAATTCAAGCCTACATTCAGATATGGCTGAGGCTGGAAGAAAAGCAATGCTTCTGTTTTATGACTGCAAGGCACTGGATTCTATAGACAAACTACGTCACCAAATGTAGGTAAGGAAAGTAACTACAGTAAAATCATATATTACACCTGAACGTTTGCCTCCGACCGATTCTTCTACAAAATATCATAGCTATCACACTTACTTACAAATAAATATCGGAAGAAAGAACCAAGCCAGCAGAATGGGGCTGGTATGTAAAAAAACACTCGTGCTACCCAATACTCTGCGAGTGACTACCAGCTACAGATTATTTACTTAATATGATTCCATGTTCTTGAAAGACAAACTGTGCTACTTTACGATGCTGATGCAAGCGTAATTGATTGCCCTGTTCTACAGCTTCTGGGGTGTGCCAAGTCAATGGATGTAACAAAAACTACCTAATTTCTAACGATAAATATGATGAAAACTATTGATACGTTTTTTTCTTCACTGGAACATTTCTGTAAAAATGAACTTAAGCAGTAATTTGTCAGAAATAGTAGACTTTTGTGTACTGTTATCGTTTTTGACTATACTTCAAAGTTAAATTGTGAAAATAGAGCGATATATTTCCGTAAGCGATATATTCTCTGCCTTAGTTCCAGAAAATCAACTCCGCCATTTTGAAATCCGAATATATGGGTGTTCCCGTGCTCAGATTTTGTCTGATTTTTAGTATGCTATTAAGCAGTAGTTCCTGATTAAAAAATTCTGTAAAAAGCTTCTATTGCAATTTTGCCCATGTTCAATCACAAAATGCCTGGACTAAAATTATAATTTTACATTTTATTATGCGGAAAATTTTGGGAACTGCAAATGAAGTTTGGTTTATATTCTAGGTGGAAGGGGGGGGGGGGGGTGTCATTCAAAGGGTTAAAGGTACTTTAAAGAATTTTATGAAGCAGGCCAGTGAGGATGACTGTGGACCAGTAAACTTTCATGCTTACTGGTCCTTGGGACCAGTGACTTTTGATGGCGGCCATATTTTTTTTTTGCCGATTTTAAATTTCTTTGTTTGGATATATTTTTGTTGTTGTTTTTTAAAATGTTTAATCTCTGATTCTTTTTTGGCTGTAATTTCTGGATATATATTTTTTTAAATGAATATTTTCTTTACTGTTTTAAAATACAAAATATTGTGAGCAAGAATAAGAAATTAACTCATAATATTTTGTAATAAATTTTTATCCAATCACTAATCACTACTATAAACTCACTACAGCTGAAAAATTTGTATGTGATTGCTAATTTATAAAACTCCAAATTGCCGTACGAAGCAAAAAATCGCCATTTTGGTGGAAAAAAGAAACTCTAGTGCACATGCGACTAGGGATTGACCGAATACCGAATAGTTGATTCCGTGGTTCAGCATGTAAACCGAATATTCGGCTTCGGCCAAATAATTGCAGATAAGTATTTTCTTAAAAGTAGAAGAATTCTCTTTTACTTAGCAGTAGAATAGGCTAAACAGTGAGTTTCAATATTATGTGCATGAGTTCAGAGTTCAGCTGCACTACAAAAAACAAGTCAAAGGTCATTTTTTATTTAAAAAAAACTTTTTCCTTCCTAAAATAGTCTACATAGGTGCGAAGTCAAAACAACTGTCTACAACAGAGAAAAAAAAAGTAAGGAAGATGCACATCTTTCCCTTATCACTTAATTTTATTTACTTCTACGTTAATTTTTTTTTAATTTAAATTTATTTAATGTGTATTTTCTTTAATATACACATCAAGTAAGTTTATCAGAGTTCATATCTGTATATCTAAGGTGTATATTAAAGAAAATACACATATAGGTGAAAACTGGGAAATTGAGTTAGTAGCCAGTGGCCGGTAGACTCAGTTTCATTAGTGGCCACTTTTTAAAGTTAGTGGCCACTATAATGTTTCTTCTTGACATCTACATAAACTATAATCGTTGTATATATACATATTTTTCTATAAGTCAGAGTTTTATACCAGCTAACTATTCATAAGAATAGAGAAGCAGTCAAAATTCAAGAAAATTACTTTAAAACCACAGAATCTGTTACATTATTTTTTTTTTAGAATATATTTTTAGATTATTTGTATATGTTCATAAACATTATTATCAATTTAAATTACTATTATTTTCTTTATATAAAAATAACTAAATCAAAATTCCAACAGTTAGGTGTATACAATAAAAAAAAATAATCAAATAAAGCACAATAAAATTTTATTTGGATTTTATTTAATTAGTAAATGTGTTATTAACATACTACACGCATTACATACAGCTGAAATCTAAGCTGATGAGTGCATTCCGCAGGATTAAACAGTATCCATTGAAGAAAAATATTCTAACTGATGAGCATGTGGCAGGAGTCGAAATATTGAAAATACTGCAATGTTCTTAAAATCCACTTGCATCCAGTGGGAAAAAAAAAAAAAAAAGGAATTAATTATTTGAAATGCATGTGGAATCAAAGCTGATGAATATATTTTTCAGGATAAAACTGTATTTCTTGAAAAAAATAATCCAACTGAAGAGCAATGGCGAAAAGCTGAAATATTGAAAATACAGCTAAATCGTTGTAATCTGCTTGCATCCAGTAAGAAAAAGAATTAACCAGTTTGCTAATTAGATGTAACCAAAGTAGAGATGCATATTTCTATGAAAAAAGCTATATTTCACTTGGCGATCGATAACAAATTTTTTATCGCCACTTGGCGAGTGGCGACTAGGGTGGCGATCGATGACCGATTTTTTAATCGCCACTTTTACAACTTTAATCGCCACGTGGCGAGTGGCGACCGCCAATTTACACCTATAAATACACACATCAAATAAGTATACCCCTATGCCTATCCTATAGATATTCTATCAATAATTTGACGGAAAATAGTTAAATGTACAAATTAATATAATACCTTTTGTATTTTCAGAACATTCCTATTCAATATGTTTATAATTAGACTTAGACAATCAGTAAATCAGCTTAATGACAAAATTGTTCCTTATTATTTGAATGAACTTTTGTTTTTCTGACAATCCTTATCCTTAATAATACCCTGTATAGTTTAATATTTTCATAGGTTATTTTTTGGGTATTGACTAGGGATAAAATAATAAATAATAAGTGATGGGTTAATGAATTTGTGAGTGGAAAGAAGTCATTAATTTTTTTTGTGTAGGGGAGAGGGGGGCACCTTTGAACATTTTTTTAAAAAATCCACATATTTCTTATTTGAATTATAGTTATTGAATTTTAAATATTTCGTGAGAGAAAGAATGTAATTCTGCATCATATGAAATAAAAAATTACAGTTTTTTAGATAAATTAAATATGCTGTGAGGCTTTAAAAAGCTGAAAGTTTTCAGTTCAAACCTGCCCGGTGTAGGGGTACCTTTGAACAAATAAACAAAATAGGAAAATATTGACAGTTTTTATTAAAAACTGCGTATCTTTCCAAAATATAAAATAATAAGAATAAAATTACATAATTACATTTAACTGAAATTACTAATTTTTTATTATTTAACCAAATTTGTATTCATCAAAGCACATTGTTGAGACAGAACGGAGGATCCCTCCAATTATGTTTAATTGTGGCAACTTTTTCATATAATATCCTTAAAATCCCTCCAAATTGATATCTGATGCCTCTGGAAAATATAGCGTATGTTATTTTTTATGAAGGAACCTGGCATTAAGCAACCAACGTAATTAAGAGTTCTTTTTGCATGAAATTGGACTAAAATGAAATAATTTTCATTCCTATTGTTATAGAAAATGGATAAAACCATCTTTTATGAAATCCTGAAATAATGTTTACCATTGTAAATGAAACAGTATAGGGTTTGTTAGACAAATCTGCTAAATCATGAATTATTGTTGAGTGTCCTGAATTTGCCTGTAATTGGAGCCCTGCATCAGTACAACTTTAATATTAAGTACAATAACACTTAATTAATCTATTAATTTTCATAATTTAAAAAAAAATTTCAACAATAATATTTAGATACGTCTATAACTCTTTACTTCATAGTTTTAATTGTTCAATGGCATGGTGCCCCAACTTTTCCGTTCAATGGTGCCCCAATCACATGGAGTTTAGCATTACAACTATTTACTCAATTAGGTTTGAGAATTTGAATAAAACAAATCTTATAAGTTTAAGCTAACATCTTTATTTAGGTATTAAATAGTAAATTATAATTTTAAGGATATAAGATAATCAACAAAAAGCTTACAACTTTATTTTGTTAAGTTTAGATTCAAGAAAGCAAAACATACATATCTTGCTTAGACAGTAGTGTGCATGCAAAATAATAAAGCTGTGTATTCTTGTTACATTGAATCAATAGTACTGTGCTGCTGCATATATTTAAAAAATGTAATTTATTTAAAGGAAAATATTTACAGTGTTCAAAGGTGCCTCCAGTTCAAAGGTACCCCCTCTCCCCTAATTAGATTTTAGAATAAAAATGTAACTGAATTAAATTATTGAGAATTTAATTTCAATTAAAGCTTATTAAGAAAGCTAATACATGTAAAAATGCGTATTAAAAAGTTTCAAGTATTCGGTTGCCAAGTACCGAAGCTTCGGTATTCGGCAAAATTGCTGCTTCGGTCAATCCCTACATGCGACATCTGTGCCTAAAGTTTGATCAACATCAAATTTAATTACTTAACTTTTCTGTTTGTTAAATAATTCTGTCCAGCTTCCATGCCAAGCATGACGTTTTTAATTTTATTTTATATTTTCTTTATTTTTTGAATGGTGTGGGGTACAGAATTCACCTCTGCTTGGTATAATAAAATTAAAAACCAAATTGGCGATTTCCTAATTGTTCGTTTACATTTATCATACTGTCTGTAAAACTGATAAATAAATGAAAGAATATTGCTATTCTGAACTTGTAAATAGTTACAGAAGGAAAATTGATGAATTTAGAGATAAAAATGCCACTGAAAGAGGACAGAAATTATGCATTAAATTATTTCATTTTTAAAAGGAATTGATAATAAGTCATATCATCAATGTCGAAGCAGAAGTATTTTGGAGGCTGCACTCCTTTCTAAAACTTTGGATCATATCGCTAGAAGCTGCACCATACTTTTCTGCTCAATGATAAAAAAAAAAATGAAAATGAGTTTTTAAAAATAGAAACTTTGTATTTTTTCATTCAAACTATTCTCTACAATTTAAAAAAATGATTTATGAATCATTATTATAAATGCTCAATGATTTTAAAAAAGGGGACTTCTTTTAGCTTAATTAAATTTTAAAACTAGAAACTTTGGAGGTTTTTTATTCAAACTTTTTTTCACAATTTAAATAAATATTAAAAAGTAAAGATTTCCAATTTTTTTTTTTTTTTTTTTTTTTTTTTTTTTTTTTTTTAAATCCTTTTCTGCTTGGATTTGATTCCACGATCTACCAATTAGGAGAGAAAAGACATATCACAGAGATAGTGGTATCTAGACCGAAATAGCTTATAACAAAATTTGAAACAAATCTCAATTCTGTCAACACATGGCTCCGCTTCTGCACATCACCCTAACTAAGAAGCGGACTTCCCACTTTTCGTCCTTTCATAGGGAACCATCTAGCATCTAGGAATGAGACGCTGGTACTCTGGACTTCGAAGCACAATTTATAGGCATTGTGATTACAGCGTCATCTGTTAGCGGTTTTTGCAACTAAATTTTGAAACTTCTGTATAACATTTTTACAGCTTAACTAATAAACAAACTGTTTACCGTATTCAAAACAATTCTATTATTTATAATTAATTAGTAAACAATTCTATTAATCTTTGTTTTTGAGATATTTAATTTTGAAATCAGGGTCTTATTCGCTGGACAGGACACCCTGTATATATGTAATATATATATATATAGTTATGTGTATATGTATATATAACACTGGCGCTCAGCTAACCGAAAAATACCATTTATTTTTGAAAAAAAATCAAGATATTGCTGATATCACTGGTAATTGCAATATTTTTACCAAATATATTTATGCGTTAATCAAGCTTTTTTGACTGTCTAAACTTGATATAAAACTTCCTTACCTTATGATTTTGATGTGAATTAATAGGGTACTTTTATGAGGAAAGTTTCATTGAATAATTCAAGGAAAATGTATCTTATCTTTATTATGCATATTTAACAAAACATTATTACTTATTTACTTGACCTTTACTTTTACTAATTTAATCATTTTTAATATCTTATTTTTTATCATTTTAGTTTATTATTTTACTTAATTATTTTAATATTTTACTATATTGCAAGCATTCAGTATAATTTTGATTGCATTATTACATTCAAATTACTGTTCAAAAATTCTAAAATACGCACAACCTCTGGTCCCAAGCTGTGTGGATTTGAGAGAGTCTAATGTATTGTATTTATAGATTTGAAATTTATGCATCTATGCGTATTTTTTAATGCTGAATCTAAATATGTAATTTTCGTAAAAATGCATCAATTAAAACAGAAGACATTAAAATTATTATTTCATTAATTCGATTGCAGAGAAATAATTCCTTTGAACATGTCAATTTCAATGCGAGACACCTGGTTCAGAATAAAATCATGGATTTTTAACCAACTGAAAGAGGTGGAGCTCTATAAAATCTTTAAAAATACTGCATTTACTCTTTTGAAAATTATATATCTATGCACAGAATGTAACACTGAACCCAGAAATCTTAATTTTTTTTTAAATCGGTTAATTAGCTTCAATAATTATCAATACTTTAAGTCCAACTTTTTTATGGAAGATTTTGAATATGTATTTTTTATAACATAAAAATTTTGAAGAAAGGGAGAGCCCTTGGGGGAACACTTTTCTAATTTTTTCCGACGCCCTCATGTGACACCATTGGACAGCCCTTTGACCACTCTTTCATGTTATGCACCCCCATTTCGCTCCCCCCAATTTTTCTTCCACAGAGGTACTTTTCTAACTTTTTCTGACCTCCTTCATGTGATATAGCATTGGACAGCCTTTTGACCACTCTTTTATATTATGCACCTACCATTAAGTTACCAGGGGTCTGTCCAGACTTTTCTCTCAGGGTCCTGTTTTTGTGAAAATTGTGAACAGCTTTTTTCCATTTGTGAAAAATCTAGTCCTAATTTTGTGAATTTGAAATGATCGTTATACTCAGGTTCTTTTTTATATATTTTTAAGTAGATGTATGTATGTAAAATACATATATTTTCTTTACATATGTAAAAGTGATAGGTCATATTTTACTTTTAAATGATTAAATTTGTGAAAGATTTAGTTTAGAGCTGGAAAAATTTTGTAAAAGGCCTATTTTTAAGACAAAAAATTTTGTAAAGGGTCCTTTTTTAAGGTGAAAAGTTTTGTGAAGGGTCCTGTTTTGAGATAAAAATTTTTATGAAGGGTGCTTTAAAGGACCCAATTTCTTCGTAAACAGATCCCTGGTTACAGTTAAGTTGTGCTTAGGTTACTGTTAGATTACGATTACAGTACAGTTAGGTTACAATGTTCGTATAGAACATATTGTCCTTAATTTATGAGTAATGGTTACCATTATTTCCGAATTGTAATTTCAGCAAATTTCTTAAATACTTATTTGAATCCCCCACCCCTTCAAGTAATATATCTAAGAATGGGTTGAATAACGTAGTTTCATTCGGATATGGGTTTTTTAAAAAAGAGTGTGTCCCTTGGAGGTGGAATGTCAAACTAACAGTTTCCTCTTATTTTAGTCCCCACCCCCTTGACTATATTTCTGAATAGGTTGAACAATGGAGTTTCTTTGGATAGAGGTTTGTTTAGAATGTGTGTCCCCTAGCGGTGGAAAATGGAATTAACAGATTTTGCAGCGTGTGTGCAGCACGCCTGCTATACAGTGTGAGAAGTTGCAAAAATTTTAATTTTGTTTAAACTTCTGCTAAATTTTTGAAATTTTTAATTTTATTTAAACAATTTGTTTTGTTTTGAGAAAATAGGAAGTTTTAAATTTTACTTGAACTTCTACTAAATTCTTGAGAAATTTCAGCATTTTAAATTTATTTAAACAATTTTTTTGGTTTTAGAAATTTAAAATTTTATTTATATCTGCACTAATTTTTATAATTTCGGAATTAAAAAATTCAGAATTTTGAATTTTATTTAAATAATTTGACTTGAATATTTTTAATTTGATTAAAAAAATAACTTCCTTTTATAATCATTTTAAAATTAAATTTATTGGTATATCTATGTAAGAATTTTATAATTATAAATTAACAATTTAGATTTATTAATTAAAGGATAAAGTGTTTTGAAATGAATATTAAACGAAACACTCTGTGCAATCTGCGACATACTTGTTTAATATAATGTGGTCCTTGGTTTTGTATTCAATGGTTAATTTGGCCATTGGTGGTAAACGAGTTTGACATGCCTGATGTAAAGCATAGATGTTCATCAACAATTCTTTTTTAATTTAAATTTAAACAAATTTGAAAGAGTAGAAGTACTAATTATTTGTCATGTTCCATTGTTTGTTACAACTTATCTTAGCCATCAGGTAAGACAGATGTAAAAATAACTGTTATAGTTAATTAAAATGATAGTAATAAAGAAATACAATTGCTAACTAAGTAAGGAAGTACTACTCCATATTTATCCTTTCCCCCACATAAAAATGACATATGAATGTACTAAACCAATGTTTTCCAACTTATTATGATATTTTGATTTGTATGGTGAATCAAGATATACTAATACTGTAAAAAGGAAACATTTGCTTGTGGGAAATAGATTCTGAAATTACTGAAATGATTTGAAAATACTTTTACCATATGATAGATTGTAACAGAGACTTCATTGTATCTGCTGCTTTTTTGGAACGGAAGTGTCAGCAAATAGTATGGAATAAAGTGAGGGGTGCAATTTTCATGTTTGTTAATCACCAATTCGCTATCAGTTTCTTTGGTCTTTTTTTTTTTTTTTTTGGAAAAGTAATGTTGCAGACATATAAATGGAACAGAAGCAAAATTAAAAAAAAAATAAAAGCAATTTTTTGTAACGGTTTTGATTATTTATTGAATGAGTTTTCTATTTCTATTCGCTCTGCTATATGTCACACGAATCTTTTACACATGAAACTATTTATGAGTACATATAAATCTGACTGTCTTCAACATATTTAACCTAAAAAATATCTAAATGAGGCACTACCAATTTTATAAAATTTATAAGTCTTAAATAGCATTAGAAAAGGAAATGGATACATAGTAAATATCTATGGCTTTAGTGTAGGTATCCTACACAGTAAATAAATTTACATAATGACATATACATTTTAAATTTTAAAATCAGATAACAGATGGAAGAATTAACAATATTGGGAAAGAGGAAACTGAAAAAATGTGTTGTGATAAGGAATAATGACTACTTTGAATGAATAAAGATGACAGTCTTAAATGCTTCTTGCGTAGTGTGTTATCCTTACAAAAAAAAAAATGCAATGTACAAAGCTTTTCCACCAACTATTAATATGTTATAAAAATGCTCTATAAAGTGTGTGAATGTGATCAGTTTTAATGGAAAATGTAAATCTCTCTTCAAAATATTTTGTGACGGTAAAAATATAGACCTTAAAACACATTTCTTTAATATTGCGATAAGTTGGAAAAGTAGAATAAAAATCTTTTTAACACAAAAGTGAAAATATATATACTTATTGGATTTATAGAATTATGCTTAAAACACATTTCTGACATAGGATTCACCTCTTTGATAAGTTAAAAAATGTGAAATTAATAGTTATTGTTAAGACTGTATTACACTTCCATCGTGTGAATAGAGTTCAGTGTTTAAAGAAAGAGAGACCTAATTTACAGAGTGAGGGGGGGGGGGGGTGCATAGCGATTTTACAGATGCTTTGGTGGGGCGTGGCCAGTAAATGTTTGGGAACCACTGCCCTAATGTAAATAGGTATACAAATAGCGATTGTAATATTTCAATAATCATGTGTGCAAAGTCTCAGGTTTTGCTAGTTTATTATATACAAGAGTAGGCCCTTGTTATATTGCTCATTCAGATGTAGGCTATAGTTCTGTTTTCTTGCCTCCTAAAAAAATAAGTTGTAGTTTAATCACACTTCTTATGTAACATATTTAAATGTTGAATGTAATATGTGTATAAACTATAGGTGCAGATTCCCAAAATTTTTAAGGAGCCAGTGGCTCCTAACCCCCCAAAATCCAGTCGCCACTTTGGCTCCTAACCAAAACCTAGTTGCCACATTGTGAAACAAACTCTTAAAACTATAGTGTTTATATGGAAAAAAAACAGAAGTACACGTGTATTAAAAGAACATCTTAGGAAAACAAACGTCAATTTTCGAAAATCAATTAAAACACATTTAGAAACGAAACTATGATTTGATATGTGAATATGCAAATTGTGACGTAAATATATACACCTCTACCGAACGAAGATAGGATAGAGTGTAAATAAGTCACTTATCCATAAATTACATCGCAAATGGATAGAAAAAAAATTAGAACTGTCTTATGATTTGCTAAACTTTCTTTATTTACAAAGTTTTTTTTAAATCAGGGGCCACGCTAACCATTCGCCAAATGCGAATACATTGTGAAATTGGCGAGAAAAAATTATTATGGTGAAAAAACTGGCGATTGATTTTTTTTAGACTCTTTTGTTGTTGTAATTAGGGACTGACCGAATAGTTGATTCGGTATTCGGTGATTCGGCATGTAAACCGAATATTCGGCTTTGGCTGAATACTTTTAAGTATTCGGCCGAATAATTGCAGATAAGTATTTTGTTAGAAGTAGAAGAATTCTCTTTTACTTAGCAGTAGAATAGGCTAAACAATGAGTTTCAATATTATGTGCATGAATTCAGAGTTTAGCTGCACTACAAAAAACAAGTCAAAGGCCATTTTTAATTAAAAAAAAAACTTTTTCCATCCTAAAATAGTCTACATAGGTGTGAAATCAGAACAACTGTCTACAACAGAGAAAAAAAAAGTAACGAAGATGTGCATCTTTCCCTTATCATTTAATTTAATTTAATTTTACATTAGTTTTTTTTTTTATTTAAATTTATTTAATGTGTATTTTCTTTAATGTACACATCAAATAAGTATATCAGAGTTCATATCTGTATATCTAAAGTGTATATTAAAGAAAATACACACATCAAATAAGTATACCCCGTATGCCTATCCTATAGCTTTTATAATCATTATGTCAAAATCGCTCAAATTTCTTTTCTTCATCACTACAATGTTAAAATATTAATCAAAATATAAATAATCTATCAATAATTTGACAGAAAATAGTTAAATGTACAAACTGATATGATACCTTTTGTATTTTGAGAACATTTCTATTCAATATGTTTATCATTAGACAATCAGTAAATCAGCTTAATGACAACATTGTTTCTTTGTATTTGAATGAACTTTTGTTTTTCTGACAATCCTTATCCTTGATAATACCACATATAGTTTAATACTTTCATAGGTTATTTTTGGGTATTGACTAGTGATAAAATACTAAAAAATAAGTGATGGGTTAATGAATTTGTGAGTGGAAAGAAGCCATTAAATTTTTTTGTATAATTAGATTTAAGAATAAAAATGTAACTGAATAAAATTATTGAGAATTTAATTTCAATTGAAGCTTATTAAAAAAGCTAATATATGCAAAAATGCATATTAAAAAGTTTCAAGTATTCGGTTGCCGAATACCAAAGCTTCGGTATTCGGCAAAATTGCTGCTTCGGTCAATCCCTAATCGTCATCACCACAGTGTTAAACTATTAATCAAAATATAAATATGTATCAATAATTTGACAGAAAATAGTTAAATGTATAAATTGATATACCTTTTGTATTTGGGAACATTCCTATTCAATACGCTTATAATTAGACAATCAGTAAATCAGCTTAATGACAACATTGTTTCTTTTTATTTGAATGAACTTTAGTTTTGCTAACAATCCTTACCCTTAATAATAGCCTGTATAGTTTAATACTTTCATAGGTTATTTTGGGTATTGACTAGTGATAAAATAATAAAAAATAAGTGATGGATTAATGAATTTGTGAATGGAAAGTAGTCATTAAATTTTTTTGGTGTAATTAGATTTAAGAATAAAAATGCAACTGAATTAAATTACTAAGAATTGAATTTTAATTAAAGTTTATTAAAAAAGCTAATATATAAAAAAATATATGTTAAAATTTTTTAAGTATTCGGTTGCCGAATACCGAATATTCGGTGTACACTTTGACCGAAGCTTCGGTATTCGGCAAAATTGCTGCTTCGGTCAATCCCTAGTTGTAATCATGTTTTGCAACATAAATGAATTTCCGTTTTTAACGCGCGTTCGCGTACGGCCGCATTTCCAGTCTATATTCCTCCTCTTCTTCGTGGCTGGGCAATTAGGGTTGATTCTGTTCTGAATTTTCAGAAAATTTAAGGCATTCATTTCCGAAAATTTAAAAAAATCAGTCATCAATCCAAAAATTCGGACGTAAAAAATATTGAGGATTTCGACAAATGGTTGCCGGAAAAAATTAATTTTGCCAATCGTTTGCAGAAAAATCGTGAATTTCAACAAAGGATCTCGAGAAAAACCCAAATTTTGTCACCGAATCGTGGAAAAAAACATGAATTTTTGTCAAAAGATCACTGAAAAAAACCACAAATTTCATCAAAAGGTCGCGAAAACCCCCATAAATTTCATCAAAAGATCACGAAAAACTGCAAATTTCGTCAAAGAATCGCAGAAAAAATGCAAATTTTTGTCAAAAGATTACGAAAGACCCCAAATTTCGTCAAAAGATCCCGAAAAACTGCAAAGTTCGTGAAAAGCCCCACAAATTTTGTCAAAACATCACAAAAAAAAACTGCAAAAGCTACTTATACATAATATATTTAATAAACTTACTTCCGGCTTGAAAGGGCTAATGATAATTGTTAGCATATAGCATGAAATGCATATGGCTCCCAAGTTAAAAGGATTGCTTATCTTACTGCTTTGCTGATAAATACCTTTCATTCATTTAAAAAATAATTTCCTTTTAGCTAAGCAAGTCCTCCTTCATTATTGTTTTAACCTGTACAATCTCCTTTTTAAACTCCATTCCATCACGCATATTTCAGTTCTGTTCTGGAACATCGATCGATCTGATCGTACTCAAACCACTGACATTGGGATACTCTCTAAGTATCGACAGTCATCATTCAACCATCGTTCGTAATCTTTCAACACCAGATGGCCTATTGTACTCATATGCAAATTGAGTGACGTCCGGATAGCTCTGTATGCAGTTCAACTAGTAGATATACTCTCACAGCACAGAATGTTGCCGGCAGTTTTGGAGTTTCGTAGTCATTTTATGATGAATTTATTTTTAATGTGTTCGCCAAGAATCGCGACACTTATTTTATTAATGGCTATGTAATATTAAAGGAGTGAGGTCTGCATGGAAGCGGACTTTAAAATAAAAGCTGGTGGTTCTTTTTCTACAATGTTTCTGCAAGTAAAGCCAAGTTACTTAAGGACCAGACGGCATGATAAATTCTTTAAATAAATAAGCCGCTGTACATTGATGGAATGGGGGAGTAAGTTGTTTTTCCGGAGTGATAGCTACATAAACGGTAATATGTTTTCGGTTCTTCTTTTAAACGTAGTTTATCTTGTGTCAAAGGTCGAGGTTTTCTCTCGCGATGTTTAAGACTGTGTTAAAGTAGTTTGAGTCAGCTGAAATGTTTTAGTAGTAACATAAATGTTCAGGTTATCCAGTTGTTAAATAGAGATGACATAAGTTGAGATAAGTGTTTTTGTTATGGAATAAACAACTACTGGATAGAGTTTGGAGTAATTTAAATGGAAGTCTTTTAAGTGTCGGTTTCCAATTGAACTCATAGTTGGTTTTTATCTCAGGTTTTGAATAGGTCAGGAAGGTCATCTCACGAGGAGCTGGAAAGGTTTTTCTCTTCTTTTAATGAACTTCATTTCATTTAGTATTTTATAAATGTTAACGGAATTTAAACTTAAATGAAATTATTTTACAACGTTATATTAAGTTGTTTAATTGTAGAAAGTTAATAAAAGTAAAGTTAAATATTAAAGTTAGTAAGTTTAAAGTAAAGTAATTTCTTAAAGTTGTTAAATTATTTAAGTAATGTATTAAAGTATTTAAAGTTAAATTACTTGTTAAAAGCTCATACCTTTTTATTAAAGGTTAAGTATTTAAACGGTAGGTCAATGTTAATATAATAAGTGGATGTTTCAGTATGGAATTCTAAATCAATTTCCAGGTCACTTAAATTAACGTTAAACCTTTTAATTGATTAAATTTCTTTACTGTTTAAAATTAATATAAAGTTTATTCAATAGTTTTCTTTTGAGCTTTTAACTACTTATACTTTCTTTTTAACCCCTTCGTGTTCCAGCGTCAGGTTTAACCGAAGTCGGCGTTAGTTAAATGATACAAACTCCTGTAAATATATATTACAATTAACTTTTTGTTGCTATGAATTGCAAATAATAGTAATATGACCTAAGAATATTTATTCAAGTTAACTTATATACAATTGTTATTTATTTTAATGGTTAAATAAACCTGCTTTTATCTTACCTTTTTGTCATCCTTTACCACACGTTTTGCACATTACCTTTTCAGTCTTTACTTTCATGTTTTTCTTTCAGCTTTGCCCTATATCTTCTTAATGGATTTGTCCTAATCTTTTCAGAATCTCTAAAGCTATAAACCGTAAATACATTTCCAACTTGCATTTTTCGGAAAATCTGCTGCCTTATTTTGAGAGCTCCGTTTATTTATGCTATATATCAGGACGTTACGGATTATGGGTTCTGCTTTAATATCCATAACTCCGGCCCGATATACTCAGGGACAACAATAATAATTATATATATGATATATATCTATATATAATATATATGAAACGATAAAAGCTAAGCCCCTTTTTAAAATCCCCTTTTTTGCTCCTTTTAAAATTTTGAAATCCACGTTTAAAAAAAAACAGAAATTTAAATTTAGAAATTAAAATTAAAACTTTTTAAATGCTTTAGTAATTGTGTCTCAATTGATTGGATGTCTTTGCCCCTGTTAACTTAGTTTCCCGTATCACATCTTATAACTTTCAAGGGTCGTTTTGGCCCATTTCATAAGAATACTTTTGCTGAGGTAAGTGCAATTTTAAAGTCGTGCTGCATTCAGTCGGCCGATCTTGAGCCACCGCCTTTCGCCCGGGCAATCAATCATTGAGCTAACGACCAATTATATTTTAAATATGCCTCCTTTGACTTCAACGTCCCCTAGCAAGAACAATGCAAAATATCGTGTACTTATACTGCTGCACGGGCAGCAAGACAGTGCTTTTTACCATCTAAAGAATGCCTTAAGTCCATGCAACTTCGCTCTCCAGGTATCGCTTTGCGATACACTTAACTCCTGATCCCGATGTCCATCAAGAAGTAAAGTAGCAGCTCTCATGTCAAAGGGGCCTGATTTTTCTCAAAAAGATGTACAAAGATTAATAAATCAGGTCCCCGAAAAATCTGTCTTCTTTTAATCAGACACGCATCTTATCAGACTTTTATTAGCTCCCAGATCAACACTCGCGGCCTGCGACTACAAAAATATGATAAAAACTCAGAGGGAGCGATCCTACGTCTGCACAGACGTGTCCGCTGTTCGCACCCCTGCACCCATCGGCACAATCTACACCGAAACAGGGGATCCACAACGGGAGTAGCGAGAAATCATTACATGAGAAGTCGGCAGGACAGTGCATCTAAGTGGGACAAATCTCGAAATCCCAGCGAAGACCTTAGTGGAAAAATTGTTTAAGATCTGTGCGCTTGAAGCAAGAATTCCACAACGTATCTACTGTGTATTTAACCACGCAATTAATTCCAGCAAAACTATCAGGAGGTAGTGTAACAAAGTTCTAAAAAAGTTGTGAAATATCATGTTTATGGCAGAATGACATCAGAGAAAATAGTGAGAAGGAATTTCTAAAAAAGAGTTTTTTCTCTTTTTCCGTGCCCTGCGCATAAAAGAAAAAAAAAAAGAAAAAGGACAGGAAGAACATTCATTTGCCTATCAATTAAGAAGAAAATTATCTATTACTGAAAATCAGTTCTTTTTCCAACCAGCAAGCCAGTGACACTTTTAAACAATCTTTTCAAGAAAGAGGAATGAAGAACGCTCGCTATCAGACGAGAAAGTGGGTCAAATTCAGTGAGTCATCCTCAGAGGAGAAGGTCTTTCTGTTATCTTCAAAGTGAACAGCTGTGTTCCGAACAAATTAGTTTTGGTTTCTAAAGGATTAGAAAGATAAAAAGAAAAGAAAGAAAACAAACATAGTGAGACTGTTTTTACTTTCCATCAGAATACGACATGGACTTCAATGGATTTTATAGACAGGTGTTGCATGTATGATGTTTGTAATGCACGATTAGTTTTTTTTTAATGTGTAAATGGATAACAGGTAAGCGCTTTCTTTTGTTAATTAAAGAAAGGAAAAGAGTTCAGTTTTAAGAAGTGAATCTTTTTTAATTGGTTGTTATTTTAATAGCAAAAAAATAGAATAAGAAAAGGTTTATTTTATTTCTTTTTTGATATAAAAGAAAATAATTTGTTGAAATTTATACAGTAGTTCAATCTGTGGAATTTTAAAATTTTATTTCAAAGTTCGTTTTTTTTTTTTTTTTTGTCTCAATTTGAAAAAAAAAAAAAAGATATATTAAATTTGAATTTAATTTAGATTTAAGCCAATTTTTTACAAATATTGTGTTGCAATTTTTTTTTTTGAAAAAATATTCCATTTTTATTCTTATGTGTTTTAATTGTGCCTTATATTTTTGTATAATCCTTTGATATTTTGTATTCCAACATGAGTACCCCCAGACCCTCCTAAAGAAGTGAATGACTTAGGAAAAAAGTCAGAGGACTCTGAGAAAGAGAAAAATAAGCTTTCGAGTAATGATGTAACACCAGTTCAGAGTCCTGAAGAGAAAGATAGTCAGAAGTCTAGTCAGGAGTCCGGGGTTGCCTCACAGACACGTAATGTAACAACAATAGGTGAACAGACCCTGTCAGCTCAAGCTGGGTCTGGTCACAACTCAATATACCCTGATATTGTTGCGTTTTCGCCAATATCTGGTATGAATTGGTTACCTTGGTTGGCCTATTTCGAGAGTGTCTGTATAGAACAGGAAAAAGGCGACTGCTGGAAAATTAGGCACATACAGAAATACTTAAAGGACAGTGCACTTACGTTGTACATTAATTATTGTCTAAATGTGCTGCATTGGTTCGAATTTGTCAATTTGTTCAACGAACATTACGGAGTTCCTGACACTCTTTCTCTAACCGATTTTTCCTGTATTAGATACAAAATTGGAGAGGACCTGAACGAATATTATCAAAAAAAGACTAAAATAGGGAGGACCTTAGGCTTAGAACAGAAACTTATCCTGGAAAAGCTAACAGAGAGCTTGCTGTTAGAAATGCAGAAGTTAGTTATTGCAAGCAACCCCTCAACTACACATTCATGGCGTGAATTAGTATTCAGAATTTGCAAACTGCAACTGGACAGAAAGGGAAATGAGAGCAAAGTTGACGCAAGCCCACAAAACCCCAATCAATACCGACAATAGCGACTCTTTCACCCCCCACATGAGACAGGACAGAATTATAACCAGCAGTGGAACTACAGAGTTCCCTATCAAAACCCCCCGATTCGACCTTTTGCATCTAATCAAACACGAAATCCCCAAAATACATTTAGACCGACGTCAAATGTTCAACCGAGACCAAATGTACATCACCAGACCATCTTGCCATCCTCCCCATGCAGAGTTTGCCTTAATATAGGAATATCAAATGCATATCATTGGGTGGGAGACTGCCCTTCTTAGCAGTTCCAACCCCTAGTCCCAATATGGCTGGTGCAAACCCCAACCCAGATCATAGAGCTAATGAGTCATCCGAAAATATATCTAGTAATCAATGACTGTTTCTTATGTCCGGACATATACAAAAAGAAAAAAGCTAGCTTTAAAAAATCAAATAGAAATTGTCAAAAAGTTACTGATGTAAAAAGTGAAGGCTCACTACCTTGTTTGATCGATACAGGGAGTTCAATCAGTGTTATTCCTTGTCACTTAGCTCACAAACTTAACCTAAAAATCGGTAAAGTTCAGCAGAGTATATTGGTCACACAAACACAAGGTGTTCTTGCTTTGAAAGAAAAATGCCTTGTTAGTTTGAAATTAGGACGTATCTCTAAGAATGTTGAACTTTTTATAATTAATAATCAGTTACCTTATGCTTTGATTGGACTACCCCACTGTAAACTGTTTAAATTAAATATTGACTGTGTTAAAATGCAAATCACTCTAGAGAATAAGAGAGTACCTCTCATGGACAATATTTCAACAAATTCATCTCATCATACTTTACATTTATCAGAGACCTATACTAGCCAGCCAGAAATTGAAAATGCAGAGATATTCGAAGAAAATTTTGAGCCGGAGTTGTTCGAGACCACTGAACATGTGCCAAAAATTTTCAGACTGTCAAGAAACAATTACCTGCTCTTCTAGCCAAATATGTCTGTATTTTCTCTAAAGATAAATATGATGTAGGCTGTGTAAACATTGAACCCCAGAGAATACAATTAACCTCAGACCTCCCCGTTTCTTTAAGAGCATATCACACTTCCCCTAAGGAAGAAGAGGAAATTAAAGACCAAATTCAGAATCTATTGCGAGCCGATATCATTAAATAAAGTTATTCCCCTTATTCATCACCCATAACTTTGGTGTATAAACGTGAAGAAGGGAAGAAAACCCAGTTATGTATTGACTTTCGGAAATTAAATGCCATTACAAAAACAGATGCAGAACCCTTACCTAGAATAGACACCCTGTTAGATAAATTGACGCATGCTAAAGTTTTTTCCACTCTTGATTTGGCCAGTGGATATTGGCACATTCCTATCCACCCTCGAGACACTGAGAAACTGGCATTTGCCACCACCTTTGGATTATATGAGTAGGATCGTTTACCATTCGGATGGAAAAACGCGCCTGCTTGGTTTAACAGTACCCTCAGAAGAATCCTTAATAAATACAAAATTGACTTTGCCTGTAGTTACTTTGATGATGTTATTGTGTTCTCCCAAAATGAAGAGGAACATTTGTGTCATTTAGAGACATCATTTAATATCTGTGTCCAAGAAAACCTTAAACTCAAATTGTCAAAGTGTAATTTTGTTAAATCCAAAATTAATTTTCTAGGATATGAAGTCTCGAATGGTTGTATCACATCTGACAACCCTAATATAGAGACCATTAAGAAATTAACACCACCTACGAATGTAAAGGAATTACAACGTTTTTGAGGATCTATAAATGTTTATCACAAATTTATTCCAAAATATGCTAACTTTCGATACCCTCTCAACAATTTGTTGAAGAAAAATGTCCCCTATGTATGGAACCAAAATTGCCGAAGTTCTTTCGAAAAGTTAAAAAATGCTTTAATTGAAAAACCTATATTAAAGTTGCTTGATCCCAAAACACCTTGTCATTTGTTTGTAGATGCCTCAAGTCATGGAGTGGGATGTGTTGTGAAACAAGTTGATGAAAAAGGAACATTACATCCTATAGCATGTCATTCTAGAAATCTTCGTGATTATGAAAAAAGCTATGCAATTACAGAATTAGAATGTTTGGCGATCGTGGATGCTTTAGATAAATTTTATCATTATTTACACGGTCAAAAATTTGTCATACATACCAACCATGCGGCACTTACCTGGCTCAAAAGTGTTAAAAATTTAAGAGGACGTCTTTTCCGTTGGGCCCTAAAACTTAGTATGTTTGACTATGAAATTAAATACCAAAAAGGCTCCACTAATGTTAAAGCTGATATGCTATCTAGACAGCCTGTTTCAGAAAATTTACCCCATATTATACATCTCCTTGACTTGAATGAAGTAAGAGATAATCAGAAAAAAGAAAATGTAACAGTTAATGGTAAAAAGTACACTGAGATAAATGATGTTGTTGTAATTAAAAAGAAAAGTTTGTATAAGATTGTGGTCTCCATGTCCTTACGTCTACCCCTGTTAGAAAATACCCACACACAGTTTGGCCACCCTGGAATCATCTAAATTTAATCTCTCTGCAGTATTATTGGCCTAACAATAATCAGGACATTGAAAATTTTGTAAAACACTGTCACACGTGTCAGATAAACAAAAAATGTAGGCAAAAAAGATTTGGCTTATTGCAGTTAATGCCCCTAACAGATATACCTTTTGAATGTTTAGCAGTGGACTCTGTTGGCGGATTTAATTATTACAATTCTACAAAAAAATATTTGCATTTAGTCGTTGACCATGCAACTCGCTATGTGTGGGGTTTTCCTTCAAAAAGTGTAACTACCGAAACTTATACAAACATTTTGAAACAATTATTTCAGATACAAGTACCAGATAGATTGTTAACTGACAGAAATGGAGCATTTACAGCTTCCACGTTTAAGAGATTTCTTCGTACTTACAATGTAAAACACAGATTGACGAGCAGCCATCACCCAGAAACAAATGGGAAAATTGAACGCCTAAATCAAACTATTGTCACTAGATTAAAATGTAAAGTCAATTCCACATCCAAGAAAATACCCTGGACTAAGCTTTTAGATGAAGTCTTATATGAGTATAATAATACTCCTCATTCTGTAACCCAATTCACCCCTAGTTATTTATTATTAGGAAAATTACCATATGATCCTCCTTTACCAAATAATAGTTATTATCCCCCTGTGTATGAAGCTAGAAAATTGGCTAAAGAGAGAACAATTGCTTACCATAAAAAGAATAAAGTCCGTTGTGATGCTCGTTTCCTTCCTGTAAAGTTTAAAGTTGGTGACATTGTGATGTATGAAGAATTTCATTATCCTAATACCCGTAAACTGACTTCGCCATATTCTGGACCATACACCATTTTAAAACAGCTTTCTGATGTATCCTTTGAAATTGATAAACCCAGTTCACATTTTAAGAGAAATTCCAAAATTGTCCATTCATCCAAGTTAAGATACTATCACCCTCCTCAAAATCTTAAACTCAACCATGAATAAACCCCATCTATCTCTTTCATCTTTCAATTTTTACTTTCTTCTGTCTTGACAAGAAGAAAGTATTGGTTTCATGAAAATTTTCGAATTCCAGTTTTTGACGGATTTATAGGTTTCATGGGTCAGAGATTCCAAAAAACATGTTTTTACAAAATGTCTGTCTATGAGTCTGTCTGTCTGTATGTGACACAAATTTTGTGGGCGCTCTATCTCAAGAACTAATGCACAGAATTTAATAAAAATTTATATTCAGGTAGTCCCTGATATAGATTGGTGCTGATTAGTTTTTGGTGTAAATCGCCCTGCAGGTGGCGCTGCTATGTAGCATTTTTCAGGATTTCTGCAAAAACTCTATCTCAAGAACTAATGCACGGATTTTTATAAAACTTCAGATTCCATTAATCCTTGATATGAATTGGTGCTGGTAACATTTTGGTGCAAATCGCCCAACAGATGGCGCTGTGATGCTGCATTTTGAAGCACTTACACGATTTTCGTAATAGCTCAATCTCAAGAAATAATGCATGGATTTTCATCAAACTTCAGATTCAGTTAGTGCTTGACATGAATTGATGTTTTGCCCCTTGTGGTGTAAATCGCTCAACAGGTGGCGCTGCTATGCTGCATTTTTTGAGATTTCCGCAATAGCTCTATCTCAAGAACTAATACTTGGGTTTTCAACAAACTTCAGATTCAAGTATACCTGGATATGAATTAGTGCTGTTTATGTTTTGGTGTAAATCGCTCAACAGGTGGCGCTGCTATGCAGCATTTTTCACGATTTCCACAATAGCTCAATATCCAGAACTAATGCATGGATTTTCATCAAACTTCAGATTCAGTTAGTCCTTGACATGAAATGATGTTTTGTACTTTTTCGTGTAAATCGCTCAACAGGTGGCACTGCTGTGCTGCATTTTTAGGTAGATTTCGTATGAAATACTACCTATTGGGATCATTCCTATGTTGGAATTTCTGAAAAATTTTTGCAGATCTACACCGATCATGACCCCTAGAACCCAAAACCACCCTCAGTAAAAAACTTGATATCTATCTATCTATCTATCTATCTGTCTATCTATATATATATCACTTTCTTCTGGACACGATAACTTTCGTAATTCTGCACCAATCTTTTCCAAACTGATACATAAAATCAATGGGCATAAAATCTCGGTCAAGTTCGTTAATGGGCAAAATCAGACCAAGGGTAGGGAAATAGGGAGGGGTTTTGTGAAAACAGAAAACCCCCCATAACTTCTTAATTTGTGTACATATCAAATCAGTTTAAAGTTTTTATTACTTCTAAAAATAGGGCCAAAATTTTATGTATCACAGATTTTTGATAAAGTTAAAAATGGACTCAAGGGGTGCAAAAAATAGGGTTTTTGGGAGAAAAAAATTCATAACTTCGTCAATTCTCAAGATATCAATTCCAATTAATTTTATTATAAATCTCCTTAATATTATCTACAACTTTTATATTCACAAGTTTTTGATAGGACCAATTTGTACCGCAAAAAAAAAATTAAAAATGAAAATAAAAAGAGGGTTTGAAGAAGTAAAAAATCCATAACTCCGTCAATTCAAAAGATATCAAATCCCCATGAATTTATCATATATCTTCTTAATATTGTCTACAACATCTATATAGACAAGTTTTGGATAGGACCAATTCTTACAGCAAAAACAAATTAAAAATACATAGCGGTTGAAGAAAAAAATCATCTAAATAAGGGTGTATTCAAATCCAAACTGCTTATTTTCTGACTCATTTTACAATTCATTTTTGCTCTCAAAGGCTTCCAATTGGTACGTTTTCTTACTCAGAAACTATATAATGTACCGTAATGGTCGATTTTCTGATAGAGGCAGAATATATTTTTAAAAATGCTGTTAAAGTGGGCATTTTGAACCGAATTTCTCGAAGTGGATTGTGTTGGAAAAATCATTGCATTAAGGATGCACTCAAATCCAAACTGCTTATTTTCTGACTCATTTTTAAATTCATTTTTCTCTCAAACGCATTTAATTGGTAGATTCGCTTATTCAGAAACTATATAATGCACCGCAATGACCGATTTTTTGATAGAGGCAGAATATATTTCAAAAAATGATCTCAAAGTGGGCATTTGAACGGAATTTTCCGAAGCAATTGTGTTATTACTTTCTTCTGGACATGATAACTTCTGTAATTTTGCACAAATCTCTTCCAAATTGATACATAAAATCAAGGGACAAAAAATCTCGGTCAAGTTCGTTAATGGGCAAAAGCGG
Source organism: Maratus speciosus (assembly GCA_963932465.1). NCBI lineage: Eukaryota > Metazoa > Arthropoda > Arachnida > Araneae > Salticidae > Maratus > Maratus speciosus. The sequence goes on from OZ010786.1 coordinate 122,799,855, forward strand.
ACAAAGGGGATGGAAATAGGGAGGGGTTTTGTGAAAACCGAAAAAACCCCATAACTTCTTAATTTTTGTACATATCAAATCAGTTTAAAGTTTTTATTACTTCTAAAAATAGTGCCAAAAATTCATGCATCACAGATTTTTGATAAAATTTAAAATAGGCTCAAGGGTGCAAAAAATAAGGTTTTTGGGAGAAAAAAATTCCTTACTTCGTCAATTCTCAAGATATCAAATCCAATTAATTTTATTATAAATCTCCTTAATATTATCTACAACTTTTATATTCACAAGTTTTTGATAGGACCAATTCGTACCGCAAGAAAAATTAAAAACAAAAACAAAAAAGGGGGGGTTGAAGAAGAAAAATTTTCATAACTCCGTCAATTCACAAGATATAAAATCTCCATGAATTTATCATATATCTTCTTAATATTGTCTTCAACGTTTATATAGACAAGTTTTTGATATGGCCAATTCTTACAGCAAAAACAAATTAAAAATACATAGCGGTTGAAGAAAAAAAATCATCTTATTAAGGGTGCATTCAAATCCCTGTCTATTTTCTTACTCATTTTTAAATTCATTTTTGCTCTCAAACGCATCCAATTGCTAGATTCTCTTATTCAGAAACTATATAATGTACAGTAATGATCGATTTTTTGATAAAGGCAGAATATATTTCAAAAAATGATGTCAATGTGGGCATTTTGAACAGAATTTCCCGAAGCAATTGTGTTAAAAACGAAAAATATTGCCCTACTGAGAAAATAATTGTTTATTAATCAAGTTTTAATTAATTGAAAGAAAAATAAAAACACAGGTCGCTTATAAATCTTTTAAAAAATCACGTCAGCATGTTTCATATTTTTTTTTTTATTATTATTTTTAAAAATTAATCTGAAAATGTGCCAGAAAATTTCGAGTTGTTGAGCATGGAAAAGTATTTTTTTTTAATACCGTCTTAACATGATTCTGATAAAACCAGATATTATATAAAAAGGAAATAAAAACTCATCAAAAGCAGACAGACAAAACTGTTAAAGTGGTAACTGTTAAAGATCTAATAATGATTTAGTTTTTGTTGGTGAAATTAGTATACTTAACTTCGAAATCTACCTCTGCCTGTAGGCCGGGTTGGCAGGGATTTTTTGTGATTTCCACAATAGCTCTAGCTCCAGAAATAATGCACCGATTTTCATCAAACTTCATATTCAGTTAGTTCTTGACATGAAATGATGTTTTGTACCTTTTCCTTTAAATCGCTCAACAGGTGGCGCTGCTGTGCTGCATTTTTTGTGATTTCCACAATAGCTCTAGCTCCAGAACTAATGCACCGATTTTCATCAAACTTCATATTCCGGTATACCTTAATATGAATTAGTGCTGTTTGTGTTTTGGTGCAAATCGCTCAACAGGTGGCGCTGCTATGCTGAATTTTTCAGAATTTCCCCTACAGCTCTATCTCAATAACTAATGCACGAATTTTCATCAAACTTCGAATTCAGGGATACGAATTGGTTCTAAATTGATGTAATTTCTTATACTATTTAAATGATTTAATTGACGTGATTTATATAGAAGAAAGTTTTGTGATGGCCACAACATACTAGTTTATTTTTGCTTTCCTGTCGCTCCCCCTTGCTCGTAGCATTTGGACGAAGACCCAGCTGGGCGTGTAACCCAAACCCCCAGCGGCATAGAATGATGGTGACAATTTAAAAGTACTGTTAGAATTTTTTTTTTTTTTTTTTTTTTTTTTAATAATATTATTATGATGATTTTGTGACATATGAAGGGGTCCTCCGCTCCGTGGCCACCCATCTTTAGCCGGACTGTTTTCCCAGATTCTCTTTCCAGGTTGAACGGAGAATCTGGCAAAACTGTTTCGCTTCCCCTCTGTAGGTGAATGTCGATTGCCCACCTTCCTTTTTCAGTCGTGCAAGAGGCACATTTTTTGGGATGATATTCACCTCAGAGTATTAAAACCTATGTCACACTGACCCTGGGGATGGTGAAAATTATAGCAAGTGTATATTTGTAATTTTTTTTTTAAGCTATAGTTTTTCTTTTAAAACAACTTAGTTTTGTTTTTGATAAAGATAACCCTTGGCTGCATCATAGAAGTAATTAAGTCCCTACCACAACAGAATGGTATATGAAGAAATATTATGTGTTTGTTGTTATTAGTATTATAGTGTATTTTATTTTTATTTTGTCTCAGTGTGAAAATTCAGTATTTGTAGGAATGCGAACTTTTCAAATTGCATTTTGATATACAATATATTTTTGTTGTTAGTATTAGTGCATATTTTGTATTATTGAATATTTTATATTTTTGAACATTTTGTATTATTGAATATTTTAAATATTTTGTATTTGTGAATATTTTTTACATTTGAATATGTTGTATAGTTTTCAGTATGTTTATCTTTGAGTATTTTAGTATACTATATATGTTAATGTTGCCATTTTACACCAAAAAAGGATATTTTCCAATGGACACTACACAGAGACATTTACAAAAACTTTATAAAAGAAAACATCCAAAAGACAATTGGTTTAGAAAAAGTTTGGTGTAATTATAATCCAGATATGTCTCAAGATATATTAGTATTATTTTGCTGCAGCACCATTTAAAGAATTCCAGTGTTTTAGTGTAACCAATATTTTTATGTAAACTTGATATATAAATGTAAAAATAGGTCCACTTGACTCGAGAGCTGGAGAAAATAAGAATCTAAAACCGGTGGGAAAAAAAAAAAAAAAAAAATCACCCTATGTTAAATTCACGAGATAAGACCCACAGGTCTTGCAGGCGAGCCCTGTGGCTCTTGTTTTAGTGGGGGGGGGGAGATATGAAACGATAAAAGCTAAGCCCCTTTTTGCCCCTTTTAAAATTTTGAAATCCCCGTTTTAAAAAAACAGAAATTTAAATTTAGAAATTAAAATTAAAACTTTTTAAATGCTTTAGTAATTGTGTCTCAATTGATTGAATGTCTTTGCCCCTGTTAACTTAGTTTTACTGCATCGCATCTTATAACTTTCAAAGGTCGTTTTGGCCCATTTCATAAGAATACTTTTGCTGAGGTAAGTGCAATTTTAAAGTCGTGCTGCATTCAATCGGCCAATCTTGAGCCACCGCCTTTCGCCCGGGCAATCAGTCATTCAGCTAACGACCAATTATATTTTAAATACGCCTCCTTTGACTTCAAAATCCCCTAGCAGGAACAATGCAAAATACCGCGTACTTATACCGCTGCACGGGCGGCAAGACAGTGCTTTTTACCATCTAAAGAATGCCTTAAGTCCACGCAACTTCGCTCTCCAGGTATCGTTTTGCGATACACTTAACTCCTGATCCCGATGTCTATCAAGAAGTAAAGTAGCAGCTCTCATGTCAAAGGGGACTGATTTCTCTCAAAAGGATGTACAAAGATTAATAAATCAGGTCCCCGAAAAAACTGTGTCTTCTTTTAATCAGACACGCATCTTATCAGACTTTTATTAGCTCCCGGATCAACACTCGCGGCCTGCGACTACAAAAATATGTTAGAAACTCAGAGGGAGCGATCCTACGTCGGCACAGATGCGTCCGCTGTTCGTGTCCCTGCACCCATCGGCACGATCTACACCGAAACAGGGGATCCACAATGGGAGTAGTGAGAAATTATTACATATATAATATGCAGTAGACTCCCTCAAATTCGCAAATCTAAAATCCGCACATCATCTCAGATGTAAACAATGAAAATTTCAGTTCAAATGTAGCGACAAAATTACAGAATTTTTTAGTTTTATATCATTCCTTTTGTATTTTAATATTTAATTAATTCTCTATAATATGACTGAACTCATGGTTTCTCATGAAAGAAATACAATTTATTTCTGAAAAAAAAAAAATAAAGATATTGCTAATATCTTTGGTAATCACAATCTTTTTACCAAATCTTTTTATGTATTAATCGAGATTTTTTGGTTATTAAGACTGGCTAAACCTGAAATAAAACTTCCTTACTTTATAATTTAATTGTTAAAATTTTAATTTAATTTAATTGTTATTTTAATTGTTAAAATTAAAGCTTTAAAATGTAGTGAAGTGACATTAAAATCCTTATTTCCAAATTCAAAACCCCGAATATCTGAATTGTTGCACTAGATTCATTCACACATTCTTTTTATAAAGTACTGTTTGTTTTCGGAAAGCAAAACCCTCTGCGCTTTTGCACATGCGTGAGGTCTGCTTTGATTTATCAATATAGCTGCATTTGTGTAGGCACGGCTTTCGAAAACGAGCAGTATTTCAGCTTATGTTTATGCTTACTTATGGTTGTTATTTATTCCTTTTTTTTTTTTTAAATAGATCATCTGGAATGAATATAACCTCTAAAGAATTTGGAAGAAGATTTCGCAAAGCATTATCTGTTCCATTTCTTCTTAAACAGGTTTGCACAGCTAATGTAAATGAATTTGTGAATGCCTATTCTTCTGCACTTGGATGCTCTGAAAAATCATTTTTCTTTCCTTTTTTGACATGTGCTGCTGCATGCATGGGTACTGATTGTTATATAGAACTATCTGCCTTATGGCAAGAGCCTCCTATCATTTGGACATTAGTTATAACACCATATTCTCTTCTTCGTATTAATGTTGCTGAGCATTTGAAGCAAGAACTTCTTAAAGTACAAAATGAAGCATGGCTCTTAAGTCAGGAAGATAATTCAGATAATTTTAAGAAATTTATTTTTGATTTAATTACTATAGAACAATTACAGGATTTACTCAAAATAAGTAATGGCCATGGTTTGGGGCTATATGACAGCATTCGAACTCTGCATAAATGTATGGTTGCACCTGAAGATACAGATATCTTACATAGGTTACATTATGGATTGAGTTGGTTTAAAGATTCGCAACATACAAAAAGCACACTGATGAAGTCAAGAGTTAACATGTCTGTTATTTCTACTCCACCTGTTGTTCAACAAACATTAAATACAGCTCCAAACTTCCAAGAACTTTTTTATCAGTGTTTTTTAACTGTATGTGCTGAAGAAACTCATCTCAAATTTTCTCAAATTTCTACAATGCCAGAAACACAAAAACTTAGAGAAATTTTTCATTCAATATTAAAACTTCATTCTTCTGGTCCTATAGTTTACAAATTAAGTGCAGAAGCAAAGGAAAAATTTGGGCAGATTCATGATGAACTAACTGAGAAGGCCAAACAAATAGTTAGAAAAAATATTGATAATATTGATAATAAAGTATTTCAACCAGCTCTGTCTTATCTTGGTAGACTTAGTTGTGTGTTGCATGTGTTAGAAAATATAATAGAATCAATTAATTATAAAGTACCACTTTCTCCTTTAACTTGGAATACTGAAATTAGTGCTGCAAATGTTTGGCATGCCAGGGAAATACTAGGTCATATTGTGGAACAGCGTCATGCTTTGATAGAACCTACAACTATTGTCACTGTCCACAAAATTCCATCGATAAATTTGGTTGATGGGCAAGGATCACCTAGAAATGCACAAACTCCACAAGCAATCACCAATAATTCACCACGTATTAGTCCACGTGCAAATCAAGCTGTCCCACGCTATAGTCCAGTTGCAGCACGTGGTAATGCTGTTGCATGTGGGCAAAATCTTGTGAATAGTACTAGAGGTTCTCGAGTCGGTCCTGTCCGAAGAAACTTAATGAATAATATTGGTAATCAAACAACCAATCAAGTAAATAATGATCCGTTTGATTTACTCAGGAATCAGAATAACAATGCTGTACCTGTAACACCTTGCATTTCTTCTGTTAGTTCTGCTGGTATTGTTATTACAAATCAGCAAGCTGTTGTTAACAAAGATACCTCAAATGCTAGGTTTAACTTGCCGTCAACTTTGTCGGTTTCTGTTGCAGGCGACGCTCAATCTTCTGAACCCGCTCTTCTTTCTAGAACCCCACATGTATCAGTTCTTGATATTTCCAATGATGATTTTATAAAATCCCACAAAAATTCAATTAAAAGAATTCTTATTCATGGTGTTAGTCAAATATCTCCTTCTCGCTGTGTTCAGCTTAAACTAATATTTGATCCAACAAGCAGTGAAGAGCGACAAAAGTATTCTTCTCTCAGTTTTGCTAGAACATTTCTTAAAAAATTAGAAAGAATGGGATTCGGTATTTGTGAAGGACAAAAGAATGGGAATTTAAGACACTTTATCTTCAGAAAGAAGAAATTCAGTGAACTGGCAGATATACAGATAAAAATGTTATCCACCTTAGGAATTAATCAACGAGACTATAATAAATGTTTTAGTACAGCTGCACGAAAAAATACACAAAATGGTGGTGTTGTATGTTTAGAATAATTATGATATTTTGTAAGACAAATTCATTATGAATGAAATCTTTTATTTAAAATGAACTGTGTAAAATATGACTTTTAGTGGCTTTTTAATAAGTTATGTTTTTATGTTTTAATTTATTTTTTGTCATTTTAACATTTTGTTTTACGCAGGTGGATTTATTTATAAAAATAGCTGCATCAGATATATCTGTTCAGAGGTATGATTGTTACACTATCTTAAATATTTGAAAATTAAATTTGAAAACAACTATTTCATTTTATGGCAATATTTTGATGTGTACTGAATTTTACATATTCTAGTTATAGAACAATGCATAGTTCAAATGGTTCATAAATTTTTAATAGATTTCCTTTTTTTTTTGGTGGGTTTTCAAGTCAAGAATTCAAGAAACTTAAGAATGCAAATAAAAATGACCTAAGTAATAGATTATTTTTTATATTGAAATATTTTAAAGTTTCGAATCTGAATTAATTTTAATTTTAAAATTACCTAAAAAGTCCTATTATCCTATATAGGGTGAGTGCACCAGTAATTGACACATTGAGTTTGTTCTTAAACTTACCAGTGTTTTCAATGCCCTAAAACATTTATTCAGTTGCAAATATTTTTAGATCTAAATTTGTATATCTGGGGCTATATTTTTCGCTTGAAAAGCAAAAATACCTCAATGGATATTGTTATTTTAAAAAAACTCTTATTAAAAGTTACCATTTTCACCAGTAAATGACATATCTAGATTCAGTGATTGACACCCATTAATAGCATTAGCAAAACACTCAATTTTTTACTTTAAGATGACATTTGATAAAATTGACTGTAAAAACATATGACTGAAATTGTTAATTGCAATAGAATGTAAACTGAAAAAATGGATTAGAATCAGAAATGCTGAAAAATTTTATTTGTAACATCATCTATCCTAAAAATATTAATCATGACATCCCATATGCTCAAAATTGTTTTAAACACAACAGAAAAAACGTCATATTGAAATTAATTTATGAACTGCATGTATTGTATTGCATTAGGCATTGTCTCCTAATATAAGAATTTTGACATCATTCCTACCATTGAATTGCCATGTTTTGATATAGATAGATGCCATTTCTCAAGTTTCTAAAACATGAAAAGCATTATTTTAGTTAAAAGTATGAACCCTTTAAAACAGAACATCATATTCATAAAAATAGCAAATAAAGCCTTTGTGCAACAATATTAAAAAGCAGAAAAACCAACGTTTAAAATGCACAAATAATATATGAAAAGCAGCAAACAGCTGTTTCGAATCTACTAGCGAGATTCTTCTTCAGTGCAAAAGGAACAGCGTGCTAGAAAAAGCAAGGCTGAGCAAAATCATAGACAGAGACGCGCTGGCTTTTATACCCTATGCGGGTGGCGAAGGCGCCGAAACAACCAATGAGAGAGAAGCAGTGGAAACGACTGGGTGGACAAGTAGCGACATCTACCGGAGAAGTAGAGAAAAGAAACCAAAAAAGGGGGAATTAAATTAGCACTTTCCAAATATTTGGAAAATCTGGAGTACTAGATAAGTCATTGACTAAAGAGTTCTCACTCTTTAGTCAATGATCTGAGGTGTCCAGCTATAAATACGCAAAATTTCACGCTTTCAACCTAATTAGGGGCTCACTTAGAAAGAATTGTTTAAAATACACATGGGGGAGCCCAAAGGGTTAAATTTACAACTTTTTCAAAATTTTATGATTTTGATGTGAGGTGTTGAGCTATAAGTATGCAAAATTTGACGCCTCCAAACCTAATTAGAGGCTCACTTAGAAAGGATTGTTTAAAATACACATGTGAGAACCCAAAGGGTAAAATTTACAACTTTTTCAAAATTTTATGATTTGTCGTTTGATGTGAGGTGTTCAGCTATAAGTATGCAAAATTTCACGCCTCCAACCTAATTAGGGGTTCACTTTGAAATAATTGTTTAAAATACACATGTGGGAATCCAAAGGGTTAAATGTACGACTTTTTCAAAATTTTATGATTTGTCGTTTGATGTGAGGTGTTCAGCCATAAGTATACAAAATTTCACTCCTCCAACGTAATTATGGGCTCACTTAGAAAGAATTGTTTAAAATACACATGTGGGAGTCCAAAGGGTTAAATTTACAATTTTTCAAAATTTTATGATTTGTCGTTTGATGTGAAGTGTTCAGCTAAGTATGCAAATTTTCGCGCCTCCAACCTAATTAGAGGCTCACATGGAAAGAATTATTTAAAATACACGTGTAGAAGCCCAAAGGGTTAAACGTACGACTTTTTCAAAATTTTATGATTTGTCGTTTGATCTGAGGTGTCCAGCTATAAATATGCAAAATTTCACGCCTTTAACCTAATTAGGGGGGCTCACTTAGAAAGAATTGTTTAAAATACACATGGGGAGCCCAAAGGGTTAAATGTACGACTTTTTCAAAATTTTATGATTTGTCGTTTGATGTGAGGTGTTCAGCTATAAGTATGATAAGTATGCAAAATTTCACTCCTCCAACGTAATTAGGGGTTCACTTAGAAAGAATTGTTTAAAATACACATGTGGGAGCCCAAAGGGTTAAATTTACAACTTTTTGAAAATTTTATGATTTGTCGTTTGATGTGAGGTGTTGAGCTATAAGTATGCAAAATTTGACGCCTCCAAACCTAATTAGAGGCTCACTTAGAAAGGATTGTTTAAAATACACATGTGAGACCCCAAAGGGTTAAATTTACAACTTTTTCAAAATTTTATTTGTCGTTTGATGTGATGTGTTCAGCTGTAAGTATGCAAAATTTCACGCCTCCAACCTAATTAGGGGCTCACTGTGAAAGAATTGTTTAAAATACACATGTGGGAGCCCAAAGGGTTAAATGTACGACTTATTCAAAATTTTATGATTTGGCGTTTGATCTGAGGTGTCCAGCTATAAGTATGCAAAATTTCAAGTCTCCAACGTGTATAGTTTCTGAGAACGGGCTCTGTGACGGACAGACAGACAGAGGAGCGAGACGAATAGGGTTTCGTCAGATGAACGAAACCCTAAAAAGTAGCTGCTACTTGTAGTGTACTACTTCTGACCACTGAAAATGCCTTTACACAATTAAATTAACTTCTTTCAACTAAATAAAACTAATGAAAATGTAAAGCAATTTATAAATTTGAAGTTAATTGATTAAAAAATGTCCTTATCTTAAATCAAAGAACAAGTACCTGAATTAAAGATGGCTGAAATGTCACCCAAGCACATTTTTTTATTCTGTGCACTGCTGCTGTCTGGTTGAAATAAATTAAAGTAATAATTTTAGAAGATAATGTACATTTTACTGTGGGATGGTATATATTGAAGGAGATGGATAAAATTCAGATTTTGGCCCTTTTTTTTGGAGGGAGGGGGGGGGGGGGGGGAATGGGCATCAATTACTCGTGAACTCACCCTATAATTTCCAGGAATGTTTTATGTAGTTTTAAGAGTGAGCATTTCTTTTTAAACTAGATTTTACTTTTTGTTTATATTTTACTATCATTATCTAATTAGCTATCTTATTGATAATTATGATGGTCTGTTAAGATTTTCCTTTAAATAATATTAATGTATTTTATTTTTAAGATGTGAATTCTAGTTTTTAGCAACCACCCCAGTAGTAGGAACAGTGTAGTATGGCATGGCAGCAGGATCTGTCTGAAGGCTTTAAACCTTGCAGATTAATCTAATAATTTTTTAAAAATTGCCAAAATATAATTTCTTGATTTATTGTATCTTTTTATTATATTTTCTTCGTATTATAATACCCATAAAATAAACTTTGCTTATTTTATGGGTTGCTATTATTTCTTATGATTGTAGGCTTGGGCAAGGATTTTTGGGATGCAGATAAATTTTGGTTTGTTGCAGATTGACACAGAAAATTCTGTTACTCAGCCAGCTACCAGCAAATGCTCTAGTCATAATAAAACCAAAGGGTGTATTCCGCTTCTGCATTTTCCGTCACGTCAGTAAACAGCAATGTATTCAATAACTTTTGTACAGCCTTGTATATGATCTATAGAATTTATATACACCAAGTAATGCTAAAAAAATTAGTTAAATTTAAAATCATGTACCACAACTGAAAACTCACTTCCAGGAATTTTCGCTCATGGAACAGTACTGTGACAGAGTTCTTTTGTGTCTCCTTATAATTGACGAATGAATTCGAAGCTCACCATACTCTATAGTAAACATCTTATAGTGCACCTCAATAATATATATCAATTTCAACATGCTTGAAGTAGTGTAACATCATTAAAATACAGTACAAAAGATTTTCTTCTCCCATAGACCATAATGTAACAGAATTTTTTTTGTGTCTCTGTAAACGAAGTATAAATGCTACACACGTCATTTTCAATATTGAACATGCCATAGTAAATCTTAATATATCAATTACATAACGATCTGAGTATATTTACTCAAGTTAAAGCACAGGAAGATGCTGACAGACAAACTGAATTCATAAACACTTTTCAACTATGTTGGAAAGTGATAAAAATTGTCCCAAGTCAGTCATATGAATGAACCTTAATAGTGCACACAGAATATCATTTGTGTTAAGGAGAATGTCTATGGAACAATCACAGATGTCTAAAAGTACTGACATGTAAATGTGAACAAGAACTGTTTTTTAAGACTTTCTGTGAACAACGCTTGTGGTCAACCTCCTCTCAAAAAATAACTTAATGCAAAAGCCCCTTTCAGGAAACAAAAAAAGTAAACAATTTTATTTCAAACTAAATTTTTGTGCAATACCACTTGCTTGTGTTTACCACTTGCTTTTGCATGTTTAACTTACATTCATTACTAGCCATAAGCTTCCACCCCTGTCCGGAATAGAAAGAAAAAAAATGCCCCTTGTTTTACAAGAATGCAATTCCAAATCAGTTGGATCATAATTCCTCCGAATTTTAAACAATGGCTACGTTGTACCACCCTATGTACAGGTGTCGCATTCTTGTAATTTTCCTCTTATCAGTTCCTTTCTCCAGAATTAGGTTTCACATCTTTTTCTCCCCTTGATAGAAAGAACAATGTAAATGCAAAAATTATCTCTATAGTGAAATTCTAAAAAAATTTCAGAGAAGTGAAAACTTCTTAAGCAAGAAGGTTTTCAAATTAAAAAATTCTGAAAGAGTAAATTTTAGTGTTAAAGAAATGCAAATCCAATTCGGACCACGGATATAAAATTTTGTAAGTGGGGAAAACCTCTTAGCATGGTTCCACTGTATCCCATTTTTATGGCAATTATTTCTTAATAACAATTGCCATTCTTTAAGAGAGATTTTTTTGCTGCAACTCACTGACGAATTTCTCGATTTTTTTCATATGATCAGATGACAAATTTTGCAATATGTTCCCATCGCCTATTGACAGAATACGCTGTATTTTTCTGCCGACAAAATGACAAACTTTGTGATATTTTTCTTGTATTTCTTTCTTTGTCTGCGATAGTAAATGCTATTTAATTTCACATTTGAAATTTTGTTAATTTTTCAATTAGCAACTGAACTATCAAAACTCTTACTTTCCACCCTGTGCCTGAGTCAGTTATCCATGCTGCCTAAATTCAGCACTGCATATATATATATGTGTGTGTGTGTGTGTGTAATAATAAAAGTTAGTGTGTCTGTCTGTAAACAATGTAGAAATATGAGAGCAAAGCTATTGAAACTGAGCAAACATTATGTAGATTTATTTTTTTATATGAATTTGTTTTTCCTGTAATTCAATTTCTTATTCAGAATTTGGTACTTTTCTGCTATGCCAACACCATACTAAAATGTATGTTAATGCAGCATTTATTTCAACCCTAACTGTGCCAAACATTGTGATTTGCTATTTATTGACTGTAACTTTTTTATTATTATTATTATTTAATCATAACCTCACAAAACATCTTAATTAGCTGTTTTTTTAATCAGAGATATTTAAGTTATGATGTACATTTATCACTGATGCTGAGATATGGCATTTGGCAGTTACCTGATGATGAGAAAGCTTTAATTAAATTGTTTCAGGCCTTTGGAATTTTGCATAAAAAAAGTTTTTGGATATCTTCATTCAAAAAATGAAATGTTAGACTTTTGCAATTTCTTCACTGCAGTTTAAATTCAGTTTTATTTTATTACCTTGCATAATATTTATTTATTTGGTACTGTTTGATTATTCTGTTGACCAATTTCACCAAATTATACAAATTGACATACTTTTTATTTTAAACAGGAATTCTGCTTTTTCAGAATTTAGTGTTACACCCGATGGAAAAAAAAAAAAATGTATATAAATATAGATAGTACAAAACCTATTTCAGTTTTAAGAGTTAAAACACACGCTTTTATTTTATATCAAATGACGTCGTTTGCATATGCTGAAGAATTTCACATTTACGACCAGTCTTAAAGAACATCTACAGAAAAGTATGTATATGACGTCACTATCACAGAATAATACACAAATCCAGCAAAAAGCGATGTCGTCCTTCAAGAAACTAAAAAAAAAAACTGGCTATCTAATGATTCATATGCATTCATTTGTTTGTAACATTAATATAGATACTTTACTTAAAATTAAATATAGTTTATAATAACTCCATGTTTTATCAGAAACCAACCATTTATATTTTTGCAGAATAGAATGTACTTTAATTTTTTTTTTTTTTTTTTTTTTTCCAGTTATGGGAAAATGGCAACAAAAAGGTATAATAATCTACTATTTTCCAATGATTTTTCCTTTACTTTCTACAGAAATGGAATACTTTAGTTGCCAAAATTAAAGAAATGGCATTAAAAACTACAAAAAAATTGTCTGAAAAATAGATTGAGATGCAGTTTTCAAACAAATTGCATTTAAAAATATTTTTTTTTCCTATACGACGGTATAAATATTAAAAATGTGCGATGCCTAGAAGTTTTTAAAATTGCAGTAGAGATTATCCATATTTAATCGTACAATAATACATCTGCTTTGTTTTACAGTTGTCTTATATAACGGAACATTATTTTTTAGAGACAACCATTTAATTGCTGGCCAAAAGAAATAGCATATCGGGGGGCTAATAAGACAACCAATCAAAAATCACTTCATGACATAACAAACACATGTAACATGTTTAATATAAAGTCAATTGACATTTACGATAATCCATTATTGGCTTTAATTTTGTAATTTGACGATAGTTTTTTGGTTGATGAGATAATCAAGTAGTATCATTTATTCTTATTTTTAAGTATGTCGTCTCTGTTTTGTAATAAGGGCATAAGGCACATATTTTCCAAAATTGTGCAATATTTTATAATATGTAATAAAGACATACATGTATCTCTATTAATGAGAGAGTTGAGTAGGACATAAGGCACAGGTACTATCCATAGGTCTTGTGCATTAAAAGCTTAAGGCTGTTCTCAAATCCAAAAAGGCAACTTTCTGATATAAGTTTGAATTTATTTTTGTTCAGAAATACATGAAGCCAGCTGGTGCTGTTGTTCCGAAACTATGACATTGAGCTGTTTTTTCCGTTTTTATGCAAACTTAATAGATCTTTCAAAAAATGTTGTCAAAGTGGACGTTTTGAACCGAGTGTCCACGCAAACGGAGAATAAGCACTCAAGAGGGGTGATAAACGAGTTTGTCACGTGATCAAAAACGCTTATAACTTAATAGGTAATTGATTGATCAAAAAATGGAAAAACAGTTTGATTCCAAATCGCTTCCATGGCCAGACTTTCCAATTTTATGTCTTTCTGTTAAAAAATGAATTTATAAATGTGTCAAAACATTTTGTGCTTGTTGAGTAGAGCAGTTAAGAACAGCCTTAAGGAGCCACTTGAGCCAATTATTACCAATCACATAAATTTTTGCAGGAAAAAAACTGAATGTGAAATATACTTAAAAATTAAATATTTACTCCCAAGGGTGCTGACACAGTAAGCAATTGCAGGGTGAAGAATTCTTTGTTTTGGCTCTCCTGAACAATTAATCATTAGTGCGTTATGCCTTTACTGCAAAACACAGGCAATATATTTGTATTGAATTAATAAAATATTTCAAGAAAGTCTAATTTTCAAATGTTATTTATATTTTTAAATGCTCGCTTTTGTACGAGCAATGTTATTATTTTTTATTTTCAAATGTTTCATTTCACGTGAATTTCATTTTGAGCCAACTATTACACTTGACAACAATGGTGTTGGTGTAACGGAAAAGTACCCAGAATTTTCGCACGTGCCATTATTTCTGATCATGGGATAAAACATAAATAAATAAATAAAATAACTTACTCCATTATCCCTCAGGAAGATCTAAAGCATTTTTTTTTTTGTTGTTGTTTATTAAGTAATTTTGTTTGCCAGTTAAAAGTACAAATTATTTACTTTTTAAATGAATTTCTTTGATTATTTAAGCACAGAATGTACAAAATGCATATAAAATAATAATAATTATATTATATGCAATAGAAACTATGAGTCAGATTACTTGTAAAATCACCGTATAAGTAAGTGTATTTTATTTTATGAGTTAAGTTTTTAACCTATTTAATTAAAGGCAGTTAGATTTTATTTTTTAGACATTTTTCTGTTTGGTTTTTTGGCTGCTATTTTAATTATATTATTTTCAATTATTAAATGTTTTATTTGTCTATATAATTGCATCGTTAATTAATTTTTATTAGGATATATTTTATTTTAGAGTATCAATTCTTAGTCAATTTTTAATTATTTTGAAATTAACCCTTTATCTACTGACGGTACTTATAAGTACCATTTAAATAACTTGTTATAAAACCCATTTAATGCATCAATTAGTTGTAATACCATTTAGAATGAATTATAGATACATTTCTTTATCTTGTTTCAAAAGCATTATTAGTTACACAAAACAAAAATATTTTTAAAACGATGATTTCTTTTGCCTCTGCATCTTTTCAGCTTTCTTGGCATTGGGGAGGGGTGAGGGGTGGGGATTTTTCAATTCGGTAGTATTTCTATGTTTCTATTGTAAGACCATTATATTTGCACATTTCCTAATTCTACAAAATACTAAGAAAAATATTTGAAATAAAAAATGTGAGTGGAATTATAAATATTGCACAAAATCCTTATAAATTCAAATTTAACTAACCCTTCTCAATCCTTCTAAAATTTATTAAGTGATTATGTAAATCTTCTAATATAGTTTAAACAAGTCACGAAAAATGCTTTATAAGATAAAATTTTCATGAATTCATAATTCAGTACATAAAGGGTTAACGTGTAATCAGGAGAATTAAAATGAAGTATTTTTTTTTCCCTACTTTGTTTAAAATTTAAATTTTCGTTAAACTAAACTTAATATTTTTCTTGTGTTTATGTTATTATGTTATGTTTTAGTTTTTACACTTTATTTTTTCTGAGGTGCTAAAAATGTGCATTTTATTTTGTAATTTATAACTTCATTTAACTAAAGCATTTTTTTTATTATTATTATTAGTTTCACTTCATAAATTATTTTTTTAGCTGAAATTTTGTGTATCCAGTATTATCCGATATAGATTTAAATAGAATCTAAAAATAATAATAACTCTTATTTTCTTTTAAAGTTCATGCTGAATTGTTGATGTAGTGCTAGTTTTTCTAAAATATCTCTATAACGATGTCTCAAATAGTGCTAAAACTTATATGCCACATGTTTCAAATAAAATAAATCTTATTTTATAAACCTTATTCCGTTTGTGGTTTAATAAGTATTTTTTACAATAGGTTATTCATTTTGACAAATATTTTCTTGAATTCACCAAAAACTTTTAAATAGATGTAATATTTTATTTTATTTTATTTTATTTTATTTTATTATTTTTTTTTTTTTGTGATCATATTTGAACTATGACAAAATCCAATTGTAGTTTATTTGTTTGTTTATATGTATTCAAATGTAATGTTCTGGCTAATGAATTTTTAATATGTTTTTGAAGTTAATTACAGAATATTCCTTATTTAAAAATAGTGATTGAGATATACCAGAGAAAATTGGAATATATTGTTTTCTAATTGATGAAAATGATTAGATTGCCATAAAGTATGAATAGATTAAAATAGAATGCAACACATTTCCTTTTGTAAATAACAAGGGAAAAAAAAGAAAACAGAATTACATAAAAAAGTTATTACGTTATCATTAGTTGTCAATATAAAAAGGCTTAAAATTACTGTAAAAATTTTAAATTTTGCGATGGTGAATTACAATATTTGTCTCTTTGTAAACGGTCATTATGTTGTCCATTATTTTTTAAACCTTCATCTGGGTGAGAATACATTATTATTGTTTGTAATCATTTATTAAGACAAGAAAATATATAAAGTATATTAAATTCAAAATTCATCTTGCATAACGGTAAAGAGACCATAATGCAATAATCGTGGTCCTTCTGCTTAGTATTTCAAGTTAAAAAAATTCAATATTATAAACTGCTTAAATCAGTTAGATATATAATGTGTATGTAAATTATTAGATCCCTTTTAATATCATGTGACAAAAATAAATAAATAATAAAACAATGTTTAACTTGTAAGTCCCGTTGTTGGGTTCTAGAGACTCATCTGCGTATACTTCACAGTGTACATTAAAAAAAAATTCCCTTTATAGTATGTACAACATCTAGATCATACTCAATTAATTACCTACTGTTTAAAAATTCGTCAAGTATTAACGACAGTAATGCCCTCTTTAGGTTTATTACAGAAGTGTTGTGCATACTGTATTTATGAAAACCAATGTTAAAAAATGCTGTTTATTTAAAGAGAGTGAGCCAAGTAACTGCACCCTGATTGTGGTGAGAAAATGTGTTTCTTCTTACCATATCCAATGAATATGTAGCTATTGGTATCTGAAATATGACTTCTGTTGATGGCATTTATCTTTTACTGTGCTTTATTCACATGGCAATAAAATAGATTTAATGATTAATAACCGCTGTATTTTAAAATGATTGCTTGTTTATTTATAACCTTATATTTCTGTAACATCTAGTTTTTATAGCTTGATATTTAAATATTGTTTGTTTTCTTGTTATGTAGAGCTGTAATGTATCAAAATTCGAAGTTGGTATGTTTCTTTATTAACTGATACCAACCTCTGAAAGTTCTTTTAATAATAAGAACACTCATTTTCAATATTCACTTGCAGACCTCTCAGTAATTTTGTCAGAAATGTAAGATGATCAGATTTTTCATGTACATGGTGAGAACATAATTCTATTTTTATGAAAAAGAAACTCTAATGATTATAGAGAATGTGTAACTATTGGCATCTCTGTATTAAAAAGTTTAGTATTTTTCCATTAGATGGACACCATTATTGCTGAGAGCAATTGTTGAACCACTTGTCAAGCTAACAAAGTTGACATTTACAAATATTACAAAAAGTGTACGTAGAAGCCAACATAAGTAGAAGATTGATAGGAATGGTAGGTAATCGTAATGACATACATATAATTTAATGAAAAGTATAACTATTTGTTAAATATAAAATGTAGAGGAAATTCACTTTTTTTCATGCCAATGCCATTATAAAAATTCAATAAATATGATTCACACACACACAAAAAAAAAGTATTTTCAAAAATGCATGGATGTACACCATAAGTATATAAATCGAACAGCAGTTATTAAATGAATGTGGAATCTTTGTTCTTTGGCTGTAGTGCGATTTTAGTACAGGCATCCCTCGACTTACGTAAGTAATGTGTTCCGCAAACTTTTACATAACTTGGATTTTACATAAGCTGAATTTCTAAATTGATTAGGCAAAATTTCATAAGAAACTGCAATATTATATATATATATATATATATATATATTAATGATAAGGACGATGATAATTTTTAACGAGAATTTAGTACAGTATCTTATTTATGAATATAATATATATATGTTATTTATACAGCATTATTTTATGAATAAAGCATCATGCAGCAGTATTTACTCGGATATAAACTATACAACTATGTAAAAATATAAAAACTAAAAGAACACTTTCAAATAAAATATCTCATGGAATGCGAGATATATAAATTTAGCATTGATGAATTGATTTAAACAATTATTTAACCTACGTTAAACAAACAGGTAAAGATAAGGAAAAAAAAAAAAAAAAATCTTCTTCATTGAAATTTTAAAATTAGCTTTCGTTCTGGTTTGAATTCAGCTAACATAATCATTATGGTTGAACCCCAGGTTATTTGTCTCATTTTAATTAGATTTGAGTTTGTTTTGTTAAGGATTTGATTGTATATCCTATTAAAAATATAATTCTCACTAATATATAAAACTACATTCTGGTTGTGGTTTTTATCTGCATATTTTGATAATTATTTTATAAATAAAAGTATGCAAATGTATATCAAACACACTAGTGTGTTCATAAATGTAATTTTCGAGATTTATTACGTAACTGCGAATTTACGTAAGTCACATAATACGCAAGTCGAGGGATGCATGTACTTCGAAATCAAGAGTACATTATTTTATCATATGCTTTTATGAACAAGTCTCACAGTATGAATTATATGTTGCCTTGGAATTGCAGAACGTTCATCATTTGATAATTGCCAAATTCTGTAAGGTATATTAAAATATGAAAAAAAAAGTCTATTCATTAAAATATATATATATATATAACCATTAATTGAACATTACCGACCATCATCAAAAACCGCAATATTGTGAAATGACAATAAAAATTATATATATATATATATCGTAAAAGAAAAAATAATTTATAATTAAGTTACACCATTTTCCAACAACAAATTTACTATTTTCCACATTGTTTGCTGTGACTGGTGTCCATCTAATAGGTACAGAAATTTATTTATATCTGAAAAGATGTGGTGCAAATGTTTCTAGTCACACTAAACTTTAATTTCTATGGTAATAATAAATGAATGTTTGTTAAAAGAAATTTATTTTTTTATTGCATTTTTACTCATTTATAAATTATAATGACTATGAAACTCAAATTTTAAAAATCACCATTAGTTTATATTTTAAGCGTGTTAAATAATAAAAGTACAACTGCTCAGGGAAGATGAAAATTAATTTTAACTTGTAAATTTAATAGTTGCAAACTTATTTGTAAAGTGTTACAACTCATAAAATAAAGTTTTCTAGAAGATAAAAAAATTAATTTTCAGTAAGCATTAATTTTTAAACATAACAATGAATTGTTTTAGTTTTTGGTTAATTTATTTAAATAAAATTTTTAATTAATTATATTTATTTTAATTTATTTAAATTGGAACAAACATTAATTAAAAAACTTTACCTAAAGGAACGTGTCTTTCCTTATGAGCCAGACCACTCTAATCCAGTCATTCACATAGATATTTCTATGTTCTTAATGGCAGGTTTGAAAGCATTTTTGTGATTCACTGTTATTAATATCACAAAAGTAGCTTTTTTTTATTGGGGGGGGGGGGGGGGGGGGGCTAACACTTTACAAATAAGTATGTGATATGTTTTATTGACAAAGCTCAAAGAAAAGCTATCCGTTTCTTCTTTTTTCTTATTTCTGTATATTTTCTTGTAAATTCCAGAGTTGGATCATTCTCTCTTAGATGTTTTCATTTTTCTCAAATGTAACTGATTTTTAAGAAAGGAAAGAATATATCGGGAATTCTCACAATCTTTTGACTTTTGGGAAAAAAATCTGGCGAAATTAAACTTGCTAAAATAACATTTTAGTCTGATAGACGAATGCCTTAATGATTCAAAATAAAGAAAAAATGGTCAGCAGCGAAAATTTTTTTATTTAACTGAGGTTTAAGTTAAACTTGCGAGTTTAATTTTCCTTACCGTTTTACCCCTATAACTTCTTATTTTCTTCTAAATTTTTACTTATAATGAATTTGCATAGTACCCACAGGACATTCAAATAAGAAATAATAACAATGTAGTACTTCTAATACAGAATTTTATAACATTGTCTTAAAGGGGTGTTAAAGAAGGGATGGTAAGGTAAAAAAAGGGGATGGTATTGGAAAAAAGAGACGAAATGGTAAAAAAAAAAAGGGACGGTAAGGATGGAACGGTAAGGAAAATTACCACCTATTTTTAGGAAATTCATGTTAAGACTAAGTGATAGACACAATGTTCATTGATTTTTAGAAACATTTGTTAACATTGGATTAAATTATTATTATTTTTTTTAATTTACCTCGAAAAGTGCAGGAATAAACCTTGGGGACGGTGAGACTACCAATAAAGCCCCAATGCTTGAAATTGATATTTAAATGCTGATTTAAATTCTACAGTAAATTTCCTGCCAAAGAATTTCAGACATTATTTCTCTAGCATACTTCTGCATGAGGAAAAACTTGAAAAAAATCTGTGGCTGCATCTGAAATGATTTTCTGTATAATTTTAGTAGAGGGATGGTAAGGAATCTAAAACCCAGGGACAGAGTTTAAAAAATAATTACAACCCTAAAAATGTGTGCAGGTTAATTTTTAGCTACATATTTATATAAAACTATAGTTCCAGTTTCAGAAAAAAACTACATCGAATTATTTTTATTGAAACAATTTTATCCAGACAGCTCCAAACTTAAAAATCAGCATCAGGGACATGGGACGGTAGATAGTTTTCCTGCTATTTGGACGCCCAACATCGTCCAAAACTTATTTATCTCGT
The DNA here is from genome assembly GCA_963932465.1 of Maratus speciosus. Classification (NCBI taxonomy): domain Eukaryota; kingdom Metazoa; phylum Arthropoda; class Arachnida; order Araneae; family Salticidae; genus Maratus; species Maratus speciosus. The sequence goes on from OZ010786.1 coordinate 122,820,918, forward strand.
TAACATTGTTATACAATCATGCAATGGTATGTTCCCCAGTATATGAAATAAAAAAAACCACAAAAAAGTGTATTAAATAAAAAATTATTATTCAGGGAGATGAAAGTCAAAAGATTGTGAGAATGTCCCATATATATATATATATTAAAATACTACTTTTTGTTTTATTATTATACTGTTAGTATTATTAGTTGACTACATAAATTTTTATTTAATCTTATATCAATTTTAAACTTTCAATGCCTAAAAAATGCTGGAAATATTTATGCTCGATTTTTTTTTATGCCTATGCACATTTTATTAGATGGTTTTATTCATTTCTGTTCCTTTCTTATGTCTGCATATTTTCATATATATTCCAATGTTAAAAAATTCTCTCTCGGATTTCTTCCTCTAAGTTAATTAATCCTCAAGAAAGGTAAAAATATAATATATGTAAAAATTTTACCTCTCAAAAGAAAAAAATACCTTTTTCTTATACAGTACAGGACCCATTATGCGGAATTCCGAAATCCGGAAAAATCCAAAATCCGGAAAAAAAATTGAAAATTTTCTATAAATTTGTAAATATTTACTAAAATTTTGCAATTTCTGAAATTTGTCGAGAATTTAGCAGATTCCTAATTTTCTACAGATTTCTAATTTTCTCTATTGTGTTGCAATGTATAACCACTAAAATATGTTACATCAGTGATGAGGAAACACGCCCCCCCACCCCCCCACCCCCCAAAAAAAATAAATAAATAAATAAATAAATAGAAAAATCATTTTTCTGTCAAATTTTAGTTTAAAATTAATTTATATTACGATTCGTTTTAAAAAAAGATATCTCATACCCTCCCTCTCACTTCGATAAAATATTATGACTACACAATTATGTTACTTGAATCAGGGGTGATTCTGAGTTTAAAAAAAAAAAAAAATCTGAAATTCACAGCAAATTTTTTGAAAGTTTACAGAAGAGGGGGGGGGGGGGGGCTCTCGGCACTAATTATGCGTTTTTTCCGCAATCCTTTAACGAAATACGCGCTTTTACGTGATCTTTTGGCGAAATTAAGAGAGTATTTTGCAGTCCTTTGAAGATTTTTGCTATCTTTTGATGAAATTTGCGTTTTTTTTTTTTTTTTTTTTTTTTTTTTTACGCGAGATTTTGACGAAATTTGCGTTTTTCTTCCACAATCCTTAAATTTGCATGTTTTTCGCGATCCTTTTACGAAACTTCTTTTTTTTTTTTTTTTTTTTGCAATCTTTTGACGAAATTTGCTTTTTTTCACGATTTGCGGACAAAATTTGAGGATTTTTTGCGCGATCTTTTGACGAAATTGCAGGAAGCCTTTTCGATCCTTTGAAGAAATTTGCTTTTTTTGCTATATTTTGTTGCAATTTGTGGTTTTTTTGCAGTGCTTAAAAGAAATTTGTGTTTTTTCGTGATTCTTTGATGAAATTTGCGTTTTTTCCACGATTTTTTTGACGGAATTCAGGAGGACCCGAAATCCGGAAAATTCCAAAATCCGGAAAGCCTTCAGTCCCGAGGATTCCGGATAATAGGTCTTGTACTGTATACCTTTCTTAGTATTTTCTTAAATTCCTAAAAAAGACTTGAAAATATTTGTTAAAAAAATTTTTACATCTATTAAAATTTTATACATTTTTTCTTCTTTCTGATATCTGTATATTTCCAAATGAACTCTGTATTTAAAAAAAAAAGTCTCAGCTGTTTGTTTTAAGTTATTTAATTCTTAAGAAAGGTAAAAATGTAATGTATGTAGCAAAATTGTTAATTTTTAAACATTTGTGTTATTGTCATAATTTCTTTTATTTTTACCCTTCTTATATAAATTTAAAGCCTATTTAAACCTGCAGTTCCTAGAAAAGGCAGGAAAATATTTATGCTCAAAAAATTCTACATCTATGCAAATTTTATCAAAAGATTTCATTCATTTTTTCTTTTCTTATATCTGCATATTTTTAAATGAATTTCTGTGTTAAAAAATTTGGAGCCTTATTTTTCCTCCAAGTTAATTAATCTTAAAGAAAGTAAGAATGTATGTAAAGAAATGGAAATACAATTGTTACCTGCATAATTTATTTATTTTAGCTTTCTTATTTAAATTTTTAACCTTCAATTTCTAAAAAGGCTATGGAAGTATTTATGCTAAAAAAAATTACACCTATGCAAATTTTATGAAGGTATTTTATTCATTTCTTTTATATATATATGTCTCTTTATATAATATATCTACATATTTTGAAATATATTCTTGTATTAAAAAATGTTCAGATTTTTTTCTTTTTCTTTAAGTAATCTTAAAAAGGTAAGAATGTAATGTATGGAAACAATTTTTTTATATGTATTTTTTAATTAATCAATATTATGTGTATAATTTGTTATCCATTTTACTTTCATAAATTTTGAACATTCAGTTATTAAGTATAGAAATACAGTATGACTTCAGAAATCCGGCAACTTCAAAAATCCGGCATCAAAACCATCTTTTCTTTACTCTTTCTTTTACACTTTCAAGATATGGGAGAAATAAAAAAGCAATTCTTTATGAATTAAAAACTTTAAGAGCAAAAGTAAAATGCAAAAAAAGAATATTTTACTTTTTTTCTATTTGTTTATTTGTTCATATGTTTTTTGATTATTTTCTGAACAAATTTTCTCGGAGCAGCCCTGTTGCTTAGCAACGGGAACAACTTTGGGGCAACTTTGGCGAAAACATGGGACAAAATATTGTCGGAACAAATTTTCGGCATCGACGACATCAGTGATGAGGAACAATTTTCAGGCTTTCAAATTTGCCGTGAAAAAAATGCAATTTATAATGTGATTGTACACACAAAATCTGAAAATGCATTAAATGTCGAAAATAGGGATATAGATGATTCACTAAGTATTGATGAAAATGCATCAACAACGAACAATTTAACGGGCAGCGAGATCGCTGACGCTGTGCTGTGCTAAATAGAACAGCCGATAATGCTAGTAGCAGCTCAGAAGGAGAGGAGGAACAACCGACAGAAGAAAAGATGTCACTAGAAAAATGCATAAATTTGATTGAAGAATTAATATATGCTTTAGAAAAATAAGACTGTATTTCCGAAATAGACACTCTTCATTTTTATAAAATACAAACGAAAAAAAAAAAAAAGTTGTTTACGGCCAAAAAAATTGAAGCAAACAAAGTTGACATCGATGTTTCCGACATTACAAGAGAAAAAGTAATTTCACTCTTTATTATATATATATATATTTTTTTTCTGTAACATAGAAAATATCAGTTAAAGTAGGTTTTTTTAAATTAAATTATGGATTAAGGCACCATTAAGAACACAGAACTACTTTTGATATTCCTTGAAAAATCCGGCATAGTCTCGGTCCCGATGATGCTGGATTTTTGAAGTTATACTGTAGTTATACTTAAAATGTTTTACATCTCTGCAAATTATATTTGAAGATTTTATTAATCTCTTCTTCTCAGTGCTGTAGTTGGGTGGGAACGCCGTTCCCACAAATATCTGGTTTGTTACCGTAAAGAAATTTAAAAAAAAAAATCGCGAACAAGCACTTTTTTTTTTTTTAGCGAAACGGTAATTTATGCTAATTTTAAGAAGATCCGTTTTACTTATATTCATAAGCCACTTTAACCGAGTAAAAATATGCCCATTTTTTTCCCCCATTCTGACCAGAAAATTTGAGTTCTAACTTTTTACGACAGCTCTTTCATCTTCACCTAACACTTCATTTATAATGGCTGTTTCATAACAATGGAAGCCATCAGCCCATTAGAAGAAAATGATCCATTCCAAAGGTATAAGTTCGATTGAAAAAAACTATTTAACACTTTGAGCAGAAAAAAGAGGCTACACCTGCAATTTTCATGACACTAACAGAATCATATTGCTGCCAATTTGTACAGTTTTGTTACCTCTAAAATTAAATTCAAATTTTGCCCTATTTAATCGTTGACAATTGTTAGATTTCGGCGATTGAATTAGGCAAAATTTACTAGTCAGTTTTAGTTGTAAGAAAAAATCTTAGAAATTGATGGCTATGCAATAATAGCATAATACTGCGGCAAAAAAAAAAAAAAACTGCAACAAAATTGACATTCAACAAACAAAAATCTGTCAAGGCTTTTCAAATAAACAATTTCATTCCCCGTTTTGCTTAAAAGTAGTGGAAATGTACATCAAATAAATATTGCTAGTACCATAAAAATAAATGAATTAAAGTGAAAATTTATATTTCATCTCCTTAGTGGGTGACGATTTGTGTAAATCCGGTTTATCCGAGTTTTTTGCTTATCCGAGGTGAGCTTGGTCCATATTAACTCAGATAATTGAGAGTCTACTGTAATAATTATAACTGTTAAGTGAAAAAAGTTGGCTTTTGGCTAAATGTTTTAAATTGGATTTTAGCTTAGCAAAAATCCGGTAGCATGAACTTCTACCCTATGAAAAGGTGAGTTCCCACAAATATTTTTTTCCAACTACAACACTGCTTCTTCTGCATATTTTCATATAATTTTTAATATTCTCTCTGATTTCTCTGTTTTCCTCTGAGTTTATTAATCCTTAAGAAAGATATGAATGTGACATATCTAATGAATTTGTTTGTTGTTTTTTAATCAATGTTATCTACATAGTTTGTGTTATCTTTCTTTTATAAAATTTCATTTTTCAGTTCCTAAAAAAAGCATGAAAATATTTATGCTCAAAAAAGTATCTATGCAAATTTTATTGAATTCTACTTACTGTGTAAGTTCTGGAGGGGTTCAATAAAAACCCTGGTATTCACAGAGAAGACACTTTTAATATCACCCGTTCAATTTTATCTCTTTTTGTTTGTTTGTTTGATGACATTGACTTCCTTTCAGATTAAATCCCAACTTTGTCAATGTTTATAAAATGTATACTCAGCATCATTATTTATCATAGTGGTTTTTAACATTTTGAAGCATTCCTTATCTCTCATAATATTGGTGTCATGAATTTCTCTGTGCATCACGGATGCAAATGTAAATATCTTTATTATATTACTAAGTGTCTATTTTTCTTTTAATTGTAGCCTCATGTGTAAATAAAAACTTTAGGCAATGCTTGTATGTAAATAAAGCTTCAAGAATTTTACATTAGAGTTTTAATTTATTTGATTGAAAGATTTTAAATGTAATTTTAATAATACATGAAACAGAATGTGAAATTTTTGCCTTCATAACGATAAAAACATGAATTATTTTTAGCAAGTACAGAAATATGCTTCTTCGTTAATGTATTCATATCTGTACCTTTCAAGTTTATATAAAAGATTTTAAATTGAAATAATTTCATTAATTTTTTCATCAATATGTCCTCAAAAATTATGAAGGATGATTGATGTGTACAACATTATTCAAAAATTATTAATTGTAACTTTATGCTAAGATTAATTGGAACAAAATTATTTTTCTATAGTCTGTAACTTAATGGAATAATTTTAATGCCATATTCAAAGCAACTTAGTAACATTTTATCATTCATGTACATCTTTTAGAAGTTGTACTCATCCAACATTATATTGTGTCAAGCAAGCTGTTGTTTGTAAAAAAAAACTTCATTTTTATTTTTGCCGCTATAATAATGTTAAGTTTTTTGTAGGTGAGGGGAGTTGCCTACTTCTTAAATGTGAAGATTTATCACAAAGCTTTTATGTAGTGTAAAGGCACGACTTAGCAAGGTTTGAATAATGTTACATTTAATAAGGCATCAAGCATCAAGAATAATTTTTCATTCTGTTTAGAAACCATTCTTCAGTTTAAAATATATATATATATTTATTATGGTAGTTACTAGGGATGCCCCGAATATTAGGTATTTGGTTATTCGGCCATACTACTGAATATTTGGTTAGGCCGAATGTCAAACTATTCAGTCTGCCAAATATTAAAATATTCAGTTTGTCTGAATATCGAAATATTCAACCAAACTGAATACTTAAAAAATATTTTTTTAAACCTTAAACAACTTTTACTTTTAGCTATCTATTAACAAAGATATTCACAATAATTAGATATAGAATTACAGTTGAGCCCTTTTATAACGATACCGCTTAATACAGTTTACAGGGGTAGTACTTGTCCTGAAATTCCTAAAATTCCTGAAAAATGAAAAAACATCCTGAAATGTCCTGAATTATGGTAACATGTCCTGAAATTCCTGAAATTTTGCAAGTTTTGTACTATAGCACTAACAGTCATGATATTTTCTGCGAATATATATATATATATTTATTTTTTTTTTTTTTTTTTTTTTTTTGCCCAACTCCACGAATCATTTATTTTTAGAAAAATCCACAAAATCTGTATTTTGGAATTGATAGGTTTATAGGAGAACCAGAAAATAGTGCAATATTTTGTCATCTGATGAGGAAACACTAGTGATGGGCGATTCTGGAAAATTTGAGAATCGATTAAAATCGACATCGTATAAAACAGAATCGATCGCAATAAGAATCGATTCCCATATTCTAGAATCGATACTTGAATCGATATTTCGATGTTCACAGATAAGCTGAAAAATAGTAATTCCAAAACGTAGGGAATCAACAGGGCCGTAACGACTATCTCTCACCCCTCACCTCCATTTATGGAGGCCCTAGACAATGTTAGCGGCCCAGAAGTAAGCTACTACAGACCTTTGAGTCAAATAATAAGGTTTTTTAACTTTTAAAATTATTATTTTTAAGATGTAATTTTGATAATAATTTATATTATATTTAAATTTATTTTTAGAAAAGATCTCGGTCATATAAAAAAAAAGAAAGAAATGATTTTTTTTTCATCCGGAAAAGATGTACTTTCTACTCTTATTTCCTTCAACCAAACAGATGGGGACTTACTTCCTATAAACTCCCTAAAACGTGTATAAACTTCTTAAAAATGCGCAGATGAGCGAAATTTTGAAGGCTCTAAATTTATTTAGAAAGTTAAATGGTTTTTCAGTCTTTTTAGGGTCTCCTATAAGCGTGGGGGAAACGCAAATATTGCAAATCTTCTTTTAAAATGGCTGTGATGAATGTAATTAACCAATTATCACATACTAATTATCCCCCAATTAATAATCAAAATTCTCCTTTTAATAATATATTTAACTAAAATTTCTTTCCCTTTTTAAAATATATATCTCCTTATCTCATTTACAGTTTACAAATATCTTTCCTTTTAATGTTTACCAAATTTTCAGCTGTTAAGAAAAAAAAAATGTTCTCATCCTAGAGCCATTAACAATGAAATAACATACTTTTCTCTGGTTAACAAATAAATAAAAGTATATTCCTTGATTATATGTTTCTTTTTTTTTTCTAGCAGTAATCTAAAAACTATGAACAGTTATTGACTCATTCGCTGACATGCAGAGTGTACTCACTGAAACAATAATAAATAAAAAGAAAAGTATCGAGTTAAACTGATGGCATTGAGCTCACAGTCTATTCATACTAAGTGTATTTTATACTCTTACTTCAAAGAATGCCTTTCGAAAAATAAATTAAGGGGAAATCAGCCCCCCCCCCCCCCCCCGTCACATCTCTATACTTAAACAATAAGCCTCCAAATCTCATCAGGGAAGCGCTTTATCAGAATAAACTGGTTACCAAATTTGAAGCAAATCACATAGAAAAACCCATCTATCTAAATTAAGAGGGGTTAGCCCCTGTTGCTCCCTTTATACTTAATGCCCGTCCTTTATGCTTAACCAATGAACCCCCAAAACTAATCAGGGAAGCGCCTTATGAGAATGAACCTAGAAAAAAAAATTTGAAGCAAATCGGATATTTCTATCGAGAGTTATCGCGTTACGTATGTACATACATACAGAAACTACGGGCACATTAGCTCTCAGGCTTTGATAGCCTGTGAGCTAAAAAGAAAAGTGCAAAGTTAAACTGATGGCATTGAGCTCACAGGCTATTCACACTAACTGTATATTATGATGCTCTTATTTCAAAGAATAATGCCCCTCGAAAAATAAACTAAGGGGGGGGATTGCCCCTCCCCGTTTCCCCTCTTTACACTTAACCAATGACCCTCCATTTGTCATCAGGGAAGCGCCTTATCGAAATAAATCGGTATACCAAATTTGAAGCAAATCGGATAGCAAAACCCATTTATCTAAATTAAGGGGTATTAGCCCCCTGTTCCCCCCTTCATATTTAACCAATGAACTTCCAAATCTAATTAGGGAAGCACCTTATCAGAATAAACTGGTATACCAAATTTGAAGTAAATCGGATAGCAAAACCCATCTATCTAAATCAGAGAGGGTATTATCCCCTCGTCCCCCCTCCCCCCCTTTAGACCATAACAATGAACCTTCAAATATAATCAGAGAAACTCGTTATCAAACTTAACCGGTATACCAAAATTTGAAGAAAATCTGATAATTCTGCATGAAAAACCCATTTATCTAAGCTAAGGGGGGGGGGGATTAGCCCCCCGTTTCCCCTTTATACTTAACCAATGAGCCCCCAAAACTAATCAGGGAAGCGCCCTAGCAGAATGAACATAGAAAAAAAATTGAAGCAAATCGGATATTTCTATCAAGAGTTATCGTGTTACGTGCGTACATACATACATACATACAAAACCGACCGGTACATTAGATCTCAGGCTTTGATAGCCTGTGAGCTAAAAAGTGCCAAGAGCGTGTAACTAGTGGGGGGGGGGGGGGGCAGTAAATGAAAGAGGACATTAAAAGCTTTCCAACAATATGTTACACGAGATGGTTTGGAATAAACAATAAATATGCCCCCCGGGGGACAGGTAAGGCTCAAACGGTGGGAGGGGAGACCTCAAATGTATCTTTGGTCAAGGTTTCAAAATGTGGATTCGTAATAAAATAGAACGAGAATTGGGCATTTTTAAAATAGCATGCATATTTTGAACGGCCCTGTAAATTAAGATTGGGGAGGAAGGGGGGGGGGGCGGAAAGGATTAGAAGGGAGAACTTGAAAAATACAACATAATAAACTAGCAACCCAAATAACTAGGCTTCTAAACAAAAGTATAACGATTTAACCTAGCATTGAATTCAGGGGGTGACCCGGGGGAACATTGGAATGTCCCTCCCGAAAGTTTTGAGATTTTATGCTTTTTAATGGACAAATGTGCATCCCCCTTACGAAACTCTAAAAAATCCCCCCCCTCCCCCCATCTCGACCGGAGCAGTCTAGAAATTAAACCGCCATTCAACACTGAACCTATAAAGAAAAAAAAACAAGTGGGTGAGTGTGATCACAGATCGCACAGAGGGTTTCGTTTAATATTCATTTCAAAACACTTTATCATTTTGAAAAATCTGTTAGTTCCACATTTCGCAACCAGGGGCGCACTCTATTCTAAACAAATCTCTATCCGAACGAAACTCCGTTTTACATACTATCCGTATATATATTAGTCGAAGGGATTGGGCCCATAGCACTCGAGATAAGTAGGCGCCCCTGGCGGTAAAAAGTGGAACTGAAATATGTAAGGCTATGGTGCATAATATGAAAGAATGGTAAAAGGGGTGTCGGCAAAAGTTGGAAAAGTGCTCCCCGGGTGAAAAGGGCGGAGGTTAGAAAAATTGCTTAAAATATACGTTAGAGCACGGAGGAGTAAATAAAATAAGACTTTTTGAAAATTTTATGATTTGTCGTGTGGTCTGAGGTATTCAGCTATACGTATGCAAAAATTCATGTCTCCAACTTAATTAGGGGCTCTCTTAGAAAGAATTGCTTAAAATACATATGTGGTAGCTCAAAGGGTTAAACGTAAGACTTTTTCAAGATTTTATAATTTGTCGCCTGGCCTCAGGTGTTCTGCTATAATAAGCATGCAAAATTTCAAATCTCCAATTTAATAAGGGGCTCAGTTAGGAAGAATTGCTTAAAACACGCATGTGGGAGCCCAAAGGGTTAAATGTACGACTTTTTCAAATTTTTATGGTTTGTCGCATGATTGTGTTCAGCTAGTATGCAAAATTTCACGCCTCCAACCTAAATAGAGTGTCACTTAGAAAGAATTGTTTGAAATACACATGTAGGAACCCAAAAGCTTAAATGTACGACTTTTTAAAAATTTTATGATTTGCCGTTTGATGTGTGATGCTCAGCTATAAATATGCAGAATTTCACGCCTCCAACCTAATTAGGGGCTCACTTAGAAAGAATTGTTTAAAATACACATGTTGGAGATCAAAGGGTTAAACGTACGACTTTTTGAAAATTTTATTATTTGTCGCTTGATGCGAGGGGCTCAGCTATAAGTATGCAAAATTTCACGCCTCCAACATAATTAGGAGCTCACTTAGAAAGAATTGTTTAAAATACACATGTGGGAGCCCAAGGTGTTAAATGTACGACTTTTCAAAATTTTATGGTTTGTCATTTGATGTGAGGTGTTCAGCTATAAGTATGCAAAATTTCATGCCTGCAACCTAAATAGGTGCTCACTTAAAAAGAATTGTTTAGAATACACATGTGGGAGCCCAAAGGGTTAAATATACAACTTTTTGAAAATTTTATGATTTGTCGTTTGATGTGAGGTATTCAGCTATAAGTATGCAAAATTTCACTCCTCCAACCTAATTAGGGGTTCACTTAGAAAGAATTGTTTAAAATACACATGTGGGACCCCAAAGGGTTAAATGTATGACTTTTTCAAAATTTTATGATTTGTCGTTTGATCTGAGGTGTCCATCTATAAGTACGCAAAATTTCATGCCTGCAACCTAATTAGGGGCTCACTTAAAAAGAATTGTTTAGAATACACACGTGGGAGCCCAAAGGGTTAAATATACAACTTTTTGAAAATTTTATGATTTGTCGTTTGATGTGAGGTATTCAGCTATAAGTTTGTAAAATTTCACGCCTCCAACCTAATTAGAGGCTCACATAGAAAGAATTGTTCGAAATACACATGGGGGAGCCCAAAGGGTTAAATGTACGACTTTTTCAAAATTTTAAGATTTGTCCTTTGATGCGAGGTATTCAGCTATAAGTATGCAAAATTTCACGCCTCCAATCTAATTAGAGGTTCACATAGAAAGAATTGTTTAAAATACACATGTGGGAGCCCAAAGGGTTAAAAGTACGACTTTTTCAAAATTTTATGATTTGTCGTTTGATGTGAGGTATTTAGCTATAAGTATGCAAAATTTCACACCTCCAATCTAATTAGAGGTTCACATAGAAAGAATTGTTTAAAATACACATATGGGAGCCCAAAGGGTTAAATGTATCACTTTTTCAAAATTTTATGATTTGTTGTTTGATCTCAGGTGTCCATCTATAAGTACGCAAAATTTCACGCCTGCAACCTAATTAGGGACGCAGTTAGAATGAATTGTTTGAAATACACATGGGGGAGCGAGCCCAAAGGGTTAAATCTACGACTTTTTCAAAATTTTATGATTTGTCGTTTGATCTGAGGTGTCGATCTATAAGTACGCAAAATTTCATGCCTGCAACCTAATTAGGGACTCACTTAGAAAGAATTGTTTAAAATACACATGTGGGAGCCCAAAGGGTTAAATGTACGACTTTTTCAAAATTTTATGATTTGTCGTATGATGTGTGGTGGTCATCTATAAGTATGCAAAATTTCAAATCTCCAACATGTGTAGTTTCTGAGAACGGGCTCTGTGACGGACAGACAGACAGACAGACAGACAGAGAAGCGAGATGAATAGGGTTTCGTCAGATGAACGAAACCCTAAAAGGGCTCTTATACAAAATTTTACAGCAATTCTGCCACTAAAACAGTAAAATTGGAGGAATCTATTCAACCCGAATCGTGGATCATACGCGATGCGATTTGTTCACCCGCATCTAAAAATCGGCATCGAATCTGAACTGAATCGATTCGCCCGAATCTAAAGAATTGAAGTAAATCAAAAATAAGCGATTCTGCCCGCATCTAAAGATCGACATCGGCATCGAATCGAAACTGAATCGATTCGCCATTTCTGATCTTAATTTACGGGCAGAATCGATGCGTTAATTTTTTCTTTCTTTCTTTTGTCTTTAGAAAAAGAAAGCGTTAGATTCGTGAAAAATTTCGACTTCCGGTTTTCGAAGGATTTATAGTTTTAGAAGACCTTGTCTGGAATACGATTTGGCTATTTTTATATATTGTCTGTCTGTCAGTCTGTCTATTTGTTTGTCTCTGACAAAAAAATTGTGGGCGGTCTATTTCAAGAACTAATGCATGGAATCTGTTGAAACTTTAGATTCAATTAGACTTTCATATAAATTGGTGGTGATTACTTTTTGATGTAAATCTACCGGCAGGTGGCGCTGCTATACTGCATTTTTTCCGATTTTCGCAATAGCTCTATCTCAAGAACTAATGCACGGATTTTCATCAAACTTCACATTCAGTTAGACGTTGGCATAAATTGTTGCATATTAGATTTCGGTGTAAATCACCCAACAGGGGGCGTTGTTATGCAGATTTTATCAGCAGTGTTGAATTCAGACATTTTTTTCCGGGAGGGATTTCTGCGGATCCAGAGAGGGACAGTTCAGAGGGATAGGGGATTGGATTTTTGTACATTAAGCATAAAATCTCAAACCTTCTGGGGGTACATTTGAATGTTGCACGGAGGGGGGGGGGGGGCATGTCCCTCCGGGCTACCCGCGGAATTCAACACGTTTTTCTGGATTTAAACGATTTTAGGGATCATATCTCAAGAACTAATGAACGGAATTTCATCAAACTTAATATTCTGTTCATGATTAGGTTTTCGTGTAAATGATATAACAGGTTGTGCTGCCATGCTGCTTTTTTTAGCAGTGTTGAATTCAGGCATTTTTTTCCGGGAGGGATTTCTATGGTTCTGGAGAGGGACATTCTAGAGTTTCGGGGGGGGGGGGGAATTGGACTTTTGTCCATTAAGCATAAAATCTCAAATCTTCATGAGGGACATTTCAATGTTCCGGGGGGGGGGGGCGGGTGTCCACCCGTACCAGCCCCTGAATTTAACACTGTTTTTCAGAATTTACACGATATTAGCGATAATATCTCAAGAAGTAATGACCGGAATTTCATCAAACTTAATATTATGTGTCATTGACATAAGTTGTTCCTGAGTTCGTGTTAATCATGTAACAGGCTATACTTTTTTTTTTTGCATGATCTTCATGATAGCCATATCTCAAAACTAATGCACGGAATTTAATCAAAAACTTCATATTCTGTTACACTTTCAGATAAATAGATCCTTATTAGGCTTGGGTGTATACTGCCCAACAGCTGCCGCTTTTATGCTCTTTGAATTGGGATTTTCCGTTGCGGATAACTAGGCTAATATCAGACGAACGTCTTTTTGCACGCTTTTTTTTTCGCTCTTACACCCTCCCTACACATGATAGCCAAGGTGATGGGATGGCTTAAGAGGGAAAAAAGCGTGCAAAAAGACGTTTTTCTGACGTTAGCCTAAGAGGGTGTGGCCCGAAATTCAATGATTTGTTAGGAAAATGCAATGCTTATATTTTCTTTTAAAATGCACATACTTCAACGAACCTATCCTTTTTAAATCCTCATGATGCGCATAGATTATCATTTAAATTTGACACTGTGATAGCGAATTTTGAAGTTTTAACATTTATGAGGCAGATGAAAGTTTTGGGATTGGCACATCCAACTACTTTATCTTCAATATTTGAAGGAAAATGAAAATGATATTACCATATTTTGTCTTAGAGACATCGATTAAAAAATTCATAGTATCGATTAAATCGAGTTGGCCATAGTATCGATTAAATCGATTAAAAAAATCGAAATCGCCCATCACTAGGAAACACTCACAAATTTCGTCAAGTGGTTGCAGAAAAAAAAAAAATGGGAATTTGTCAATCGGACAGGAAGGAAAATTGCGAATTTCGTTAATCGGTCGTTGAAAACAATTGCGATAGTCTTCAATATATCTCTAAAGAAATGGGAAATGAAGTCAATCATTTGTTACATTTAATAAGGCATCAAGCATCAAGAATAATTTTTCATTCTGTTTAGGAACCATTCTTCAGTTTAAAAATATATATATATTTATTATGGTAGTTACTAGGGATGCCCCGAATATTAGGTATTTGGTTATTCGGCCATACTACTGAATATTTGGTTAGGCCGAATGTCAAACTATTCAGTCTGCCAAATATTAAAATATTCAGTTTGTCTGAATATCAAAATATTCAACCAAACCGAATACTTAAAAAATATTTTTTTAAACCTTAAACAACTTTTACTTCTAGCTATCTATTAACAAAGATATTCACAATAATTAGATATAGAATTACAGTTGAGCCCTTTTATAACGATACCGCTTAATACAGTTTACAGGGGTAGTACTTGTCCTGAAATTCCTAAAATTCCTGAAAAATGAAAAAACATCCTGAAATGTCTTGAATTATGGTAACATGTCCTGAAATTCCTGAAATTTTGCAAGTTTTGTACTATAGCACTAACAGTCATGATATTTTCTGCGAATATATATATATTTATTTATTTTTATTTTTTCTTTTTTTGCCCAACTCCACGAATCATTTATTTTTAGAAAAATCCACAAAATCTGTATTTTGGAATTGATAGGTTTATAGGAGAACCAGAAAATAGTGCAATATTTTGTCATCTGATGAGGAAACACTCACAAATTTCGTCAAGTGGTTGCAGAAAAAAAAAAATGGGAATTTGTCAATCGGACAGGAAGGAAAATTGCGAATTTCGTTAATTGGTCGTTGAAAACAATTGCGATAGTCTTCAATATATCTCTAAAGAAATGGGAAATGCAGTCAATCATTCGCTGAAACTCGCAGGGATGCCACTTTTCCATTTTTTGACAGATTTCCACTTTTTTTGTTTGTTTTTTAAATCAATCAGCGGTTTCTGTGAAATCGTGGAAAAAAAAAAAAATGTGTGTTGATGTACACTGTAAAAAAGACAGAATTTCATCAAACAGTCCAGCAAACGATCGCAGAAAAAAAATCACGAATTTTGGCAAACAATCGCGGAAAGAAATCGCGAATTTCGCAAACAATCATGCAAAAAATCTCGAATTTAAGTAAACGAAGTCGGGAAAAAAACATGAATTTCACCTAATGATCACGGAAAAAAGTGCGAAATTCACAAATTATCAAAGAAAAAATTCGGCAAACGATCACAGAAAAAATATAGTTTTGACAAACGATCGCAGAAATAAATTGTGAATTTCGGCAAACAATTGAGAAAAAATACACAAATACGACAAATGATCAAAGAAAAAAATGCAACTTTCGGCAAACGATTGTGTGTGTGTGGGTGGGGGGAATCTCGAATTTTGCCAAACGATCCTGGAAAAAAAGTCTTGAATTTCGTCAACCGGTCCGGGGGGGAAAAACTTGAATTTCAGAAAACGAACACAGAAAGAAAAAAATCACGAATTTCAGCAACCTATAGAAGGAAAAAACATGAATTTCTGTAAACGATCGGAAAAAGTGTGAATTTCGTCAAACGATCGCAGAAAAATGCAAATTTCAACAAACAATTGCGGAAAAAAGTAGTATGCCGGGTAAATGTGTCCTGAATTATCACCTAGGACCAGTACTACCCCTGAGTTTATTGTTTATTACAATTTTACTCAATTCCTCTTGACATTCATATATTCAAATTTAAACTATGGTAAAGAAACCAGATGCAAGGAAGTGAGTTCATTGTACTTATCGGTTAAAGCGAAGTTTTGTGGCAAGTGCACAAACAAAAATTTCTTACACAGGTTCCCAGAAAAGTGTTATCACAATATAAAAAGTTTTAAAGTGTGCCCTATATTCAGAAATTTCTCTATCCTTTTCACTCTTTTATTTGGGTGCTTTTAACACTTTTCTAAGAAAGTCAGGGTATTACCATTGTAAAGTGAGATGTTCGAACAATGCTTTCCATAAAAAATTGTAGTCAAAATACTCACCTAAGTAGGATCTGTGTTGCATTGGAGCAGGAAAGCTATGTAAGTGTCCAAAACATTTTGCTAATCTTCCTAATAAACCTGATTTTAAACCTGAAAATGAATGACTTCAACAGTTCAAATATAAATATGCTATTGTTTTTAACACAATTTGTTGGTGAAAGTAGCGATGTAGATGCTCACAAAAAATTGATTAATCAGTACAGAGCTTGTGATGTCTATAATTCTGATGAGACTGGAATTTTTTATCAGTCGTTACCTGACAAAAAAATTTTTTGCACCGGCAGTAAGTGGTCCAAAATTAGGCTAACAGTATTGGTCACGCTGATATGGATGGATCCGATAAACGTAAACTGTTGATTAGGAAAATCTAAAAATCATCGATATTTTAAAGGATGCATAAAACTGCCTGTTTCATGTCGTGCAAATGATAAAGCTAGGATGGAAAAAGATTTATTTGAAGAATGTCTAAGGGACTTTGAGGCTGAAATGAATGAAAAAGGAAGAACAATTCCTTTGCTGATCGACAATTGCATCTTGCATAGAACAAGAGAGAATCTTGAATCCATAACAATGTCTTTTCCTTCCCTCAAAATTTCAGTCAATGAACTAAGGGATTTTTAACAGATTAAAAAAATCTTATAGAGTAAGTATTTTGTGCCACAATCTACTTAGTATAGAATAAGAGAAAAACCGACCAGCTATCGATATCAAAATGTCCTGCGAGATGCTAAATTATGCATGGGTTGATGTGAAATTGGAAACAATTAAAAACTACTGGAGGCACGCTGAATTTGCTGTTGAAATAATGAATGACTGATGCATCATTCGCTTAAGATCATAAAGCAAATGGCCTATGGGGACATTTAAGTAAAAACAAAATTATTCTATCCGAAGTCACATTCATGGAATATGCTGAAGTCGACACAAATCTTATCAGAAAAAACGGAGACACTGATGAAAAAATTGTATTATCTCTCAATTCAACACAAAGTAATGAATCGAGTGACAATGTTGTGGAAGAAAGAAGCACAACAGTCTATGTTTCATCAGCTGTTGCTAGTGAAAGTCTACAAAACTTCCGCATATATATTTTGTGCTTATGCTGTTGACTGCAGTAAAAATTCAGATGGACTGGAGAGGAATTTGTCTATGTGCATTTTCGATTCTAATGCAGGGGCGCCATTTGAGGGGGGCTGGAGCGGGCCGTAGACCCCCCCAAGGAATTTGATATTTTAGAAAATTTATCTGTCATCGCAGGTCAGACTGAAAAGAATTTAAAAAAATTACTCAAAACCTAAAATAGCTTGTCAAATTTTATTACAATAAAAACACGTATAAGTAAACACTTTAGGTGCATAAACTAATAATTATAAAAAAAAATTCTAATTTGCCAATTTATCTATTTTTTCCAAGTCTAATTTGCAAATTTCGCAATTTTTTTCTGCGGTCAATTGACGAATTGATTTTGCGTCGCTCTGCAAAAAAAAATAAGCAAATAAATAAATAAAATAGCATGGTCTTCCCTTGAAAATTAAACAAGAGAGAAAAATCATGCGTCAAGCATAGATTATGAAAAACTTTCCAACACATCAAGAATGCTTTAGCAAAACTTGGCCTTTCAATAAGGTAAATAATATATCTAATTAAACATTTTAGAAAACATAAGGACTTTTTCCTAGAAATCCGCACAAACTTTGCAATTATGTAAAATAGCAAAGGAAACCGAATCAGGTGAAACTTGCGCGTGAAGTGTTGTGCTATGGTATATAAGAGCATGGCCATTAGCCAAGAGATCATTAAATAATCTGTGTTTTCCGAGAATAGAGCCACAAGAGGAGTGTCTATGTATTATTGTGTACAAGTTTTACGAAAGCAATATTCATCAAGGAGCAAGTCCATGGTGAACTATTTATTTTCCGAAAATATCATCAAACGAACTACATACGATGCTCTAGAATGTTACTAGGAGGGACTCTCGGCCAAAAAAGAACTGGGATTGGGTAGGAAGGCAAAAAAAAAAAAAAAAATCTCCAAGCCAGAGTTAGAGCAGTTGAAAGGACCTGTTTGACGAAAACGACCGAGTATTAATCCATCCCATGCCTTCGAAATAGTGTTTCACCTATCCACCAACAAAAGACAATCACTAAGAACCTGAACATCAAATATTACAAGAAATGGTCATAACAGAACGAACAGAAAAACAAATGGTTGTCGTGAAAACAAAGTGTGGTCGCTTGTTCAGAAAATTCTCTGATAGAATATTCATCTTCAATGACGGTGACGGCTCATATTTTAAGCTCAAGCGCTCCACGTTTAACTATAACGGTGGCTATTATACATCTGACGTCTCCACGACCCAAGATATCATTAAATTTTCTACTAAAGCGAAATTCCAAGACAAGATCCTCATATGGATTGCAATAGGTCCGAAAGGTTTGACTCGTCCGTTCATCCGAAAGTCTGGGTTCGCTGTCAATGGGCAACGACATTTGAACAAGGGCATTCGCCGTCTTCTTATCCTCTACATCTGCAACAACTACAATGACGGTGATTACGGTATCTGGCCAGACTTGGATAGCAGTCATCTCTGCAAAATCGTTCTCAGCAATTTCCGCCAGCAAAACATCACTTTCATAAAGAAGTCTGACAACCTGGTTAGCGTTCCCCAAATTTGACCAATTGAGCGGTTCTGAAAGTATCTGAAGTCAAAAGTGTATGCCAAAGGCTAGAAAGCAGGTAACATCCAGAAATTGATCAATCGAATCAAGTATTGTTTCAAAATTATGAACTTAAATTTTGTACAATGTCTAGCAAGTACCACCAAAAGTAAAATCGATAATGTCAAACGAAACGGTTTAATTGAAATCCGATAACTGTTTTACAGAGGAATGTGGTTATTGAAGTCACCTTACAGTGCCCATTTCAGTTCTTTATCTCGTTTTTTAATAACTTTCAAGTGAAGAAAAGTTTGTGCAGATTTCTAGGAAACAGTCCTTATACCACATTTAAAAACCATATTTCAATAATTACCGCCCATAACCGTAAAAGTAATCCAGTTCTTTTGTGAAGCTCTGTATATGATCTATAAATTTGTACATATGCTACACAGTGTGCTTAAATTATGTTTAGTAAGAAAATGCATAACACAGTAAAAATTTCCCCTTCAGCAGTTTCTATCGATAGGGGGAAACATACTTAAATTCTTTTGTACAGCCCTGTATATGACATACAGATTTTAATACACGCCACATATTAATGCTGAAATTTAATTCAAGCAATGAATGCTTAAGCTACTTAAATTACGCTTCCATGAGTTAATATCCATAGGCGATTATATATCCAGTTCTTTGCATAGTCCTGTATATGATTTTATTTATATGCAGCAAACTTACCTTAGTATATTATACTAAATGCGCTAAAAGCTATTTTAGCACAAAAAAGAATTAAATAATTCTTTAAACTTCTCTAATGACGAAACGTCATCCATTAACTGCACATCGGACATCATGTATCGGCATAAAAACGTTAAATTTAATATTTAGAATTTAATATCTACCAAACATGGATTTTCTAGAGAATATTTTTTACAAAAGATTAATTTACATATTTATGATTTAATTTACGAATATATACATATAAAAAGTAATCAATTATTTTTTGAAGTTGGTGCCAAACGTTCACAATCGATAATGATTAAACAAATAATTTGCTGAAGTAATAGAGCATTTTTTAAAATTTTGTATAATATTTTCCATCATCACTTTATTCATGGTAATAGCTACAATATATTCCCAATTTTACTATACTTAAGATAGGTTGGCACCAACTTAAAAAAGTAATTGATTACTTTTTATATGTATATATTCGTAAATTAAATCATAAATATGTAAATTAATCTTTTGTAAAAAATATTCTCTAGAAAATACATGTTTGGTAGATATTAAATTCTATATATTAAATTTAACGTTTTTATGCCGATACATGATGTCCGATGTGCAATTAATGGATGACGTTTCGTCATTAGAGAAGTTTAAAGAATTATTTAATTCTTTTTTGTGCTTTCTTGAAGTCGGTTAATATTTTTTTTTGAAAAGATTATTTTATTGATTGAACTAGTTAACAGCCCGGCGTTGCCCGTGGCCCTGACCACTGATAATAATAACTTTAAACATACCTAAAATCCGTGTTGAATGGTTTTATATTTTTGAACGAAAATCTTTCCAAACAAACCTAATGTTGGAGGCCACACTGCATTCATCAGCGGGCATCCTCAAATTTGTAGGATTTTATATTTTTAAATGAAAATCCATCCAAACAGACATAGAGTTGGGGGGTCCCATGCCTTCAGCAGTGTACATCAGGTTTGGTACGCATGCCCCGGTTTGATTTGATTTTATATTTTGAAATGAAAATCTTCCCAAATGAACCTAACCTTGAAAAAACCGTTGCTGTTAGCTGCGAACACCCTCGAATTGGTATTATAATTTTATCTTTCTAAACGAAAATCTATCAAAATGAACAAAGCCCCCCCCCCTTCCCTTCCCCATCTCCGTAATAGTCGTTACCTATTTAATTTTGAAATGTTGGTATATTAAACTTTCAATTCTGACTAGAAGTTTCACAAAATCTTAAATAATGTAAAATCCCCCCACTCCCTACTCCCTCCCTGTTTGAAAATGCGAATATGATAGAGGTGAAAGATGTGTTTCTGACATAACACGAAATAATATTTGGAAAGATACTGGGATAGGTGGGGAGGAGAGTAGCAAATTCGTGAAAGGACTTCCAGATTTTTTTTTTTTTTTTTTTAATTGTAAGTATTAATATTTTATTTAAACCCAAGACATCGCTGCAACTGGAAAAGTACCGGGAACTAAGTGGATAATTAACGGTAAATATTATTATTAAAAAAAAAACACCCAAGATGTCATTAGAACGGGAAAAATACCATAAAAAATGTTCGGTTTTTCTTTTTTTTTTTTTTTTTTTTTTCCAATTTGGAAAGCGGATGCGGATTAGAAAAATCTAAAAATACGAAATCGGCATCAGAGAATGGCAACGGTATCAGCAATAAATGGATATATATATATATATATATTTTTTTTTTTTTTTTTTTTTTTTTCATATTTCGATGGAAATTTCAAAATAGCAAAAAAAAAAAAGAAAGTCCTCCCTCCTTTTCCTATTCCTTACTCTCTGCTTTAAAAAATTCAGAAAGTGTGGTAAGGGCCAGGCAGCTGCGACAGCAGCCATTTTGCGATGTTAATTATGGTTTTTAATTAATATCTCTGCTATTATCAAAACATGAAAATCTGAGCCTCGAGTGCATTCGGACCTACCTTCATCTATCCTCATCCAAATTTTCAGATTTCTGTGTGCGGTACATAATTTTATCTTCTGTGCACAAGATAAAGTATGCTTTTACTTATTTAAGTAAAAAATGATCTTAAGGTTTGTTATCAATCATCCGTATTTTTCAAATTTCTCCTCAGAAAATTATAAATTTTATTTTCTTTTTCTGTATGCTCTTATTGAAGTATGTTTCTTTCTTTTAGGTAGCTTTCATTACAAAAAGCTACCTATTGCAGCAGTTCGGAGGAAAGCGATTTCAAAAAATTTTGGTATATTTTCATCGATCATGACCCCCAGACCCCGAAACCACCCTCCGTTCAAAAGTTGATATATATATATATATATATATGATCTTTGTCACACTGTAACTCTCGTATTTATGAACCGATTTGGATGTAACTTCGTTTATACATAGTGCATACCAATGTCTCGACCGAGTTCATTGGCCAGCTTCATCCGCCATCTTGTTTCAAAATGGCAGCCATTTAAAAATTTTAAAATTTGAAATGTGGTACCAAAAAATTAAAAATTGAAAAATATTTTTTTCTTGTGTGTTTGACCTTGATACAAAGATTCCGGAGCACTTTTTGTTTCGTCTACATCTTAAAAAATGGCTGAGTTATAGTATTTTGAATTTCTAGTTTGACTGACATTTTGAAACGACCTGAAATTTGTCACGCGATAACAGGCGTATTTATGAACCGATTTGATGTACCTCGGTGTATACATAATACGTACCAATGTGTCGACCGAGTTCGTTAACCAGCTTCATCCGCCATCTTGTTTCAAAATGGCGGCCATTTAAATTTTTTAACAAAAATTAAAATTTGAAATGTGGTACCGAAAAATTAAAATTTGATAAATATTTTTTTCTTATGTGTTTGGCCTTGATACAAACATTCCGGAGCAGTTTTTGTTTCATCTATATCTTAAAAAACGGCTGCGTTATAGCATTTTGAATTTCTATTGTGGCTGACATTTTGAAACGACCTGAATTTTGTCGCGCGATAACAGGCGTATTTATGAACCGATTTGGATGTACCTTGGTGTATACATAATACGTACTAATGTCTCGACCGAGATCGTTAGCCAGCTTCATCCGCCATTTTGTTTCAAAATGGCGGCCGTTTAAAAAAAATTTAAAATGATGCACCAAAAAATTGGAAAATGAAAAGATATTTTTTTGTATGTGTTTAAACTTAATACGAAGATTCCGGAACAGTTTTTGTTTCGTCTATATCTATAAAAATGGCTGAGTTATAGCATTTTCAATTTCTATTGTAGGTGACATTTTGAAACGACCTGATTTTTGTCACGCGATAACAGGCGTATTTATGAACCGATTTGGATGTAACTTGGTGTGTACATAGTACATACCAATGTCTCGATCGAGTTCGTTGGCCAGCTTCATTCGCCATCTTGTTTCAAAAGGGCTGCCATTTAAAAAAATTAAATTTTAAATTTAAAATAAGTTATCAAAAAATTGAAAAATCAAAAAGATTTTTTTCATGTGTTTGACCTTGATACAAAGATTCCGGAGCAGTTTTTGTTTCGTATATATCTTAAAAAATGGTTGAATTATAGCACTTTGAATTTCTAGCATGGCTGACATTTTGAAACGATCTTATATTTGTCACGTTATAAGAGGCATATTTATTAACCTATTTTGATGTAAGAAGGCATGTGGATAGTATATCGTAATGTCTCGACCAAGTTCGCTGGCCAGCTTCATCAGCCACCTTGTTTCAAAATGGAGGCCATTAAATTAAATAAAAAATTATATTTAAAGTGAGGTGCAAAAAAAATTAGAAATTGAAAAAGGTTTCTTTCATTAATATTTGACCATGATATAAGGATTCCGGAACATTTTTTGTTTTTTCTTTATCTTTAAAAATGACTCAGATATAGCAGTTTCAATTTCTAATGTGGGTGACATTTTGAAAAATCTGATTTTTTGCCTGCGAACGCACTTGTATATATCAACCGATTCCGATGTGAGAGAGCATGTGCACAGGAATTACTAAGGTCTGGACTAAGTTCACTCGTTAGCCTCATCCACCATGTTGTTTTAAAATGGCAGAAACTTTAAGATATCGCCGAATTTGGCAACCAAATATAAGTTACTTTAAATAAAAGTAGCTTGGATAAAGCTGACTAATTTCGCGAAATTCTCATTCATAATGATTTAGTATTGATAAAAATTAGTATTGAATCTCCTATGATCAGTTTATACTAAATTGAGCTTCCTGTGTTTGAATAATATAAGCTTGCTTTTAAAAAATAAGGAATATGAAAGCTACCTCTTCCTCCCGGCAATGGCCGGAAGGACTTTTTTATTTGACAAAATATTTCTAAAATGTACAGTTTTATAAGTATTAGTACTTCCAGTTCATCATCTTCACTTAGATTTCAACACTTCAAATGTAAAATTAAGCACATATTTTAGAACCATTTTGTCAAAAAAAAATAATAATAGTAATAATAAATAATAATAATAGGTCAAGTGCGAGTGCTACTCGCGCACAAAGGATTCCGTACAGCAAATTTAAACTTGACATTGTGCCAAGCTCACTTCAAAGTTGCAACGCCGCGTGTTTTTGCATATAGGATATTTATCTCAGCTAATTACCAACAATTTTTTTCGAAAATCATTACCAACAATCCTTGGACAACTCTGCGTCGATAGACACCTGGAGCATTTCTTAACTCCTCCGCTAAGCGCCTTCAAAATAAAATTTTTGTATAACAGGAAAATGCGATTGTCTCAAAAACTGTGTCACCTATCATACTTGCTATAGTTTTATTTCAAGGTTAAAGTAAACTACTACTAACCCTATTTTTTTCATAATTTTAGTTTCAGTAGATTCTGAAATAAAGAGGTGCAGGGGGAGACATCTTTTTGAAGTGCATTTTCGACGATATCTCTGACAATATAACTAAAATTAAAATGCATATATTTTTGAGTTCGGTGTTACGAGATCTTTCGAACGATACCCCACACATACACACACAAATATATCAACTTAATTAGGTCGCCTAATTTTTTCCTAAGGCTATAACTCTTCTAAGTTTGAACTTTACATGTTCCATAGCTTTCGAGAAAAACGGCTGTGATAGATGGACAGACAGACAAACGAGTGTTCTTATAATAGTTCCGTTTTTACTTTTTAAGTTCGGAACCCTCAAAGGAAAGAAACAGCCTTCAAAAAGAGTACAAAGAAAAAAAGAAGTTGGAAATTTTAATTTGCTTAGGAGAAATTTAAACAAGAACAAAAAATCATGCGTCCAGCATAGATTCTGAAGCACTTTCAGAATACTGTAACAAAACTTCGCTGTTTATTAACCCTTTGAGCTCTGATGGATAAATTTCTTCCCACTTAATTTTAATCTCCAAATGTCACTTTGGCACCGGAATATTCAACCAAATTTATTTGAAAATAAATTAATGCATTTTTTCGTGTATATTATAAGCCGAATCTTTTGTTTACAAAATACTGTTGCAAATGTGCCATTGGGCATTTTGAAGAATTTCATTCCCAGAGCTCAAAAGGTGAAAGATAATGTCTAAACAAGCAATTTGGAAAATGCTTAACGCATTTGAAAAGCCAATTTCTGCTACTACAATTATTAGTTCGAAAAATATCTGAAGTATTTTGTACAGCCCATTATATGATCTATAGATTTGTATGTATGCTACATAGTATGCTAAAAGTTAGTTCAGTTCAACGCATAGCACAGTTGAAAATTTCCATCTTTAAATAGAAATGTACTTGAGAACTTTTGTGCAGCCCTCGTATGATCCAGTGGCGTATTCAGGGAGTGGGTTGATGGAGCTCCAGCTCCCTCCGAAATTTGTAGAAAATATCAAACTAAAGTTTTGCAAAATGTATCCACTATGCTAAGATAAAATTCAAAAGTTATAAAATATTCCGTTTTAGACAGGTTTCGATCTTAGAAAGTGTGGTATTTCGCAGAGACTACGAAATAGCTATTTCAGCCAAGCTTCCGTTATACACAGAAACACGGGCTCTCGTTACGTTATAGTCTTGTTATCCAGCTCGTTACAGCGCTGTGATGTATTATTTTATTTCCATAGAATTACAAAATATTGACAAAAAAGTTTTTTCTATGGTTGTGTAACTTTTTGACCTGAAATAAGCTTTATTTACATTTATAATGCATCATAAATTTAATTGAGCTATTCTGAATCTCGAATACACAAAAAACTTCCTATCAACCACAATTTATGATTAAAAAGAATTCAGAAAATACTGTCAAATTTGGCAGTTTAAGCCGATTTTCGAGCCGTGGCAATCTAAGAAAAGTTATCATCAGGGAGCTGCTTATTGCAAATATATACCATTTATGAAAAAACGGAAAACGCTATTCAATATTAAGTATTGCAAATGTCATGCATATATGCTTCAAAATGAGTCTTAGAAAGTGTTAAAGGAAGTAGGAGGGGGGGGGGGGGGTGATAGAGTGAGAACGCTGTTGTTAAGTAGTTTTAAATTTGATGTTTACTTCGGTTTTATTTATTTATTGAGATACCTTTTGACAGATAATTCTCCGTATTCCGCTTTAAAAAATGTGGCATAACCATGGAATTATACTTCTAAAGACGAAAACCTGCCTAAAACGAACATTTTTACGCTCCTATATGATTTTATTTTAGCAGGTTTAATTGTATAATAGATGCGTTACATGCTATGGTAAAAACCTGTTTAAAGCGGAATTTTCTCCGTTTCTTGTGATTTCCTCTTAGAAACTTTTATTATATCTTAACCCCTTTCCGAAATGATAAGTCTAGATACGCCACTGGTATGATCTATAGAGTTTATACACATTAAGTAATATTTAAAAATAAAACTTCAATTTAAAAACGCGTACCAGAATTCTAAACGCACTTTCAGCAATTATTGTTCATAGGCTTCAATAGTTCAATTAAATTATTGTTCCTTCTCTTCTGTAGCTAAATTCTTTTGTGTGTCCCTGTAAAGGAACGATAAATTCTATGCACCCCATATTTTACAGTAAACGCATTATAGTACACCTCAGTGATACGTATAAATTTCAATATGTTTAAAATCATTAAAATGCACCGCAAACGTCTTTACCCCACAGACCATAATATAACGGAATTCTTTTGAGTGTCCCTGTAAACGAACTGTAAATGCTACACTCTTCCTTTTTAGTACCAAACATACCATAGTAAGGGGATGTGCATATATAACGTTATCAACTTTTTTGGTATTTTTGGACCCCCCTCTCCCCCTTACGATAACATATGTTATCATACCTCGAACCTCCCCCCCCTCCCCCCCCTCCCCAGTAATGATATCGTTATCATAATAATAAATAATAGAAATGTATAAAAATTCTTTAGATTTTTGGAATTTTTTTCTTTTGTTTGGAGTCGCATACAAATACGTTACATTTATTTTACTTATACTTTATTGATTCAAATGGAGAGAAGTCAATAAAATGTCAGTTTATATATGAAACAATTCAAACAACTTAATCTCAAATAACACTTAAAAGAAACAGACTGTTTAAAAGTATTTAATTAGAGCTTTTCGTTGCATGATGCATTCAACAGTAATAATGTGTTTTTGAACTTGCCCCCCCCCCCACGGGGTGGGGCAGACAGAACTTCTTATCAACAAAACAGGCGAACAACATTCTCTTTTACTTACTTGTTAAATGCAAGTATAATTTCAAACATACATCGCATTATACTTTGTTGAACAGCGGATTATATATGCATACACGTTGGGGTATTCCATTATTTTGGAACTGAATAATTTTATAATCATTTAAGGATTTAAATAACTTTTGTATTTTCAGGAAAATAGATAACATACTATTTTGATGTAAAGACCAAGTTACAAATAAGAAGAGAAAATTTTGGTTGGATCAAAAATGATAACGATATCAAAACACAACCGCCCCCCCCCCCCCTCGTCCTTAAAATGACAACGTTATATATGCATAGCCCCTAAACCACAATAACATATATCAATTTCATGGTAATCTGACTATATTTGCGCGACCTATAGCACGGACAGACAAACCGAATTCATATACAGTTTTCAGCTATGTTAGAAAGTGTTAAAATACGGATGTTTCTTAAGAGTCATTCCATATAAAAATCACCCAGGCTGTGATTAAATGGTAAACAGATTCATGTGATTTTTTTTTCTCAGTGAGATGACCATTAGAAATAAATAAATCCAGAATATTAATGCCGTGGGACCATTAGTTTTCATTTGGTGGGGGGCCAGAGGTCAGAGCGCCGCTTGAAAAATTCAAATTTTATGTTTTGCATGGTATTTTTCATAGTATGCATTGAAGTTAACCCACAAAACAAATTACATGGTTGTATTATGTAAGGTTGGCCCTTTGCTATTCAAGAATAAAAATTATGGGATATGTGTAATGCAGTGAGCTAGATGGCTGCAAAAATTGATTTTTTTCCGAAATTTCACTATAGTTTTGACACATATAGCTCTTTGCATTGAAATCATCCCATCATTTTTAACTGCTGTATGCTTCCCTATGGTGAAATGAAACACAGAAAAGTAGGCCCCACCATGGGCAGACTTTAATGCATTCCTAAATTTTATGCCAAATTTCCAAAAAAACATATTTTTGCCTATTTTAAGTGAGGTATACTAGACATTCATTAAAGTCAGAAGCCTGTACAATAATAATAGAAATGTAGAATAACTATTCACCTTTCAAAGTCACCAAACAGAATCATGAGCACTAAAGCAGTTTTTATGGGGTAATGGAAATCGCATTGTAATATAATTGGGAAATACGCTTCCACGATCATAGCCTTCAATCATTGCCAAGAATAAAAATACTTACAATTATTTCTGAAATGTATATATTTTCTTTCTAACATGAATTTCCACATGTATAACAATAAATATTTTTAATATGTTTTTGTTACATGCAGTGAAGATGTTTTAATGAAGTGAAAAGAAGCATGTAAACCAGATGATTATAAGCTACTTCAGTAAGCTTTTTAAAAGTTATTTTAAACATGGATGAATATTCCTTATGCAAGCTATCAAACAAATGTGCTTGTGGGCCATATGCTGCTACAAAATCAAGTAGATTATTTCCAGTTTCTGAACTCACCAGGCTTAACGATTTGACATGGTAATGAAAAAAAAAATGTACCTCCAGAAAATATTTCTGAAAAAGATCTCATAGAAAATCGAAGTAGAACTACCTTAGAGCTTGAGGATGTGATTTGTGCAAAACACAGATACAAATTTGGAACATTTTGGACACCACCTCGCTATTGCGAACATCCTTATCATAAAATCAAGGGTAAGAAAGGGCATGGATTTGAGACCTTATACATTTTTGAAATATGAAGCACTGTGCTCAGAATTTGGTTCGTTCGCAATTGGAGGAGTATTATGCAGGATGTTGGCAATAGCGAGGTTGTGCTCAAAATGTTCCAATTTCGTATCTGTGCTTTGCACAAATCATATCCTCAAGTTCTAGGGTAGTTCACTAGTTCCACTTCGATTTTCTATGAGATCTTTTTCAGAAATATTTTCTGGAGGTACATTTGTTTTTATTTTTTTCCGGTACGTTTCGTCCGTTTACGTACGTCCAAATCGTTTGGTCTAATAAGTTCAGAAACTGGAAATAATCCACTTGATCTTGTAGCAGCGCACAAATACGTGCAAACACGACACAAAAAATCCCATACGATCGTTTCGAGGATTCTGGGATTCCTAGTGAAGGAAAAAAAAAAAAAAAAAAACGAGAATTAAAATGTGTTCGAAGAACTCCTCGATTATAGCCCCGAGTACTGGCTTATGGAATGATTGAAAAGGTGAAAACAAGAGTTTATATATCCTAAAGAAATGGCATAATGAACCAGAACTAACTGAAAAAAAGGAGTCACTGCGCAGGACCCCTCCATACGGGGAATCCAGAAATCATCGAAACGATGGTATGGGATTTTATGTGTCGTGTTTGCACGTATTTGTGCGTTAAATCGTTGTTAAAGATTTTAACTTTTGTCTTAAAATTCGCACAAAGTGTTTGATTTATGCTTATATCATCATCTAGTTTACATGCTTCTTTTCACTTCATTAAAGCATCTTCACTGCCTGTAACAAAAACATATTAAAAATATTTATTGTTATACATGTGGAAATTCATGTTAGAATAAAAAATGTATGCATTTCAGAAATAATTGTAAGCGTTTTTATTCTTGGCAATGATTGAAGGCTATGGTCGTGGTAGAGTATTTCCTAATTATATTACAATGCAATTTCCATTACCCAGTGAAAACTGCTTTAGTGTCCATGATTCTGTTTGGTGATTTTGAAAGGTGAATAGTTATTCTACATTTCTATTATTATTGTAGAAGCTTCTGACTTTAATGCATGTCTAATATACCTCACTTAAAATAGGCAAAAATATGTTTTTTTGGAAATTTGGCATAAAATTTAGGAATGCATTAAAGTCTGCCCATGGTTGGGCCTACTTTATTTCATCATAGGGAAGCATTCAGCAGTTAAAAGTGATGGAATGATTTCAATGCAAAGAGCAACATGTGTCAAAACTATAGTGAAATTTCGGAAAAAAATTAATTTTTGCAGCTATCTAGCTCACTGCATTACACATATCCCATATTTTTTATTCTTGAATAGCAAAGGTCCAACCTTACATAATACAACCATGCAATTTGTTTTGTGGGATAACATCAATGCATATTATGAGAAGTACTATGCAAAACATAAAAATTCAATTTTTCAAGCGGCGCTCTTACCTTTGACCCCCACCAAATGAAAACCAATGGTCCCACGGCATTAATATTCTGGATTTCTTTCTTTCTAATGATCAGCTCTCTGAGAAAAAAAAATCACATGAATCGGTTTATAATTTAATCACAAACCCCCAATTCTGGGTGATTCTTATATAGAATGACTCTTAATCCCATAGGTTTTAAAAGAAAGAACTTTTTGGAATTGGCTGCCTTTGCCATTCGTTAATTTTGTTGTATACAGGCAAACGCAACTTCTGTCATGAATTAGGTTGTAATATATATTTTATTTTATTTGGATTTTAGTGTCAGTGGGAAAGAAAATTTGAATTGCTTTTTAACACAATTTGAACTGTGAAGTTCACAGTGAAAAATCCAGAAACATACTGCAACTCGATTATTGTCTTTTGGGGGATTCTTACAAATTATCTAAAAGCATTGAAAGTCATTAAAAGCATTTTCCTCAGTAAAAAGAAAAAAAAAAATCCAAATTGGCTGATTGTGCACCTGATAACAATTCTATACAACGAACAAAGTAGTACTTATCAGTTATCTTATGATTTTTTTTTTTTTTTAAAGATTTTACTTCAAAAAATAATTTTCAGTATTATTGCATAAAGAAAAAAAATATATATTTTATTTCTTCTCTTCAGATTTAATAAAGCTTACTACACTTTAATTTTAGTTAGCAGTGGTGTATTTGACTGGATTTTTTTTTTAATCTAGAGAACTATTTATATTTTTTTTATTATAAAATTCTAGATTTTTAAGCATAATATTGTATGCATTTTCATGAGTTTAACAAATTATTACATCATTAAGAATGACGTTGGTGTTTTCTGAAAAGTAGCGTTAACTAATTGCTGCTTTTATATTCTTGAATGATTTGCAGTTTTCTAATCAAAAAGCAAGTATTTGAATCCTTCTTCTCCTTTCCTCACCCGCCTCGAAAATTAATTTATGATTATTTATAATGACTGAACATTTTTTTCCCTTACTAAATCGCATATAATTTTATAAATACTGTTAGAACAAAACTAGATACGAAACTCAATTATAGATAAGAAAGTAAAAAAAAAAAAAAAAAAAAAAAAAAAAACAAACATGTTTATAAATTTATTTCTATAACTATTCAACATTTAAAATCTCATTTTATTCTCTAAACCTTTTTTTTTTCCTTACGCGGATTTTAATTTTAAACCTCTTTCAGTAATATTTTAAAATATGTTCAATAGATGTCGCCACTAAAAACTTTCAATGAGAGAATTTTTTATAAACCAATTCAGTTCGCAAAGCTCTTTTGCTTTCATCTCATGACAATTGCAAAAATATTAACAGAAAACAGATTATTACTTATAATGATCAATGCGTTATGTTTTTTAAGAAACAAAAACAGTTGCTTAAAAAGTGATATATATATATATATATATTGATTGAGGCAATTAAAATAATTTAAATAAAAAAGCCTGGAAACAGCAAGTAGATTGAGCTTTAGCTCGCGGGACAATTTAGGAATAATCTTTTACAGATAGTTAAACCATGCGAAATTCGATTCTACGAAAATGGAAAACAGAGAACTGTAGTGTACTCAGGATATCGAAATATATAATTAAAGTAAACCATGGGGAAAAAAAAAACCACTATCAGAAATTAACAGTGTTGAATTCAGGGGGGGGGGGGGGAGCAAGCAGATGTCCCCCGGAAAATTTGAGATTCTGTGTTTTTAATGGTCAAAAGGTGCAATCCCCCCCGCGGGAACTCTATAATGTCCCCCCTGGAGTACCAAAAATCCCTCCCGGAGAAAAGTGTCTGAATTCAATACTGGAAATTAAGGCGGGCTCTCAAATCCCCTGCTTAATAACGCGAAACTTTTTGAATCATTTTTAAACGTAATGACATAAAATTGGCAAGCCTGAGTAATCGGAATCGAAATGCATTTTCCATTTTTTGATAAATTACTTATGTAGTTATAAGCAATGGTGACGATGACGACCAGTTTTTCCTTTTTCGCGGTGTCGCGTCCGAATCGGTTCAAAAGACAAACTACAACTTTGACAATATTTTCTGAAAGATCTTATCTGCCTTTACCAAAAAATGGAAAATGTCTTTCGATTGCATTGTCTCTGAATAAGAACACCTGCCAATTACATGCGTTTCCGAACAAAAAGGAATTAAAAATGTGCCAGAAAGTAGCTCCTTTGGGTTTGAGCCAAGCCTTCCCAGATAGCATGTAAGGTTTCCGAAAAGGGTCGTTTTTGCTTTACTTTCTAACTATCCTGCAAAGGTTTTCGTGATAATCGTGTAGCCAACCCATGTTCGGAAATCATTATGATCCGTACGATTTTTGCGCATGCGCAACTTATTTCTTTTCACGGCCAGCGTAGGCGTAGCGTCTCCCAATGGCGTCTGTTTTGAAAGCTTTCGTTGTGTCAAGTTTCTAACATTTACAGAAAATGCGGTAAGTTTGCCATTACTTTTACTTATTAGTATATATCATTATTGTTTAAATCGTTCTTACTGTAGTCTTTTTTTCTTCTGTACTGTCTTATATTTAAGATTTCTGTGTAAGTTACCCATGAGGAAAAGATGATATTTGATTCAACGCTATTTTGTTTAATTATGTTATACAGCATGCTACATCCTTAAATTAAACTAACTTCTATAAACATGATTTACTTAAAACATGTTATAACGTATCGTTTCACGTTTCGTAACCATCGCGAATTTTCAAATGTATTTTGATAACATAACTGCAGTTCCGTTATATATACTTTTAACACATAGGATTGACGTAATGGTAATGTAAATGAACCATAAAATACGAAATCGAGAAAGTGTAAGGAGTTTTTTGTAGGAGTAAGTGTTTAGGAACATATTATTATTATAATAAAACATTTTTAATTATGATCGAGGCTAACTAGTGTTTTTATAATTAAAAACACTTAAGTCTTAAACACAATTTTGTTTTTATGTTTAATTATTTTAAACTTGTAAAAATAAATTTTATCTTTTTTTCTTAAAGTCTTCAAAAAATAAGGAATGTATACTTAAAGTTTTAAAATCACCACCACCCCCTTGCTGTGGGCTGATTTACAAATCAAAACAGACTTTGACCTTCAACAAATTACATTCATTTGAAAATATATATGCTGTGCATAGCGTATAAAACACGTAGATCATTTCATTTAAATGTATTTATCAAAATGTAGGTATATTGTTTGTTATCCCTTTTAGCGTCTATATATATATTTACAGATGATTTCCTGTTGTAATTTTAAAATAACATCCAAACAGAAATCTTTTTTTTTTTTTCAATTATATGCGAATATGACATCTGTGCCAATAATTGTATAATTTTAATGTCCTTCATTAAATTTATTTGAGAATATCTTATCCTTATTGCACAAATACCCTTTTCGCTATTCCTATATTTATAGTAGCTGCTATATGTAAAATTTAAAAACTGTCTTCAAACACAAGTAATTATTTAAAAGTTTTTCTGCAAAAAACCCCCACTAAATCATGTGCATGTATACATCTCAAAAAATAAATTTGCTATGTGTAGTGAAGAATAAAAAAATTATTTAGTAAAAATAAACATATTTACAGTAGAAATTAATTTTCGTATGTCATTTTGCCAGCTGATTGAGAATCGGCAAAGCTTTTAATATTAAGAGGCTGTACATATATAACGTTACCAACTTTATAGTAATTTTGTAATCTTTCCGGCCTTTACAATATCTTACATTATCATTCCTGGATTATGTCCCACCCTTCCATCACTAATCATATTGTTATCAGTGTCTCAAAGTTCTTTTTTTTTTCCTTTCATTTTATTTTTACATATTTTCAGTTATATGTAAACATATTGTTATATATCTGTTATTTATAAAATTTTCTAATAAAGAAGAAAGAGTATGTAAAATATCACTATATTAAATATAAAATAAGTTTATATCAATAAAATTTTTTAAAGGTATTTAAAAATAGCTCTTTGTTACATAATGTATTCAACAGATATATTGTTTCTTGCCGCTCTTATCAGCAAAACAGATAGACAACATTCTTCCTCTTTATTTTACTATAAGCACAAGTATCACTTCAAACGTACTATCTGGTTTCTCCAACAGCGGATTATATGCAAATATATATAAAAAAAAAAAATAGGAAAGCAAAACGTTGAGGTATTCCACATTTCAGAATGAAATAATTGTATATATAATCATTTAGTGATTTTAATAATAACTTAGTATTTTCATAAAAATAGATAACTGAATATTTTGATGTAAAGAAACAGTTACAAATAGAAAAATGAATATTTTGGTTGGATCAAAAATGGTAACAATATCGAAAATGAATCTTCTCCCTCACCCTAGAGATATCTTAAGATATCAAGTGCCAAACTCCACCTCCCTGAAGTGATACCGTTATATTAAGCACAGCCTATAAAATCATGAGCCTTAAATGCTTATCAGTTAGCTTGTTAATTTTAAAATTGCCCATCAATACTTTTAGTTATTAATAGTAAATTGGAAAAAATGAAATCAAAATAAGAATTATTTAAAAATTAAATGTTTTGTAAATTCATACAAATTAAAACTTGGTTTATTATTATTGTTGTTTAATTAATAAATATGAAATTACCTTACCCTTCTTGTCCCTTCCCCCCATAATTTTATCTGTACTGGCAGTGTGATCAGTGTGAAAACTGACAGGGCAGGAAATTCATACTACTACTTCTTTTGGTACTACCTGATTATCCCGACAACCAATTTCACCAAATAAAGTTAGTACATACTTTTAATAAGTGTACTTTTAGTAGTTGACCCAATAGCAGAAAATCCTCCAAGTGTTTGCAACAGATACTTCAGAGGCAGAAAATAATCTGCAGGTAAAACAGGTTTGACAGGTTGCAAGTTTTACAATCGAAGTGTTAATCAAACGATCACCTTTTTTTTTAAAAATGTTATTATGCATTTTATTAATTTTACTAATAATAATCTTAAGTTTTTGTATTAAGTAAGAAAGAGCCAAACATAATATAAAGCGAAATAAGGGTTCAATAGAAAAATAACCTGCAAACGAAAAAAGAAAATCTGCGACTCCCATCTCTAACTTTCTGCTACCGGTGTAGTTGATAATATAAATATAAATTGGTACAAAAATACATTACAAAATGTATTGTAATGTTAAGCCCTTCGTGACAACATATGTGTGATATAAAGTGTGTACACAGTCCTTGTAACTATTACTATATCGGAATGGTAATTTTTACGGTACTTTTCGGTTAGCCGGGCGCCAGTGTTAGATATACATACATATATATGTATATATACTTGTATACATAACACTGGCGACCGGCTAACTAAAAAGTACCATTTTTACCTTATTTAATATAAATTTATTAAATAAGGAAAAAGTCACTATTTGAAAATAGTGGTACAAGGGAGGCTTGTCATGAAGGGTTTAAAAGTTTTTTCTTCATTGTTATTATTTTATGTTTTATTTTTTAGTTTCAAGAACTAATGACATCATCTGGTAAAGATGCTGAAGTCATGGTTGCTAGCATGTTGAGAAAATTACAGATGATGTTGGAACAAAGTCCTAACAGAGGGTACAAAATCTAAAATTGCCCAGCAAGAAGAGGAACAGACAGTTGTTCTAATTTAACAGGTTGGTTATTATATATTTTAACAAAATTTGTTTTTGTGAGTTCATGCTCAATGGTACGAATAATGTTTTCTTTTTCCTATGAAAGTTTGTATTTTTCTGTAACTGTACGCCAGTGTTAAATATATACATATATTTACACACACACACACACATATATATAGTGAAACCTCCCTGTGCGACCACCTCCTTGACCGATCATTTTTTCATGGAACGAAATTTATTCCCATAGGCTCAATACTAATTTTACCTCCATTCAGAGACCATCCCATTTGAACTCCCTCCATGAGCAACCCATTTTTTTGAAAACTTTTTACTTTAAGATTTTAATTAAAACTTTTTTACTTTATGATTTTGATTTGAATCAATAGGTTACCTTTATGAGTAAAATTTCATTGAATAATTCAAGGAAAATGTATCTTACCTTTATTATGCATATTTAATTATACATTATTGATCATTTACTTGACCTTTACTTTCAATATTTTAATCATTTTCAAAATTATCTTACTTTTTATCATTGTAGTTTATTACTTTACTTAATTATTTTAATATTTTACCATATTGCAAGCATTATGTATAATTTTGAATGCATTATTACATTCAAATTACTGTTTAAAAAATGTAAACAAAGTAATGATCAGAAATGTGCAAAATTCTAAATTCCGCACAACCACTGGTCCCAAGCTGTGCGGATTTGAGGGAGTCTACTGTATATAATTCTCGATATATGACTGAACTCATTGTTTTTTCGTGAAGAAAGTATAAATTTATTTCTGAAAAAAATCAAGATATTGCTGATAATTGGTAATCACAATATTTTTATCAAATATATTTATGTATTAATCAAGCTTTTATTATTATTAAGACTGGCTAAACCTGAAATAAAACTTCCTTACTTTACGACTTTGATGTGAATTAATATGATACCTTTATGAGGAAAGTTCCATTGAATAATTCCTGGAAAATGTATCTCATCTTTATTATGCATATTTAATTATACATTAATTATTATTTACTTGACCTTGAGGGGAGAGTGGGGAGGAATGTGATGCTTTTTACAAAAATAAGAAAATCAACTTTATTTGACACATAAACAAAATTTTGATATATAGAATACAAAATGAAACACTCTCTAATGTCCTTGAACAATATAGAAACATAATTTGCAGAAACAATTTTATAAAGAAATTATAAATTTCAAAATGTGTCCCATACCTTCCCACTAACAGGGAGGTATGGGACAGCTATAAAACAATGTATGATAAGGGGCAAATAGTCTATTGTTGGCTATATATACAGTCTAACAAAGATTGTGGGTTGATGTCTGTGCTACAATATCAAATTTCAGTAACTTCATCACTGGAAGGAAAATTCAGGATTGTCAATCAGGGATAGCATTAAAAAAATCATCAGTTCAATTTATTTATGTTTTGAAGTAAGGGAATATATTTATAATGTTATAATTAATATATTACCTTCTAAAAATATTTGCATATTAGCAGTTTACATTCATCTTATTAAAAAGAAAGAATTAAACATGTCCCATTCCTCCCTCTACCTTCTTTTATGTTAAACTTCTTGTATAAACAAAAGTTCTACTTTTAGTCTAGTTTAAATTATGAATAATATACAGTATGATGTTCAATAAATAGAAAAACTATTACATCTACGCATAAACAAGCCTATACTACTATATTTTACTAATATACAGAAAGCATAAAAAGTATATGAAGCAAATTTACTTCTGATTCTTGAAATAATGCTTTGCTTAAGTCTTTAAAGTAAATCGGCTTGTCAAACGATGATTAAAAATTAGTTTAATTAACAAGGTATGCAACTGATATGAAAGGTTTGATAATTCTAACTTTTATTTTTCAATTTTAGAAATTATTTAATTATTTTTTTTAATATTTTAACCCTTTGCACTCAAAGGTTTTTTTCATTTGTATTATCAGCAACTCAAAGTGATTTTAGTTATATCTTATTATTTTTTAAATTCTTTATGAATACGAATACAAATTTATGATATATAAAAAAAAAAACTAAAAATTATAAAATTATTACATTTTGTAATCGTAAAGTGTGATACCTCTTGAAGCAATTGCCAATATGTAATCTTGGCTTTTCTAGACAGATATCACAAAATTATTTTTATTGCCTCCGTAGTGGAGCCCTCAAGTTTGAAGACAAATTTTAAATGGCTCCGCTCCGGAGTCCTCGAGTGCAAAGGGCTAACTTTTTTTCAATATATAATGTATTTAAAACAATCAAAAATGGTATCAAAATTCAATTTGTGCGATTGCAGCATTGTATTTCTACAGTCAAAGATTTTGCACCTTAGCCGACTAAAATTTCGATTATACACCTTTCTCAGTTATGCATGGTTTTAGAAAGGTTTCCTGAAAGACATATAATTGGTACTTTACTGATTTTTTTTTTTGGGGGGGGGGGGGAGGGGGGCTGAAATTGTCATATTGCCAGAGCAAAAGTTCTTTATCTACAGAACGACAAAGTCGAAAAATCCATTTACTCTTGCTCGACTGAAAATATACACAATATTTTGAAAATAAATATCAAACTTCATGATATTTTGAAAACAAATATCAGATATGTATCCATTTATATATATCACTGAACCATCCTGTTTGTAGCTATAGTGTTTACTCTTTAGTGTACACTATACACTCTTCAGTATTCCCTCTGCTGATAGAATATAATCTTTTTTTTTTTTTTTCCCCATCATCTGAAGATATAAGAAAATGCTCTTTTATGAAACCTTTAAACACATAAAGGCTAGATTTATTATGGTTATTTGTGCTTTTCATTATGTAGGGATTTTTTTTTTTTTTTTTTTTTTTTTTTTGTATCACAAAATCAAAACGTTCATTTTATGAGTAACAATCCCAGATGAAGATTCTGTCTGTGTCACTCTCTACTCTCTATTGTGTACAGTATAACCTCGAAAATCCGGCATTGTCAGGACCATGACGATGCCGAATTTCTGACTTCAAAAATACTTTTAATAGTCTTAATGGTGCCGTTATTCGTAATTTAATTCATACCCAAGTAATAGTTATGTGAGAAAAATAAAAAATTAAATATTTTAAAAAATATTAAAATTAAAAGTTTCTATTCATATTTTCTATGTTACAAAAAAAAAATCTAGTATATATCATTTCTTCTCGTGTAATTTCCTAAACATCGATGTCAATTTTATTTGCTTCAATTATTTGAACAGCTTTTTAACAAGTTTTAATTTTACACAAATGTAGAATATTGAA
This sequence comes from Maratus speciosus, assembly GCA_963932465.1. Taxonomy (NCBI): domain Eukaryota; kingdom Metazoa; phylum Arthropoda; class Arachnida; order Araneae; family Salticidae; genus Maratus; species Maratus speciosus. Next base: position 122,859,981 of record OZ010786.1, read on the forward strand.
AATATAGTCTTATTTATCTAAAGCAGATGTTAGTTTTCCAGTCAAATTTAAGCATTTTTCCACTGATACCTTTTCTTCTGTACTCAGAAGGGATTCAATTTAGCATAGCATCTGCGATCTCACAGTTAGCCAATCCATTGCTTTCAATCTCGAAATTTTTAATTGTTTAACGATTTATTATTATTCTTTCTCCTATAAGGTGGAAGTGTAAAAAAAAAAAAAGCAGCGAGATGACTTTGATGCTGGATTTTCAAGGTCACACTGTACTTTATATACTTTTACTATACGTATGTAATTTGTGTGCTTATAATTTTATTTTTTATTTTTTTCTAGAGAGAAAAGAATGAATCAAGAAAAAAAATTTAATGAAGTACCTGTTAATTATATCAATTCTTTATATGTAAATAAATTACTATATTAATTCTTTATATGTAAATAAATAGAATTTTATAAACTGAATGATGTTTCATTTGTTTTCGAGACTATTTCCTTGATACTGAGAAATATTTTTCATTGCTTCAGTCTTAAGTTATTAAAAATAATTACAATCAGAAAAAGAACAATTTAAGTGAGTTAAATTATACTTTAAAAAACTAAAAAAAAAATAATGTTAGTTTAGTATTTGCTCTGTTGTACATAGGATAATATTTCTCTGGTAAAAGAAAAACATTGGAGAAGGGAGGAAGGCAGATGATTTTTAAAATTTGTCTTATTGTAATATGTAATTTACATTGTTAAACAAGCAAGAAATTACTCTTTTTATGTAAAAATGCTGGAAAGATCAATGAATTTGTAAAAAAATTCTTTTGTATGTTGCATCATTAAACTATTTTCAGATAAAAGACTAAATATATTCCTGTGGTCATCAATCAGAATCCTATGGAGGATTTATTTTATAAATCTGACAATATTCTCTAAATAATAATTGAAAATTCTAAGAAATAAGTTTAATAAATGAAAGAATTAAAAAATTAATGAAGTAGTAATATAAAAAATATACAATCTTCTACAGTCATTAAATGTACACTATATTGGAATTCCACATATTTGATGTGCTATTTATTGTAGGTAAACACAAGATTTCATTATATATGTATACAATAAAAAATTATATGATCCTGAATAGTGAACTGGATTCAAAAGGTAAGTAACTGAAAGTATAATTAAATTTACTATGTATAAGCATAGACATAGAGTTGTATGTTCTCAAGTCCCTGTAACATTTTAAATACTTTTTCTTACCCTCTAATATAAAAAAGCTTTTAGTTTTTTTATTTTATTGAATTTCTCCTTTTTCTTTTGTTAAAGGATAAATGACAAAAAAAAAACCCTTTGCTTTTTTTAATTTTAAGTTACCAATAATTTTCAAGACTCTATGCCTATGTGTATAAGAATGATTTTTTAATATTAAATACGTGAAATTTTTCAAGTTGCTAACTAAGCGTAAATAAACAGAGTGAAAAATGTTGAACTCGGATCTTTGAAATAGTGCTCCAATGCACTGTTGATTTGCGCCGAGTTAGTAATGTAAAAAATTTCACGTATTTAATCTTCAATAATTTCACTGCTGATAATTAATTAAAATTTTACTTGGAATGGTTTTTATTCAAATGAAAGTGTTTTTCCTTAAGAAATTTTTTTTAATGGGATTACACATCCCTCATGCGTAGACACTTGCATGCTAATGTTAATCCTATGAGAGAGTTTTTCTAAATATCTCGTTTGCATTTCAATATTGTAAATTTTATTATTTGTTACTTGTCAATCTGTACAAACACCGTTTTTTTTTTTTTTTTTTAAGTTTTCAGTTTTGTTTGCAATGTGTTTTTTTTTTTTTTTTTCACTAGAGTATTTTCGCTTTTGAAAGCAGTTCTGAATATATCCTAATAAGCAAAAAAACCTTGTAAAACAAAGTCGAAAAATGGCCTTTGTATCAAAACTGCAGGTATGCAATGCAAAAAAAAAAAAAAAAAAAAAAGCAAGCGAGATATTAAAAAAAAATCTTTCAGCGGATTAACATTAGCAATCAGGTGTTTCTGTGCGAGTGAAGTATCCTCTTAACATTATTAAGCTTTTTTTATTATTAAAATAGGATCTAATAATGTAGCGAATTGATAAAAATTAAACATATATTTTATACATACATAGTAAAGGACAGGGATGTAAGAATTTCTTTCAAGGTAAAAAATGAACATATTAATTAAAATAAGCAATTTGATAAACATGTGGATTAATAAAAACCAGTTTTTTTCAATGTATAGATAATATTTGACTAAAATTTAATTTTCCACAGGAACAAACAAACAACAACAAAAAAATATGCTCAGCTCAGAAAAATTCTAAGTTGAGTTATTTATCTCATTTTTCTATCAAATAAGATTTTATGATTTATAAAAACCTCATTTTCATTTTTTTATACACGCTTGTAATAAAAGCCTTTCATCAATCTTTGATTGTAACTCCTCTAACTACCCTTTCGTTTCTTCCTTTTCACTTGCTTATCATGAAACACTTACAAACTCCCTCAGATAGCGTCAACTAGCAACCTTTTTCAATCCTTTACAAAACATTTACAAACTTTTCATGCGAAGCCTTTAAAAAGCATTCAAACATTTACGTAGCATGGTTGTAAAAAGGCTTTAAAAAGCAAAAAATGCTATCTGGGTTAAGGCTCATGTCCCGTCAGGCGAAGACACTCGGGAGGCAATGCTAAACCTATAGAGAGGTTATTTGCATCTCGGTATTTTTATTTATTTTCTATTATTATAACTTTTATTTTTATTTATTTATTTGGCATTGGATAGCAGAGATCCATCTCTACATCGCCAATTTTATACTTTTTCGATTTTGGTTGCAGATATTATTTTATAATGACACCTTCATTTTCGGAATCGGTTTCGAAAGTGAAAGTAACTTTATAAAAATATCTGCAACCAAAATCGAAAAAGTAAAAAAAGCGGCGAACGGCGATGCAGAGCTCAGCTATCCAACGCAAAAAAAAAAAAAAAAATAAAAAAAAAAAAAAATAAATAAAATAAAATAAAATAAAATAAAAAATGAAATAAAAGTAAAAAATACAATTTAACAAATTACAACGACCATTTGGATATCATATGAAGCTTTAGAAAAATGTTTTATAATAAGTATTTTTGCTATGCCTAAAAAAGTATAAGCAACTTAACGATACTATTGAAACATTATTATTTAAAACCTTTTTATTCATATAATTTGAATATTGACATAATATTTATATATATATTATATATATATATATGAAAGGATAAAACCCCTTTTTAAGTTCAAAATTTCAAAAATTTAAATTAAAATCCGAAGTTTTCGTCCTAACTTTAAATCCCAATCTAAAACCAGTTTTACCCCTTGTAACTTTGTTTCCCAGCAATACATCTTATTACTTTCAGATATCATTTTCGGACGATCTTTAAGAGTAAACTTGCTGACGTTCGAAACATTCTCATTCAGTTGTGGTTAGCTCATCCCCGGGCGAGCCAAGCCTAACTCTGGCATCTGATCCCGGACAAGATAAAAGCCAATCAAAAGCTAATCAGCCAATTAAAGAAATGTTTCTCCCAAATTTACAACTATGCCATCTGCTGGAAAATATGTTAAACCCCAAGATATTAGCTAAAACCCGCGCCAAAAACGAGGGAATTTGCAGATTTGAGAAGTCTGTCAAACCTACGGCCATGTAGCACTCTTATAATCAACGTAACGGGCTGGAGGACCCCCGGCCGAACTCGCGAAACGGACTGTAAGATGGAGCGCCAAATAAATGAGTTCGGTCCAACAAGAGGTTTCCGAGTCCAATTATTCTCCAAATTATTTATCTACAAGTTCTGTTAATTCCAAGATGTTCTGACATATTTACGCCGGCGATACGACGGTCAACTGATGCGAAGTGAGCGGGTCGCGACTCCCTATACAAGTCCGGAACGCTCCCCCGATATTCGTTACATTTTAAAGTCGGCGAGGATGGTTACCCGCCGTGAAGATCCCTCTGCTCTGCCACGACAACTATCACTACTACGACAAAAGAAAAAGAATATCCTTCTAAACTTCGAAAGATTTGTGCTTAACCCTCCGCCTACCAGACGGGTTCAGGGGACTCGACTACATTCAAAATGATTTTTCTCATGAAAAAGAAAGACTGAAAAGTTTGTAAATATATGACCTTTTTCGCATATTTACAGAAAAATTCACAGAATTACAAAAGTCAGATATGTGAAAAAGTCACATTTTTACAGTATTTTCAGTCCTTCTTTTTCAAGAAAAAAATCATTTTAAGTGTACCTGTCGGATCCATTAGACCCATATGGTAGGCGGAGGGTTAAGTTTCAACCGAGTACTGGAAGATCATAAGGTACCAATCCTGCTTCGTCCTGATCGTTTTGTGCTCTGTCCGAACAATCTCTTACGCTGTTTATCCCCCGAAATCGTTACATTTTTTAAAACATTATTTAATATTCGTATCTGTTTTGATTTTACCAATTTTATACTCCAACATATTTTTAATATTTTTACATTTTGAAATAAAAGGTGAAGAGATATTTTCAAATTTTGTCACCAGTTCCATTTTTTTTTTTTTAAACTTACTTCAATATTTATATATTTTGCTGTACAATATTTTTCGTTTGAATACTGTTTGAATATTTTGTATATAAAAATGTGAAATATGTGCTCAAAGATTAACTAAAAAAGCACAAACTTATTGGTCAGAGGACTTCCAAACAAGAAAATTATGGTCAATATTTGAACTATACTATTTTATTACTGTGTTTTCCCATATATTTCCTATATTATTATAATTGTTTGTCATTTTTCAGCTTTCCTTTATATGTTATGATATTTCTATATTTTATGTTATTATATTTTTCAAGTATTATATGTAAAGTTCGGTCAGGTTGTCTCAAGAGCCATATTCCAAACTTAGATATTTTTGCATTAAAACTTAAAATCTTAAATTTTTTCCTTAAAGTTTACAACTCAAAATTTAAATTTTAAATATGTCTTCCAGCAGTAAAATTCAACCCTCATGTCTTAGTAAACTTTACTTTAACATTATATTTACTTTAAATTTTACTTTAACACTAACCTTAATCTGTAGCGTTGCACAATTAAATTCTTGCTCATTTAATTTTGTATTCACCATTTTCCGGGTGTGAGTCCCCCCAGATTTGCAGGCGAATCTGGTGGACCTCAACTTGGAGGGGGGATATGAACGGATAAAACCCCTATTTAAATTCAAAATTTCAAAAATTTAAATTAAAATCCGAAGTTTTCGTCCTAACTTTAAATCTCAATCTAAAACCAGTTTTACCCCTTGTAACTTTGTTTCCCAGCAATACATCTTATTACTTTCAGATATCATTTTCGGACGATCTTTAAGAGTAAACTTGCTGACGTTCGGAATATTCCCATTCAGTTGTGGTTAGCTCATACCCGGGCGAGCCAAGCCTAACTCTGGCATCTGATCCCGGACAATCAATCAAAAGCTAATCAGCCAATTAAAGAAATGTTCTTCCCAAATTTACAACTATGCCATCTGCTGGAAAATATGTTAAACCCCAAGATATTAGCTAAAACCCGCGCTAAAAACGAGGGAATTTGCAGATTTGAGAAGCCTGTCAAACCTACGGCCATGTAGCACTCTTATAATCAACGTAACGGGCTCGAGAACCCCCGGCCGAACTCGCGAAACGGACTGTAAGATGGAGCGCCAAATAAATGAGTTCGGTCCAACAAGAGGTTTCCGAGTCCAATTATTTTCCAAATTATTTATCTACAAGTTCTGTTAATTCCAAGATGTTCTGACATATTTACGCCGGCGATACGACGGTCAACTGATGCGAAGTGAGCGGGTCGCGACTCCCTATACAAGTCCGGAACGCTCCCCCTATATTCGTTACATATATATATATATATATATAAGATCGTAGTCTATATATGAAAAATGAGTATCTTAAAGGATACTGTGATAGAAAAACTGAACGCAAGCAATTATAATGTTTGGAAGTTCAGATTAGAAATGTATTTACAGAAAGAGGACCTCTATAGTGCTATCAGTCAGGACCCGCCCGATCCAATGACAGATGATTTTAATCACAAAAATAGGAAAGCGCGTGCCATTATAAATTTGTTGATCGATGATGATCAGATTATTAATGTGAAGAATTTAGAAAGAGCGCGAGAGTGTTGGCTTGCTTTAAAGGAAGTTCATGAACGTTCTAATCTAAGTAGCAAACTATTTCTTCTAAGAAAACTTTATTCCATAAAATTAAACGAAGGTGGTAATGTGGTTGATCACCTTACCAAAATTTATGAAACTCGCGATAAGTTAGCCGCTATCGGCGAAAATGTAAGTGATCAACACCTTGCTGCTTTAATGCTCTGATCTCTCTCTTCCAGTTATGACGGTCTCATTACCGCTTTGGAGGCGAGGGATGAGCGTGACCTTAGTGCTAGTTTTATTCGCACTAAATTAATAGACGAACATTCGAAAAGATTTGAAATTAACCGCGAAAGTGAGAACAGTCACTCCGCATTAAAGGTGGTGAAATTCCATAAAAACAAACAAAATAAATTCTGCCGGTACTGCAAAAAGAACTCTCACAACATTGATGATTGTTGGACTTTGAAAAATAAAAATAAAAATAATCCTAAGCAGTACCAATACCCTAATCGTTTTCCCAACCAGTCACAAAAATCGGCTATATGCTCTCAAGGCAGCGAATGCTAACATAAATAGGAATTTTGAAAAAAAAAACCCACCTAATGATAGAAATGTTACATTTTTTGTTGGGGATAATGTAAAAGATCTCTGGGTGATTGATTCAGGGTTTCAACTCATATTTGTAATAACAAAAACAAGTTTAATGATTTTCATAATAGTGCTTCTAGCGTAACAATCGCAAACGGTCAAGAGCTTTCCTCTGAGGGTTACGGGACTATAAAATTAAATACATTAATGTCGGATAATGCACACAGAACGAAATGAATGTATTGTATGTACCCGAAATTGAAACAAATTTAATTTCTATAAAATGGGCTACTGAAAATGGTTGTAAAGCCATATTTGAAAAACAATCTTGCAAGATAACTCACGAAGGTGTTACGTACCTCAAAGGCTATGTAAACAATAATTTATATGAATGTAGAATAGAACAAAATATGTCTCACAATGTAAATATTATAAATGAATGCGAAAATAAAAATTGTCTACGCAAGTGGCATAGGAGATTAGGCCACAGAAACGTTAATCACATTAAGGAATTAGTAAATAATGATATGGCGTTAGGAATTAAAATTGACAAATGTAAACACGGTGATACATGCGAAACATGCATAATTTCTAAACTCACTAGTGATCCATACCCCAAAGCCGCTAGTTTTCGAGCTACAAAGACCACAGAATTAGTGCACTCCGATTTATGTGGGCCTATGCAAACAGCGACGGTTGGCGGAAAATATTATTTTTTGACTTTTGTAGATGATTTTAGCTGGTTTATCATAACGCATTTACTGAGAACCAAAGATGAAGTTTTCCCTAAATTTAAAGAATATGTTGCAATGACCGCGAATAAATTTGGTAGGAAGGTGCGTGCTATCTGTACCGACAACGGAGGGGAATACACAGGGAAGGAAATTGAAAATTATCTAAAAAATGAGGGAATGAACCATCAACTTACTGTTCCGTATTCCGCGCCTCAAAATGGGGTTGCGGAGCATAAGAACTGTACCTTGATGGAGATGGCTCGCTGCCTACTTAAAGACAGTGGTTTACCTAACTCATTCTGAGGCGAAACCGTCTGCACCGCAACTTACATACAAAATCGCCTCCCGACTTCATCCAACAACTGCACTCCCTACGAAAAATGGACTGGTCGCAAACCAGATCTTTCGAATACTAAAACCTTCGGTTGTCGCGCCTTTGCTTATGTGGAAAAGACTCATAGAAGAAAATTGGATAATACAGCCATAGAGGGGATATTCGTAGGTTACGACAATAGGAGTAAGGGCTACAAAATTTGTACGGACGGTAAGAAAATCGTAAATAAGTAGAACCGTAAAATTTCTGGAGACTAAAAGTAAAAACATAACTGAGGATAGCATATCAAATAAAACCAATCAAATACCGAATTCTGAAAATCCGATTCCAAAATTACAATTAATCGAGGATAATATTGACAGCGTCGAAGATACAACGCAAAATCAAAATGCAAATTCGGATACAACGCAGAACGTCCCGCGTAGATCAAACAGACCGAACAGGGGATTTCCTCCCGATAGATTTGCGTTCTTAACAAATAACGTTAAAGTAGAAGATCCGAAAAGTTGGGACGATATAAAAAATATGCAAAACCCGATTGAAAAGGAAAAGTGGATAGAAGCGACTTTAGAAGAAATGAATTCTCTTCGCGAAAATGATACATGGGAATTAGTCGAAGTCCCACCAGGAACGAAAGTGATCGGTTGCAAGTGGGCGTTTAAATCTAAATACAATAGCCAGGGTTTACTAGAAAAGTTTAAGGCTAGGCTGGTCGCAAAGGATTTTTCCCAAAAATATGGGGTAGATTATGATGAGACCTTTGCACCAGTCGCGTCTCATACGACAATTAGAAGTTTTTTAGCAATGACATTGTATAAGGATCTGAACTTAAGACATGTAGATATTAAGACCGCTTTCCTTCACGGGGAATTGCAAGAAAATGTGTATATGCATCAGCCTGAAGGCTATGCAGTTCCGGTAGAGGAGCATAAGGTATGCAGACTCAAAAAGTCCATTTATGGTTTGAAGCAGGCCGCCAGAGCGTGGAACATGACATTACATAAATCATTACCTAAATTAGGTTTTCACCAGAGTAGGATCGATAAATGTTTATATAAACAAACAACCAATAACACAGCGACTTATGTAATCGTTTATGTAGATGATCTCCTCATAGCTGGGGAAGATGAGAACATTAATAAACTTGTAAACGAATTAAACAAAGAATACCCTGTAACTGACTTAGGTGAAGCAAAATATTATCTAGGGATAAATATAAATCGGTCTGACAAAAATACCATGACGCTTGATCAAATTAATAAAATTAATGATTTGATAATCAAATTCGGCTTAGAAAACTCGAAACCAACTAATACACCAATGGAACCAGGATATGTTAAATTAGCGGATAATGAAAATCTCCTTCCGAATAATACGAATTACAGACAAGCCGTAGGAGCTCTACTATACATCGCGACTGTATCTAGGCCAGATATCAGTGCCGCCGTAAATATTTTAAGTCGCAGAAACGAGTGTCCAAGGACTAAGGATTGGGAAGCTGTTAAGCGAACAATCAGATATCTTAAAACTACAATTGACTTAAAATTAACATACACTAATTTAGAGAAACCTGTCTTGAGGGAATATTCTGATTCAGACTGGGCAAATGATCCTACTGACAGAAAGTCAGTGTCAGGAATCCTACTTATGATTGGAAATAACCCACTTCTGTGGACATAAAAAAAGCAGGCTTGCATTGCCATGTCTTCAGCTGAATCAGAGTACGTGGCTGCCGCTTGTGCAGCACAAGAGACAATTTGGATTCTACAACTCCTGAAGGAACTGGACCTCGAGCAAGAACTACCTATACAACTGTTTGAGGACAACCAGTCCTCCATTAAACTTGCCAAAAGCGACAAGCATCATCAAAGAACCAAGCATATATCTCTTCGTTATCATTTATTGAGAAACCTTGTCGAGGAAGGGGTAATAACCACGACTTACTTTGAAATTGCAGCAATGACTGCCGATCTGCTGACGAAACCCCTTCCCAAGCCTCGATTCGTGCTTCACAGAAAAACTATATTAAACTTATAAACTTTTTTTTTGTTCCAGCGATTCAGCGGATCTTATCAGCCTTATCTCTTTTTCTAATTTTGAGAAAATTATATATTAGAATATATAATATTCAAAGAGGTCTCTCCTTATAACAGTTAAAATAATCATTTTCAGTTGCTACAGCAAAGAGAACAGGTGGTAATTATTATCAACATTCTTTGGCTGTAAAGGGACTATCACTGGTACAAAATGTGCGTAAAAGTAAAGAGTTCTTGATCTGTTTATTATTTCCAGTACAATGTCATTAATGAGGTACTTGACGCACCCTTTCGCCTTCTTGATTGATTATACCCGTGAACGGTACACAGTCCCATAAAAATGAAGAGGCTGGATATGAGGCACTTTTGCTCATTGAAAATGGGGCCCCTTTGATAATGTTAATTATTCAGTTCATGATGTTTCTGATACTTTAGACAGTGCAATAAAAGTTCCAATCATTCCAATTCAGTGCAATAGAACTTATGTTCCTATACTGATTTAACTGAACTAAAAGTCAATGAATATGTTTTAGTTAAATTTACAACGAAGAAAACTTGCCGGCATTTTGTAGGAATTATTGAGCGGGAGGAAGAATTGGATTTTAAAATCAAGTTTTTAAAGAAAAAGTATTATGCATAGAAGTTTTATTACCCTTCTTAAATTTTCCATTGCTTGTAGGAGGAACTATTCAGGCGACTGCTGGAATGACATTTCATATAAACTTGTCCAAATATACAATCCTTTAAATGGTGCATTTAACATTCTTTAAAAATTATGAATATCCTTAATAGGCATGTCATAGGCTTTGCACATATCAGTAGCACTGATTGGATTTAGTATATTAGTGCAGCACCATGTTATGTTTCAGGAGTTGTGGTACAAATAAAGAATGGTATAAGTGGTGATCGATCTCAGAGAAATCGCCTTCTTAGGTTGATGTGAAATTTATGCTACATGAATAGATTAAAATTTGTATGTTATATCACTTTCTTTGTTTAGACAACGTTGTAGTAACTTTATTGATTTATAAGCGGTTTTTTTAAGTAAAAATATTTCAAAAGAAATATAAACTTTTGAAATACACGCATTTACAATGCTATTAAATGTTGAAATCTCATTCTAATTCCGCATTTAAAAAAGACAGGAAGTGGGACACGTAATACTTGAACAGGTTATAGCGTAATACAATCAAGGTAAGAAAATTTGTAATTTTAATATCTAAAAAACTATTACAATACAATTATGAATAAATAATCTAACACCGAGTAACAATTTATTAGTAAAAATAGGTCAATTACGATACCTGCCAATACTTTCGTAAATATTTCTAATAAATATATATATATACTTTTCATTAAGGATGCAAATCCAAAGGAACTACTTTCTGATGCATTTTTTTTATTCATTTTTGTTCAGAAACTCATGAAAATGGCAGGTGTTCTTAGTCAAAAACTATGTAATCGAAAGATGTTTTCCATTTTTTGGTGCAGGCAGAAGATCTTTCAGAAAATATTGTGAAAGTTGGCGTTTTGAATTGAATTTCTGGGCGCGAGAAAGGAGAAAAACCGGCCACCACGTGACCACAATAGCTTATAACGAAATAAGTAATTTATTTATCAAAAAAGGGAGAACTCATTTCGATTCCAAATCATTTCAATAGTCAGGCCTACCTATTTTATGTCTTTATGTTTAAAAAAGAGTCAGAAACTGCATGAAAGTTTCGCGTTGTTGAGCAGAGGATTTGAGAACCACAGTAATGATATTTCTTTATTATTTAATGACTGGTGAGTTTTATTATCTATCACTAGATCGAACATTTCTTAGCTGAATAATGTTCTCAATAGTGTAGATAGCATTTAAAACAGCATATCCCACCACCACCAGGTGCAACAGTTTAAAGAGTGTACAGTTCTTTTAATTAAACTTTTTCTAAGGCACCTATTTCAGTGTTCAGTCACCCGCTATTTTTGTAATCAAGGTATCAAGCAATACTAATTACATTGATTGTGTATAAATTGACGCAATTTCTATTATCTATTGCAATCAATATCTACATTAATTGTGTTGGAATCTAGCAAAAGTCATTATTCAAATACTATCCCACCGTCCCCCTTTATTTAAATTATCAGGCAAGATGGTCCAAAAGTAAATAGATGATTTTAAGTTAATAACGTGATTTTTTTTCCTCATTCAGATTTAGAATATGACACTTTTGAATCGAGTTTATCCTGTATGAGATAAGATGCAGCTTTTAACAAAATTATTTTCAAAATCAATGTTGAATTATGTCATTGTGATTATGAGAAATTCTCCCATAGATATGACAATTATTACACAAAAATTTACTACGTGGTTTCGACAACAATGTTCTGCAACTGATCCTAAGAACTTATAAGAGAGAAGTTCTTTGGCTGCCCATCTCCAATGGTTGGGCCTTGACAACAATGTTTTGTAACTGACCCAAAGAACTTATAATAGAGGAGTTCTTTGGCTGCCATCTCCAATGGCTGGGCCTCGACAACAATGCTCTGCAACTGATCCAAAGAACTTATAAGAGAGAAGCTTTTTGGCTGTCCATCTCCAACAGTTGGGCCTCGATAACAATGTTCTGTAACCGACCCAAAGAACTTATAAGAGAGAAGTTCTTTGCCTGCCCATCTCCAACGGTTGGTCCTCGACAACAATGTTCTGTAATTGACCCAAAGAACTTATAAGAGAGGAGTTCTTTGCCTGCCCATCACCAACGATTGGTCCTCGATAACAATGTTCTGTAACTGATCCAAAGAACTTATAAGAGAGGAGTTCTTTGGCTGCCCATCTCCAACGGTTAGGCCTCGACAATAATGTTCTGTGACTGACCCAAGCCACATAACATGAACATTAGCAGCAAGTGTTTGATTTTTTTCTGACATTATTTTGCGGTGACAAATTTGAATTGAGAAATTCGCAGCAAATTTCCCGCAAAGTATCCCCACTTGCATGAGTAGTTTGTTGTGAAGCTGATGGCAAGACTGTCTTTAATTCATGAAAGTGACGAAAGCAAAAATCCCCCTGTTGAGAGAATATACAATCAGCACATACGCAGAAATTTTATTCGATTGGTACCGCTTTTTCTAAACGCTATACTTATCAAATACCAAAAAAGGCTCGTATTGAAAAGTACAAATATTATCTTAACTTGTTTATGGTGATGAAAACAATGCATACACCTTCTGATGGTGTGTTCGCATCAATAGACCTGAACAGGTCCATCGACTCCTCCGAAGGGGTTAAACTTATATTTTAACAGTTGTAAATTGATAGTGGGGCGTGGAAAGATTACTACTTTGCAGTAAGTTAGCAGTATTTTTGATTAATTCTTTACCGTTAATTTGCAATAAATTTGATATAGCATGAATTTAACTTGCACGACAAGTTAGCTGCAAGTTCAAAGTGTGGTGACTTCGGCGTTTGCGTTATCTTGCTGCAGATTTGTTATGAACTTTCAGTCTTGTTATGCTGAGCTTGCTGCAACTTTGCAGGTTTTCAAAGCAAGACTGTTGGAATTTTCTGCAAATTAAAAATGGCATCTGGGAAAGAACTTATAAGAAAGGAGTTCTTTGCCTGCCCATCTCCAACGGTTGTAACTCGACAACAATGTTCTGTAACTGACTCAAAGAACTTATAAGAGAGGAATTCTTTGCGTGCTCATCTCCAACGGTTGGGCCTCGACAACAGTGTTCTGTAACTGTCCCAAAGAACTTATAAGAGAGAAGTTTTTTGGCTGCCCATCTCCAACGGTTGGGCCTCGACAACAATGTTCTGTAACCGACCCAAAGAACTTATAAGAGAGAAGTTCTTTGCCTGCCCATCTCCAACGGTTGGTCCGCGACAACAATGTTCTGTAATTGACCCAAAGAACTTATAAGAGAGAAGTTCTTTGCCTGCCCATCTCCAACGGTTGGTCCTCGACAACAATGTTCTGCAACTGATCCAAAGAACTTATAAGAGAGGAGTTCTTTGGCTGCCCATCTCCAACGGTTAGGCCTCGATAACAATGTTCTGCAAATTGACCCAAAGAACTTAAAAGAGAGGAGTTCTTTGCCTGCCCATCTCCAACGGTTGGGCCTCGACAATAATGTTCTGTGACTGACCCAAGCCACATAACATGAACATTAGCAGCAAGTTTGATTTTTTCTGACATTATCTTGCGGTGACAAATTTGAATTGATAAATTCGCAGCAAATTTCCCGCAAAGTATCCCCACTTGCATGAGTAGTTTGTTGTGAAGCTGATGGCAAGACTGTCTTTAATTCATGAAAGTGACGAAAGCAAAAATCCCCCTGTTGAGAGAATAGACAATCAGCACATACGCAGAAATTTTATTCGATTGGTACCGCTTTTTCTAAACGCTATACTTATGAAATACCAAAAAAGGCTCGTATTGAAAAGTACAAATATTATCTTAACTTGTTTATGGTGATGAAAACGATGCATACACCTTCTGATGGTGTTTTCGCATCAATAGACCTGAACAGGTCCATCGACTCCTCCGAAGGGGTTAAACTTATATTTTAACAGTTGTAAATTGATAGTGGGTCGTGGAAAGATTACTACTTTGCAGTAAGTTAGCAGTATTTTTGATTAATTCTTTACCGTTAATTTGCAATAAATTTGATATAGCATGAATTTAACTTGCACGACAAGTTAGCTGCAAGTTCAAAGTGTGGTGACTTCGGTGTTTGCGTTATCTTGCTGCAGATTTGTTATGAACTTTCAGTCTTGTTATGCTGAGCTTGCTGCAACTTTGCAGGTTTTCAAAGCAAGACTCTTGGAATTTTCTGCAAATTAAAAATGGTATCTGGGAAAGAACTTATAAGAAAGGAGTTCTTTGCCTGCCCATCTCCAACGGTTGTAACTCGACAACAATGTTCTGTAACTGACTCAAAGAACTTATAAGAGAGGAATTCTTTGCGTGCTCATCTCCAACGGTTGGGCCTCGACAACAGTGTTCTGTAACTGTCCCAAAGAACTTATAAGAGAGAAGTTTTTTGGCTGCCCATCTCCAACGGTTGGGCCTCGACAACAATGTTCTGTAACCGACCCAAAGAACTTATAAGAGAGAAGTTCTTTGCCTGCCCATCTCCAACGGTTGGTCCTCGACAAGAATGTTCTGTAATTGACCCAAAGAACTTATAAGAGAGGAGTTCTTTGCCTGCCCATCACCAACGATTGGGCCTCGATAACAATGTTCTGTAACTGACCCAAAGAACTTATAATAGAGGAGTTCTTTGCCTGCCCATCACCAACGGTTGGGCCTCGACAACAATGTTCTGCAACTGATCCAAAGAACTTATAAGAGAGGAGTTCTTTGGCTGCCCATCTCCAATGGTTGGGCCTCGACAATAATGTTCTGTGACTGACCCAAGCCACATAGCATGAACATTAGCAGCAAGTTTGATTTTTTCTGACATTATCTTGCGGTGACAAATTTGAATTGAGAAATTCGCAGCAAATTTACCGCAAACTATCCCCACTTGCATGAGTAGTTTGTTGTGAAGCTGATGGAAAGACTGTCTTTAATTCATGAAAGTGACGAAAGCAAAAATCCCCCTGTTGAGAGAATAGACAATCAGCACATACGCAGAAATTTTATTCGATTGGTACCGCTTTTTCTAAACGCTATACTTATCAACTACCAAAAAAGGCTCGTATTGAAAAGTACAAATATTATCTTAACTTGTTTATGGTGATGAAAACGATGCATGCACCTTCTGATGGTGTGTTAGTATCAATAGACCTGAACAGATCCATCGACTCCTCCGAAGGGTTTAAACTTATATTTTAACAGTTGTAAATCGATAGTGGGGCGTGGAAAGATTACTACTTTGCAGTAAGTTAGCAGTATTTTTGATTAATTATTTACCGTTAATTTGCAATAAATTTGATATAGCATGAATTTAATTTGCACGACAAGTTAGCTGCAAGTTCAAAGTGTGGTGACTTCGGCGTTTGCGTTATCTTGCTGCAGATTTGTTATGAACTTTGAGTCTTGTTATGCTGAGCTTTCTGCAACTTTGCAGGTTTTCAAAGCAAGACTGTTGGAATTTTCTGCAAATTAAAAATGCTATCTGGGAAAGAACTTATAAGAAAGGAGTTCTTTGCCTGCCCATCTCCAACGGTTGTAACTCGACAACAATGTTCTGTAACTGACTCAAAGAACTTATAAGAGAGGAATTCTTTGCGTGCTCATCTCCAACCGTTGGGCCTCGACAACAGTGTTCTGTAACTGTTCCAAAGAACTTATAAGAGAGGAGTTCTTTGGCTTCCCATCTCTAACGGCTGGGCCTCGACAACAATGTTCTGTAAGGCAAGTCACACACTAATAAGACGACACATAAGACATGTCGCTTGAATTCGCTGGAAAAACTGGTTTAAAACAAGTTTAAACAACTTCGTTCTTTGTTTCGACCGGTTTTTGCACTTCATGTTGTGCTTCATGTCGCTCTGTTGTCTCATTGTGGGATATGATCATTCCCGATCTGGGAGTTCGTCGTTAGACACCGTGCTGTAAGGACGTGTGTGTTGAGCTCCCGCTAGTAGGAGTGGCCTATCTGAGATAGAGATTTCGCATTGGTTGAGAGACGAATGACGTATTGCTGACGTTCGGACGAGCCGATGTGCTTCATTCCTGGGCAGATAATCCCATCAAGGTTCTCAGAGAAGGGGTCGTCCACCTGGTAATATGTTTTCGATATTATCTCGTAGGGGTTTCACGGATGTTAGGAATTTTTCATCGGAGGAAATTGAGGCTGTGGGATGGAAAATCCACGCTGACTTTTGTGCAGAAAAGTGTAGAGATGTTTCCATTAGGAAAACTATTGCCCAACTTAAGAGAAATGGCGAATCTGTTGAGGATGCAGTCAAACAGCTTGAAGAAAGAAAAAAACTGAGAGATGCCCTTTGGGCTGATATTATGACCATTCAAACAAATACTGAGGTCAAACTTATGGTTTATGAATATGCCAATTCTACTAAAGTTAAAAAAGATACCCCATTTCGAGCAATGCCCAGTCCGTTGAGACACCAGTTGACTCAAATTTGGAGAGGGAGGTGGCGCCATCTGCTGATGCGGATGAGAACCTAACTTCTTCTTCGAGTAAGAGAAGGCTGGAGTCCTTAACGGACTCTGAAAATTCTGGCCCCCCTGGAGAGGCAAAATTCCAACTTGTTGCATCTAAAAAGAGCAAAAAAAGTGTGAACTTAGATAGTTCAGGTAATATGGAAGTTACCGAAACAGAAGTTAAAGTTAAAAAAACCAGGATCCCCCCCATCAAAATTGTTCCACCTGAGAGGTGGTCTTCTCTTTTAGAAAACTTAAAAAGAATGGCACCCTCAACCCGTTCCAAGGCTAAGGGTAAATACCTTAGTCTATCTTTCGATAATGTTTAAGATTATAGAACCGTTCAAGCTTGTCTTCTCAAAATTAACGTACAATTTCACAGTTACGTACTTGAAGACGCTAAACCACTAAGAGTGGTTCTTCGGGGTTTACCCGTTAATACCTCAGTCCCGGAAATCCAAGAGATCCTGGAGATTGATTTCCCGGGCATCACGGTGACCCAGATGTATAGGGGCACCGTGAGCAACAAAAAATTCATGCCCCTCTTTTACTGTTCGATTCCTCAGCAAGAAGGTGTTGACAGCGTCTTCGAGATCACTGAATTATTAGAAACCGAGGTCAGTTTTGAGAAATATCGGGGGCGAAAGGGTCCATCACAGTGTCATAACTGTCAGGGGTTCTTTCACTCAAGTCTTGCGTGCAACCTACCTCCAGTGTGCCTCAAGTGCTCCGGAGATCATACTACGAAGGATTGTGTGAAAAGTTTTGACGAACCCTGTCGGTGTTGCCACTGGGATCAGATCACCCCACTAATTATCGGAACTGTCCAAAGTTTCCAAAAACAACCCCCCCCCCCATGAAAGGCAAAAATCTTAAAAGTAAAGTTAGCAGTCAACGTAAAATTGTAACTGTGAAATCTGATAGAACTTTCTCCAATAGGAAAGTCGAATCCTCCCAATCTTTTTGGGAAGCTGCAATTGGTCGTAAGGTCGCCTTACCCCCCACCCCTCAAAATTCTAAAACTTCGGCCCCAGGAAAGGATGTCTTTTCGGCTGCCGAATTTATTCAAAATTTAATGCAATTTGAAATTAACTACAATGCAGACATTGTCTGCAAGGCTTTTTCGGATTCCCTTCCGGCACTCCGCATGGCGTCCACGGAGATTGACCGGATTTTTATTCTTTACTCTAAAATTGTAACTTTGTCCAAAATTGGTTAGGTGTCGCCATCAAAAAGATGTGCGCTTCCCATTTTTCGATTTTTTTCTTTTTTACCATCATGTTCCCAGCAAATAATAATTTGGACTCTTTCTCCATTGGTATAGTTAATGCCAATGGGCTAAAAAGACAGGAAACTGAATTTCAAGCTTGGGTTTACAGTAACAATTTAGACTTCGTCTTGGTCAGCGAGAACCATTTTTCCCAGGGAATTGTCACCAAGGTTGCCAACTACGAGTTATTCAATGTAGACAAGGCTCGTAGGGGCACTAATGGCCCCAGTTGGGGCGGCACTGCTATTTATGTTAAAAGTGGTTTTAATGTGACTCTCATTAATAATCCCCCTCTAAATTCCATCGAATCTACTACTGTTGTTTTGGACTTTCCCAATATTCCAAATCTTCTTATAGCAGCCGTATATGTACCTCCATTATGTGATAGAAACCTGCTAGAGCAAGACTTTTCCAGGCTAACTAATAATTTTCCAAATTTTATTCTTGCGGGTGATTTTAATGCTACTCATCCTTCTTGGCACTGTAGATCTACGAATGGGTTTGGTACCAAACTCAGGAGGTGGGTGGATCAAAATTTTGCGCAAATTATAGCGCCCCCCACACCCACTTTTCCACTATCTAATAATTATCTTGATCTTGCAATCACCCGCAATTTCCCTTATCCTTACAGCATTCAAACGCTGAACGACTTAAATTCAGATCATTTGCCAGTAATCCTTCGGTATCGAGTTGACTCGTATAACCTAGATTTAGGTAGGCTTCTCCACACAAAATGGGATGATTTCACCTTCCTGCTCGAGCAGCGGGAAACTCCGTCCATCGTCCCAGAGACGAAACAAGAGGCGGAGGAAGCCATCAGTCAACTCGGTGACGTTCTCAGAGATGTGTACGAACAGTGTTCTCAACCGAGAACCAAAACTATTGACACTCTCCGTCTACCGTTGGAGATCAGACAATTGATTACTGAACGAAATCGTGCTCGCAGGATGTGGCAGGTCTATCGTTCTCAATATTTTAGGACCCATCTAAATCAACTGCACATGAGAGTCAAGGCTGCTATCTCCAAGTTTAGAAGTGAACGCTGGAACACTTTTGTTGAATCACTTTCAACAGAAAACAACACAATTTGGAAGGCTGCTTCCCGCATTCGTAGGACACGAACACACATTCCGGCTATTACTAGCCCTAATTGCCCTAATGGCATGGCATATACAAACACGCAAAAGGCTGAAGCTATCGCTGAAAGTCTTAGAAGTCAGTTTACACCCAATTCTGGAATGGACAACCCACGGGTTGCCACTGTGTTGGAGACCACAGTTCAAAATTTTTTAAACACAGACACACCTAACACACTACCCCCGACCACACCTTCTGAGGTTCGGGAGTATATCTCAGGCTTAAAAAAGAATAAGTCTCCAGGTGAGGACCGCATCTCTACTAATATGCTTATTAATTTACCCCATAATTTCATTCTTTACATAGTAATATTAATTAACTGCATGATGAATCTTAAAATTTTTCCCGACTGCTGGAAAAGGGCCATTGTTGTACCCCTACCCAAAAGTGGGGCGGCCGACATTCATGACCCTGCCAGCTTTCGACCTATATCCTTATTATCCTGTCTATCTAAAGTTTATGAGTATGTTCTTGTCAACCGCCTCAAGGAGTTCCTAAATTCTAATGACGTGCTTATACCGGAGCAATTCGGTTTTCGCGCACGTCATTCAACAACTCATCAGTTATGGAGGGTTTCTGAACTTCTTCACGATGGTATTAGATCTGGCGGCGTGACGGGAGCAATCTTTCTCGATGTGCAGAAGGCCTTTGACAAGGTCTGGCACATCGCCCTAATCTTTAAACTAATTGTGCTCGGAGTACCGAGCCAGCTAATTAAAATCTATAATGACTACTGTCAACTTAGATCCTTCGTCGTTAGAGTGGGAAGTTCCTACTCTAACCCTCAACCTATCTCCAGCTCTGTGCCGCAAGGCTCCCTCAGCGGTCCCACCCTCTTCAACATATATGTCAACGATATTCCTAAAGAGCCTGATATCGACTTAGCAATATTTGCCGACGATACTGCCATGCTTAAACAACATAAACATGCACAAACAGTGTTCTCTAGACTTAATTATTTGGCCATACTTTCGGTCTGGTTAAGGAAATGGAAAATTAAAGTGAACAGTGCCAAAAGTGCCGCCATCTTCTTCACCAATAAACGTTTTACCCCAGATGCTAATCTTAACTTTAAATTAAACAACGAAGATATTCCCTGGAAGACTGAGTATAAATACCTAGGACTTAACCTAGATTCCAAATTAACATGGTGCCAGCACATCACTGAAATTCTGGGGCGTGCTGACCGCGCCGTGGGCTCCCTTAATCCCCTTTTGGCTTGGAACAGCCCCCTGTCAATCAAATACAAATTGTTACTGTACAAATCAATGATCAGACCAATTTTGACTTATGGTTCTGCAATCTATGGTAGTACTTCAAAATTTCAACTCAGTAGAATTCAGTTATTTCAAAATAAACTCCTGCGTAGGTTTACCAAGGCGACCCGCTATGTCCGAAATGACGTCATTCATCGTGACCTCAAAATCAAATCTGTCTTTGCAGAAATCAAGAAACTTACGATGAAGTTTCACAGGTCACTCCCAGCCGTGAGGAATCCTGCGTTAGATGCCATCCGTCGTTATGACGCAAGAGTGGGGAGGAACCGGAAACGGCCCCTCGCTATTCTCACTCGGGATGACGACTTCGTCCCATGTTCGAAGACTTCGAGAAGGAACCCTTCTGGTGTCACTTAAACGCAGAATTCCCCGGGAAAATTCTATCTTTCCCTAGATTGAAAGAAATTTTCATCTAGCATTGGCTTTCCCCGTGACGTCATGCAGCACACTGTTTTTTGTTAACAGCCGCGCAATTCAACTTTCCTAACTTTGTTGTTTGTAATTATCATCTTTTATATTCTGGACTTCCCTTTACTTTACTGTTTTTTTAATGGGTGTTACCTGTTTTTTTCAAAATTTTAGTATTGTCTTAGTGCATCTTCGGTACTTCCACCAGGGAGACGTCAGGCTATGCCTACCTTATTCCCGCCGGCCTTGGGGTGCGGCCCTTTATACTTTTCCCCCCCCTTTTCGGTTCAGTCGACCGGCGGTGCTTAGGCATCCCGGTCACGAAATTCATACCCCAGTTTTATTGTTTTTTTTTAAGTTGTTGCTTAAATATTTTTTAGCATTTAATTTTAATCCTAACTTGTCCCCATTTTCGATCTCTGTCAATGCCAACATGCAATTTGCACTAGCGGTGTTCTCTCGATGTCTAGTAACACAAAGCCTTTTTCAAGGCTGTACGGTTTGTGTGAAAGCCGGGAGACCCGCGACACGTAATGCGCACTAGGCTTGACATCAAAATTAGTGAGCTATGTGGCCCCCTTTTTTTTTATAAGTTTTTAGAGAGGTTAGATAGGCTTGGCTACCTTATGCTATAACTTTCTGTGCTCTTTGGTACCCTACTGTCTTTGCATTTTCCATTTTTTTTTGCCGACGCCAGTTGGTGAAGTGACATCGACGTATAGGGCAACCAAAAAATTCTTGGATGCCCTATGCGCCCCTTTTTCCTGGAGGTTATATTTAACCTCGTGCTTTCAACTCTGGAATGGCCCTCGGGACTCCACCAGAGCTTCCAAATTATACTTTTAGGCCGTGCATTGTTTCGAAATTCACTCTAGTTCGTACTCATATTTAGTTGGAGGTTACGCGCGGCGGCGTTGCACGCCGCGTTGGCACTCCTTAAGCACCGCGATGTCATGTCATGTCATTGTGGGATATTCCTAACTGAACAAAAGAACGTATGAGAGAGGAGTTCTTTGTCTGCCCATCTCCAACAGCTGGACCTTGAAAACAATGTTCTGTAACTGATCCAAAGAACTTATAAGAGAGGAGTTCTTTGTCTGCCCGTCTCCAATGGTTGGGCCTCGACAACAATGTTCTGTAACTGACCCAAAGAACTTATAAGAGAGAAGTTTTTTGACTGCCCATCTCCAACGGTTGGGCCTCAACAACAGCGTTCTCTAACTGACCCAAAGAACTTAAAAGAGAGGAGTTCTTTGGTTGCCCATCTTCAACGGTTGGGCCGCGCCTATCGTTGCCAGGTCCAGCGTCACTAAAAGCGGGGCAGGGAGACAAAAAAAAGTGGGACAGCGGCTTCTGAATCGGGACATAAAAATATAGTAAATCCTATGAACACAGAACCTGTCTGTAACGGAATCCCGTCTTAAAAGCACCAATTTCATTATTCCTATGGTAGGAATACCGTACAATTACACCTGGTAACACGAAAGTCTGTTTTAAACGGAATTTTCACCTGTTACTTTCAATTTCATCTTAGTAGGTGGTATTAAATTAAACTAAGTTGGACGTGCCAATCCGAAAACTTTCTTCTACCTCATACATGTTAATGCTTCAAAATTTGCTATCATAGCGCCAAAAATAAATGGTAATCTGTGCCCATCATGAAGACTCTAAAGACATGAAATTCCGTGCATTGGTTCTTGAGATATGACTATCGCTAAAATCGTGTAAATCCTGAAAAACGCAGCATTGCAGCGCCACTTGTCGGGTGATTTACACTAATACCTAATCAGTAACAATTTATGTCAACGTCTAACGGAATGGGAAGTTTGATGAAAATCCGGGCATTAGTTTTTAAGATAGAGCAATTGTGGAAATAGTAAAAAATGCAGCATAGCAGTGCCACCTGTCAGGCGATTTACATCAAAACATAATCAGCACCAATACTTATCAAGGTATACCTGAATCTGAAGTTCGATGAAAATTCGTGCATCAGTTCTTGAGATAGAGCTTTTGCGGAAATCGTGAAAGCTGCAGCACAGCAGCGCCACCTGTTGGACGATTTACACAAAACGTAATCAGCACCAACTCATATCAGGGACTAACTTAATATAATTTTTATTAAATTCCGTGCGTTAGTTCTTGAGATAGACCGTCCACAAAATTTGTGTCACATACAGACAGTCACAGACTCACCGATACCGATAGATTTGTAAAAACATGTTTTTCGGGATCTCTGCCTAAAGCGTGTAAATCCGTCGAAAATTTTCACGAATCCAATACTTTCTTCTTGTAAAGATAGAAGAAAGTAATAAACACAACAATCTTATACAATGAAACCTATGAAAGCGGAATCTTTTGGGACAGAAAGAAAACTTTTATCAGGTACAATTGTATTATAGCATTCCTATCTTATGGACAATGAATTTTTTTTTACTTTTAAAAGCGAATTCCGTTATAAACAGGTTTCGTTTACACGGGGTTTGTTGAACAAAGTATAGCAAAATTTGAAAAAACAGAATTGCTAAAAACCGAAAAAAATTCCGTTTTAAATAGGTTTCCGTCTGGGTAAGCACATTTTTGAGGTGCAATAAACTTTCGATTAACCGTCACTTTATCAACCGCCACCCTCGGTTGATCGCCACTCCTCCCCTATTTTTTTTTTCTTTTTTTAACAGAAAGTAACATTGGCGTAACGTTGTTGATTGTACACAAAATTCTGAATCATATAGTGATGGTTTGGAGATATTGACCTTGGTGCCAAACATACCATGTTTAAAAATAATTCTTCGGATCAAATCACAGACGGGTTTGATTGTGATAAGAATGATATTGGTTATCAAAAACCAACGGATGACGAAACCAAATTCAAAATGTTTTGAATTAAGAGAAACCTGAAGCCGATGAATGTGATGAATCGGGGAATGATAATCCAGGAGTCTGTCATGCAGAAGTGATGACTCTGCTCTCAACGTGCTTTTAATTAGTTTCAGATGCAAGAGGAAGCCGATGCAACCCAAGTACTTTTATTACGTAGAGTCCGTAATCTAGCTGCAGTAAAAGCACAATCAAAACACAAACAAAAATGTACAATGGATTACTTTGGATGAAAACAGGCTACTACATATTTATTTTGTAAAACTCTATCTTTGTACCCTTAATTGACTTATTTTTATCAATTATGCTTTTTATTAATGAAAGTACACAACAAATGAAAAAAAAGGGCGTGTAACCCATTCGGGACCATGGGTGCATATATGTACCCCCAAAAAGTGCATACAGAATTTGTTTCTGGTACCAGTAAAAAAAGAAATGTAATATTTGCTTTCTTTAATTAGAGCATTTTGGCGATTATTTAAGTAAAGGTAACTTTTTTTTTAAAAGTTGTGTCAATCGAATAATATTTGTGTAAGAGGCGCCGGTTCCGAAGGGGTTAACTATTATTTTTTATAAACTGACAAATAGAAATGTAAATTTTGTAACGGTCTTGAGCTGTCTTTCGATTATCCGTCTATTTCGATTACAATAGAGTCTCGATTATCCGAGTCCCGCTTATCCGAGTTTCCGCTTTAACCGAGTTATTTTGCTCTGATGGAATGGTGGCTTCCATTATTATGAAATAGCCATCATAAACGAAGTGTTGGGTGAAGATGAAAGAGCAGTCGTAAAAAGTTAGAACTCTGATTTTCTGATCAGAATAGAAAAAAAAAATGGCATGCCCCCCCCCCCCCTCCCCTCATTCTGACCAGAAAATCAGAGTTCTAACTTTTTACGGTTGCTCTTTCATCTTTACCTAACACTTCATTTATAATGGCTGTTTCATAATAATAGAAGTCACCAGTCCATCAGAAGAAAATGATCCATTCCAAAGGAAAGTTCGATTGAAAAAAAACTATTTAATACTTTGAGCAGAAAGAAGAGGCTAAACCTGCAATTTTCATGACACCAATAGAATCACATAGCTGCCAATTTGTACGATTTTGTTTCCTATAAAATTTAAAAAAAATGTTTCCCCCTATTTAATCGTTGACAATTGTTAGATTTCGGCGATTGAATTAGGCAAAATTTGCTGTTAAATTTTAGTGGTAAGAAAAAATCTTAGAAATTGGTAGCTATGCAGTAGAAAAGTTATGAAAAAAAAAAAAAACTGCAGCAAAATTGGCATTTAATAAACAAAAAAACTATCATATACATGGGCTTTTTCAAATAAACAATTTCATTCCCTATTTTTCTTAAGAGTAACGGAAATGTACATCAAAGAAATGTTACTAGTACCATAAAAAATAATGAATTATGTGAAAATTTACATGTTATCTCCTTAGTTGGTGACGATTTGTATCAATTCGGTTTATCTGAGGTGAGCTTGTTCCATATTAACTCGGATAATCGGGACTCTGCTGTATTCGCCATACGCCATACGGTTCCGTGAGTGACGGATAATCGGAAATTTACTGTATCACTTTGGAAGGGACCGTAAAAGTTTTCTGTTAAAGACGAGTTCAGGCTTCACAGGTTTTACCGTATTAAGTTCCACTCCATGCAAATTAACGAATAGCATGGTACTAAAAGAAATTCAAACGAATTCTTTGTACATCATCTAAAATCGGGACTTTTTCCATCCCGCGCAGTGGTTGAGTAGGCCTTGCAATAGCCATCATAAACGAAGTGTTAGGTCTTAGATGAAGATGAAAGAGCAGTCGTAAAAAGTTAGAACTCTGATTTTCTGATTTAAGAAAAAAAAAAAAAAAAAAAAAAAAGCTCTTCGTTACAAATTTGTTACAATATCGTTGCAAATCGGAACACCTGGGAACACTAAGCTTCGCCGTTATAATTACGGGATATTGAGTGCTCAGTGATGAAACGGTGATTTTGAAAGTAAACATTTATCTTTACTACTTTTTGTAGTTATGTAAGAATTTTGGGGTTTTCATTGCACGAAACTAAGAATCCAAGCCATTCCCCCTACGAAAGTCATTCACGAAATTATTTCTTCTTTGATCAAATCTCTCCAATCCTTTATGAGAATTAATTCATATTTTTCTCTCATATAGCAGATTATTAGTTTCAAAAGAATATATTAGTATTACTCTACTGTTATAGAGGATGTCACAAAAATACTCCATGTATTTTATAAATCAATAAAATATGACAACAACAAAAATTCCTGCCGGCTCGCTTACAGGCACAAAGTAGATTTCGAAGTTACGTACTAAAATAGAGTCTCGATTATCTGAGTTAATATGGACCAAGCTCACCTCGGATACGCAAAAAATTCGGATAAAGCGGATTTACACAAATCGTCACCCACTAAGGAAATGAAATATAAATTTTCACATTCATTTTTATGGTATACTAGTAACATTTCTTTTTAAGAAAAACGGGGAATGAAATTGTTTATTTGAAAAAGCCCTTGATAGTTTTTTGTTTGTTAAATGTCCATTTTGCTGCAGTTTTCTTTTCTTTTTCAGTATTACGCTACTGCATAGCTACCAATTTCTAAGATTTTTTCTTACCACTAAAATTTACCAGTAAATTTTGCCTAATTCAATCGCAGAAATCTAACAATTGTCAACGATCAAATAGGGCAAAGATTTGTATTAAATTTTAGAGGTAACAAAACTGTACAAATTGGCAGCTATGTGATTCTACTAGTGTCATGAAAATTGCAGGTGTATCCTTTACTTTCTGCTCAAAGTATTAAATAGTTTTTTTCAATCGAACTTATACCTTTGGAATGGATCATTTTCTTCTGATGGATTCTTCCACAATTATGAAACAGCCATTATAAACGAAGTATTAGGTGAAGATGAAAGAGCAGCCGAAAAAGTAAGAACTCTGATTTTCTGGTCAGAATGGAGAAAAAAATGGCCATAATTTTTTTGCTCTTTCATCTTCACATAATACTTCATTTATAATGGCTGTTTCATAATAATTGAATCCATCAGCCCATATCAGAAGAAAATAACTCCGTTAAAGCGGAAACTAGGTTAAGCGGGACTCGGATAATCGGGACTCTACTGTAATTTCACCAACAAAAACTGAATTAGATAAGAAATAAACCCAGTTTTATAACTTTATTCGGCCGCTTTTGACGAGTTTTAAATTTCATTTTTCTGTAAGAGTTGGTTTTATCAGAATCATATTAATACGATAATTTTTTCTTCAACACCGATTTTTTTCATCCCTTGAGAATATTTTTAGTAATATCCATTAGTAGAGTTCATCTTAACAAAAATTCCTTTCTACAAAAGTTATAGATAATACAGTAAATCCTGCCTAAGGCGGACTCTGTGTAAGCCGGCAATCTGTCTACCGCGGAAAATTTTTAAGTCCCGGCGAACCCATAGAAAATAACATTAATTCTTGCTGGATAAGCCGGAATCTGCCTAACGTGGAAACGGAAAGGATTTTAAGGACCCACCGAAACCGAAATTTTGCATAAGGCTGGAAATAGGATATTTTAAAAATGAAAGGCATTTCGTTTATGAAACTTTAAAACTGATATATATGCGTCAAATACTCAATGTCGAGCATAAAATTAAATTCCGCAATACTTTAAAAAAGTTAATTCAAAAGAACAGAAACTGTTTAAATTTTAAGGAATTCTTGCTTATGCCACTGTTTCCTATGTAAATGTGCATTTAAAAGTTATTATTACTAGTTGAGTGCACGTATTGTC
This sequence comes from Maratus speciosus, assembly GCA_963932465.1. Classification (NCBI taxonomy): domain Eukaryota; kingdom Metazoa; phylum Arthropoda; class Arachnida; order Araneae; family Salticidae; genus Maratus; species Maratus speciosus. The sequence continues at coordinate 122,887,731 of OZ010786.1, forward strand.
TACAATATATTATGCTTTAAGGTTGTACTCAAATTCAAAATGATGGATTTTTGTCTCATTCCCGAAGTTATTATTATTATCCCGAAGTTATTTATTTTATTTTGTGTGTGTAAACTTCAAATTTGTAGGTATTACAGCGGTATTAAGAAATTGAATAGCGTTTCTCATTTATTTATAAAGATAATGGATCTTCCGGAATTTCAGTTTTCGACAGATTTTTGAGTCAGGACAACCAATAAAAGATCGAATGAAAGATCGCGAACAATTCATTATAACTCAAGATCCAACCTTTTTATCGAAAACATAAAACGCTATTCGACTAACGTATGCTTCATTCCAATAAATCACGCTCTTTTGCATAAGCCGGAATATTGTCTACCACGGAAAATTTTCTCAGTCCCGACAGATTCCGCCTTAGACAGAGTTTACTGTACTTATTTGATTTCATTAAATAAATTTATTGGCTCAGAAAATGTTTATTTGACTTGTTTTGGCAGCTATGGTATTCTAGATAAGCGAAGAAAGTTGTTCATCCCACGAAGATTTATATAATGAATTTAATCCGGGTGATGATTGTTTCCTTAAATGAACCACACACTATATTTTAAATTCTGGCGTTCTTTTCATTGAGACATGCGCGCGTTTAATAATGCAACCCTATATACTGCCTGCATCTCTGAGGGTTGTCAAAAATTTCCATCACGCCAATGATACCTTTTTATCGCCTTAGTGGCGGATTAATGGAGATGTGATTTTTTCCCCTTCTACAACCCCCCCCCCCCCACACACACACTTTTATTTTTATTTTTTCCTGTAAGAGTTGGTACTATCAAAAACTTGTCAATACAAAAATTGTCGTTAATATATTAAGAAGATTTATAATAAATTTAAGCGGATTTGATATCTTGAGAATTGACGAAGATATGATTTTTTTTTCTTTTTCAACCCTTCCTCCTTTTTTTTTTTTTGTTGTTTTTTATTTATTTTTATTTATTTATTTATTTTTGCTATGCGATTTGGTCTTATCAAAAACTTGTCAATACAAAAGCTGTCGATAATATTAAGAAGATTTATAATAAATTTAGACGAATTTGATATCTTGAGAATTGACGAAGTTGGGAAATTTTTTTCTTCTTCAACCCCTCCTCCTTCTTCTTCTTCTCCTTCTTTTTTTTTTTTTTTTTTTTTTTTTTGCTATAAGAGATGGTTTTATCAAAAACTTGTCAATATAAAAGTTGTAGATAATATTAAGAAGATTTATAATAAATTAAAATGGTTTTGATATTTTGTGAATTGGCGAAGTTATGAATTTTTCTCTCTTTAAAACCCTATTTTTTCGCCTCTTGAGGCCATTTTTAATGATATTTTTCCTAGAAGTAATAATAACTTTAAATTGATTCGCTGTGTATCATAATTAAGAAGTTATGGGTTTTATTCTGTTTTCACCCCCCCCCCCATTTCCACCCGCTATGTCCGATTTTGCCCATTAACAACCTTGACCGAGATTTCCTGCCCCTTGCTTGATTTTATGTATCAGTTTGGAACAGATTTGTGCACAAATATGGAAGTTATCGTATCCATAAAAAAGTGATCCATAATATATATATATATATATATATATATGTAAGGATTTCGCGCTACTCCCGTTGTGTTTCCTCTGAATTTCTATCATAGTTCTGTAGTCGCAGGCCGTGAGTGTTGATCCGGGAGCTAATAAAAGTCAGATTAAGTGAGTGTCTGATTAAATGAAGACACAGTTTTTTCGGGGACCTGATTTATTGGTCTTTTGGTACATCCTTTTGAGAAATCAGGCCCCTTTGACATGAGAGCTGTTAGTTTAACCCTTTCTGGATAGGGGAACTTAGGTGTACCGCAAAGCGATCCCTGGAGAGCAGAGTGGCGTGAAGTTAGTGCATTATTTTGATGGTAAAAAGCCCCCTCTTGCGACTCGTGCAGCGGTATAAGTATGATGTATTTTGCATTATTCCTGCTAGGGGTCGTTGAAGTCAAAAGAGGCGTCTTTAAAATTTAATTGGCCGCTAATTGAATGATTGATTGCCCGGGCCAAAGACGTTGGCTCAAAATCGGCCGATTGGATGCAGCACGACTTTAAAATTGCACTTACCTCAGCAAAAGTATTCTTATGAATTGTGACAAAACGATCTTTGAAAGTTATAAGATGCGATGCTGAAAAACTAATTTAACAGGGGCAGCAGCACTCAATCAATTGAGACACAATTACTAAAGCATTTAAAAAGTTTTAATTTTAATTTCTAAATTTAAATTTCTGTTTTTTAAAACGGGGATTTCAAATTTTAAAAGGGGCAAAAAAGAGGATTTTTAAATTTTAAAAAGGGGCTTAGCTTTTACCGTTTCATATCCCCCCCCTCCCCCCACTAAAACAAGAGCCACAGGGCTCGCCTGCAAGACCTGTTGGTCTTATCTCGTGAATTTAACCCAGGGTGGGGTTTTTTTCATCGGTTTTAGATTCTTATTTTCTCGAGCTCTCGAGTCAAGTGGGCCTATTTTTACATTTATATATCAAGTTTACATAAAAATATTGGTTACACTAAAGCATGGGAATTCTTTCAATGGTGCTGCAGCAAAATAATAAGGGGACAGTCTCGAGACATATCTTGATTATAAAAAAAATTGTGATAAACCAACAGCGTTTTTGATGTTTCCTTTTCTTTCCAGTTTTTGTTTTAGAGTCTCTGGTATAGTTTGTTGGGAAACATCTTTTTTGTATAATGGCAAATTTGCAACCATAAAATATATAGTATTTTAAAATATTCAAAGATAAACATACTGAAAACTATACAACATATTCAAATGTAAAAAATGTTCACAAATACAAAATATTCAAAAATATAAAAATGTTCAATAATACACAATATTCAAAAATATAAAATATTCAATAATATAAAATATTCAATAATACAAAATGTTCCAAAATATAAAATATGCACTAATACTATCAACACAAATATATTGTCTACCAAAATGTAATTTGGAAAGTTTGCATTTCTATAAATACTGAATTTTAACACTGAGATAAAATAAAAGTAAAATACACTATAATACTAATAACAACAAACACATAACATTTCTTCCTATACCATTCTGTTTTGGTAGAGACTTAGCTACTTCTATGATGCAGCCTTAGGATTATCTTCATGAAAAACAAAACTAAGTTGTCTAAAAAGGAAAACTATAGCTAAAAAAAATACAAATATACACTTGCTATAATTTTCACCATGCCCAGGGTCAGTGTGACATGGGTTTTAATACTCTGAGGTGAATATCATCCCAAAAAATGTGCCACTTGCACGACCGAAAAAGGAAGGTGGGTACATCAATATTTACCTGCAGAGGAGAAGCGAAGCCGTTTTGCCAGATTCTCCGTTCAACCTGTAAAGAGAATCTGGGAAAACAGTCCGGCTAAAGATGGGTGGCCAAGGAGCGGAGGACCCCATATTATTATGATGATTTTGTGACATATGAATGTCACAAAATCATCATAATAATATAGTTATAAAAATAAAACAAAAATTCTAACAGTACTTTTAAACTGTCACCATCATTCTACGCCGCTGGCAGGCGCGGATCCACGGGGGGGGGGGCGATCGGGGCGATCGCCCCCCATCCCCAAAAGTATAAATCCACCACTTATCGCGAATTCCAAGAAATGGTTGCCGAAAAAAAAATCAATTTCGTCATTCGTTCCCAGAAAAAATCCCCAAATTCGTCAAAACATCGCGCAAAGTACGCCAAACTCGTCAAAAAAACATCGCAGAAAAAACACGAATTTCGTCAGATAATCGCGCATTTCGTCAAAGGACCGCAAAAAAACAAAAATTTTGTCAAAGAATCGCAGAAAAACGCTAATTTCGCCAAAGACTCGCAGAAAAAACGCAAATTTCGTCAAGAGATCTCGGAAAAATGCGAATTTCGTGAAAGGATTGCGAAAAAAATACGCGAATTTCTCCAAAGAATCGCTGAAAAAACGCGAATTTTGTCAAAGAGACGCGAAAAAAAATGCATATTTAGCGCCAGGAGGAGATTCCCCGAGGCGCGGATCCAGTGTGTGGGGGGGCGATCCCTTAATCCAACGCTTTTAACGGCAGTTTTCGTGGAACAGGCAGTCAAGCAAACGAAAATCAAACACTTTTCGGGTGTCAATGGTAAACCTCATTGACGTTTCGCCAATTAATGAACAAAAAAGGATTATGTCCTGTCAAAAGGCATATGACGCCATAATTTTTGACATTATGTGTTGAAGTGGGGGTCGATGCCACTTAGTGTACCTTTTGTTGAATTCTACAACAGAAATTTGACACCGTTATGCGGATCCCTTTAAAGTGTGGAAACTTTTTCATCTTTTCAAAGAGACTGCACTTCTAATTTCTGTATAATATTTTTGCAGAGAGCTCTTTTGTTTGAGAAAAGAATGGGATTCGTAGCAATTTTCAAAGAAAGAAAGAAACAAGAAAAAGAAAGGACCTTTTAAAACTTCAAGCATCTTAATATTTTCTGAAAAAAGCCACTAATGTTTTAAAAAAATGTACTGCTATTGCCACCCACATTGGTGAATTTCAAGGGGTATTTGATGAATGAACAAAAAAGGATTGTCTTAGTCAGTTAAAAGCTAAAATGCATATGGTGTGTTAATTTTTTTAAAGCCAACTTGGTAAAACAGTTCTTCCTTTATGTATTTACTTAATGAAACGCCTTCTAGGTGATTTGAATAGAAAATGCCGCTCTACTGTCACCCACCATTCATTGTTTGGTTTACCATTTTTCGCTGTCTTTCTACCTCTTGTAGAGAAGCTATGGAAACAGACCTTAGGTCTCAGTACCAAATGTTAACCTTGATGGACTAATAATGAGTAGATTATGAAGAAGTATACGCACCGCTCAGATGACACATTTTGACTTTTCAAGGATGTTAAGACCCCTTGAGATTTTTATTCAGTCCCTTTTTTGAATAAACCGATAAGATAAATAATTACCAGACTAAAAATGAAAAGAATAAAAATAAGACATTTAATAAATAAATTCTATGGTAACATTTTTAATTTTTCGGCACAATTAGTAACAATAAGTCATATTTTGAGGAGAGGAGGCTTATATAATAGGGTAGGCCGAAAAAAACTTGTTTTCGATTTTCGATGATGGGTAGTGCGGAAAAGTTTCCACTAGTGGCACTAAGTTCACACAAAAAATTTGATATTTTTTCGACAATTCCTTCATATGCCGCAAATGGCTTGAAGTTTGGCTCAAATGCTGATTTTTGAATTTTTTTTTGCAAAAGTTTAAAACATGTTAAATTTAAGTTTTTTTAGCTGAATTTACTTGAAATGTCATATTTAGTGTGCGAAATGTTTAAATAAGCTCTAATTATGTAGTATTTAATAGTTATGTGCATTTTGAACTAGGTGACGTTTATGGCTTTTTCGCGTATAAGTGAGCAAAAATTGCAGGAATTGTGACAACAGGGAATAAAGATCTCGTCATCGGTAAAGACTTGGTCAGGAGGCAGAAAAAGAAACTTGGAAAGAAGATACAGGAGGAGGAAGATCTTAGAGGAAGAAAAATTACAAGCATCTTTTTTGATAGTAGAAAAAATAAAACGATCTTCATAAAAAAGGGGACTAGCAGCACCGTCGACAGAAAGACGAAACAAATATCACCATGTTGTCTGAACGTGGTTTGAAATATTTGGGTCATTTGACACCTCCTTCTGACCACTGCGGAGAAATAGTAAAATCATTATATAATTTTCTAAGCCAGAATAAAGCCTGCTTTGAAAAAAATCAACAAGAGAACTGCAACATTTGATATGTATTCTTCATACGAACGAGCTCCCACTCTGACAGGGACATCGTCTGTCTAAGCTAGATGGTAGAACCACTTGGCCTAAGACCTTTACCAACTGAAACGGAGCTAGATTAATAGAGTACTTAAATCTTCAGCCTTTTGCATTTTCGATGTCCATGAAACAGGAATAGGCCCGTATAGTAGGAGAGCTGTTGAACATTTTTGAGTAGGTATTTGAGGCACCCTGAAAATTTGTGCAACACTTCTTTTGTAATGCCTGAATACAAAATCGAATGTCTGGCTGAAGGATCGTGGCCCAAAAACTGTGCCAGACACGTGTCAAGTGCCATTTGGCACTTGACACATGTCTGGCACAGTTTTTGTGCCGACTAAAGTGTCTGTCATTTTCAAAATATTTTTTTCTAAGCATAAATATTATTCTGCCTCAATCTCAGCGTGCCTCAAATACCTTTTTTGGGTAGTCAAAAAATGGCACTTGACACGTGTCTGGCACAGTTTTTGGGCCGACTAAAGTGTCTGTCGTTTTCAAAATATTTTTTTCTAAGTATAAATATTATTCTGTCTCAATCTCAGCGTGCCTCAAATACCTTTTTTTTGGGTAGTCAAAAAATGGCACTTGACACGTGTCTGGCACAGTTTTTGGGCCACGATCTTTCAGCCAGACATTCGATTTTGTATTCAGCCATTACAAAAGAAGTGTTGCACAAATTTTCAGGGTGCCTCAAATACCTTCCCTAAAATGTTTAACAGCTCTTGGACTAGTAGAAATGAACAAATACATTTTCGCACGCCATTAGGGATTATGTGCTTCGTATTTCTCTCGACGGTGCCGCTTGTTCCCTTTTTTCTATAAAGATCGTGTTGTTGTTTCTACTATGTATAAAAAAATACTTACACAATGGTGCTACAATCCATGTAGGATTTTGACCTCCCTCAATATATTTCTCCAGATCTTCCGATCTCTGGCCTTTACTTTATAATTTATAATTTGGTTTTCTGCAAGATCTTTCTCTCTCTTTTATCCAACTCTTCCTGGGTCTGTCTACCAATACTTCTTTTCCCAATTAAATTACCACTATAAATCTTTTTTGTGCTGCGCTCATCCCTCATTCTGATTAGATGGCCTAACCATTGCATTCTTCTTATTTTTATAGTATTTATTATATCTTTTGCATTATATAACTGTTCTAACTCCATATTTGTCCTTATACGCCATGTATTGTCTTCTTTAATAGGTCCAAAAATTTGCCTTAGGATCTTCCTTTCCCAAGTGATAAGTAGCTTTTCATCTTTTTGTGTAGTGGTCCAGGTCTCACTACCATAAATTACTATTGGTTTTATAACAGTTTTATAAATTTTAAGTTTGTATGTTCGAGATGTTCGAGATGATTTTAGAATTTTTCGAAGAGAAAAATAGCATCTATTTCCTGCTGCAAGTCGGGTTTTAACTCTGCTTCTACCATATTATCACAGGTGATCGTAGATCCTAAATATTTAAATTCTGTTACTTCATTAAATTGTAATTCATTATTTATTGTTAAAGCTGCTGTTGCCTGTGATTTCATTCGGTCCATTTTCATGTATTTTGTTTTTTCTTTATTAACCACGAAGCCTAGTTTTCTTCCTTCAGTGTATAATTTATTGTATGTTTCAATCAGGACTTTCTTATTCCTAGCAATTATATCAACATCATCTGCAAATGCAAGGATTACTATAAAAAAATATGGCTGTAATTTTTCCTCCTCCTGTATCTTCTTTTCAAGTTTCTTTTTCTGTCTCCTGACCAAGTCTTTATCGATGACGAGATTTTTATTCCTGGTTGTCACAATTCCTGCATTTTGAAGCACAGATGAAGCTCTTAAGGCTCCTGTCCCTGGAAGCAAAGACACTGGCGAGCTAATGCTAATCCTATGAGAAACTGTTTCGCTGATTTCTCATGCGCATTTGCATATTTTTGAATTTTTCTTTTTGCACATGATATTTGAGATCATAATGAAGGGTACCCGTTGATTAAATTTTCGATTTTTGTTGCTGTTTGATTATATGACTTACAATTTTGGAACGTGAAAAACGGAGGTGTTTTTTCATTCAAAGCTTTGTAAAATGTTATCTGTGAAAGATTCTGAAAATTAAAAAGCAACGCCCCTAGCTTAAACTTTGAACTTTTCAGATAATTTTGTTTCGCAATTTTATACCAATTAGGGAATGTAAAATCAGCGAAACCGATTGAGAATTTTAATGAAAATTTAAGCAAATTCTCCAGAATGTCCACCCCAGATAGGTTCCGCCTACTTCACATTGATTGATGAGAGAAACCGATGCGCTCCACAGGTCTGTCTGTAAAGGGGTAGAGTATGGTTCAACTTGCACATCTGTTTTTAATACTGGGCAACATTGTAGCGTTATCTCAGAAGGTTTCTTTTTCTTTTCTTTTTTGAATATTTACGTTTAAACTATTTTACCGAAAAATCAAGTGTTTCTACTGATGGTTTCATCTATAGTCCAAGCAAATGTATTGCGATCCATATTTTCTAGATTAAATTATGAAATCAAATTCAAATGAAAAAAAGAAGAAGAAGAAGATTTTTAAAACGTTCTTTTCATTTACGAGTTCGTTTAATAAAACTATTTTAATTTGCATTACATTTGTTTTGTGCAAGAAAATTAAAAGCCAAACCAAAAGTTTAACTGTCACAAAAGTTAATTAAAATGAGCTCAACGACTACTGCTACTTCGTTGTAAAAGAAGAAAATACTGAAATCAAAAGAAGCTGAATTTCTTTATTCAAAAAGTAACTAATGCTGTCACCGCCACTGTTTACGAATTTTTTGTGACCAGGGTGAAAATCGATGGTACTTCGAAAAACACGCTGATGCATACAGTTTTTAAAACGAATGTTTATTTTAAGAGATATTTTATGTTAAAGTTGGTCAATATCGTTCCATTAAAAAAGTTTTATCGGGACAAAAACTATACATACGAATGTAATAGTTTTTTCTGGGGATATACATTAGAAATTCCCAGTGTGCAGACTGCATTCATTTTTTTAATTTGACTCATTTTTTGAGGATTTATTTCCATTTTAAATTCAAATTTTCAGCATTTCGAGAGATATTTTTTACATTTTTTTATAAAAGGGTATTATTTTACATTGTTGCCAATTTCAGAAACAGCGCAAAGAATATTTCCTTCAAATTAAAAATTTATTTATACGTGACTTATAAAAAGAAAAAAAAATCAAATTAGAATTAAATGATTACGTATTAACCCCTTCGGGACGGGAGACTTTTACGAAATTTTTAATCTTTTTTCACCGTTTTCTTAAAAACGGGAATTTGTGTCTTCTTGAATCGAGACAATGCGCTGTTTAAATAAGGCAAATTTTACAGTAAAATATTACTGGTGAGGAAAAACAAGGATTCTGAGCGTTCGTTTCACACGGCACGTATATGGGTCGCTCGTACCCAAGGGGTTAAAAGCAGGAAAATATTGAAAATTACGTCATTAAAAACTATATTTACCCGTGAATTTTAAAAGAGAAAGAATTTTTTTTTTTTTAAATAAATTCATTTACATGCGTTCAAAGTCGTAAATGGGGGAAATTACGTCCTATTTAAAATAGCCAAACAATAATATTGCCAAACGGTTTAAATTTAAAAATATATTTGCTCGGGGCTAAATTTTGCAAATTTATTGCCTATATCTTAATTTTTATTATATGCAAATATATTGTGTTGTAATCCTAATATGGATGAAATTATATTTTTGGCGTTGAAAAAAATCGCTAGAACTATGGTAGAGATTTGACGTTTTAACCTTTTTCTCCTTTTTTAACGCTTTACGCCGATTTTTCCTCATTAATAAAATGAATCCGATTTTAATATTTTAGTTCAATATAGTGAATGATTTCATTACATTCCCCATTTCAATAAAATTTATTCGGAATTCGTACATAAATATTTTAATTTTTCACAATATTTTTATGAGATTTTTAGAGTATTTTCGCATTTTGCAATGATTTTATGACATAAAGGAATGCGGTTGCAGCAGGGTTCGTTGATATATCAATGGATATATATCTTGATATATATCTTGATACATACCATGATATATATCCTATATTTATTTTCAAAATAATCAAGATTTATGATATTTTCGATATTTTCATGTCATTTGATATTTATTTTCAAAATATCACTATGCAACGTATTTTTGATATTTTCAGTCAAAAAAGTGTAAATGAAAGTTCCAACTGTTACTGACTGTGTTGTTCTGTAAGTCTGTGTTGTTCTTTTGTCTCTGGTAGTGATTTTTTTTAGACAAAAAGGAAAATAAATATCTTTTTCAAGCTTTATGTTTGAATTTTTTACTTTTAACTGTAGATTATGTGGGACATAATTAATTCAGAACAGACACTAAAAGATAAACTGTCTAATTTAGATATTCAGTTATACAGCTTCATTAGAAAAGAATCTCTTCTGGTTTTGATTTAGTTCAGTTTAAGCTGTATAAGATGTTAGGGAATAAAAAATAAGATAATCTTATATTTATGTTAAAAACTTTTAATTACAAAAATGTTTTGTATAAAAATTTTGTTTTATAAATTTCTGATTTCTTGATAGTTGATACTGAATCCTATAGCCTTTTTTTTTTTAAGCATCCTGTATGTGTATAAACAAAATTGTTTTCTATTAGTTGATCGTCAATATTGTTCTAAGTGAAATAAAAAAGAAAAGGAAAAGCAAATGCACTTTCAATATAGTGTTTGATTAAATTTTCTTGTTAAATGCAATATATTTTAGTTTCTAATTTATATTATGCTTGAAATATTTATTAACAGCAGTAAGTTGACGATTTTGAAAATATCGGATATATATCGAAAATATCGGATATATATCAAAATCTCGGATATTTTTGATATTTTCGAAAATATCATGATATTTACGAACCCTGGGTTGCAGATTTTAGCCTAATATAATAAATTTTTTCCTCAGATATATATATATATATATTTTAATTTTAGAGATTTTTAATGCCAAATTTAGTGGGCCAAATTAAAATTACCCTTATGTAATACTACACTCTAAAAAAAAAATGCGTAAATTTACACAAAAAACAGGTATATCGATGATACAAAAACGATTTGTCTATATGTATAAATTGGTGTGTAAATTGCCAAAATACACGCCTAATGTGTAAATTTGAAAATACACATTTTAATGTGTAATTTGATGATAACAATAAGTGTGTAAATGTTATCTGATCACTCTTAAAATACACTCTTTAATGTGTAAGTTGCAGAAGAATACACATATTTATGTGTAATATTCTTACACATTTATCTGTGTAATCTTCTGTGATTACACATATTGTTGTGTATTATGCAAAAACACATATTTTTGTGTTTTATGTAAAATACACAGCTTTTTGTATAATATCTAAAATACACATATACTTGTGTAATATGAAAAATACACAAATTATTGTGTAACATTCTATTCTTACAAATATTTCTGCATAATATGCAAAACACAGATTTGTGTAATAATCAAATTACATAGTTTTTGTGTAATATTCTAACTAAACATATTTTTGTGTATTGAGTTTTAACAGTATGTTTTAGTATGTTTAAATTGTGAATTAATTGTTTTTATGATGAAAAAAAAATGAATAAAGAACAATCTCATATACTGAATCAGATTTTATTTTCTGGTAGCTTTGTTAACACAGATTTGTGTAATAGTTGGTTGGTTGATTTTGTGACGGCCGATTATCTGCACTAGGGATATAGGCCCGAGGGGGAGTGCCCTTCGTGGGGGTCTTTCTAAGGGAACCTAACCCGTATTAACGCATGGAAATCCATGGTTCGAAGAAAACCACGAAAACTCCGAACGATTAGGCCGACGGGCGCGATTGGGATCGAACCCAGCACTTCCCGTCTACCAGTTTCGAGAGCAGAACCTCTCAGCTACTGGTGGGGCCCGATTTGTGTAATAATCAAATTACATAGATTTTTGTGTAATATTCTAACTAAACATATCTTTGTGTATTGAGTTTTAACAGTATGTTTTAGTATGTTTAAATTGTGAATTAATTGTTTTTATGATGAAAAAAAAAATGAATAAAGAACAATCTCATATACTGAATCAGATTATATTTTCTGGTAGCTTTGTTTGATGACCAGAAAACAGTATACCCACAATGTATTTTGGCAATTTACAAACAAATCTAAATACATAGACAAATCATTTTCTTATCATCGATATACCCGTTTTTACATAAAACATGATAATCTGAAATTTTAGCTACCAGAACAATCTTTCTTTTATGGTTTGTTTGTAATTCTAAAACCGTATCGTCATAAATTATGCGCAGACTCTGCATAATTTCAATTTCATATATAAAGTGAAGACTGTCTTTAAATTAAAGTTATAAAAACAATTTCCCTCACTCAAAAGAATAGATATATAGTTTATTTTGATTGTATTTTGAACAAGAAATTAATGAAAGCATATTAAAGAAACAAAATAGATTTTCAAAGGTTATTTTCAAATAAATTTAACAATTAAGATCTCAATAGAAAAATAAATCTAAGTTAAACACGCAATACGCTACATTTCGCCTTATTTAAGGGGGTCCGGGGCTAAATATTCTCAAAAAAAAAAAAAAAAAAAAAAATGCATTTTTTTATTGGCTTAAAAAAATCCTGAGTTTTTAACTGAGCGTTAAATACCGCAAACCGCATGCTTTTACCTTCATTAGATCCAAACACCTTTTACTCTGAGAAGCGATGCATCAGCTGCCCGCCTGACGAGAACTTTAGCTCCGTTTATCTCAGAATGATTTTTTTCACGATTTGTCAACTTTAAAAGAATATATCTGAAGTTCCTTGCAAAATATATGTATGAAAATTTTAACAGAGATTTTATGCTATATTTACAACAAATTATCTTCAGGATTTTTAATTTTGAGTGATAATTGTGAAAATATGCTAATGAATGCAAAACTCATTCATAAAAAACTTTTTTTTTTACTTTATAGTTTTTTATTAAATTCCTAATCAATATTTTAAGAAATCCTGAAGACAAATTAAAATGACACATTTTCTGTACACAAAAGTGTGAGAATTTTGTAAATCGAGCAAGTATTTCCAGAGTTATATCAAAAATTAAATATGTTTAAAATTTTACAATTTAAATTTTAAAAAAATATTTAAAATTTTTCAGATTTTTTTTTTTACATGCAATATTCTTATTATAATAAGAATATTGTGTGTGATTTTAGAAATTTACACACTTATCTGTGTATTAGTATAGTATTATTCATTAGTATAGTATTATTATTCATCAATAGTAGTATTCATTAATTATGTGGAAATTACAATAACACACCAGTTTGTGTAAATTTAGGCATTTTTTTTTTTACATTTACACATTTATTTGTGTTTTTCAAGTGATAACAAATTAGACACTTAGTTTCAGAGGCTAAATACACATAAAAACAGCTAAATTTTTGAAATAAATGTGTAAATTTTATGACAAGTGTGTAATCTTAGAAAATTACTCATATATATGTGTAAAATTACCAAATTTACACATTTATTTTTTAGAGTGTATATATGAAGATCTGCATGCATAAAAAAAAATTATCAGAAAATGTTCCCTGCTTTTAGGGGGGTGGGGGGTGGGGTGAGGGGTTAAAGGGAGTAAATTAAAGATAAATCAACCGATCTGATACTTATATTCTTAGAAAATAGCTTTCCAAAATTTTACCTGAATGTGATATTTTTATTCTGATTATCTGTATCTTACAAAAATTTATCATTGAGGCAATGATAAGTTTTGAGCTACGTTTTTGCACGCCCCCTCCCTATATTAGGAAGCAAGAATGATGGATTTCAAAATATCGCCTGCAACTAGAATTTATATTCTAAAACTTACCATCAGACCATTCGGTACCATCAGTCTTATCTAATATGTAAATTGTGAATGGAGTTTTTTTATATAAAAAATTCTACGATCAATAAAAGAATTTTTTTTACTGGAACTAATTTTAAATGTAGTAAAATATCGAGCATTTAATAGGAAATTTAGTTTTTAACAGTATTGCAAATGTAATTATATATATGACGTAAAAAAAAAGCGAAAAATGCATATATATAACGGGCATATATAATTTATGTATAACGGTTAAGATGCAAAAAATTAATTAAATTTAAAAGCGCATACCGAATTTTAAACCGTGCACTCCAGCAATTATTACTCAAAGATAGTACTTTACTGTAACCGATTTCTTTTGTGTGTCCCTGTAAATGAATAAATAATGTTATGAATGTCCTGTTCTAACGTGATCGTAGTGAAATTCAGTGATTTATATCAGTTTCAACACATTTGAAATAGCATAATGTCATTAAAATACTCTACAAACGCTTTTTCCCCATATGCCATAATGTAATAGAATACTTTTGAGTGCCCCTGTAAATGAACGACTAATCCTACATACTTCCTATACAATACCAAGCATGCTTTGGTGACCCTAAATAACCTTTATCAATTTCGTGAACATCCGAGTCTATTTACGGGAGTTAGAGCGTGGACAGACGGATTGACAAACCGAATGCATAAACACTTTTCAACTTTGTTGGAAAGTGTTAAAAATGAACATGTTGTATTCTAAGGATGAATGAAATCTGAAAGTGAGACAGATGTTTTCCCAGAATTATACGCAGTGTAGATAGTTACTCGTGAAAATTATGAAAAATGTATCTCAATTTTTTTATATTAATTAAATCTGCTGATGAAGCAGAATTTTAATGTTTTTCCAAATTTACACAGAGAAAATGGTTTGCTAATAAAAATTATTATGAAAATATTAAATGAAAATTTTTATATTAATTAAATTTGAAGATGTGGCAGATTTTTAGGTTTCTTTTTTTTCCCACTAAGAATTACGCAGAGACGATAAGTTACTAATCATAATTATGAAGAAAAAAATGTATGAATTTTTTTATATTAATTAAATCTGCAGATGAGGAAGATTTTTAATTGGTTTCGCAGCATTAAGTAAAGGAGATGTGTTGCTGATGAAAATAATTATAAAAAAAATACATGAAAATTTCTGCAACAATGACGCCTGCAGATGAGGCGGATTTTTAATGTTTTTCCAGCATTACGGAGAGAAGATGGGTTGTTAATGAAAACAATTAGAAAACTATATAAGACAATTTCTGTAATAACGAAATCTGAAAATGAGGCAGCTTTTTAGTTTTTTTCCCAGAATTATTTAAAGAAAATAAGTTGCTAATGAAAATGACTATTAAAAATATATGCGAATTTTTTATACTAATTAAATCTTCATATGAGGCAGATCTTTATTGATTTCCGAGCATTACGCTAGGAAGATGGGTTACTAATGAAAATAATTATAAAAATGTATATGAATATTTCAACAACAACAACATCTGCAGATGAGGCAGATTTTTAATGTTTTTTCAGATAACGGAGAGAAGTTCTATTGCTAATGAAAATAGTTAGAAAAAATTATAAGAAAATTTCCGCAATATTAAAATCTGCAAATGAGGCAGATTTTTAAAGTTTTCCCAGCGTTATGCAGAGACGATCGGTATCTACTGAAAATTATGAAACATAATTTAAGAAATTTTTACAATAATGACATTTGCAGATGAGGCAGACTTTTGTTGTATTTTACCTTTATGTAAAATGGGTAAAATTCTAGAAAAATGGGTTGCTGAGCCAAAACAAAATTAAAATAAGTAAGAAAGTGCTGTAACAATGACATATGCAGATGAAGACGATTTTTAATATTTTTAGTATTTTTTTTTATATTTTTAATATTTTTAGTAATATTTTTTAGTTTAGTATAGTACATACTGTTCTAAGTTATAAAAACAGGCGAAGTGGATTATAAAAGATTAGATTTTTATCTACTGGGCAAATTTTGATAAGGCTTGCATTGTTAGTTGGATAATTTTTCAGAGATCGTTTTAGTATTTGCATAATAGTAGTTAGTAGATGCAAACGAAAGTTTTGCAAAATGTAATGAAACATGCTAAGATAAAATTCAAAAATAAGCAGAAAAATATTCCGTTTTAGACATGTTTTCATCTTAGAAAGTGTGGTATTTCGCAGAGACTACGAAATAGCTATTTCAGCCAAGCTTCCATTATACACAGGCTCTCTTTAGACGCGTTTTATTATGTAAATGGGTATTTGAAAGTGCATTATTAATTTTAATTAGTTTATAAAACATCAATAAAAGGCTTACTCTCGCTATTTATCAGTTGAAAATCTGCGATTTAAGGTAATGCACAGATTGAGACATCGCGGTATGAACTGCAAAGTTTGAACTTTCCAACAAAGTTGAAAAGTTTTTATGCATTCGGTTTGTCTGTCCGTCTGTCCACGCTCTAACTCCCGTAAATAGACTCTGATGTTCATGAAATTGATAAAGGTTATTTAGGGTCACCAAAGCATGTTTGGTATTGTATAGGAAGTATGTAGGATTAGTCATTCATTTACAGGGGCACTCAAAAGTATTCCATTACATTACGGTATATGGGGAAAAAGCGTTTTCAGAGTATTTTAATGACATTATGCTATTTCAAATGCATTGAAACTGATATAAATCACTGAATTTCAATACGATTACGTTAGAACAGGACATTGATAGCATTTTTATCCATTTACAGGGAAACACAAAAGAAATCGGTTACAGTATTGCCTTTGAGTAATAATTGCTAGAGTGTAACGGTTTAAAACTCGGTATGCGCTTTTAAATTTAATTAATTTTTTGCATGTTACTCGTTATATATAAATTTTATATCACATATACATACAGGGCTACACAAAAGTATTTACGTACCAGGACGTCCTTATTAGAGGAAATTGCTGAAGGGAAATTTTCAACTGAAGTACATGTATTTCTTAAGTAAACCAATTTTTGGCATACCTGTAGTTAATCTATATATCATATACAGGGCTGCTGAAAAAATTCGGATAATTTTCCGATTGTAGATGCGAGCAGCTTACAATGGGTTTTGAAATGTGTTATGCGTTTTTCTATGGTTGAATTAAACGTAATATTTTAATTTTTTTTTAAACGGTGCAGTTTTGTTACATTATTCTGATCGTTTTGGAAAGTGTTTTATAATCTATGCTTGACGCATGATTTTTTCTTTCTTGTTTAAAAATTTATTTATGTAAATGCTAGGAATGTTACGTTATAGTCTTGTTATTCAGCTCGTTACAGCGCTGTGACGTGTTATTTTATTTCCATAGGATTACAAAATATTGACAAAAAAGTTTTTTCTATGGCTGTGTAATTTTTTGACTAGAAATAAGCTTTATTTACATTTAAAATACATCATAAATCTAATTGAGCTATTCTGAATCTGGAATACACAAAAAGCTTCCTATCAACCACAATTTGTGATTAAAAAGAATTCAGAAAATACTGTCAAATTTGGCAGTTAAAGCTGATTTTCGAGTCGTGACAATCTAGGAAAAGTTATCACGAGAGAGCTGCTATTCCAAATGTATCCATTTATGAAAAAATGAAAAACGCTATTCAATATTCAAGTATTACAAATGTCATGCATGTATGCTTCAAAATGAATCTTAGAAAGTGTTAAAGGAGGTAGGGAAGGGATAGAGTGAGAACGCTGTTAAATAGTTTTAAATTTGATGTTTACTTCGGTTTTATTTACTTTTGATAGAGATATCTTTTAATAGATAATTCTCAGTATTGCGTTTTAAAAAATGTGGTATAACCATGGAATTATACTTCTAAAGACGAAAACTGCCTAAAATGAACATTTTCACACTCCTATGTGATTTCATCTTAGCATGTTTAATTATATAATAGATGCGTTTCATGCTATGTTTCATGCTAAAAACCTGTTTAAAGCGGAATTTTCTGCGTTTCTTGTGATTTCCTCTTAGAAAATTTTATTATATCTCAGCCCCCTCCGAAATGATAAGTCTAGATACGCCACTGGGCCGGGAGGGAGGTTACAGAGTCAAATTAAAAATAAATCATCCAATCTGATACCTATATTCTTAGAAAATAGTTTTCCAAAATTTAATCTGAATATGATGTTTTTATTCTGATTATCTGTATCTTACAAAAATTTATCATTGAGGCAGTGATACGTTTTGAGATACGTTTCAAACAGAAGCCAATTTGTATTTGAGAACTGCCTTGAAAAAGAAAGATCTAGTCAACATCTGGTTTTAGTAGGGGTTACTAATGGTCCTTTTGCATACGGGCAAGGAAAGCAGAGGGGAGAAAAAAAACCCTAATGAGACTTTACTGTGTGCAGTAGGTGTTGAAAAAACACGCCTTCATCGTATATATCACTGTAAATTGACAGTCAAGCAAATTCTTTTCATTCTGATTGGTAAATTTGTATCGTAAATTTTCTCGATGTCACCACCCTGCCCTGGTGGCCGTAACTGGAACTATTTCTCAATAGATCGAATTTGAAGTTCAAGTTTTCAGGGACATGCCCCTTAACGCAGTTTACCTATATGATATACCAGTTCTAAATCTTGTGAACGCTGTGTGAGAAAGGGATATGCGTTTGAGAGTGTCTGCTTTTGAAGGCACTGGTTCAAATTCTGATTCAGACGAATTACCTGCTTCAAAGTTCCCACTTTTTTAATCTTCTGACAAATAGCTGTATTTTAGGGCAGAAAAATAATTAAAATCCCATCTCGCAGTTACTCCCATCTCCAATCCCCCCCCCCCCCCCTCATCCTCGTGATGACTGATTGCGTTTTCATCGGTTTCTACTCCATATCTCCTCTCCTTCCCGAATTGCTGTCAAGACTGCTGTGATCCGGCATTCAAATATGTGATTCTGAACGCATCGAAAAACCGGAATATAATAAAGACAAAAGAGATATACCGACGAACAAACCAAGCAATACTTACATTTTTTGCTCACTATACTCGTTAAGGCTATCAAAATCGCCTAATTCAAAATGCACATATCTAATAAATAATAGATAGTCAGAGCTTATTTAATCATTTCGTACAGTAAACATGACATTTCAAGTAAATTCAGCCAAAACAAATTTAATTTACCATTTAAAAAATTTTTGCTAAAAAAGTTCAAAAATGAGCATTTGAGCAAAACTCCAAGCCATTTGCGGCAAATGAAGGAATTGTCCGAAAAATCTCAAATTTTTTGTGTAAACTTAGTGCCACCAGTGGCAACTTTTCCGCACTACCCATCATCGAAAATGAGTTTTTTTTCGGCCCACCCTATTGTATAATAAGAGGGTTGGTTAACCGAGTGTGTCAGTTAATTGAACGTCGGATAATGGAGAGTCTATAGTAATTTTAAATAGTATTAATTATTTCATATTCATATAATAATTAACTGCAAGGAATGATTTAACCAATAGAAACTATGACTGTGTTG
Organism: Maratus speciosus; assembly: GCA_963932465.1. NCBI lineage: Eukaryota > Metazoa > Arthropoda > Arachnida > Araneae > Salticidae > Maratus > Maratus speciosus. The sequence goes on from OZ010786.1 coordinate 122,907,019, forward strand.
ATTATATATCATCCACCCGGTATCGCCCCCCCCCAAAACGAATCTCTAGATCCGCCCCTCGCCGGGGGGGGGGGGTTGTCACCATCATTCTACGCCGCTGGGAGGTTGGGTTACACGCCCAGCTGGGTCCTCGTCCAAATGCTACGAGCAAGGGGGACGACAGGAAAGCAAAAATAAAAAATTGAAAGATGAAAGAGATAGATGGGACATTTTTTTTTGTTCCCATTCTGACCAGAAAATCACAGTTCTAACTTTTTACGCCTGCTCTTTCATCTTCACCTAACACTTCATTTATAATGTCTCTTTCATAATAATAGTAGCCATCAGTCCATCAGAAGAAAATGATCCATTCCAATCCTTCATTTGGCACCCGTTTGTTCTGGCGCCCGGGGCACACGCCCCCTCTGCTCCCCCTTAGTTTCGGCCCTGTTTAGTAATAGCTTATTGTTATATAATGCATTCAAAAGTAATATTGCCTTCTTGCACCTACTCTCTGCTCGGGGAGGTTAAAAGTAGATCTTATCAACAAAGCAGTGGACAAACCCCTTTGTATTTCTTTACTGATAAATGCAAGTATCATTTCCTACATATTATGCTCCTGATTTCTCAAACAGCGAATTATAGGCTCATATGGCAGAAGAACAGGAATGTCAAAAGTTGGTGTACTCCAAATTGTGGAATGAAATGATTTTATAAACATGTAATGGCTTTAATAATAGCTTTGTATTTTCATAAAAAAACATATAAAAATAATAATAATAACAAAGGTAAGAGACTATTTATATGTAAAGAAAAATTTACGGAAAAAAGAAAAGTTTGGTTGGTTCAAAAATGATAACGATATCAAGAAGCAAACACTCTTGCAAACACCCATCAGAGATATCTTACGATATCAAATGCCAGATCCCCCCCTCCCCCCTAAAGTGATAGCGTCATATATGCATAGCTTCTAAGAATCAAATATCAAAATCTAAGCAATATGACACAACCCAAATTTTGCAGGCTTGTGTAATTAAAATAAATATCTTAGTGTTCGACAATTTTCCCTTTTTTTCGAAATTTGTTTGAAAAATCAGTAGTTTGTGTTTCGGAATCAGTTGATAAAGTATACCTCACAAGTGGATACCCTGATCATAAGACAAATCTATGTTATTTTAATGGTTTTCATTTTGTTATATAATGCCGCGTACTGCAGTGTGCAATTGCCACTGGAGCAACGCCGTAAAAATTTTCATACACAAGACTTAAAATAAGATGGAAAAAAATAAATGTCAATACTGATATTTTAGAAGTCATGGTAAACACAAACAAAATGTAGGCAACGTCAAAGTGTCGCAACTCGAGAGTACAAAGGCACCTGGGAGTTTGGAGAGTTATAAAAAAAAAATTTGGTTATGGTCGTAACAACAAACATTGATTAACCCTTTCATTAATTCCCCTGGGAAAAAAAGTAAATGAGCCTGAAGTCGCTTTAGGTGGTTCTCAAATTCCCTGCTCAACAACGCGAAAGTTTCAAACACATTTTTAAACGTAAAAGCATAGAATTGGCAGGACTGATTATTGAAATCGAATAGCGTGTTCCATTTTTTGATAAATTAATTATTTATATCGAGCGATTCTTGTCACGTGGTGACAAGTTTTCCCATTTCTTGCGCTCCCGCGTCGGGATTTTCGTTCAAAACGCCCATTTTGACAGTATTTACAAAAATATGTTTTACTTTTACCGAAAAATGGAAAACGTTATTCGATTACAGGGTTTCTAAATAAAAACACCTGCCAGTTGGATGCGTTTCCGGACAAAAATAAGCTACAAAAATGTATAAAAAAGTAGCTCCTTTGGATTTGAGAACAGTCTTAAGGAGATTTGTTTAAAGAATTGCGAAGAAAAAATTGTACCCATTTATCTAGGAGGATGTCTTGAAAAATGGAAGAGAACCACAGTTTGAGAAACGCTGAGATCAGAGGAGCCATTTCAAAATTTTCTTGAGGGGGGAAAGGGTGTTAAAGGTTTCTTTGAGAGTGCAAAAATGTCTTTTGTTCTTGTTGTGTATAACTGAGAAGCAACTGATACACTTATATTCTCACATCCTTTTTAAAAAATAAGCAAAGTACTAAATTAATGATAATTGTGTCTCTAATCTGTTTTTGAGAATCTTACAATAACAAGGCTTTCGCAGATATTAATTTTAGTGCTTTAAATGCCTGTTTAATTCCAATGTTTCTATTGTTATCAAATCTGACAAATTATTATAGTTTTTGTGCTTCTGAAAACAAAAATGTCTGACCATCGAAAATTGATGATGTACTTTGAAGTACAAAATTCTTTGAGGGGGAAATTGCCCCAAATGCTGCTAGCACCTCGCTAGAATAGTCACAATTCCGTGACCTCTAAAATGTCCTAATGTTACACCTCCTGATTTTTTCTTTAGGTGTGTGTCAAAGTTTATTTATCAAATGTATACAATGTTGAAAAATTACATAAAAACTGCTATGATTGGCATTGTTAGAACAGAAAAAAATTTATAGCATAACTAGGGGACTCTGTCCCCTGCAAGCTAACGCTCGCCAAACCCCCCGTTCAGACACCGCAGAATCAAGAAACACGCTAATCTGATCGGTTTTTAAAATATTAGAGAAGATTGAATTATACTGAAAAAAGCTGTGCAGATCTCCCGGTAAACGGGTTTCCATTCATCTCCCTTTGATTGCAAAAATTTAAGGCCGAATCAGTTGCTGTTAAGACATCCAATGGTTGTTTTCGTGTTTGATTTAAAGAGGATCAGTTAAATATTGGAAAAGCAGCTAAAATAAAATGAATTAAGTGTACAGAGTCTTTGTCTCCCGGCATTTTAAAACAATTTCTATAGCAATAGCCTAAGTCATGTGACTATCATCAACAGTTCCGGGCGGACCACTTCGCTTTTTATATTCCAGGTGCCATTGTGGTACTTTAATGTTAGCCAGGCACAGGTGATAAGTCGCCAAATATTATTCTATCGCCATCATTTCATCTATATTCTAATAGTAAAAGTCATGTAACGGCCATAAATGAATACGGTCTGATCCCTTCGCTTTTCATATGAAAGTTTGGCACAGATATCATATACGGTCCCATATTGGCGAGATTTTTTTTCCGACGCCAATTTGGGGAAAACAACAACATCCGGCTTACCATATCAAGCAAAATAACGATACATTGGCGCCAGTTAAGTATCCGTTGCGTGTATGACATTGGCGTCAGAAAAAAATCGCGCCAATATGGGGCCGTATATGACATCTGTGCCGAAAGTTTTCCTTTTTGCTTAAAAAATAACTTTTTTTTTTCGAATAAAACTACATAAAAGTTGCCATGGTCGCAAGGAATTTTTGGTACTGTTACGCTAGCCGGGTGCAAATCTCGCCAATAGCTTTTTTTTCAACTCGCCAGTTAGCATTTTTTTTTTCGAGTGGTAAATTAAAACATTGCTTTGAAGTTGAAATTAAATGTCATGGTTTGTTGCATTATTTAATATTTGGCTAGGTGTCATAGGTGTCATAGGTTTGGCGTGATTTTTTTTTTTTTTTCTTTTACGAAAATTTGGCGAAAACCTCGTTTTCGAATACCAGTTACATATGTATTTTTGGTACTACTTAGTTATCACGTCGATCAAAAATCTATCACCAAACTATAAGATTAAATGCCAATAGTTGACTGTAAATGTCACATTCACTTGACTTTAAGCAAGTTACAAGTGATTTTTATTTCGACGTTTTATTTGTATATTTATTAATGTTATACTATTTTATTTGTTCTTCCGTTATCTATACTAATAAAAGAACAAATCGCTCTGTCTGTCTGTGTGCGATGGCTAGCAAAATCTACGGAACGTACGAGGCTCAAAATTTTTTTGAAGCTAGCCCAAAGTGTCTTATGATGCACCATAGCTTCAGAATTTTAATATTCTAATTATTAGTTGAGTAATTAATTAATATTCGGACATCACTCCCATAAAAAAGTACTATTTCATCTCCAGTCATGAACGCGCATGCCCAGTACGCATCCCTATGAAATTGAATGTAAATTTTGAATGATTTCACAAGTCGCATTGGTTCGATCGGTAAAGCGTCAGCTTGCCAAAGTGAAGGACTCTAGATCGATATTCGCTAGGACCAAGGATGAATATTTCTCTTTTATAAATATAAGAAATTTCATTTTTTTCTGAAATTTTTATGTGTCTCATTTTTATATATAAGAAACGCAGTCGTTCAAAAATGAATCACCAGTGCCAAAATTATTAAAATTAGATTAAAAAAATATACATATGAATTAGACATTTCCTCTTGAAATAAATATTAAGGGTGCAAATAATAATTATAACGTTAAATTTCAGAACTTGCATGCATCTGTATATTGAAAATTTCGGAAAATCTCCATACTAGAATATACTGATCCTAACTAATCCACTACCCTTACAGAAAAAGATTATTTTGTATAGTGCTGCCATCTTCTGAGTATTTTGCAGACTAAAAGATACTCCTATACCGATTTTTAAATTTGCAGGAAAATTCAGCGATTTGTTCAGCTGTTATAAAATGGATCAACACCCTCTTATTTTTATTGGGGCCCTAGAGCCCTTTTTTGCATTTCTTTAAAATATTTATATAACGAATAATTCATACCCTATGATTAAATTTAACTAATTGAAGATCTAACGCGCTTTGAGTCTTGCACTCTTCTCCCCGGACCAATACTCTCTTATTTATACTGGACCCTAGGGCCCTGATTTAAGCATTTCCCCCCATTTTTTGCGCATTTCTTTAAAATTTTATTCTAATCATTAATTGATACCCTATGCTTAATTTTGAATAATTGAAGATCTAAAGTGCTAAGAACTTAGATCTTTTAACAAGTTTTCATGTTAGGGCCCTTATCAGTTAGTTGTCTTTGGGCCCTTTGTTATAGGTCCCTTAAAAACGGTCCGATTCACTAGCTTCATTTTTAAAACAATTTCTTAAGTCCTCCTGCTACTACATGAATGACAAAAAAATTTCCCAGACTTCAACTACTACCGATTTTGAATATTAATCTGCTTCTTGGTGTTTTTGTTGCAGCTTCTTTAAAAACTATCCGATTCTATTAAAATTTTCTTTAACATAGTTTCCAGCGTCCTCCAGCTACTTTAAAACTATAAAAAGATTTTCTTATACCGAACTACATTCCAGTTAAGACCCTGGCCCTCAGGGTCCCGGTCTTTCTTTATATCTCAGCGACCACTTTTTCAAACATTAATCTTCTTTTTCAGCATCAACTTACGTTTACAAACTACAGCCGTAAATTAAAAATCGCGTTACTTTAAAGGTAACTTTAGATAAGGGATTTCATGCGTTTATTAAATATCGTGTTAATGTTAAAAGTAATTCGTGAAATTTATAAGGGAAGGGGGCATTTCCCACCGCTTGGGGGCGTATTCTTTCCTCGGATTCTAAGAACCCAATTTCAACGAGATTTGGTTCATTGAACTTAGATTACAATTCGGCTACTTTCTGTATTATTAAATTTTACCTTACACTTCAGTTACCAATATTTTCTAACATTAATGATGCATTCTTTTTTTTTTTTATTACTACGAGATTTGGCTCACCCAACTTGGTTTTCGATTGTCTCCGGCACGTGCGGAGCACTTCAGGTACATGTTGCCCTAGGTAACGGGGACCCAGGTTACAGGTTCGTTCGGAAAGAAGTTTGTTGGGAACACTCTAGAAGCTGCGGAAGGCAACGCGGGCCTCCTCCGAAATTAGGTTAATTTAAAAGAATTTCAAATGATATAAAATCATACAAACTTCAGTTTTGTTTAAAGTTATTATTACAATGCCGGGAGGGTCTGCTAGTTTAAAATAAAAATGATATCAATTTGTATAATTTGATGGCGAGTGGTTTGGCGATTTATATAATTTGACGAAATTGGTCGACGGAATAACTAAGTAGTACCGTATTTTTTAATTATTTTCTATTATTTTAAAAAGAAAATAACAAAAAAAAATAATAACTATAGAACAAAACAATTTATATAATTTTAAAAAAGAAAAGAAAAGTAAATAAACATTTATTATTAAATAAACAACAATAGCCGAGTTACCATGTCAATCAAAATAATGTCATTTTGACGCCAATTAGGTACCCCGGTGCGTATACGACATCTGTGCCTAAATATTTTCCTTTTCGTTTTGTTTAAAAAAATGTGAAAGTCATCAATTTTAAATGTTTCAATTTTAAATGAAGGTTTTGTATTTTAAATAAAATGAATGAAAGGATTATATTTTAAATGAAATTAATGAAATACAAAAAAAAAAAAAAAAAAAAAAAAAAAATGCGACGGGAAAAATGTTTGGCCATTTATCAGCTGCGTCCTAATATAAAAATACCGAGTTCTTGATCAGAATCTTTCGATTTGGCGAAAGATTGTTCAAGTAAATTGAATTATGAATAAAAGTAACATGATACATTTTTTAGCAAACATTTAAGGGAGGCCAAACTGGTCGCCAAATTAGTTTAAAATAATAACCTTTTCTAAAGTATGAAAAGAAAAATATCTGTTATGATTAATATTTGAGTTGCCATCATTAGAGAAATGTATTTAAAATGAGAAAAAAATTAATATCTCAAAAACTAAATCGAATTTTAAAATTCTAATACCAGTTTTGAAATCTGCGGATCAATACAGATTTTTGGTGTTAATTTCATCGCAAAGTATTTCATATTTTAGGAGAAATCACCGTGAAACGTAATCAGTTGTTTAATCAGTCATTTCATAGAATCGTTTCATAAATTCGTTTCATTTCCGTCGTTTCATAATATCCGTTTCATAAATTCGTTTCATTAGGATTTTATATATATAGGGTAGATATACATGACGTATAAAACTGAATATCGACTACTAGATGCTCTTTGTTGAATGAAATATGCATACATTGAATTTTACTTACTTTACCGGAAGGAAAAAAAAAAACTAATATAAGAGGGTGTAACAGCAAGGTTTTGCCCTCACATAGAAATAATTGAGTGAAGTTTATGATGAGTCCTTTTCTATATAGTCACCGTGCAGAGTAACACATTTCTGCAAACGGTATTTCAAAGAGAGGGGGGGGGGAAATGTATTACAGGAGGCGCGAAAGTAGACCCAAAAAGAACGGTTTTTTTCTTTTTTGCCGACCCCCACACGCTACATATTGTTGGAAAGGCCTGTGACTACTAATTCATTGTTATGCATTCCCGAGCCCCCTCACTCAAATTTGTCCTCCGGGCCCCCGGGGGCGGAGGTACATGGATGATGTCCGCAAAATTTAGAAAACTGCCCCCGGAGGACAAATTTGGTGGGACTTCGGGCTCGGGAGGTGCGTAGCATGAATAAGTGGTCACAGACCTTTCCAACAATATGTCACATGTGGGGGTCGGCAGCAGTTAGAAAAATGCCCCCCCTTTGGGTCTACCACAACGCCTCCTGGAATACATCCTCCCCCCTTCTTTGAAATACCGTTTTCAGAAATGTGTTACTGTGCGCGGTGACTATATAGAAAAGGACTCATACAATGTAGCAATTTCATAAATTTCACTCAATTATTTCTATGTGAGGGCAAAACTTATTGATACACCCTCGTATCAGCTAACGAATTTGTGCGTTTCAGATTCCCATCTTATGCAGTGGCGCATCGAATGGTGATATTTAGAAGTTTAAAATAACTCCTAAAACATTTAAAATTTGAGATGCATACAAATACAAAAGTTATTGTGTCAAAATACAGGGTGTCCGAAAATTCCTGGACACATTTTAAAATTTAATGTAAAATCAAATAATTGTCGTACAGCAGTGCGGTTTGGGTTGAAATGCTTCTCAGGTTGAAAAATTTTGTTCAGGTGAATGAAAATAATTAGTTCCAAATTTCGATCACAGATGGTGCCACTATATAGCGTCCGTATGTTTACTTTTAAACATGCGTTTTTTCTGCTTTCCAGAATTATTTTGTCGCTGTGACACAAAAAAATGACGATTATGTATGCTGTAACACCCTGTAGATATGTGATGTGTAAATACAAAATAAAAGAAAAAGCATAAACAGCCATTTTTTTTTCTTTTAAGCATACATGTGCATCAAGGCTTCGTATATTTCAGAACAAAGAAAAAATGAACGATAGTGCAAGAAACTAATATCAGCAAAGTACATATGTTACCTATTTCTGCTGTTTTTTACTTCTTTTCTTTTCTTTTATTGTAAGAAAAAGCTTAATTCCTTTATAAAGCCTTGAGACATCTGAATGTTAAATTTATTTTAACTGTGTGCTTTTCAATACGTCAATTTTTACGTGCTACGCGTTGAAGAAAAATTGCTGTATAAACCTGTAAAACATAGAAATTGTTTATTTTATGATAAATAAGGATTCAAAACACATCCCCGGATGAAAATGCTGGCTGCGCCATAGTCTTATGCTTCTATTCCTCTTCGATCGCGAAATCCCATGTTAACCTATGGGACAATTTTATTAGATGATTACTCATTACTTAATATAATTATGAAAATACGGGAGGTAGGGAGGGGACCTGTATGACGATGATTCTTAATTTCTAAAATATATCAAAATTTTTTGAGACTCTCTATAGATGGAATTCAAAACACGGAACATTTGACCTTGAAATATTTTAAAGTTATTTTTAAAAGCTAATCTCTAATCTTTAATGTACGGAAAGACTTTCGCAGCATCTATACCTCCATAGAGGGAGGGGGGGGGAGGGGGCGCAGAAACAGTACTGAATTGCTTTGGCCCCTTTCCAAAATACTGACGCCTGTATTTTGAAGATCAAGGTCAAGTTCAAGCGCTCTACAATTTTCTCTGGTATTGATCCGTTTGAGTCCCGCCGAGGAGACAAACGCTTCCAACGTTATTTGTAATAGAAAATCATTTTCGTGTGAAATAATTAAAGATTGTAACACATATAGGTGCCGTCAAGTAGGGAATGGGGGGGAGGTAGGGCGTTGCTTCTCCCTACATTTTGAAATTTAATTAACTAAATTTTTTTTCTTTCGGATAATTTTGAAAAAAAAAATGTAGTAAAATTTCTTCTACACCAGTGATATGTATATAAAAAAAATGAAACACTAATAGAAAGAAAAACTAAGAATTCTTCTTTAAGAGGGCTTCTCGCTTTCGCCTCCCTCCATCCCACCCTGAACCCCCGTGAAAGTCAATTTTTAGTTCTGTTTTAATATTGACGTACATGCATTCAAAATATTTCTTAAACGGAAGAGGGGGGGGGGGGGGGAGCGGGAGATAGCGAAGGGAGAATGCTGTTTCTTCAAGTCTCTTTTATGAAAAATGTTCGTAGAAATTTTTTTGAGTATACATATATATATATATATATATATTATTGGTTAATTTCTGTATATTGCTTTTTATATTGATATGTTTTTAAAATGTCAAAGCTACGGACCGCTGGCTGCACCTGACACCTGTTCAAGCATCTTGCCCTCTCCTAGGTTCCATTCCCCCGGTTCCCATGGCAAAACATTATTGTAAATGTACCCTTTTATTTGAAGTGCAGCACTTCCATGCAAATATGTTATTGCTTTTTACCCCCGACCCCCCCAAATCCCCATTTTACCCTTATTAAAAGTCATTAAAAATTTCGGTGCGTGTTGTACGGAAATTAAAATTTAACGTGAAAAATATATTTTAAAATAGAAGTTTATTAAGAATATTTTTTACATAAGGTGGTTCGACACACAAAATTTTATGATCTTTATTTATAAATATTTTTTACTCGTTTTTTAATGCATATATATATGTTTCAAATGAAAATCAAATTTCAAATTATTTTTGCTTAAAAGGCGCAAAGACCAACTTAGTGAAAAAGATTCCATGCCGGGAATCGAACCCGGGCCATCAGTATGGCGCACTGACGTTCTACCGCTAAACCACATGGAACGATACCCAGCCTGGAACTTCTCACTATTACAAGTTGGCAAGGCTACAAACGCAGCACAAGATGGAATATTTTCCGTGAGCCACCAACATGGGCAAACACAGACACTTAATTAAATCCAGCATCGAATGAATTTATATTAATATTTGGAAATTTTTCCAGAGAGAAACATTCGCCTTGAATACAATATTTCAAATGAAAATCAAATTTCAAATTATTTTTGCTTAAAAGGCGCAAAGACCAACTTAGTGAAAAAAATTCCATGCCGGGAATCGATCCCGGGCCATTAGTATAGCGCACTGACGTTCTACCGCTAAACCACATGGAAGTTCCAGGCTAGGTATCGTTCCATGTGGTTTAGCGGTAGAACGTCAGTGCGCTATACTGATGGCCCGGGTTCGATTCCCGGCATGGAATCTTTTTCACTAAGTTGGTCTTTGCGCCTTTTAAGCAAAAATAATTTGAAATTTGATTTTCATTTGAAATATTGTATTCAAGGCGAATGTTTCTCTCTGGAAAAATTTCCAAATATTAATATAAATTCATTCGATGCTGGATTTAATTAAGTGTCTGTGTTTGCCCATGTTGGTGGCTCACGGAAAATATTCCATCTTGTGCTGCGTTTGTAGCCTTGCCAACTTGTAATAGTGAGAAGTTCCAGGCTGGGTATCGTTCCATGTGGTTTAGCGGTAGAACGTCAGTGCGCTATACTGATGGCCCGGGTTCGATTCCCGGCATGGAATCTTTTTCACTAAGTTGGTCTTTGCGCCTTTTAAGCAAAAATAATTTGAAATTTGATTTTCATTTGAAATATTGTATTCAAGGCGAATGTTTCTCTCTGGAAAAATTTCCAAATATTAATATAAATTCATTCGATGCTGGATTTAATTAAGTGTCTGTGTTTGCCCCATGTTGGTGGCTCACGGAAAATATTCCATCTTCTGCTGCGTTTGTAGCCTTGCCAACTTGTAATAGTGAGAAGTTCCAGGCTGGGTATCGTTCCATGTGGTTTAGCGGTAGAACGTCAGTGCGCTATACTGATGGCCCGGGTTCGATTCCCGGCATGGAATCTTTTTCACTAAGTTGGTCTTTGCGCCTTTTAAGCAAAAATAATTTGAAATTTGATTTTCATTTGAAATATTGTATTCAAGGCGAATGTTTTTCTCTGGAAAAATTTCCAAATATTAATATAAATTCATTCGATGCTGGATTTAATTAAGTGTCTGTGTTTGCCCATGTTGGTGGCTCACGGAAAATATTCCATCTTGTGCTGCGTTTGTAGCCTTGCCAACTTGTAATAGTGAGAAGTTCCAGGCTGGGTATCGTTCCATGTGGTTTAGCGGTAGAATGTCAGTGTATACTGATGGCCCGGGTTCGATTCCCGGCATGGAATCTTTTTCACTAAGTTGGTCTTTGCGCCTTTTAAGCAAAAATAATTTGAAATTTGATTTTCATTTGAAATATTGTATTCAAGGCGAATGTTTCTCTCTGGAAAAATTTCCAAATATTTATACATATATATATGTATATAAAATATATAAACAAATACACACATATATACAGATTTCCCAAAAAGGTTAAACGCGCTTTAATTTTTACTTTCTTTACAAAAAGAAAGTATTGGATTCGTGAAAATTTTCGACTTCCGGTTTTGGACGGATTTACACGTTTTAGGGGTCAGAGATCCCCAAAAACTTGTTTTTACAAAATGTCTGTCTGTGAGTCTGTCTGTCTGTCTGTATGCGACACAAATTTCGCGGGCGCTCCATCTCAAGAACTAACGCACGAAATTTAATAAATATTTATAGTCAGATATTCTCTGATATAAATTGGTGCTGATTAGTTGTTGGTGTAAATCGCCCAACAGGTAGTGCTGCTTTGCTGCATTTTGCAGGATTTCCGCAATAGCTCTATCTCAATAACTAATGCACGGATTTTTATAAAACTTCAGAATCAGTTAGTCCTTGATATGGGTTGGTGCTGTTTACGTTTTGGTGTAAATCGCCCAACAGGTGGCGCTGCTATGCTACATTTTGCAGGATTTACACAATTTCCACAGTAGCTCTATCTCAAGAACTAATGCACACATTTTCATCAAACTTCAGATTCAAGTATACCTTGATTAATATTGTTGCTGATTATGTGTTGGTGTAAATTACTCAACAGGTGGCCATGCTATGCTGCATTTGTCATGATTTGCGCAATAGCTCTATCTCAAGAACTGATGCACGAATTTCCCCCAAACTTTAGACGTTCACATACGTTGATGATGATTAGATTCTGGTGTACATCACACTATAGGTGGCGCTGCTATGCTGCATTTTGCTGGATTTACACAATTTCAGCGATAGTCATATGGGAACGTCCATTATTACTCTTGTGACCATCAGAGCAAATTTTCATATATAATTCCAATTATTTTATTACAAAATATATTTAGGATAAATTTGATGCAGCCACCTAAAAATACATGTGTTTTATTCTCATAAACCATATGCAATTTGTAACAAAAATTCATTTTACTTGCCTAGATAATAAATGAAAATTTTGTGACTCCTGTGACCACAAAAAAATGCTATTTTCAAAAATTGTGTTTGACGCAGAAATTCTGTGAATTAAATGAGACTAGAAATAAAATTTACAGAATATTGCAGAGTAACTATATCTTTTAAAAAATAATTAATCATTGAACTTACCTGATAACACATGAATTAGTTACATTTGATTTTGTAAAATGCTAAGTGTTACTCTTGTGACATTTTGTCAATAATGGAATTTTAACAAAAATTCAGTTTAAATACTAAACAAAATAATTAAAATAAGTTTAAAAAAATTATTTTTCCATACAAAACAACTTTTAATGATGGTTAAATTTTAAAATAACATAAAAGAATGTAAAAAATTCTAAAATTAATTAGAGTTTCTAAAATCCTCGAGATTTTATCAATCTGGGAGCATTAATGTCAGTCACAATTTGATTCTTTTTTGCCAAATATTGTAGTCATCAGATTCAAACTTGAGAATTCCTTTTGCTTTTCATACCTCTTAGTACTTTATTTGATAATTTTCATTTACTACTTCAACAGTAAAACCATGAATCTTTAAATCATCATATTTTAGAATCACTCACTATAACCACATAGCAACCTCTCAGTTTAATGCTACTGAACAGAATAAATCATTGTCTTCATTATCAATAATATCACTTTTAACTTCTCCTGTATCATTATTTACTTAATGAAACGCAAATTCTTTGTACGAATCATGTTAGTGTATGGTTTGTAGTAGATAGTGTGATTTTTGGTGGTTTTAACGAATTGTATTTGTTGAATGCACTTCACTGTTGGTATTTTCTCTCAAAGTAATGAAACTTTTTATTTCTTCAGCTGATATATGGTGTATGCTTACTTTTGTTTTTCTACGAACAACTTTGACAAAATAAGCAGTTTTCCTTAGAATTGCTTTTTTAGCACGCACTTCATTCCACATCATTATACAGCAGCACAAAATAAATCCACAGCATCTGTACCAGGAATATTTGAAATGTCCAATTAAGTTAATTGCGCAAGAAATCTGATTCATTGCATGCACATTTGCATAGTTATATTTTTGTTTAAATTGGAAAGCACAGCCATCATATAAAAAAGCAAAACATATACACTTTAGGAAAATACAAATTCCCTTAAAGATGCTATGTTGAAATTTTACATACGAGAGCATTTACAGAAAATTGATTATGAGATACATTGTCTGAAATAATAGTATAAGATTTTATTTTATTGGGTTCATACTAAATAATGGCTGAAAAGACAGTCACTTGTGGATATGACCAGTAATGCAGTATTTCGTACCAAAATTTCGTCTTGGCATAAATATGTACAATTTTCAGAAAATTGACTGGCATAACGATTCTTTGAGAAATGTTGTTTTTTTGGCATTATCAAAACAATCCTGTGTACAAACTTGAATGAATGAGTGCCATAGAAATCAGGGCTGAAAAAAACCCGGGTTTTTTTTAAAAAGCCCAACCCGTGTGGGTTTTTTTGGGTTTTATTGGGCTTTTTTGGGTTTTATTGGGGGTTTTTTTTGGTTTCTTTCAGGTTTTTGGAGTTTTTTGCTGCACATTTCTTTGAACAGTGCCAACTATGTTTAATTACTTACTTGTTATGATTCTATTATATATGTAAGATAAAATTTGAATTAAATTTAGAATTTCAGACATCTTTACATAAAAATTAAAAATGATTTGAAAGAACTGCAAGACCCAACCCTCACCAAATTAATGTAATCCAAAGAACTTGTATTTTTAATTTTTTATGACTACATAGGAAAAATGACTATAGTGTATAGGTTATAAATTCATTTTTTTAATAGTACATAGAAAATGTGTTCATAAATGTATTATGTATTTTTGCAGTTGTGGCTGTATTTAATATTTCAATTTTACTTATATGCAGAGTGTCTAAAGAAAAAAAGTTTTTTTTATTCAGACAGGTACAGGCTACAAATGCCTCCTTTATCATTTTCTGATTTTCTACATTATAAACATATTTTTAAGCAACTGTTATAAAAATTTTTTTGATAAATTATATGGACCTTAATGAATGATATGTAACAGTATATATATATATATAATGCTAGCTAAAGTAGCCGGCGTTGCACAGAATTTTAAGAATGTTTGTTTTGAAAAATCAAGGATTGCCTGTTAATTTACGTAATTTTCACTCTTTTTTTATTCTTTTAATCCAGACGACAGATTACCTACTTACTTAGTAAATATAATCTGTGATCTGGATTGAGACCGAGATTAAAACCTTTTGATGAAAAGTTGTTTCCGAGTATTTTGTTATTTAAAGAATTTTTTCATGATTAAAGAAAAATGGAGATTTGTCATCTTTATTTCAGTTCTTCACTAAGAATGAGCTCTAGGGACCTAAACCTTTGTGGAAATTCTAATATACATGCATATACAAGAGTATGTATATGGAATATATTTAAAAATGGCGAAAACAAATTCAGAGAACTTCAAAATGTTAAAATGCCAATTATCTTATCGATCTTATGCTCAGGTTTTTATCATGTTTCAATGTGCTTTTTCAAACTCATATGACATTATACACTGCTCAAAACAATTAAAGGATATTGCAGTTTTAGGTGGATTTTGTATCTGGTAAACTGTTTAGCTGATTGATACATGGTCGACAGACATAGTAGGTTATATGAGAATAAATTACACATGTTTGGCAGAAAAAAATGCATTTTATTGCGCATTTGTGTACTAAAGGAAAAAAACACAATTTGTGCATATGAGAAAAAAAAGAATAAGAAAAGGTGTTTTCTTCAAAGAAAATCATTTTCAGTAGGGGGTATGGTTTCCACGGGCGGCCAGCAACGTTGAACACCTTTGAGGCATGGACTCAATGAGGCTATTAATGACGAGTTGTGGTATTCTGCCCCACTCTTCCAGAAGAGCTCTTTCCAGTTCTTAGAGAGTTTGTGGGGGTTGTTGGCGGCCAGAAACTCGTCTTCCTAGAGCGTCCCAAACGTGCTCGATTGGATTCATGTCTGGAGAACACGCTGGCCATTCCATTCGAACGATTCCTTCCTCGAAAAGGAAATCCTCCACCAGGTTTGCACGATGTGGCCTGCAGTTATCGTCCATTAAAATGAAGTTATCTCCGATTGCTGCAGCGTAAGGGACTACAATAGGTCTGAGGATCTCATCCCTATATCGGCGACCAGTCAGAGCTCCATCTCGAATGATGTAGAGGTCAGTGCGCCCGTCAATGGAGATGCCACCATATACCAACACTCCTCCAACGCCAAATCTGACACTTTCGTGCACGAACGCAGGATTATTCCTACTACCACGGTCCCTCCAGATGAAAATACGCCTATTATCCGGATGCACAGAAAAACGGGACTCGTCAGAAAACAGAATATTGCTCCATTCATTTCTCCTCCAGTTGACATGCTCGGTTGCCCACTCCCTGCGGTCGCGACGATGCCTTGATGTTAATCTAACACATACCATCGGTCGGCGAGCATACAGACCTACAGCATGGAGCCGGTTTCGGACAGTCTGAGTTGAAATCGTGGTGCCTGTAGCCGAGCGAAGGTGTTGTTGGAGAAGAGTAGCGTTCATGGTTCGGTGTCTCCGAGCTGTTAACGCTAAATACCGATCTTCATTGGGCGTTGTTGCCCGTCTACGACCTTGCCCTGGTCTTCGGCCTGCACATCCACTCTCCAAAAAACGGTTCCAGATCCTGGAAATGATACTTTGTGACACTCCAATGGCTTGTGCTACTTCGGCTTGAGTTTGGCCCCCTTCTAACCTACCAACAATTCTCAAAGCTTCTGAATCTGTTAAATGACTTCGCTGAGACATCGTACTCATCGAAACAAAGCAATCACTGAATGCCGATCATCCTTGCCTTCATTCTCTTTTATCCAGTTGAAAGTCAAATTTCATTCGCTGCCGCTGAAGCGACGTTTTTGACGTCGAACTCAAAATTTGCATACTCCACAGTTTGAAAACCAGAAAAATTTGCATTTGTGATTCTCTTCTTCTATTTTTGGCAAAAAAAAATTTCGTTTATATCTTTATTTTATATAAAACTTCAAATATCCTTTAATTGTTTTGAGCAGTGTATATTCACCTGCTGACATCCATTACATTTCCAATGTGACGTAATATTAACTTTTATTAAAAATTTGTCAAACTATTTATTTCATTTTTCATGTGGAAATCTTGCAATAGAAAAGTTATGACGTAATATTAACTTTTTTTATATTCGTCAAACTATTTATTTCATTTTTCACATAGAAATCTTGCAATAGAAAAGGAATTTTTGTGATAAGAATTTTTATTGTGGATTTTTAATTGTTAGCAACTGCTATAACGTAAAATGTTTAAATTTGATAGGAACTTGCTGTTAAATTGGTGATGTTTTATTAATTAAAAATTAACTATAAATTATTTAGATCCTGATTAATTTAGTTGCCTCGGCCGTGTTTTAATACACATATATGTAACATTTCACAATCCTGTCTTCCAAACTGTCGATTTGTATAGAATTACAGACGGACAAATTTTCATTTTTACATATTAGATAATGAATGATAAAAAATAGTCATTTTTTCCTTTTGAATAATTTTAATTTGATGAGGTTTGGGTTTTGCAGTTCTTTCAAATCATTTTTATCTTTTTATACAAAGATGTCTGAAAACCTAAATTTAATTAATTTTTTATCTTACATGTATAACAGAATCATAACAAATAAGTAGTAATTAAAAATAAATGATACTGTGCAGCAAAAAACTTGTATAAACCAAAAAAACCCAATAAAACCCATTTTTATGTGGGTTTTTTTTTGGGTTTTATTAAGTGGTTTTTTTTAAAAAAGCCCACCCGGGTTTTTTTTGGGCGGGTAGGTGGGCAGACAGCCCTGATAGAAATGGATTTGGTTGCTTTCGAAAATTTTGTAAATAATCAGAAATGGTTTCTTCAACTGTTACTTTTTCAAA
The DNA here is from genome assembly GCA_963932465.1 of Maratus speciosus. Classification (NCBI taxonomy): domain Eukaryota; kingdom Metazoa; phylum Arthropoda; class Arachnida; order Araneae; family Salticidae; genus Maratus; species Maratus speciosus. Next base: position 122,924,499 of record OZ010786.1, read on the forward strand.
ATATTTATCAACGTTTTAAGAAAGCAACAGTATTGACAAAATGTTGATAAACGTTTTGTCAATAGCAAAACGTTTATCAAAGTTTTGCTATTTACAATAACTTACAAGAAGTTCTGCATTATGGACTTCCGTTTCAATTAATTCTTTGATGTTATCTTCGCAAATTAGACATTCTGAATTCATACATTCTAATTATGATGTATCTCAGCAGAAAAAGTCATTAAATCCTTCACAGGAATGTTTAATGCAGGAAATAAATCAGTCACTGTATTATGAATTGCTTGAATGTTTTCGTGAAAACGACAAATGCGGATGTTCTGATGAATAATTTTCTATTGTTTTATAGAACTAGGCTTTAAAGCTACAAAGTGTCATATTGCAAACCAACAAGAATCCGAAATAGTAGCGATCTATGTTAATAGATGGCACCACTACACAGTCTGATAGTTAAGGTTTCGCATGCAACCAGAGTATTCCACGCAGTTGTAAGAAGTGATTTGTTCTGAGAGCTGCGTTTAGCAGCTGCTGTAAATATGTAAATAAAAACTATAAGTAATCTTATAGTTATGCCTTCTTCCTTAGTTAAGAATAATAATAAGAGTGCGGCGATATAAAACAAAGGAATCTCCAATTTTTCAATTTAGGAAAGCTTCTTTAACCAAAAAACATATTCTCTTAGTAAATGTCACCTAGGATTGATGAAATTATGTGACTTTTTTATGCCTAACTAATGTAGATTTAGAATAACCTCTTCTTAAATCTTCATTGACATAAAATTCCCCAAATCTGTGGGGGAATTTTTTTGTTTTTTTAGAGAATCTGAGGTTAGCCAGTTCGGCTAAGATGTGTTATTATCCCACCCTCCGCGATGTTGAGTATTTGGCGATTTTTATCGCTCTGGCAACCCCGGCGTTTGGCGTCTAGTAACTTATTATGGCAACCTCCTTTTTTACGACGCGAGAGCGTGCTTTTTGAGTGAACATTCATTTCACTGCCGGGTGTCGTTGCTGACGGTTGCTTGACTCTTGTACCAGATACTCTTTGATATCGTGTTCTATGGCTGTCTTTTTATTTTTATGTTAAATTTATTGGATGTATTTCATTGACTATAGTTTCTGTAGTCCGTTTAAACGCTCTAGCTGAAGTAATTAAGAAATATGAGGAAATTTTGACATGAAAGGGAGGTTTGTTTATAGCGTGTCAATGCGTATTAAGCCTATTTTGGAAAATGACGGCGGTGTTATATTTTGTGCTGTAGATTTCAAGAAAGCAGATGTCTGTTAAGGTATGTTGATAATTTTATGTATATTTTGTTGCTTTAAGAGTTATTTACATTTTGAGATTGCTACAAAACGAGAACTACTGAATTTTGAGAATGCTATATAGCGAAAAATGCTGAATTCGGCGATGTTTTTTTTTCGGTAAATGAGCGCGAAACGCTCATACAACTATTGCTGATTGCCACTTTAGCGAGTTTCGTTTTTTAGGTATATTTTGCTGTTTTAAGAGTTTTTTACATTTTGAGATTGCTACAAGACGAGAACTGCTGAATTTTGAGAATGCTATATCGCGAGAAATGCTGAATTCGGCGATTTTTTTTTCCGTTAAATGTGCGCGAAGCGCTCATACAAGGATTACTGATTGCCAGTTTAGCGAATTTTGTTTATTATTTACATTTTATTTTCGTTGAGCCAAACATGCGTATAAACGGGTGCTTGGCGACATTTACTACTTGGCGGAAAAGGGGTTTTCTCGCCAAAAAAAATCCAAGATGGCGGAGGGTGGGATAATAACACATCTGTTCCGCTAGTTCTCTACTTTTTTCCTTTTTTTAATATTTCCATTCTCTTGCTGAAGCTTTTGCTGGCTTTAAGCCTTTTCTTCACTTTATCATAATATATTTTGTTTTGCTTATTTCTCACATCAACATATTCAATTTCATTCTTACTTTTTCTCTACAATTTTTGGCGCTTAGCAGAATTGTTCCTGCTCTTTAAAACAATGCCATGTATAAAGATGTAAATTTCCGGAAAATATGAAGTTGCGGAAAAAACCGGTCTTTTCCAGTTTTTTGTTTGTTTGTTTGTTTTTTTGGAAATATTGGAAAAGTTGATTTCTCATAAATGTTTCTCAAAAATAAGCTATATTTTCTTTAAAAAAATATACAATAATAAACTTTTTAAATGTTTATGCACACTAAAAAAAATTATTTTACCTTTACATGAATATATTATTAAAACAAGTGGGTAAGTGTGATCACAGATCGCACAGAGGGTTTCGTTTAATATTCCTTTCAAAACACTTTATCCTTTTGAAAAATCTGTTAGTTCCATATTTCAAAACCAGGGGGAGCACTTGATTCTAAACAAACCTGTATCCGAACGAAAATCCGTTTTACATACTATCCGTAGATATATCGAGGAGATTGGGCCCATAGCACCCGAGATAAGTAGGAGCACCTGGCGGGAAAAAATGGAACTGAAATATGTAAGGCTATGGTGCATAATATGAAAGAATGGTCAAAGGGGTGTCAGCAAAAGTTGGAAAATTTCTCCCTGGGTTAAAAGGGCGCAGGTTAGAAAAATTGCTTAAAATACACAAGTTAGAGCCCAGAGGGGTAAATAATAAAAGACTTTTTGAAATTTTTATGATTTGTCGTATGGTCTGAGGCATTCAGCTATACGTATGCAAAATTTCATGTCACCAACTTAATTAGGGGCTCTCTTAGAAAGAATTGCTTCAAATACATATGTGGTAGCTCAAAGGGTTAAACGTAAGACTTTTTCAAGATTTTATGATTTGTCGCCTGGCCTCAGGTGTTCTGCAATAAGTATGCAAAATTTCAAATCTCCAATTTAATTAGGGGCTCAGTTAGAAAGAATGGCTTAAAATACACAAGCTGGAGTTGAAAGGGTTAAACATAAAACTTTTTCAAAATTTATTATTTGACGTGAGATCTGAGGTGTTGAGCTATAAGTATGCAAAATTTCAACCTAAATAGGGGCTCACTTAGAAAGAATTGTTTAAAATGCACATGTGGGAGCACAAAGGGTTAAATGTACGACTTTTTCAAAAATTTTATGATTTGTCGTTTGATGTGAGGTGTTCAGCTATAAGTATGCAAAATTTTACGACTCCAAACTAATTAGGAAGCTCACTTAGAAAGAATTGTTTAAAATACACATGCGCGACTCCAAAGGGTTAAATGTACGACTTTTCCAAAATTTTATCATTTTGTCGTATGATGTGAGGTGTTCAGCTATAAGTACCCAAAATTTCATGTCTCCAACATAATTAGAGCCTCACTTAGAAATAATTGTTTAAAATACACGTGTGGGACCCCAAAGGGTTAAATGCACGACTTTTTCAAAATTTTAGGATTTGTCGTTGGATGTGAGGTGTTCAGATATAAGTATGCAAAATTTCATGTCTCCAACATAATTAGAGGTTCACTTAGAACTAATTGTTTAAAATACACATGCGGGAGCCCAAAGGGTTAAATGTACGACTTTTCCAAAATTTTATCATTTGTCGTATGATGTGAGGTGTTCAGCTATAAGTACCCAAAATTTCATGTCTCCAACATAATTAGAGGCTCACTTAGAAAGGATTGTTTAAAACACACATGGCTGAGCCCAAAGGGTTAAATGTACGACTTTTTCAAAATTTTATGATTTGTCGTATGATGTGAGGTGCTCAGCTATAAGTACCCAAAATTTCATGTCTCCAACATGTATAGTTTCTGAGAACGGGTTCTGTGACGGACAGACAGACGGACAGACAGACAGACAGACAGACAGACAGAGGAGCGAGACGAATAGGGTTTCGTCAGATGAACGAAACCCTAAAAAAGAGAGAAAAAAGCCAGCTTTTAAAAGTTTATCCTTTCACTCTTATAATTATGACAGTAGCTTTTCTTGCTTAATTTAACACCAGTGTTTGTAATACATCATGAGTCTGTTGACATGATTTTTCAGTAGCATTTGTTTAATTATATCAGTAGAGCTAATTAAAAAAAATAACAACAAAAATATCTTAAGTTTCAAGCAATATTACTGCGGTTTGAAAGCAATTTTAAACTGTAGTGTACATCCCATCTACATAGTTCTAGTTTTCAAATACATAAAGGATGCCAGTTTTAAAGAAACAAATTATAGTAGTTCTGGTACTATTATAAATACTATTATCATTTTCAAATCTTCTAATGTTTAAAAATTGGTATTATTTTACAATATTACACCCCCCCCCCCCCCTTACAGTTATAATTTTCATTTTCTGTATATTTAGTTTTGGTACGCTTTCCAGTCTAAACCCAAACTATGTTTTATTAAGTTTTACATTCTTAATATTGAAAGTGGTATATATATATATATATTTTTTTTTTAATGAAGCTTTTAAAACAGGTGGATTTTTGCATATGTTTAAAAATTGTTTTCAACAAGATTTTTCACAGAGTTTTGCTGACATTTTCGTTGCAAAGTCTGTTTGTATGGATTTATATATTTTAAAAATAAAATTTAGACACCTATAAGAATCTATATTTTAAGAAAAGAAAAAAAAATTTCAATTGCATGTTATTATCAAAAGAAATTTTTCTAACAATAGTGAAAAATTACATCTATGCGAATAAAAATAAATGCATGTTTCAAATTTTACGTTACATTTTCCACCTTACCATTTTCATTAATTGGTGTAATATTGAAATAATTTTGCACATGAATTTTCATTTTTAACATGAAAAGTTGCATTTAATTTTCTTACCAGGGATTTGCTTGGATTTTTTTTTTTCAAACGATCATTTTTTTTTGCGAAATTGTGAACTTTTATAAAAATTTGTGAACTTGTAAAAAATGTGATGAAATGTGACGAATGAAATGTGATGAAATGTAAATATTGTGAATTTGTAAAAAATGTAATCGGAATATTGTTAATTAGAAATTATCATATTTAAGTTCTTATTTAGACATTATTGAGATGGTCCTTTGTACGTATATATATATACAGCTAGATAATTGATTCATTGGTGATTGCAGCTATTATATAACAGGTTTTTTTTAATTCTTAAATCATCACATTTGTGAAGGATTTAATTTGGAGATTGGAAAAAAAATTCTGAAATGTCTATTTTTAAGAGAAAGAATTTTGTTAAAGGTCATATGTTGCAAGATGAAAAAACTGTGAAGGATACTATAAAGGACTCGAGTTCTTTTATTAAAAAAAAGATTAATAGAGATAGAGATTAATAGAGAAAAGATTAATTTTTCCAATTTGGAAAAATTAAAAAATAGCCCTTCGGAAAAAAAACTGAAAAAAAAAACTTTTTTTCCCTAAAGTTTCCGGTTTTTTTCCGAGCATTCTCATCTCTAGTCGTGTATAAGAAGCAATATTAAAATCTTTCCTTTAAAATATACTATCAGAATCCTTGCCATAAGAGTTACTATAAGAATCTCTGTAGGTCATACAGAAAAATTTAGTAAAAGAAGCTTTACAAAGCCTATAAAATATCTGATCAGATACCATGTGCTTCAAACCAAAAGAAAGCACACAAAAATGACACGAGTTGAGTTGTTTAAATCTATCTTTAATTACTTGTCATGATTATTTTATAATCTTAAGTAATAACAAAAATGAATAAAAATAAATCCATCCATTAAAAAAAAAAACACTAATAAAGATAATTTATCTTACTTAAAATTTACAAAATAACCTTAATTATGGCTAAAACTATTTCAAGAACTGTTGTAATTACGGAGAAAACAAGAAAACTTTAAGCATTCTGTTTGTTTTGGTTGTAACGCAGTTTTATGTCAAACTATGGACAAAAGTGTTATGTGTTACTCTTGTGACACAGACGTTTGTTACTCTTGTGACAACACCCCAGAGCCTATTCCATGCGTAGCATAAACAAAATATTTAACCCTCCGTCTACCAGACGGGTCCATTGGACCCGACAGGTACATACAAAATATTCATTCAAACCAGAAATTTCTTTAAAATAAACTAAGTATATAAACCAGACAAAAATAAAGTAAATAAATAAGTTAAATAGTTTTAAATAAAAATTCTGGTGTAGAACGTTTTATTAAAACTTGAATAAAATTCCCGGTAGATCTAGGGTTAATGTAAAATCTGTCTTATACCTCGAAATCAGAGAATTAGAAGTTTTGGGTAAAATTTTTATTTAGTTTTTATAAAATTAAAACTTTAATATGTTTTCTGTTACTCTTGTGATATTTAATTATCCAGGAATAAAAAAAAATAGCTTAGGAAATACCTTTTAACTATGTAGATCTGATGGATGTAATAATAGCTTGTTATTTTTAATGCTTAATAATTTCATTTAATGAACAGAAGTTAAAAAAAAAACATACAACTCAATAAGTGGATTTTTATGCTCAACTGTAAATTAATTTTAATACTGTTAGTTTCCAGCTTAGTTCCGGTGTAGACTTATTCTTATGAAATTAAAACTTACAAATTCCTATACAGCAACTTTTTAGCTTTAAACTGATGTATCACACTTATATTTGCGTTTAAAATAATTTTTCAGGAAAAATTTTCTATTGCCATATGGACGATCCCACATGTCATTCCCCCTCCCCATTCTCCCCCCCCCCCACTTTTTACGGGTGCTCTTTCATCTTCACCTAACACTTCATTTATAATGGCTGTTTCATAACAATAGAAGCCATCAGTCCATCAGAAGAAAAAGATACATTCCAAAGATATAAGTTCGATTGAAAAAAAAAAAAACTGTTTAATTCTTTGAGCAGAAAGAAGAGGTTACACACACCTGCAATTTTCATGACACTAATAGAATCATATAACTGCCAATTTGTACGGTTTTTTTACCTCTAAAATTTAATACAAAATTTTGCCCTATTTAATCGTTGACAATTGTTAGATTTTGGCGATTGAATTAGGCAAAGTTTACTGGTAAGTTTTAGAGGCAAGAAAAAATCTTACAAATTGGTAGCTATGCAATAGCGTAGTACTGCAGCAAAAAGAAAAAGACAAAAACAAAACTGAAGCAAAATTGACATTCAACAAACAAAAAACTATTAAGAACTTTTTCAAATAAACAATTTCATCCCCCCTATTTCTTAAAAGTAACGGAAATGTACATCAAAGAAATGTTATTAATACCATAAAAATGAATGAATGTGAAAATTTATATTTCATCTCCTTAGTGGATGACGATTTGTGTAAATCCGGTTTATACGAGTTTTTTGAATATAAACTCGGATAATCGGGACTTTACTGTATAGCAAATTTATATTTAACAGTACAAATACCAACTATAAAAAATGCATTCAAGATTCTAAATAATTAGAAAAAAAAAACACTTTACAGAGGGCATAGTAAGCTATATGTCATTAGCTAATCGGCAAAAGATCATATGATATTGCATTGTACTCGATAAAAGATTACCAAGTGATCAAATTATCGAAAACTAATAAGCAAAGGCTTCAAAATCGATTCATTTGTAGTCGGGATGCGATGCTCGACAGGTGATCTGCCTTGTGGACAAGAAGTCATATCTGCCGACCCCGAAAAATGAGATCGCCAGGACGAAATATAGTCGAGTTAGGTCTTTCGGCGGAAGTTCGGCCAAGGATTATTTGCTGTTAGGGCTTTTTAGACACTTTTAAAATTTGAAATCCCCGTTTTAAAAAATAGAAATTTAAATTTAGAGATTAAAATTCAAACTTTTTAAATGCTTTAGTAATTGTGTCTCAGTGATTGAAACTGCCTTTGCCCCTGTTAAGTTAGTTATACCGCATCGCATCTTATAACTTTAAAAGATCGTTTTGTCACATTTCATAAGAATACTGTTAATATCATGAACTTCAATTGACAATATTAGACTGTTTGCTTATCTTTTTAATTCTTACTCTACTCCATGTATTTAATGTTTCTTTTTTTTTTAATGTAACTTTTTTCTTCGTAATGTTTATTCATATTTATTTTTCTTAATTAAGTTAATTTAATCTTGTTTGTTAATTATCTGCTGAATAATTCAAGTGGTTATGGGCCCACCAGACTTTCATTCCATTGCGCGATAGTTACGGTAACGAGAATTAGGCCTAACCAAGGGAAAAACGTGTTTCAAATTTGAACTGTGTTTGGTTAGTTAATTAAGATAAAAAGATGGAACTTTTTACGACAGATAAACTTGTTGGCTCTGAGAATTGGGTCAGATGGAAATGGATGGTGGAAGGCTTGCTAATGGAAAAAGAAAATGCGTTCGAGGTGTGCTCTGGCGAGATCGTACAGCCAGAATCGGTTCCCGACGACGCTGAAGATGCAGATCGGAACAAATATAACAGTGACTTAGCCAGCTTCAATAAAGGCAACAGAGCGGCTCGAGGTATTTTTTCAAGAACTCTAGATAGTAGAATAGGCGACCTCGTATCGATGTGCAAAACTGCAAGAGAAATATGGCTGAAACTACACGAACAGTTTGAGCAGAAAAATACCCAAGCTCAATATGCGTGCCAGATGCAGTTTTCATCGTTTGTGCGAGATCCAACAAATTCAATGGCTATGCACATAGCAAAACTAGATCGCCTTGTGTCACGGATGTCTGATTTAGATATCAAACCAAATGACTTTGTAGTAATGAGTAAGCTTCTGGAAACATTATCTAGTGGCTTTGAGCCACTTAAAATGGCTTGGTGTGCAAGACTTGAAGAGCAACAGACACTAGTGGAGCTGAAGAAATTACTTGTTGCAGAAGAGCAAAGAAGAATGACAGAATCTTCTAGAGAAACTGGATTAAGTGCCTTATTTGCCAAGTCTAGTTTGGGAAAGGTTCACAGTGCTACAGAAAAGTATGACAAGCATGCAAACAAGCAGGGGAAGCAGTATAAATGCTTCAGATGTGGTAAAAGGGGCCTCATGAAACGATACTGTACTGTTAAGAACTTTAATAATGTGCATGAGAGAAAACCAAAAGATGAAGTTTTTATTAGTGAATGCCTTGTAGCCAATAGTGATGACACATGGGTCATTGATACAGGTGCCACACAACATATAACTAACAGAAATGATGTTTTTCAATGTTTCACACACTATAAGTGCCCAATAGAAGTAAGGGTTGGTAACAGTTCCACAATGAAAGCATATGGTCATGGTAGAATATCTGTGAAAATGTTAGTTAATGGCAGCTGGAAAGACAGTGTAATGGAAAATGTGTTATATGCACCAGATGCTTCGAGAAATTTATTTTCTGTAAGTCAAGCTCTAGACCATGGGTCAAAATTTAACACGTGTAACGATAAATGTGAATTTGTAAAACCGAAAGGGATTGTTGCTGTGGGAATACGCCAAGGTAACCTATTCAGATTGCTATGCAAAATAATAGTACCTGAGGTAAACAGTGCAACTAACATTGTTACAGTGCCCTCTTCTGAAGCTCAATTTGCTGAATCAAACTCGCTTCAACTCTGGCATAAGAGGCTTGGACATTTGAAAGCAACATGTGAAAAAGTTTCTTTACACTCAAGGTATAGAAGTGCAAAATGATGGTGAGTTTTGCGAGGCATGTGTGTTAGGAAAACAACATAGACTACCATTTCGAAATCGTCAACAACGAGCTAAGGATGTTGGGGAGGTTATCCATACCGATGTCTGTGGACCAATGGAAAAAGAATCTTTAGGTGGTGCCAATTACTATGTATGTTTTACTGATGATTACTCTAAATTCAGAAAAGTGTATTTTCTCAAGCATAAGTCTGAGGTCCTGTCAAAATTTGAAGAATTTTGTATTTTCTTCAAAAATCAAACACAGAAACCAATCGAGGCAGTTCTTAGTGACGGTGGTTTGGAATATGACAACAAAATGTTGAAAAGTTTGCTTCAGAAAATGGGAGCAGAATTTCGATACAGCACACCCTATATACCTCAACAAAATGGATCTGCTGAACGAAATAATCGAACTCTTGTCGAGTTAGCAAGATCAATCATGATTGGAAAAGATTTACCAAAATCCCTGTGGGCTGAAATAGTCAATGCTGTAGTACATACATTGAATCGTGCTGGAACATCAGCAGTTGAACAAAAGTACCCTTATGAAGTTTTTGTGATAAAACTCCAAGACTCAATCATTTTCGAATTATTGGCACAGGATATTTTGTTCATACCCCCAAGCAGAAGCGCAAGAAGTGGGATCCGAAAGGCCGAAAAGGCATTTTAGTTGGCTACTTAGATGATGTTGATGGTTATCGAGTATGGTTCAAAGATACAAGAAAAATCGAGAGAACAAGAGAAGTAGTGTTTTCTCCTGAATCTGTATCAACGTCGACCATTGTTGCAATTGAGACGGAACAGCTTAGCATAGATGAAAGTCCTGCTCTTGACAGTGATGGAACTAAGTTTCATGCAGATGAAACCTCTGAAAATGTGCAGCATGATAGAAACCTGAGGAATAGGACGCAGTTAAAGGCACCTGAACGTCTTATTGAATGCTGTATTGCAGAACAGATCGAACCAGAACACCACTACCAAGCAGTTAAGTCAGAAAAGGCAAATGAATGGCAAGCTGCAATGGATGAGGAAATCAAATCATTATCAGAAAACGGTACTTGGTACTTGGTATTTGACAGACCTACCAGAGGGAAGACGAGCTATTACAAACAGATGGGTATATAAATTGAAGTGCCATGCTAATGGTGACATTGATCGGTTCAAAGCTAGGCTTATAGTTAAAGGATTTTCTCAAAGAAAAGGTATAGATTATTCAGAAACCTTCAGCCCAGTTGCACGTTTTGAAACTATTCGAGCCTTGATAAGTGTTGCAGCAAATGAAAATTTAGATCTGGTACAGTTTGATATTAAAACTGCATTCTTATATGGGACATTAGAAGAAGAAATCTATATGAAACAGCCCGAAGGATATGATGACAACTCAGGCCATGTGTGTCGACTAGTTAAAAGCCTCTACGGATTGAAACAGACACCAAGATGTTGGAACAAGCGATTTAAAGAGTTCCTGGAAAAGTATGGTCTAACAGAGAGCAGTGCTGATCCATGTTTGTTTTGCAGTAATGAGAAAGAACAGAAGTTATTATTAGCATTACATGTTGATGATGGACTTGTTGCCACAACTCCTCAGATCAAGAATCATTCCCTTGAAGAATGGCAGCGCGAGTTTAAGGTAACATACAAAGATGCTGAATATTATCTTGGTGTAGAAATAAAAAGGCTAACAAGTGGGGATATTGCTATTAGTCAACAAAATTATGCTAATAAAGTTTTGGAACGATTCAACATGAAAGATGCTTACCCAGTTTCTACTCCCATAGAAAAGGATAATGTCTCAGGGGAAGATAATGTAGAGATTGATTCTGACAAAGTCCCTTACAGGCAAGCTGTAGGCAGCTTGATGTACATGGCTGTTGCTACCCGTCCAGACATTGCCTTTGCTGTGTCATATTGTTCTCAGTTCTTGGATAAAGCTGAACAGAAACATTGGTCAATGGTAAAACGAATACTAAAGTGCATCAAAGGAACACCTAATTTTGCTTTAGTGTTTAAGTCTGATTTTCATTCTGGTGTCTTAGAAGCATACAGTGATGCAGATTATGCCAGTGACACAAAAACCAGAAAGTCAGTATCTGGTATTGCATTTTTATACAGTGCAGGAGCCATTGACTGGGCAAGTTGTCGACAGCAACGTGTCTCATTAAGTACCACAGAAGCAGAGTATATAGCTGCAAGTGAGGCAACCAAAGAAATGGTTTGGCTGAAACGCCTCTTTGATGACATTGCCCCATTAACATCAACTCCTATTCTGCAAGTTGATAATGCAAGTGCAGTTCGTTTGGCTAAAAATCCTGAGTTCCATCAGCGAACTAAACACGTGGATATTCAATATCATTTTGTAAGAGAAAAGTGTTTAATTGGTGAAATCAGTGTTCAGCATATTGATGGTGAATATCAAATTGCAGATATTTTTACAAAAGCCTTACCTAAAAAACGTTTTGAAATGTTAAGGACTCTCCTGGGTATGGTAAGAGTGCCATAATTGCAAATTCAAGGGGAAGTGCTAATATTATGAACTTCAATTGACAATATTAGACTGTTTACTTATCTTTTTAATTCTTACTCATACTCCATGTATTTAATGTTTCTTTTTTTTAATGTAACTTTTTTTCTGTTGACTTGTGTGTCAACAGTGTGATTTGTTGATATCGTAGCTTGTTCCATGGCGAAAGTCAGTTAGCTATATTTTTATTTATTAAAGTAATCTTCGTAATGTTTATTCATATTTATTTTTCTTAATTAAGTTAATTTAATCTTGTTTGTTAATTATCTGCTGAATAATTCAAGTCTTTTTGCTGAAGTTAGCGCAACGGCAACGTTAGATTCTCCCGGCATCCCGTGGGCCGAATTTGAGCCAACATCTTGCCCTGGGCAATCAATCATTCAGCTCGCGGCTAATTATAGTTAAAAGACGCCCAATTTGATAGTGACGACCTCTGGCAGAAATAAAGCAAAATATCTCATACTTAAACCGTTGTACGAGTCTCAGGAGAGAAATTTTTAACATCTAAATCATGCACTAATATTCACGCCACTTTGCTCTCCAGGGTCGCCTCAAGATAAATCTAACGCCCGTTGTCCGTAAAGGATTAAAGTATCAGTTCCCATGCCATTTGGGCCTGGTTTAAAAGGACTCATGTAATCAAAAAGAAATAAACCAGGTCCCCTTAAAAGACTGTGTCTTCCTTTATCAGGCCACTACCCCCTACATACTAAATGCCTCTCGCATTCACTGTTTTCCCCATATAAGAACTGGAAGTCAGCTTAGCCCCAAAATGCTGTGCCATCTATCGGTGACAATTGACATGATTTTTAAAAACCTATAGATAATTAACGTAGACAAAAGTTGTTTTGAGAATATTTAAATAGAAAATTTTAAAATAAATTAGCTTAAAAAGCAAAATTTGTTAAAAAATTTTTGTTATTTATTCCTAGAATTTCACTTTTTTTTTTCTCTTTTCGTATTTATTTTAATTGTTGTATTAAATGATATTTTTTCTATAAAATATTTGAAAAGAGAAATTATTTCATAATTTCTCTTCAATTTCAAATGATGAATGATAAAATAACGCACATAATTTATTTTATTATATGAATTTTAAATTATATGTTCTTTTTAAAAATTAATTATAATATATAAATTAATAGCACTTACATTTACTTGTAAATAGATTTCCATCAAAAGTAAAATAAACAAGGTTATTGAAGTGAAAATATTTATTAACACTATAAAATGGTACATAAATTTTAATCAATGGATCAAAAACTATGAGCAAGTTTAAAAAGGTTATTGCAAAACATAAAAGTATTTTATTAAATTAAAATTTACTAAATAGTAAGACATGTATTTCTTTCAGGCAAAATAATAATAATAAACAAAGTTAATGTGTCAGTGAAGGACAATCTTAAGGAATTGCTTTAAAAATAATTTTTAATTAATAATTATAATTATTATATTCCTGTTTTTTTTTTTACATTATATTAATCTATCAACAATATTTAACTAACTTCATAGTTGTACTTCCCATCGTGAATTAAAATTTAATTCTAATAACATAATTACTTGACACTCCAGTACTAGTACCATACAGTTGCCTCAATAAATAGATTGCAGTATTTTTCTGAAATTCCCTATTTAATATTTTCTATCTAAAATAATTAAATCATTGATATTGTGATAATAATACTATAAATATTAATTACCTTTATCATAATAATGAAACTAGCAAGTCTTTTTTTTTAAGTGTTTAAAAAACATTTAACTCACAGTTTCATTTCTTTTATATTTGAATTATTAATTATTATAAATAATCATCAAGTACTTTCAGGAATGAAATTATTGATATATTTCAATTGTACAATATTTATATTGCTTCAAAACATAATGCTATGAATACATATTTATTTTGATCACATTACTAATTCGTATTCGATTTCATCGAGTATCATTTATTATTATTATCATTATTATTTTGCTGGAAGAAATTTAAATAATTTTGAATGTTATTGTATTTTCATTTTCATACAGAAAAGGCTTAGCATAATTATTTGATAAAAAGAAATACTTTGATCTATCATTTTTATTATTAATAATAACAAAATTATTTCAGATTCTTTTAGATTAAGGTACTCTTTTCCTTTTAAGACATTGTAAATTAATAAAAATACATCTTATTAATAGCAACTGTACATTAATTTAATTTATTATTATTCAACGGAATGTTATTAGAAACATGTAAATAATAGTAAAAATATCTATTTGTATTTTTAAAAATACAATGAAAAAAAGTTAAAAAGACTCGTTGACTGTCTTCTACAGGAATGGTGAAAAGAAATATTTTCCTTTATTTTGCTGGATGAACACCAGTAAGGCACACAGCAATGTGGCAATTTATAGAGAATATATTAACTTCATTCAAAGTAAACATTCTGTTTAAAAAAAATCACAAATTACTGCAAAAAATAAAAGAAATAATAGCTTTCAAAGGCAGGTCTATGAGGCGATCCATGTAAATACAGCAATAACATACCCCAAACAGTAGCGCCATCTATCAACCTTGCTGACTTCCATTTTTGAGTCAAATGCGAGAGGCATGTAGTATGTAGGGGGTAGTGATCAGGCACGCATTTTCTCTCGGACTTTCATTGGATCCCGTATAGCACTCACGGCCCGCGACTATAGGAAAAGGCTAAGAGCTCAGAGGGAGTGATCCGATGTATGCGCGGACTCGTCTCCGGTCCCCGCCCCTGCCTCCACCGGACCTGCGACAGAGAACCAACCCTAAAGCCTAGAATTCCTTACACACACACACACACACACATATATATATATATATATATATACATATATATGTATGAGTGTGTGTGTTGAAAATCTAGTTACAATATAATTTTCCTTTTTCCAACCAGATAGCAGCAATGTTTTGGTTTTCAGTAACTAATTGCTAGCCACATGATTTAATAGTCTTAAATCTGATTACATCCTCACTTGTTACAATATTGTGGGTCAACTTTCTTAAGTTTTTGATTCTTGTCTGTAATTGAGGATTGAGGTATTGTGCTATAATCATTTTTCAATTTTTAATATATTGTGTGAGGATAATTTTTCTTTAGATCTTTTGGATTTTTATCATGTATTCTGTTTTATGATGCGCTATTAGGAGCTAAATTTTGTCATTTTAGGCTTAATGCCAACAAAATTGGATGAAATAACGCATCTTCACTATGAATTAAACCTGCAAGCTCCTCTGACGATTCTGTGGGTTATTCATAGTTTCTTATTTTACTTACTGGTCTTCTATGTTCATATCTTATTCATCTTTAGAATTTTACCATTTGTTCATATATTTGTGATTTCATCTTTATTATATATATATATACACACATATATACACTAATACAACGTTTATAATGGCAGTAACTGTTTGCTTTTATGTTTTTCAAATTTTCAGAAAAAATAGATACGCTGTAAAAAAAAATACGATCCGCTTTCCTGTAGGAATCGGAAAAATAGTTGCCCTTATCGTACCGGAAATTTTTACGACCCAGCTCGGAATAAAATCCGTAAAATACCGTTTTATTGACTATTTCCTTTTTTTTACGGATTTTATTCCGAGCTGGGTCGGCAAATTTTCCGGTACGATAAGGGCAACTATTTTTCCGATTCCTACAGGAAAACTAGTCGTATTTTTTTTTTTTTTTTTTACAGTGTATAATAAATAAACTAACTTAGTGGGGATTTTGTCCGGAGATAACTTCACCCCAAATTGGCATTAAAAATGCTGGTTGTAAATAAAGTCAATGTAAAATCTACAAAATCAAATTAATATATATGAATCTAATTGATTTGTAAAAAAAAAAAACGCATTAAGGAATAAAAAATTGCACTTACCATATTACAGCATCAAGTATAAATAACTTTTCAATCAAAAGTTTCCCTCAGTAAAACCACGCGCGAAAATGTAAATAAAACAACAACGGAAGTAATGCCAAACTAAATTTTTAAAATGCTGAATTAAATAATTTATGTTTCAGCTACTGCTGCAATCTATCAGAATTCGGCATTGCTAATTAGTAAAAAAAATTATTTATTACATGTTTTGTCTTTATTTGCGGGGTGGGAAAAAGTCACCTCGGTTGACAACACTTCTTACAGGATATATTTAAGTCATGCAAGAAAATGATGGCATTTAATCGGTAATGCAGCTTTGGCTAAAAGTATTAATCAACCTCTTTTTTAAATATATTTGTAAAAGTATACAAATATTAACTGCAAACACTTATGAATTTTCTTTTTTAATTATATAAAGTTTGCTAAAAAAAGAAAAAAAGTCAACAAACGAACAACTCATCTTTTAATAAAACAATTTTCTTTAAAAATAGTTTTTATAATAATAATAATAATAATAATAATAATTATTATTATTATTATAAAAACTATATATATATATATATATATATATATATATACATATTAAGATTTTTTTCGTTACTGAAGACTAAGTTATTTATATTTTGGCATTTTCTGCAAGTGTCAGGATTATCTTTTAACTTGCATAACACAACAATGAAACTTACAGAAAAACAAAGTAGTTAAGTACTTAAAAAAAATATTGAAAAGTAAAATTTTTGTTTATCGAAAACACTAATGTTTGGATTGATTTGTAAACTTATACATCCATGCTTTTGACGATTGTGGTTCGTTTTAAAAATATAATGTTCTTCATAAATCATAACTTTTTAAAATAGTTTATTAATAATTTTCTTAATTAAAAATGAGTTTTTAAATCGGAAAAAAGCCTGGAATATGTCTAGGTCTGTTTATTATATTTCAATAAATAAAAAAATATCGGACAATTTTTGGGGAAGATATTTTGCCATGTGGATTCAACATTAGCATCCTCAAACTTTGCCCTTTTCTATGTCTATGTATATTTAAGAAAAAATATATATAAATTATACTTTTTTAAAGGCTGTACTATTGATGCAAGAAACTCAAATATTTCATCAAAAGTGACTGTCAGCGTTTGGAAATTTAAAGTTGGAACAATTTTTAATATGTAAACGACACCCGTTTCAAAAATTCTGTTGTATTCTAAAAGTAGGTATAATTCTCATTCGAACGGGTACATTTCTTACCCCTATATAACAATTTGGTGATAAAAAATTGCAAAGGGTGATCACTTTTTTTTTCTTTTTTTCCAGGCTGTTACTATACATGTGTACAGATGTTAGTATATAGGGGATTTCTTATGCAAAATATGCGTTTATATTGCTAAAAGAAGACATTATTTGAAATCCAAAGGTACCTGTAAACGACACCAACGCGATTTTATTGCAGACGATTCGCGAAAAAAAATGATCGGTTCGGGCATTTTTTCTTTCTTTCTTCCTTTAATAAATGAAACTGTTTATTTCGAAACGAACATTTTCCTAATACTACTTCCTCAAGTACAAGATCTTAAGCTCTTATCACACATGTCGCCATTTTTTGCAAGACATTTTTCATAAAAAAAGAAAAAAAGTTCTTTTATCTAAAATTAAAATTATCTCAAAATTTGAAAGCTTTTCTTAACTTTTTATTACATTCATCGTTAGTAACGTTATAAGTCATTGACATTTTCATCAATAAAATGGAGTTTTAAGTCTAAAAATATATTTAATCATGAAAAATATCAACAAATTAAATACTACAAATATACTTAAATTGCATTATGTTGCGAAAAACACGTTTAAATGTTTTCGAATCAATTTTCATTCAAAGAAATAATAATAATTATCTTGGATAACAGTGAAGGAAAAAATAATCTTAAGCAACAATGACGCACGTGATCGGATTGAAAGGCCTCATTTTGACATCATTGCTGCAATGGAAAGGATTTGATAAAGAAAACGAAACTTGTAAACACATTTCGACTGATTGTGACAGCGACAGCGAAATAGGGATGACAATTAAAGAATATAGGAGGACTTAAGAAGTAGTTTTTAAACAATCTAAATATGTAAGAAGTGGGATTGTTGAAAATTATTAAATATTTACAAGAATGATTAACATTCAAACTAATTATTAATGTAGCTAATAAAAGATAATTTCAATTTCAATTTGAAAATGAAGAAAAAGAAGAAATCTAATAATCCCTATGGTTTTCATTTTCTCCCTTTTCTCCACAATAATGCAGCAATTTACAATTTCGACTTACGTAAAATTCAAGTTACATAAAAGTTTGCGGAACGCATTACTTACGTAAGTCGGGGGGATGCATGTAGTTTGAAATAGGCGTTTTTATGTATTGTTACTAGAATTTAAAAAGCTCAAATAATAAGATTTCCAAGAGCACTTTTCGATTTAAAAATATATTTACATGTGAATCTCTCTATTCTAAAAAAAGGTAACTACCGCTGTCACCGCCGCCGCCGGTTTTGAATTTTTTGTGACCGGAGGTCTTTCTTCGTTAATATTAAGAAAAATAATGCATACAAAAATATGAAAATCGGTAGTATTACACAGAAATGTTTGATAAACACACTGATGCAGACAGTTTTCAAATCGAAGAATTATTTTAAGAGATATTTAATGCTAAAGTTGGACAAAATCGTTCCACTAAAAAAGTTTTATAGGAGCAAAAACTATACATCAGAATTTAATAATTTTTAGATCATTTTATACGTTATAATTTCCCGGTGTGCAGAATTCATTTAATTTTTTAATTTGACTCATTTTTCGAGGTTTCATTTCTATTTTAAATTCAAATTTTCAGCATTTCGAGAGATATTTTTTACTTATTTTAGAAAATTGTACTAATTTAACCTGTTGCCACCTGTATAAACAACGGAAACAACAATGTTTGCTTCAAATTAAAAAATTATTTACACGTGACTATTATAAACAGAAAAAATCATTTGGAATTGGAATTAAATAATTATGTACAAAAAACAGGAACTTATTAAAAATTACGTCATAAAAAGTATACACGTGAATTTTAAAAGAGAAAGGATATTGTAAAATAATAAATTCATTAATATGCGTTAGAAGTCTTAAATAGGAGAAATTACGTCATATTTACGTCACATTACAATTATTACATAAAATGAACACAAAATAATATTACAAAACAGTTTAAATTTAGAAATTGCGTTAGACATTTATCTGATATTTTGAGATGATCTTTTCAACTATTTTTGTTAGGAAAGCGCAAATAATATTTCATTTCTAACAAAAGTATTTTCACGTGAATATTTAAAAGAGAAATAATAGCTTGGTCAAAATTACGTCAGATTAAAAACGATTAATTTAAAATGTCTCATTTAAAAGAACTTTCTTTTTGCTTTGTTAAAAAATACCAGGAGACAAAGACTCTGTTTACTTAATTCTTTTTATATTAGCTAATTTTGAAATGTTGTTACACGTGTCTACGTGATCAAGTTATTTTTATTTCGAAGTTTTATTTGTATTTTTATTAATGTTGTACTAATTTATTTGTTCTTTCGTTATTTAAAATAAAAATTATGTCAATTTGTATAATTTGACGAAATTGGTCGACTGGATAATCAAGTAGTACCGCAGAGGATTTGGCGTTAAAATTCCCCAATCAAAGAGAAATGAATAGAAATCCGTTTATAGGGAGATCGCCACTGTTTTTTAAATTATAAATCAATCTTTCGAAATATTTTTAAAGCCGATCAAATTAGCGTGCATTTAGAGTCTGCGGTGTCTGGACGGGGGTTGGCGAGCGTAGCTCGTAGGGGGCCGAGCCCCCTAGTAATTAAAAAAGAAAGAAAACTTAAAACTAATTTAAAGTAATTTTAAACGATATTTTATAGTGCAGTTCTAAAAATCTGGCGGCAGCGACACTATAGGAGATCGCCACTGGTCATTCAATTTTCTGTAATCCGGTTATGTTTTTAAACAGAGAAATTAACGTGCTTTAAGAAGCTGCAGGGACTGAACCGAGATTGGGGAGCGTAAGCTCGTAGGCGGCAGAGCTTAGCAGGGATGTAGTGGAGGGTATACGGGGGTATACGCCGTATACCTTCTGGATTTTTTAAGGAACACCGTATACCCTGTGTCTCTCAATAAATGTATAGTATATACACTCAGGGTATACCCTCTGTTTATTTTACGACTTCACCACTGGAGCTTAGTAACTGTATATAAATTAAAAGCAGTTTATTTATACTGTATATAGTTGCTTAAAATATACCAAGAAATATTTAATTTTGTTATTGTTAAAATTTAAGTTTATATTAAAATTGTATTTTCAATATATTTTACCATTCTTGCCTGCAGTTAATTTTTACGCCATCATTTACGCGTGGCTTCAAGTAATTTATTTCATTCTGTTTATCAAAAATATACATTCTGTTTATATAAAATATTTAATGTGACTAGTTGCGTTGCACGGGCCTTAAATAACCTTATACATCTCTCTATTCTAAAAACAAAAAGAGTAACTAACAATGTCACCGCCGCTGACAATGAATTTTTGGTGACCAGAGGTCTTTCTTTGTTAACATTAAGAAAAATATTGCATATAAAATTATGAAAATTGGTGGTATTATTGAGAAATGTTTGATAAACACGCTGATACAGACAGTTTTCAAATCGAAGAATTATTTTAAGATATATTTAATGTTAAAGTTGGTCAAAATCGTTCCATTAAAAAAGTTTTATAGAAGCAAAAACTATACATAGGAATTTAATTATTCTTAGATAATTTTACATATTAGAAGTTGACAGTTTGCAGACTGCATTTTTTTTTTCATTCATTTTTTGAGGTTTTTATTTCCATTTTAAATTAAAATTTTCAACATTTCGAGAGATATTTTTCACATATTTTAGAAAAGGGTATTATTTTAAATTGCTGCCTGTTTTAAAAACAGGGGAAAGAATAATATTTCCTTCAAATTAAAAATTTATTTACGCGTGGCTATAAAAAACACAAAAAAAAAACTTTCAAATTAGAATTAAATGATTACGTGTTAAAGGCAGGAAAATATTTCGTCATAAGAACTATATTTACACTTGAATTTTAAAAGAGAAAGAAAATTTAAAATAAAAAATTCATTATAATGGTTAAAAGTCGTAAATGGAAGAAATTACGTCGTATTTAAAATGGCCAAATAATAATGCAAAACAGTTTAAATTTAAAGACATATTTTATATTTTGAGATAATATTTATTACTCTGAATTCTAAGACAGCGCAAATAATATTTATTTTCGAACAATAAAAGTATTTTCACGTGAATATTAATAAGAGAAAGAAAACTTTGGTGAAAATTACGTCAGATTTAAAACGATACATTTAAAATGGCTTATTTAAAAGAATTTCCTTATAGCGTTGTTAAAAAATACCGGGAGACAATGACTCTGTTTATTTTATTCATTTTACATTAGCTTATTTTCAAATTTGTATAGTACTTTAAAAAAAAAGAAAAAGGGTTGAATTCAGACTTTTTTCTCCGAATGAGATTTAGTGTTCTTGGGCTCCATTGACTCACCGCCTTGGGGAATGCTACGCTTTCTCCGGTCTGTTTTGAAAAAACCTTCGTATTTGTATGATTTAAAATTTTTAAACTGAAATCTTTCCAAACGAGCTTAATGTTGATACTCCACAGTCTACGGCAGCGTAGACGCAGGTCTGCATTTGCAAACGGATCTAGAATTTGTATGATTTTATATATATTAAACGAAAGTCTTTTTAAATGAACTAAGGAACCTTATTACAGTAATAACTTATTATAATGGACTAAAAGTTTGAAAATGGATTCCTTTTATTAATATGGAAAAGTCCCAGGAAAACACACAGAAAAAAAAAAAAAAAAAAAAAAAAAAAAACGTTAAAAATCTCATAAAAAAATCGCTGAAATTTCAACAATCGGAAAAAAACAAAATTTACTATGTAGGGGCTAAAAGATTAAAATCGAATTTCTTTACGAATGTAATGAAAAATAGCCGCAAAACGTGAAATAACTGTAAAAAATCGCAAAAAAAAAAAAAAAAAAAAAAAGAAGTATTTAAAAATAATTCTGAATAAACTTTATCGAACAGAAGACAGAATTTACTATATTCGGCTGAAAGATTAAAAGTATATTCCTTTTACTAATGTGAAAAAAACGCAATAAACCCGTTAAAAATTGGATGAAAAATCGATAAAAATTCAAAAATCGCAGAGGGAAAAATTTACTAAAATAGGCTAAAACATTAAAAGTGGATTACTTTTACTTTTACGATTGTAAAAAAGTCGCTTCGGAACGCGAAAAAAAGATAAAAATCCCATAAAAAATCGCCAAACATTAAAAAATCGCGCAGGATAGCATTCACTATATTAGGCTAAAAGTTTGAAACCGAATTATGAAAATCAAAAAGTCGCCGCAAAACCCGAAAGTAGTCAAAAAATCGCATTAAATCGCTGTACGAATTCCGAATAAACCGAATAAAGAAAGCAAAAAATTTACTATATTGGGTAAAAGATTGAAACCGGATTCCTTTTACCAATGTGGTAAACGTGAAAAAACGTTAAAAATTGCGTAACAAATTAAGTTAAAAATCTAATAAAAAAAAAATCCAAAAAGTGACACACAAATACCTATCTTTATTAATATAGATTAAATATAAAATATAATCGCTTTAATCGCCCTTCCACGAGTTTTTGTAAATTCTTTCACGGTTAGATAATTTTACGCATATTTTTAAAAGTAATTTTAATTTCCAAAAAACAATTTAAATTTTGCTAGAACTGTTTAGTAAGACTATTATCTATAATAATATTCTAATAAATCAAAATAATAATAATAATAATTGTACATTTTACAAAAGTGAAGAAATAAAAATGTATTTATTTACTCTGTTCCAGAGTGTGTAGTAGAGGAAGTTCTTGTGTAAATTTTACCGAACACATGGGATGGGCGATAAAGTATTATAAGTTAGACTCGAAGCTCAACCAATCCGCTTTGAAGTCAAAATCTCGCCGATTTAAACATCGATTTTTCTCATATTTATATCCTCAGGAGACAGGCTAGTCGAGAAATCCTTGCGCCCAGGACCGAAACTAGCCTTTTTTGCACACAGGGAAAACATGGATTTTGCACCCCCCCCCCTCTTTCGAAAAGTATATTTACAAAAGAGAATTTTAACCGAGTGATTTTCTTCTGGTGGACTGATGGCTTTCATTATTATGAAACAGTAGTTATAAACATAGGCGTAACTTGGGCTCTAAGACTGGGAGGGGGGGGGGGCAAAAATCTTTAAGTTCCTTTTCTAAAAATTTATAAACCTTTCCCTCTCTATTACCACGTACACACACGCACACGGGCTTTCACTTTAAGTACTTTCACTTTCGAATCGGAAGTGAAAGAGAAGTGTGCAACCAAAATCGAAAAGGTAAAAAATAGCCATATTAGAGATCGACCTCAGCTATCCCATGAAAAAAAAAAATCGTTTAAAAATATTCTAATTTAAACGAGAAATTCGAAAACAACCTGCCCATAGGTTTAACATTACCGAGCGGGTGTTTTCAAGTGAATGAAGAATCCCCTTAAATTAAAGACTTAAAAAAATCTTAATGTTCAACTATACACAAAAAAAAATCATAAATTACACATTTCATGTTATTAAATATTAAGAGCACGACGTTATGATGCAAAGTTCAATTAGAAAAAAGTTCAAATAAACTTAATATAGTTCTTAAGTCCCTGCTCAACAAACGCGAAACTTTCAGAAACTTTTTCTGACTCATTTAAAAGTAAAAGCACTAAATTGGAAGGCCTACTGTTGAAGCGACCTGGAATCGGAATGAGTTTTCCATTTTTTGATAAATAAATTACTTCTGAGTTATAAAAGCGATTTTAGACACTTGACAACAGGTTTTTTCCTTTTTCTGGCTAGTTTTTCCTTTTCGTCCGGCAATTCGGTTCAAAACACCAACTTTGACAGGATTTTCTGAACTATTCTTTGCATTAACCAAAAAATTAAAAACGTCTTTCGATTAATCCTGAAAATTCTTCCTCATCATTGATGTCGCCATTGCCAAAAATTCGGTCCAGCCATATATTGTTCCATGCATTCAAAAAAGTTGTTCCTGTTGCTAAGCAACAGTGCAGCTCCCAGAAAATTTATTAAGAAAATAATCGTCTCTGACAAATATAAAAAAAAGTCAAATATTCTTTTTTTGCATTTTTACTTTCAATCTTGAAGTTTTTAATTCATTTAGAATTGCTATTTATCTTCTCCCACAACTTGAAAGTGTGAAAGAAAAAGACAGGGAAAAGTTGATTTTGATGCGGATTTTTGGAATCACACTGTATATTATAAAGAACAAATGTGTACAAACGAAACGTCATTTTTTACGAATGGCAACACTTGACGATGAAATTTCAGTTTTGCAATTTTTGCTACTGCAATTTTTTAAAGTTCTGAGCATCGCACATTTTCAACTTTTACACCGTTATATAGGAGAAAAAATCTTCTTTCAAATGCAATTTGTTTGAAAACTGTATCTTAATTGAAGAATTTATATGACTTTTAAAATAATTTTTAAGCATGATTTTTTAAAATCTATCTCCATCGCGTGCAGGCTCCATTACGAAATAACCCATTTGAACTTAAAACAATATAGATAGTTCAGCATTTGCCTCCGGGTAAATTTTTATAACGAAATTAAAACTTCATCGATTTATTATATAAAAAAGTGACTGTCCGTTTGTATTTCACAGATACTCCTCCTAGAATATGGAACGTTGGGCGATGGAATTAACGCCAGTTATCCGCATGGATCCGATGATGTCAAAAGTGGTCTAATTTGAATTAGTTTTCAAGATATTAATTTTTTCGTAATTTTTAATGACATTTCTGTAATGATGGCAACTAAATTGCCCCCTATTTGTGTTGTGGAGAAAAGGGAAAACGATAGAATTATTGGATTTCTTTGTTTGACAAATTGAAATTAAAAATTGAAATTTAAATTTACTTTTATTTTGATAGATACTGAAAAAAATTTAATGATTGAATTGCATTTTTCAAGAAATACAAACTTATTTTCCCATATTCAAGTTTCAGGAATCAGTCTATTTTAGAAAGCAATGAATCGTCTGTCGACTGGAACATTGAGATAAATTCCATCGGCATAAAAAGAAAAAAAAATCCATCATAGCTTTTTTAATTTATTTAAAGTAGAAAAACAGATTTTCAACAATTTCCTTAAGATGGCTATTAAAACTTTTCACAAGGACGTTAAAAACAAAATGTTTTAGCGAGAAAAATTAGTTTTCTCTAAGCATTTATTTTAATTCATAAATATAAAATGCTTTTCAATAATTCGCCAAAACAAAGTAATTTTAGTGTAAGTTCATCCAAATGACGTCATTTTTACTAGCTCCGAAATTAGAAGACAAATCTTGGAAGAACGAAAAACTTTTGGCGAATAAGTTATATAATATGGACATTTTTATTGGGAAAGCTTTTGACTTAAATTGTAAATATAATTTATTATTTGAAATATTGTATTTAATAAAATTAATACTATAATTGCCTTCTAAATTTACAATAAAGTTGAATTTCATTTTCCCCAAAAGAATCGAATGGTCTCATGCAATTCAAAAGCAACACATCGGGTAGACACACATCAGCTAGTATTCATGTGGGTCGGGATGTCTAGGGGATGAATAAATTCTCAGTCATTTTAAATGACGAACACAACATTTAATTACACATAAAACACAATTAAAATACAACCAAGATCTCATTATAACACTCGCAGCTTCCCGCTGCCTAGAACAAACTCCACTACCCCTACCCAACTGTTACGTCACATGACGTTTTCTCTCTTTCTCCGTTGCTAAAGAATATAAAGTAAGCATGAAAATGAAACAATAAGAATGCGGTTACAGTCATAGACGAGCAATACTGGACAGAAAGAAATGAATACTATGAAAGTAACGACTAATATTTCCTACATTCATACAAAAAAATACAATCGCTGAATGAAACTCCGACGTGTAAGTAGCAACGAATTCACTTTTAACGATGCAATTTTTTTCTTCGTCGTTAACCGTACGAGATAAAAACCGAATGTATGACATGCGACACCGACCAAGAAGGGATTAAATGAGTGAATTTTTAAAACAGTATTAGTTATTCAATAAATGCGCAAACACACATACTCTTTATATTCTGGAAAAATCGGGGTGAAGAAGAAAAAAATTAATAATTTCGACAATTCACAATATATCAAATCCGCTTAGAATTAGTATAAATCTTCTTAATATTATCTACAAATTTTATATTTACAAATTTTGATAAGACCAAGTCTTACAGAAAAAAAAGAGGAGATTATGGAAGAAAAAAAATCACATTAACATAATTCTGATACAACCAACTCTTACAGAAAAATGAAATTAAAAAACTCGTCAAAGACGGCCAAATAAAATGGTTAAACTGGGTTTATCTCTAATCTTGATTTAGTTTTTGTCGGTGAAATTAGTACTTAACTTCAAAATCTAACTGTGCTAGACCCGGATCCGGATTTTTAAAAATACTTATGCAATAAACGCGCGATATTCTGATAAAATCGCTACATGTAATAAAATAGTTTATATATGTGTGTGTTTCTATCTGATGTACTGTGGAAGAATAGGCTACAATAAAAACAAGGTGAAAACGAATCTCTGATCCAAAAGAGTTGAGAAGCACTGTTTTTAAAAGGTAAAGAAAAAATTCTTGAGAGTCAACATTTATTTTGAAATAGATTATAATAGAAAAAAAAAAAAAAAAAAAAAAAAAAAAACATGAAAGATGAAACGGGGTTTCTAGTGAAAAACAACAGGATTGCATAAGATGGAGCAAAAACACTGGTAATTGACGTGTTCCATTACGTCACTATACTTCCCGCTAAGTGTTTCTCATTGTTATCTACAGCTGATAAATGTATTTTTCCAAGCGGAAAGAGTTATCCAAATTAACATTTATTATTCATTTCTAAAAAAAAAAAAAAAAGAATAATTTTGATTTTTAAAATACAGTCGGACCTCTATTTAACGAAGTCGCTAAATCCCGAAAAAAAGTTCGTTATGCGGAAAATTCGTTAAATAGAGATGAACCTTTTTAAATACTTTAAACTACACAAAACAGATTTTTAATTCATAAACACTAAACATTATTAGAAAACTTAACTAATCACACTTTTTTTTTGTAAATCGTATTTATTTTTTTTATTATTATTCATTTTACCCATCAAAAAGAAATCTGAAAGGACAACAAGAATTTTTTAAAATATTGTCCGGAAATACACTGTATTTTCAGTTTTAAGAAAATATTTACATTAAAATTAATGAATTTTAATGACATTATCGTATTTATTTTAACAAGTAATTTTAAGCATTGTATTACTACATGCGTCCTTAATTTAATTACTGAAACTTTTTTCACTACAGAACAGCCTTTAGGTAGATTTCGTATGAAATACTACCTATTGGGATCGTTCCTATGTTGGAATTTCTGAAAAAGTTTTGCAGATCTACACCGATCGTGACCCCTAGAACCCAAAACCACCCTCAGTAAAAAACTTTATATATATATATATATATATATATATATATATACAGGGTGTCCGGTCTCAACGGTGTCCAATGGCTAATTCCTAAACCGTTAGTCATAGACATATAGTTCTAATGACAAAAATGTTTTAAATCAGGTAAAGAAATATTTTAAAAGCGATTTGGGTCAATAAAAACATTTCTTAAAAAATTATAAAATTTAAATTTTTATACGGTGCCCCGGTCCTATAAGTTATATTTAGTGAAATTTTCCTTTTACACTGACAAGTAATACAAAAAAAGTCCCGTTATTCTACTATTAAAATTGACCGAGTAATAGCTGTTTAAAGTTGGAGCATATTTTTTGCTACAAATTGGGGGTCATTCACAAATTTAGTCGAAATATAATTTCGTCAGACATAAAAAATGTTTGGGAGTAAAATTAACATTGCAATATAAATTTGAAATCTTTAATCATTCTGGCATATTAGTAAAAAATATAAAATTTGTAATAAACATTTAAGAAGAAAGAAAAAACAGAATTTTTGTTAAATAAAATTATTCTAAATTAACAGCCTCAATTCTTTACAAAATGATACGTATTTTAAAATATTATTAGATTGCACAAGCCTGCAAAAGTTGGGTTATGTCATGTTTTTTTAGCTTTTGATAATTGTTTCTTATATATTCTGTACCGCTGAATCCGAAATTGATCTTCATTTTTAACTATCATACCAGGATTTTTCGCAAATTGCAAATTTCAAAGTTAAGAAGTTTAATGTTAAAATTGAATTTCCTCCCCATCTCATCGGACCACTCAGCTGTTTAGCTATAAGAATCCCAGGATAAGCAAAAATATCAAATAAATTTTTTAATAAAATAAAATAAAATAAAATAAAATAAAATAAAATAAAATAAAAAAATGTTTTACATATGTTTTATGGTATGAGATTTTCGCTATATTTTAACTTACACATTTGCGATTTGCAAAAAAATTCTAACGTGATGATTAAAAATGAAGATCATTTTCAGATTCAGTGCTAAAAAGTGCGTAAAAATCAATTATCAAAAGTTAAAAAACACAACCATCTCCTCTACTTTATAGTATTCGATTTTTTTATTCTTTAAATTTGAAAATTTATGATTTGCGAAATATCCTGACATGATGGTTAAAAATTAAGGTAATTTTCGAATTCAGTGCTAAAAAGTACATAAAGTTTATAAAGCCCATCAATCGCAGTCTTGTATTATCTAATCTAAAACTTTTTCTTAAACTCCTTGACAGAAATCTATCCGAAATTTTTTGTGTTATCCTGTAAAATAAGTATAAATGGTAACCACCGAAAATCTTAATAATATTAGATTGTTATCGGATTTGCGCCAGTATGTAAAATGCAATCTCGATCGGATATTTAAAAGTGGGTTAAAGTTCGAGTACAAATTTTGAACTGGAAAAACACACATACGATTATTGAAGTAACATAAAACTTATAAAAAAACATAATTTTTGTTAAAAGAAATCATAAGAGAAACAGTCTCAAATCCTGACAAAATAAAACATATGTTATTTTAGCCAATTTGAGACTTAATCATAATACTTGTAGGATTTTTTTTCAAA
This sequence comes from Maratus speciosus, assembly GCA_963932465.1. Classification (NCBI taxonomy): domain Eukaryota; kingdom Metazoa; phylum Arthropoda; class Arachnida; order Araneae; family Salticidae; genus Maratus; species Maratus speciosus. The sequence continues at coordinate 122,953,691 of OZ010786.1, forward strand.
GCGCAGATACACATGGAGTAAGATCTTCGAATACTTTAAACACTTGGTATATGATCCCTCAAAGCCAAGCCGAACTCATTTGTTTTCAGAGTAGAAAAGTGGCATAAGTCATGCATTTTTAAAGTTTCATAACTCGCTCAAATTTATCGTTATAAGAATGGGACTTCTTTTGTCTTACTTGTCAGTGTAATAGGAAATAATTACTAAATATAACTTATAGGACCGGGGGACCGTATAAAAATTTAAATTTCGTAATTTTTTAAGAAATGTTTTTATTGACCCAAATCGCTTTTAAAATGTTTCTTTACCTGATTTAAAACATTTTTGTAATTGGAACTATATATCTATGACTAACGGTTTAGGAATTAGCCATTGGACACCGTTGAGACCGGACACCCTGTATATCACTTTCTTCTGGACACGATAACTTTCGTAATTCTGCACCAATCTCTTCCAAACTGATACATAAAATCAATGGGCATAAAATCTCGGTCAAGTTCGTTAATGGGCAAAATCGGACTAAGGGGATGGAAATAGGGAGGGGTTTTGTGAAAACAGAAAACCCCCCATAACTTCTTAATTTTTGTACATATCAAATCAGTTTAAAGTTTTTATTACTTCTAAAAATAGGGTCAAAAATTTATGTATCACAGATTTTTGATAAAGTTAAAAATGGGCTCAAGGGGCGCAAAAAATAGGGTTTTTGGGAGAAAAAAATTCATAACTTCATCAATTCTCAAGATATCAAATCCAATTAATTTTATTATAAATCTCCTTAACATTATTTAAAACTTTTATATTCACAAGTTTTTGATAGGACCAATTCGTACCGCAAAAAATAAATAAATAAATAAATAAATAAATAAATAAAAACGAAAACAAAAAGGGTGTTTGAAGAAGAAAAAAATCCATAACTCCGTCAATTCAAAAGATATAAAATCTCCATGAATTTATCATGTATCTTCTTAATGTTGTCTACAACATCTATATAGACAAGTTTTGGATAGGACCAATTCTTACAGCAAAAACAAATTAAAAATACATAGCGGTTTAAGAAAAAAATCATCTTAGTAAGGGTGTATTTAAATCCAAACTGCTTATTTTCTGACTAATTTTACAATTCATTTTTACTCTCAAAGGCTTCCAATTGGTACGTTTTCTTACTCAGAAACTATATAATGTACCGTAATGGTCGATTTTTTGATAGAGGCAGAATATATTTTTAAAAATGCTGTTAAAAAGGGCATTATGAACCGAATTTACCGAAGCGGATTGTGTTAGAAAAATTGTATTAAGGATGCACTCAAATCCAAACTGCTTATTTTCTGACTCATTTTAAAATTCATTTTTGCTCTCAAACGCATTTAATTGGTAGATTCGCTTATTCAGAAACTATATAATGTACCGTAATGATCGATTTTTTGATAGAGGCAGAATATATTTCAAAAAATAATGTCAAAGTGGGCATTTTGAACGGAATTTCCCGAAGCGATTGTGTTAGAAACGAAAAATACTGTCCTTCTGAGAAAATAATAGTTTATTAATCAAGTTTCAATTAATTGAAAGAAAAATAAAAACACATGTCGCTTATAAATCTTTTCAAAAATCACGTCAGCAAGTTTCATATTTTTTTTTTTTTTATTAAAAATGATTTTTTTATTAAAAATTATTTTTTTTTAAATTAAAAATGAATCTGGAATTATGCCAGAAAATTTCGAGTTGTTGAGCATGGAAAAGTTTTATTTTGAATACCACCCTAACATGATTCTGATAAAACCAGCTATTATATAAAAATGAAATAAAAACTCGTCAAAAGCGGCCAGATAAAATTGTTAAAGTGGATTTATCTCTAATCATGATTTAGTTTTTGTTTGTGAAATTAGTATATTTGACTTCGAAATCTACCTCTGCCTGTAGGTCGGCCGGCAGGGATTTTTTGAGTGTGAAAGGGGGATATTGAAAGTTTGCATTTCCTGGATGGAATGCAAAGAATGACAGGGATTTTACTGCTCTAGTTGACCTGGTAAAACTAATTCAAGGTTATTGAGCATTATAAAATGTGTAAAAGAAAGTATAAGTTTGAATTGTCCGGAAATATTTTGAGAAACAGGGAGAAAAAAAAGTTATAACAGAAGAAAAAGTTCGTTAAATAGAGAATACACTTCGCTATTTGGAGGTTATTTTACGAAGAAATTCGCAAAATGTTGTTGGTTCTGAGGAAAAGTTCGCAAAATAGAGAAATTCGCAAAATAGAGGTTCGTTAAATAGAGGTCCGACTGTAATCTAATTCTAGACCCATTTTTTATCATACATGTTTGTCCTCTTATCGCTACCCAATGGCTAATTCCTAAACTGTCAGAAGTTTCTAATTGCAAAACTGATTCGAATATTCACATTCATTTACCGAATACATTTACGCGAGTTGTGGACAGACAGACAAACCGAAATCATAAATGCTTTTTAACTAATGTTGGTAAGTGTTATCAATGAAAGTCGACATAAATAGAAAAAATGTCATCATTGTATTCATCATTGCATTGCAAAAATGATTCTAATATTGTATTCATATTTTGAATATTGTATTCTATTGCATAGAGATGGGAATGCTCGGAAAAAACCCGGAAACTTCGGGAAAAAAACTGTTTTTTTTTCCGAAGGGCTATTTTTCAGTTTTTCCAAATTGAAAAATTGAAATTTCGTTTATAAAATAATGTTGTCAAAATTTTACAATTGCTACATTCTGATACTTTACTTTATATATTTTTCATATTTCGTGTCCCTCATGAAAACCTTAACATGGAAAATCTTATCTGTAAGCAGGGATCTGTTTAGGGAGAACTTGAAGTCCTTTAAAGGATCCTTCACAGTTTTTTCACCTTAAAACAAAATTCTTTCTCTTAAAAATTGACAATTCAGAAATTTTTTTCAATTTCCAAATTAAATCCTTCACAAATGTAATGATTTTAGAATAAAAACAAACAAAAATACCTGTTGTATAATTGCTTGCAATCCCCAATGAATCTATTATCTATAGCTGTATATATGTACAAAGGACCATCTCAATAATGTCTAAATAAGAATTTAAGAATGATAATTTCTAATTTACAAAATTACGATTACATTTTTTATAAATTCACATTTTTTTTACATTCCATTCACATTTTTTACAAGTTTTTACACAAAAGATTACAATTTCGCAAAAACATGATCGTGTGAAAAAAAATCCAAGCAAATCCCTGGTAAGATGCAACCTGGTAAGAAATGCAACTTCTCTTGTTAAGAATGAAAATTCCTGTGCAAAATTATTTCAATATTATACCAATTAATGAAAATGGTAAGGTGAAAAATTTAATGTAAAACTTGAAACATGGATTTATTTTATATGGATTTAATTTTGGATTTATTCGCATAGCTGTAATTTTTCATTATTGGCAGAAAATTTTCTTTTGATAATAACATGCAGTTGAAACTACTTATTTATTTTTTCTTTTCCTGAAATATAGATTCTTATAGTTGTCTAAAATGTATTTTTAAAAATATAAATCCATACAAACTTTGCAAAGTAATTGTAAGCAAATCTCTATGAAAAATCTAGTTGAAAACAATTTTTAAACACGGAAAAATTCACCTGTTTTAAAAGTTTCATAAAAAAAAAAAAAAAAAAAAAAAAAAACACTTTCAATATTAAGAATCTAAAACTTACTAAAACATATTTCGGGTTTAGACTTTAAAGCTGTATCAAAACTAAATATACAGGAAATGAAAATTATAACTGTAAAGGGAAAAAAAAATGTAATATTGTAAAATAATACTAATTTTTAAACAATTAGTCCAGGGGAAATGTACATTTAACCTTGCAGAAGGTCGGGTAGTAGGTTTTTTTTTTTAAATTGTTTATAATGATGCCATCCTGAATGGAAAAACCAAGTTTTCTAACAAAATTTCTTAAGGCTAAATTTTCTGTGGACAAAAAACAACAAAATTTTGAAATCTTTTTGAATTTTTTGAACTATCTCGAGACCTGTTGCCGTAGCCTATTAATTGTCAATTACAATATTAAAGAAAATAAAATTCTCTACAACTTTCATATTTGCAACTTTTTTATACACTCAATAGCATTTACGCCATTTCAAAAATAGGACAATTTTTTCAATTTTCTTGAAAACCATGAAAAACGTAGTTTTGCCCCGATTATTCAAATTCAAATGTTCCCCCCGGATTTAATTGTGCATGTCCACTTCTAAAAATTGGTAGCAGTAAATTATCTATTATTTGCACACTCACGTTTTTATTTCCATCTCAATAGACATTTTATATTCAATAAATTTATATAATTTTAAAAGTAGGGCAGTGTGTAGATGAATGAGACAATTTTCATATTTAGATAGTAACTTTAAGTGTATAATGTTAACTTCAAAGCATTGTTTAAAAGAATACTCCAATATTTAGTAACTTGTTGGCACGATAGTTTCAAATAAAAAAGAATTCTTGTTTAATTTTAATACATTTTATAATTTTAATAATTTTGATAATGCATACATATTTTTCCAGGTATGAAAATTTGTGAAAAACAAATTTTATTCCACACTACAATGGTATATTTTATTTACTAATTATTGATAACATATGTTTTAATGTTTTACTTTTTTAACGATAGCAATCATTGGATTGTAGTTCCATATAAAAGGGGGGACTCAAAAAATAAATATCTTTTATGTAAGAAATACTTTTACCTTATAAAATAGCTACCAAAAAAAAAAAAAAAATAAATAAATAAAAAAAAAAATGACACCAGATTATTTCACTAACTAATGTTATGCATTTATATCTTGTAAAATTAAAAAAATTCTGGCAATAAAATATTTGAGATCACTAGTTTTATAAAAATATTTAAAAGATTAGTTATACAAAATATTGTCAATTTTTTCCCCACTAAATATAACAAAAGATTATATCATTTTAGCATGCAAAAATATATAAAACTTTAAGATTATCTATTAATTGCTTTAAAGCTCAAACAGAATACTTTAAATTTCAGAACGGATTCCAAACAGTTTTCCAAAAATGAAAGTATCCCAATATTATTATTATTAAAAAAAAAAAAAAAAAAAAAAAAAAAAAAAAAAAAAAAACCTGAAAAGTACAAAAGCACAGCATTAGATATTTATCTCAGCTATCCCATGAAAAAATTTATTTAAAAGTAACAAAATGCGAGCGAAACATTTGTCAAGAACGCTCCCATAGGTTTAATATTATCTTGCGAATGTCTTCGCGTGACTAATTTAATCCTATAATTCATATAACTGTGACTTTAAACGCCTCAATACTACAACTACCGTAAAAATCTTTGAAAATGAAATCTGTATAAACGGAATCTGGTGTTTAAGGAAAATTATATATTTTCAAGAGAAAGAATCTGAACAATTATACCTGCTAAGATGGAAACCTGTTTAACACTAGAACCGCCGGAAATTTTACTGAAGTGTTATAAGAATATTTTACACCGGAAATTTTAATTGAAACTACTTAACTTATTTATTTAACTTATTTCTCCGTGATACATTTGAAACTTATTTTAGAAAGAAATTTCTGGTGATAATCGAAATATTTTTATTCGGTAGCGGTCAAAACGACCGCTACGGCGGTTCTAGTGTTAAAGCGGAATATCTTTCGGTTCGGTTTTCAAGGTTTTAATGAATCAATATTTGCAAAGCTGATTACGTAGTTCAGCATTACGTATTTAATGATTACACACTTAAAATTTTCAAAATCCGGGTATTCGAGATTTATTAAAATTCTCCTGGTACATTTTCTTTTTAAAAGAGGGGGGGGGGGGGGGGGGGTAATCTATGTTTGCCACGGGTGCAAAAAAGGCTAGTTTTGGCCCTGAAACATATAATTTACTGCTACTACCAATATATAGAAGTTGACATACACGATTAAATCCGTGGGAAACATTTGAATAATCGGGACAGAACACAGAACTACGTTTTTCACGGTTTTTAAGAAAACGAGTGTGAACCCGTCGAAATTCGACGAACTAAAATTTTAGAAAGGAACTGTCAGATCAAATTTATAATAAACCTACAAAAATAATTACAATAAAAAATTCATTTTACATTGGTTGTCTAACTCTTAAAACAAATAATATTTTTAACCTAAAATTACCAAAATATTATTTCCACAAACTTCAATCCTTATATTATTGAAAAATTAAACTCTATTAGAATACGTAATCAAGATGAGTAATTGTGATGAAATTATCGATTGAGGCTCTTATGTTTGTTTTTACGGTATCAAAAATCAGTAAAAAGGATTTCGCTTTGTCACATAAAATTTCCCCCCATAAATTCTAAACAGTACGTTATTATTACATTCTCATAATTTACTTACGCACCACTTAAATTCACAATTTGAAAGTATTTTAACGCGCAATAGATTATTAATGAATGTATTTCCAAACTTAAAGTCACGTTTGTCCGATACAACTTTTCATGTAAAAAATCGCACAAATTTTAAGTTCTAATCTCAGTACCTGCGAAAAAAAAAATTCAGAAATTTGCCTTTAGTTGTCATAGTATTGGTCAAATATTTAGTTTTATGAAAAAAAAAAAAAAAGATAGTATTGTTTTAAATATGACATTATTTTTACTCACTGAATCACTTTGCCTAGCGTCTCAAACGCGGTATCAGCGTAATGTAAAATTATTGAAATGTAACTGATTTATGAAGAAGAATGCATGTTTTTATAAATGTCTGACGTCATTTTCTGTTCAAAAATTATAAAAAAAGTTATTTTTATTTGTAATGTGAAAATGGCATCAATAAGGATATAATCAATAAAAATAATAAACCATGACTATTTTCCTGTTACTTTCAATATGAATGGAGTATTTCAGTTGCCACAATTTCAAAATTTGTATTAAAAAGTACAAAAAAATTAATAACTCAGAAACAAATTGAGATACAGCTTTCAAACAAATTGCATTTAAAAGCACATTTTTTTCCCTGTACGAAGGTGTAAAAAATTTAAATGTGCGATGTTTAGAAGATAAAAAAATTGCAGTAGCGAAAATTGCAAAACCGAAATTTCATTTCAAATTTCAAAGTATTGCCATTCGCAAAATGACGTATGCGTTACGCACAGATATGTTTGTCCTTTATAATATAGATTGAAAAAATTGTCCCATTTTTGAAATGGCGTACTGCGCTTGCTATTGAGTGTATAAAAAGTTGTAAATATGAAAGTTCTTGAGAATTTTATCCTCTTTACTATTGTAGTTGACAAATAATATACTACGGCAACGGGTCTCGAGATATTTCTAAAAAATAAAAAAAGATCGCAAAATTTTGTTGTTTTTTGGTCACAGAAAATTTAGCCTTCTGAAATTTTGTTAGAAAATTTGGTTTTTCCATATTGGTATCATTATAAACAATTCAGAAAAAAAAAATCTTCTGCCCGACCTTTTGCAAGGTAACCCCCTTTTTTGGTACATTTCCCCTGGACTAAATGGAAGATTTGAAAATGATAACAGTATTTATAATAATACCAGAACTACAATAATTTGTTTCTTTTAAACTGGCATCCTTTATATATTTGAAAACCAGTACTATGTAGATAGGATGTACAATACAATTTAAAATTGCTTTCAAACTGCAGTGATATTGGTTGAAACTTAAGATTTTCTTGTTGTTATTTTAAAAATTAGCTCTACTGATATCAGTAACCAAATGCTACTGAAAAATCCTTTCAATAGACACATGATATATTACAAACACTGGTGTTAAATTAAGCAAGAAAAGCAACTGGCAGAATTCTGAGACGGAAAGGATAAACTTTTAAAAACAGACTTGATTTTCTCTCTCTCTCTCTCTCTCTCTCTTTTTTTTTTTTTTTTTTTTTTTTATTATTATATATTCATGTAAACGGAAAATCATTTTTTTTAGTGTGCATAAATATTAAAAAAAGTTTATTATTTTATATTTTTTAAGAAAATATACGTTATTTTTGAGAAACATTTATGAGAAATCAATTTTTCCATTATTTCCGATTTTTCCAGAAAAAACTGAAAAAAAAACCCGGTTTTTTTCTGCCACTTAACATTTTCCGGAAAATTTACATCTCTAATTGCACATAAATGTATTTTTCGAAGTAGAAAGTATTATACAAATTAACATTTATCATTCATTTCTGAAGAAAGAAAAAGAATAATTTTGATTAAAAAATATATATATAATTGTAGACCCATTTTTTATCATACAGGTTTGTCCTCTTATCGCTATCCAATAGCTAATTCCTAAACTGTCAGAGGTTTCTAATTGCAAAAATGATTCGAATATTATATGTTTCACCATTGTATTTATCATTGTATTGCAAAAATGATTCGAATATTATATGTTTCACCATTGTATTTATCACTGTAGTGCAAAAATGATTCTAATATTTTATTCATATTTTGAATATTGTATTGTATTGCACATAAATGTATTTTTCAAAGTGGAAAGAGTTATACAAATTAACATTTATTATTCATTTCTGAAGAAAAAAAAGAGAATAATTTTGATTTTTAAAATAATCTAGACCCATTTTTTATCATATAGGTTTGTCCTCTTATCGCTGCCCAATAGCTAATTCCTAAACTGTCAGAGGTTTCTAGTTGCAAAAATGATTCGAATATTATATATTTCATCATTGTATTCACCATTGTATTGCAAAAATGATTCTAATAAAGTAGTATTCATATTTTGAATATTGTATTGTATTGCACAATGTATTTTTCAAAGTTGAAAGAGTTGTACAAATTAACATTTATTATTAATTTCTGAAGAAGAAAAAAAAAATAATTTTGATTTTTAAAATAATCTAGACTCATTTTTTATTATACAGGTTTGTATTAGAAATATTAATCTCTTCAGAGAAAAGAGATCATAAATATCCGAAAGTAATTATTATTACATCATGCGTTTAGAATTATCAATAACTGTCAACACCTCACGATTCCCAAATCATTTTAAAGAAATATTACTTTCTGATTAGTTCCAACAAATCATATAAATAAACATTTATCTTTAAATGAAAAAAAAAAGAAAACTTTCAATTAAGTGTATAATAACTAATGTTTAAGTGAAGTGTTTATTCCAGATATAAATAAACTGTATTATGGACTAAAATACATTAAACTAAATAACAATTTTTATGACTCTAAAAAAAAAAACATTATTTACGCAAACATTTTACCGTATTCCCCCGCATTAGTCGGCATGCCGGAAACATTAGACGTTCACCAGCATGCCGGAAAAACTCGTATTTACCGGCATGCCGGAAAATATGAGGTTTTGCTACTGGAGGACGGGCGGCTGATTTATTTTGATTTTTCTAACAACATTTTTCATTTTAAGGAAAAATATCAATAATTTTTCTCTATGTCTCTGTCTATATATATGACATCGACTATACATATGATATGTGGTTTGATCTGCTGCAGCAGAAAACTTATGACTTTAAAGGCGTGAAATCCATATTATGCAGAACGACTGGTAAGAAAAACTACGATACTCAGTTATATTGAGCGCGATGGTCGATGGAACAAAATTGAAACTAATTTTAATTTTTAAAGGCTTAAAAAAGTACTCCAAAGTCACATTTCCCAAAGGATGTTGTAGTCACTATGTCCATGAAAGGTTCTATGTATAGTGACTTGATGAGTATATATAAGTAAAAAGTTTGGGGTAATCGCCCTAATTGTTTTTTTTTTTAAACCAAAATCCGTTTAAGTATTGGACCTTGCAAAACCCTGCCTAAAAATGACTGTTAAATACAGTTTTAAACAACATTATAAAACAGAACCTGGAGGTTTGACACCAGTGTTACAGCGCCCGCGGATGTGCATTGGAATAAGATTTTCTAAGCATAAATTAGGCGTTTATGGAGTGATTGGCTAAGAAATTGGGAATAGGAATTCACGAAGTCTGGTAAACTTCGATCTGCTTCGTATCTTACTATAGCTTTCTGGGTAAAGGCAATATGGGAAAAAGTTTCTAAAGACTTAGGTGTGGTTAAATTAATGTGGTTTAACTACGAAAAGAAACATAGACTTTTTACACAATCGTTTGAAAGAACTTATTCAAAAGAATGCTATTCCTGATTCTGATGTCAAAGACGAGACTTCTGGTCTAACAGAGGAAGAAAGAAAGTATAATGATGATGAATGATTAAATATACAGCAAATTTGGTATTTCTAATTTCGGACTAAGAAAGGAAAACGCTGAAAGTCCAAACGAGGAAATTTTTCAAGAGAGCTAAAAAAAAAGACGGCGAAAGCACCATATTTGCCAAGTTTGATGAACAATTTCCGACTTGTTTCAACTATTACTGCTAGGGTTAGCACTTCAAGAGTTTTCGAGTTTGTTAAGCTTGACATTTAAGACATTTTTTCATTAAAAAAATAAAGATTTTCGATTTTTTGGTACTTTCAGCTTTTTCCATTCTTAGTCCGCTGATCTTTCTTATTGAATAAAACCATGTATTTCAGTTAAATTTCAGTTTTTTAAATTATCATATAAAATTACATTTTTGATGTAATGTAAGCACATATTTCTCTCTTTATATATTTAGATATCATACTTTTTCTTATTTTATATAAAGAATATTTCTGTTCATGTAATAATTTATGAGATATTCTATTTCTACATTGTAAATATCGGATGGGTGCTAGGCAGAGACCTTTGTGTGAAATGGTATATGAAACACATGAAACATGTTTTCACTATCTTGAATATGTAAAAAATAAGTAAACTAAATTAGAAAAGCGGGGACAAACTCTATATTGCACCCCTCCTCACCAACACCAATCGCCGCTACTGAATACAGCAAATGAACCTCATTTCTTTCCAGTTTCGAAGATCCTCGCTTTTTCCAGCATGCCGGGAAAGACCAGGGACTAACATTCAAAAATCTGGTCCCCCTCGAATTTTGCGGCATGCCGGCTAATGCGGGGGAATACGGTATATGTATCAATTTTTCTTATGTAGTTGTATAATGTAATCCAGAGTGAAAGGATCTGTGTTGTTGAGTTCCAAAATGTATAAAATACTTATTAAAATTTCTGTATATCTTACCTTAGTGCAGTACAAAAAAATACACAACATAATATACAGATCTTAAAGCCATAACATGTGTAACGCCACCCTGGATAATACCAAAGGATTATTTATTATTTAATAAATTATGATGAAGTCTTGAACTACAGAGGATACACAAAATAAGGTTGAAATAAGAATGAGCAGAAGACTTTAAAAGGTAAGCGATATTTTCTTACCTAATTTATAGTGTGAAAACAAAATTTCAAGTATTATTTGATAAAAATATTCATCATGATTAGATGCAAAAGCGCATAGAGCTCCCGAGCGACGATTTACGATATTACGATTTTTTGTTTCAATGATTACGAGACTGAAGTGGTTTCTAATCTTATGGGTAAAATAAAGCATTTAGCTTCATGCTCAAAAACAAATAATTAAATGTCATTCTGATATATAAACAAAAGTTACTAATAAATAAACAAAAGCTACTAAGTCTTTAAGAGTAAAAAATAAAGACAAATTTTAAAATGGCCAGTATCAAAGAAATGCAAGTTGTTGAAAAATTAAATTCAAGTAATTTCTCAACGTGGAAATTTAAGTTGGAAATGTTATTATTAAGGGAGGATTTATTTGAATTTGTAACAGATGAACCTCCAAATCCAATGACAACTGAATAGCAGAAAAATGATAGGAAAGCGCGTGTATTAATTAATTTAAATATTGGAGATTCCCAAATCGTTCATATAAAAAACTTAAACACTGCAAAGGAAACATGGAATACACTAAAAAGTATTCATGAAAGATCAAATTTATCGAGTAAATTATATTTACTCAAAAACGTATACGGAGCAAAACTTCCGGAAAATGGAAACATGATAAATCATATCACAAATATCTTACAAATAGTAGATAAAATCTCCGCAATTGAAGAAAACATAAGTAACTCTCATATTTTTGCTTTGCTCCACTGTTCGCTTCTATAATACACTCATAACAGCGTTTGAAGCCAGAAACGAAAATGAATTAACGGTTGAATTTATAAAAAGTAAATTGATAGATGAATACAATAAAAGAATTGAAGGTTCACAACAAGCTGAAAATTCAGCAAAGGCATTTAAAACACAAATTCTCTGATGATTACAGAAAGGAAAACAAACAATATACCTATTGTAAATTAAAGAATCATACGTACAAAGAGTGCTGGCACCTTAAGAACAGGAAAACAAATACAGCCACGCACAAACAACCAGGGTTCAAACCAAAAAATTACACATCGTTCACTCTGCTACGAAAAATCAAATAATCACAAATAAAATGAGGAACATGAAGTTGAAGGGAAAACAAATGATAACGTGCAAGCAAATATAGATCAAATTAACGATGCAGCTTTTTTAATTGAAAAGTCAGAAAAGCCCTTTTTGGCTGGTGCTTACAGGGTTATACGGGATCAGCCAATGAATTGTTCAGCATGAAAATTATCGTTGAAGAAAAGGATATATCCGATCACATCAGAAATTTTTGGCAGTTGGAAAGTTTAGGAATTGAATCCGAAACTCAAAATGTTAGTAATGTGGAAGATGACATTATGGCTGATTTTCAGTCTAATATTGTTTTTAATGCTAACCGGTATAAAGTAAATTTTCCATGGAAGGCGAATTTGAAAATGTCTCTTAATAACAATCGCGAAGTCGCATACAGAAGATTTTTGAAATTGAGAACAAGCTTTAGAAATTACCCTTTGTTATTCTCAGAATATAAAGCTATTTTAGATAGTTATTTAGCAGAGAATATTATCGAACCTGTTGACAATACATCTGATGTGAACTCATTTTACTTACCCCATAGAGCAGTAATTCGTGAAGATAAGTCCACCCCTAAAGTTCGCATTGCCTTCGACGGAAGCGCCCATGCTAAGGGTAAACTGCCACTTAATGATTGTTTACATACCAGATCGAATCTTATTCTCGAATTGTTCAGTCTTTTAATAAAATTCCGAAACTTTCCCATAGCAATTACTTCTGATATTCAACAAGCTTTTTTGCAGATCGAGACTGATGAACGAGATAGGCAGTGCCATCGCTACAACTTTTTATTGGTGGGGGAGAGAACCTGAAATTGCCAAGTCAAATTTCAGTATTTGCCAACTCATTTTACAATTTTGCCAACTTACTACAGTTAGAAAACGTAATATAGTTCTTATTTGTTAAAAGTTTAATAATATTCCTAATTAGTTTTGTAATTTTTTCCAAGTCTATCAGAAATAGAAAATATATTGTAGTTTCTATAGAAGTTTTAAAAGAAATTTGCCAACTAAGTTTGTAAATTTACCAAGTGTAATAACATTCGCGAATGTTTGGGGGGGGGGGGCTTCCACCCCATCCTCCCCCCCCCTTAGCGAGGACCCTGGAGATAGGGACTTCACCAGATTTTTCTCGGACGATGAACCATGGATTGATGATCCAGGTAAGGAATTTAAAATATTCAGACTAAAGAGAGTTCTCTTCGGCGTGAAATCAAGTCCCTTTCTTCTGGCTGCTACCATCAAGCATCATCTACAAAGGTATGTAGAAACATTTCCTGAATCTTTTGAAATTCATCGTTGTAAGTTAACGATTTTATTACAAGTCAACCGAATCTTGATTACGCATTTCAAATTAGTAAGGAAGCGTATGAAATATTTCAGAAAGCTAGTATGACTTTTAAAAAATGGAAAACCAACTCGCATGAATTACGTGAGAAATGGAAAGAATATGGTTTACAAGTTGATGAAATGTCTCATAATTTAAATCTAACTAATCAAAATTTGATACCTTTCAAGGTTTTAGGGGTTGCTTGGGACCCAAATAGTGACATGTTTTCATTTACGACTCAAAATTTAGAAAATTTCCTTTCGAATAAACTTAGTACTAAACGTTATTTATTGCAAACTGTTGGTCTCATTTTTCACCCAATTGGATTTAAGTCCTTATACTATTAGAATTAAATGTTTAATTGAAGAAATTTCGTATTTAGGACTTGATTGGGATGAAAACCTACCCAAACAGCTAGGCAATTTATGGAATGAATGGTTTGAAGAAATAAAAGAACTAAATTGTATTAGCCCAGATATTATTTGCCTGATATTGCCCTTGAGGAAGTTGATTATTTTGAGTTACATAGTTTTTCAGAAGCTTCAAAGAAGGCATGTGGTACGGTAGTGTACCTTAGAGCAGTGCTAAAGAATAAGAACATTGTTACCAGTTTTGTGGCAGCAAAAAGTCGAGTCGCTCCTTTAAAAACTTGGCTCAAAGCCACACAAGCTGAGATAAACTCACTGAAGAAAAATAAAACGTGGGAATTAGTTGATGCTCCATTTAATAAAATAGTTATTGGATCAAAATGGTTATTTAAGAAAAAAAATAGACAATTCAAGAAATATACAAAGCTGTAAAGCGAGACTTGTTGCTAAAGGTTTTAGCCAAATATCTGGAGAAGATTATGACGAAACGTTTGCGCCTGTTGTTTCGCATACCTTCATTCGTGTATTCCTAGCAGCATCCGCACATAATAACTTAAACGTACACCATATAGATGTAAATACAACATTTCTTCACGGTGAATTGGAGGAAGAAGTATATATGAAACAACCGGAAGGATATATAGAACAAAATTTAGATAACAAAGTTTGCAAACTAAACAAAGCGATATACGGGCTTAAACTGGCAGCCAGAGCTTGGCACATAAAATAGTCGAATCGTTAAAGAAAATTAATTTTGTACAAAGTACTGCCGACTCATGTTTATTCACTCGCAAAGAAAAAGAAAATTCTACCTACATCATTGTTTACGTTGGTGATATTTTGATAGCCAGTAAAAACGAGATAATTGAAGAAATTATAAAATGTCTAAATAATGAATATGATTTGAAAAATCTAGCTATAGTAAGCCAATATTTAGGAACCCAAATCAATAAAGTAAAAGATGGTCATACATTAAGTCAAAAATTGAAAATTGAAGAATCTAATTTAGAAAATGCAAAGCCAACTAATACACCAATGGAACCAAGTTTTAATAGATTGGAAGATAATGACAACTTACTACCCAACAACAATAAATACAGACAAGCGATGGGGTCTTTACTGTACATAGTCATTGTGACGAGATCATATATTTCTGCTGCGGTAAATATCTTAAGCAGAAGGAATGAAACATCGCGAAAAAAAGACTGGAATGCAGCCAAAAGAATAATACGCTATTTAAATTGCACAAAAGAATTAAAGTTAACTATAAGCATTAAAAATGAACCTACTCTTGAAGTTTACGCGGACTCTGATTGGGCAGCCGATACTAAAACAAGAAAGTCAACAAGCGTAAATTTATTCATGTTAGGTAATTGTCCAATTCAATGGAATACAAAACGTCAGTCTTGCATTGCATTTTCTTCAGCTGAGGCTGAATTCGTGCCAGCCGCCAGCGCAGGCCAAGAAGTCATTTGGCTATTGAAACTCCTAGAAGATTTAGGTATACCTCAGAAAAAAACCAATCACTTTATATGAAGATAATCAAAGTTGCATCAAAATGATTGAAAATGATAAGTTTTCAAAGAAAATTAAGTATATTGATATCCGCTACCATGCCATCAAACAACTCAAAGAAGATGGCATAATCGAGTTAAAGTACTGTCCATCAAAGTACATGATTGCGGATGCATTAACCAAACCCATACCAAAACCTGAATTACAAAGTCACAGAATATCCATGAAATTATTAAATAATCCCTCTGAAGATCTTAAGGGTGAATATTAGAAATATTAATCTCTTCAGAGAAAAGAAATCATAAATATCCTCAAATAATTATTATTACATCCTGTGTTTAGAAATACCAATAACTGTCAGCACCTCACAATTTCTAAATCATTTTAAAGAAATATTACTTCCTGATTAGCTCCAACAAATCATATAAGTAAACATTTATCTTTCAATGCAGAAAAACTTTACGAGAACATTTCAATTAAGTGTATAATAACTAATGCTTAAGTGAAGTGTTTATTCCAGATATAAATAAACTTTATTATGGACTAAAAGACATTAAACAAAATAACAATTTTTATGACTCTAAAAAAACCATTATTTACGCAAATGTTTTATATGTATTAATTTTTCTTATGTAGTTGTATAATGTAATCCAGAGTGAAAGGAGCTGTGTTATTGGGCTCCAAAATGTATAAAATACTTATTAAAATTTCTGTATATCTTACCTTAGTGCAGTACAAAAAAATACAGAACATAATATACAGATCTTAAAGTCATAACATGTGTAACGTCACCCTGGATAATACTAAAGGATTATTTATTATTTAATAAATTATGATGAAGTCTTGAGCTACAGAGGATACACAAAATAAGGTTGACATAAGAATGAGCAGAAGACTTTAAAAGGTGAGCGATACTTTCTTACCTAATTTATTAGTGTGAAAGTTTCAAATATTATTTGATAAAATATTCATCATGATTAGATGCAAAAGCGCATAGAGCTCCCGAGCGACGATTTACGATATTACGATTTTTTGTTTCAGTTTGTCCTCTTATCGCTACCCAATAGCTAATTCCTAAATTGTCAGAGGTTTCTAATTGCAAAAATTATTCGAATATTATATATTCATCATAGTATTCATCCTTTTAAAGAAAAAAATTATTCTAATATTGTATTCATATTTTGAATATTGTATTGTATTGCACATAAATGTATTTTTCAAAGTGGAAAGAGTTATACAAATTAACATTTATTATTCTGAAAAAATAAAAATAATAATTTTGATTTTTAAAATAATCTAGCACCATTTGTTATCATGCAAGTTTGTTGTCTTATTGTTATACAATAGCTAATTTATAAACTGTCAGATGTATAGTTCTAATTGCAAAAAGAATTCGAATATTGTATTGTATTATAAGTGTATTTTTCCAAATGGAAAGAGTTATACAAATTAACATTTATTATTCATTTCTGAAAAAAAAAGTATAATTTTCATTTTTTAGATAATCTAGCGCCTTTTTTTTTATCATACTAGGGGGCTCGGCCCCCTACGAGCTACGCTCGCCAACCCCCGTCCAGACACCGCAGACTCTAAATGCACGCTAATTTGATCGGCTTTAAAAAGATTTCGAAAGATTGAAATATAATTTAAAAAACAGTGGCGATCTCCCTATAAACGAATTTCTATTCATTTCTCTTTGATTGGGGAATTTTAACGCCAAATCCGCTGCGGTACTACTTGATTATCCTGTCGACCAATTTCGCCAAATTATATAAATCGCCAAACCACTCGCCAAATTATACAAATTGATATAATTTTTATTTTAAATAACGAAAGAACAAATAAATTCGTACAACATTAATAAAAACACAAATAAAACGTCGAAATATAAATAACTTGATGACGTATACACGTGTAACAACATTTCAAAATAAGCTAATATAAAATGAATTAAGTAAAGAGAGTCTTTGTTTCCTGGTATTTTTTAACAAAGCGAAAAGAAAGTTCTTTTAAATGAGACATTTTAAATTAATTCGCAAAATATCAAATAAATGTCTAGCGCAATTTTTAAATTTAAACTTTTTTGCAATATTATTTTGTGTTCATTTTATGTAATAACTATAATGTGACGTAAATATGACGTAATTTCTCCTAAGACTTCTAACGCATATTAATGAATTTATTATTTTACAATATCCTTTCCCTTTTAAAATTCACGTGTATACTTTTTATGACGTAATTTTTAATAAGTTCCTGCTTTTTATACGTAATTATTTAATTCTAATTTGAAAGTTTTTTTCCTGTTTATAATAGTCACGTGTAAATAAATTTTTAATTTGAAGCAAACATTATTGCTTGCGCTTTTTATACAGTTGGCAACATTTTAAATTAGTACAATTTTCTGAAATCTGTAAAAAATATCTCTAGAAATGCTGAAAATTTGAATTTAAAATAGAAATAAAACCTGAAAAAATGAGTCAAAATAAAAAAATTAATGCAATCTGCACTCCGGCAAATTCTAACGCATAAAATGATCTAAAAATGATTACACTGCCATGTATAGTTTTTGCTGCTATAAAACTTTTTTAGTGGAACGATTTTGTCCAACTTTAGCATTAAATAACTCTTAAAATAATTCTTCGATTTGAAAACTGTCCGCATCAGCGTGTTTATCAAACATTTCGCTATAATACCACCGATTTTCATATTTTTGTATGCATTATTTTTGTTAATATTAACGAAGAAAGGCCTTCAGTCACAAAAAAATCAAAACCGGCGGCGGCGGCGGCGGTGACAGCGGTAGTTACTTTTTTTTAGAATAGAGAGATACAGGTTTCTCCTCTTCTCGTTGCCCAATATCTAATTACTAAACTGTTAGAGGTATAGTTCTCATTGCAAAAATGATTCGAATATTGTATTTCATCATAAGCAAAGCCATTTACATCAAAATAGTTTTTTTTTCTTTTTTTTTAAGTTACGGCATTTAAATTTTTATACGGTTCCTGTGTCTTACAAATCATGTTTAGAATAACTTTCTCCATGTTGCAACAAGTAAAACAGTAAAAATTTCATTTTTCTTTCGACCAAAACATACCAAGTTATGTTAATTTATGAATTTTAAGCGTTTTCTGGCGCTAAAAACGCATCTTTCCGAAAAGAAAAAGTCTTCTACGCTGCATTCATCTTATCTTCTAAGGGCACATGGAACATAAACTGGTTCAAGTTTTCGAATTTTGAATTGAGTTATAAATTGATAAAACGGAAAAAAAAGTTGATGATGAAAAGTTAAATCAATATGATTATGATGCTGGAAGGTTTAAAAATAATATAGTTAAGCATTGTGGGTGCGTATATGGTTTTTTTGCCTCTTCGAAAATTTTCAAAGTTTTTTAGTAAAATATTTTTAATTTTATTTCTTTTAAGCCAAAATTAAAATCGCTTTTTATTGTTCTCAAACAGAATTAGTTACACAATTTTGGAAAGTTTCAACTGCTTACCTAAAATAGATTTTTAGAAAAGTGTACCGAAGCATAAAAAACCCCCACTTTTTTCGAAAAGGCAAAAAAAAAAAAAAAAAAAAAAAAAAAAAAAAAAAAAAAAACATATACGCACCCACAATACTCAAATATATTATTTTAAAACCTTCCAGCATCATAATCATATTGATTTAACTTTTCATCATCAACCTTTTTGTTTCTGTTTTATCAATTTATATCTCAATTCAAAACGCGAAAACTTGAACCAATTTATGTTCCATGTGTCCTTAAGAGAAGTTTCTAATTCTTTGGCCTAAAATTCACGTGATTTTTTAATTTGATGACAATTTTTTTTTTCGATTACAAAGAAAAGATATATACCACCATCGGACTTTTCCTATTATTAATTTTTGACATTTCATTTATGTAGTATGTTTGTATGGAAAAAAAAAAATAAATAAATAAAATAAATGAATAATACACCTTGTGCGACGAGGGATACTTGCAGGGGTGCTTTGAGAACTTCCAATCGGGCGACCGTTTTTCTCCGGTCACAAGTATCTGAAACAAATTAGGTCGCCAAATTATGAATGGGTATTAAAGTCTCTGGAACTTATACCAACACTTAGTTTTAAAAGCTGATTTTTGACAAATAGCGGGCCTTTGCACAAAAGAGGTCCTTTTCCGCCTTTTTTTTACTTTTACTTTTGAAAGCTCGAAAAAATAATTAATCTATGAAAATTATGCTTTTCGGTGGTATAAGCTAGGATGCCTAGATATGAGAGTGGTAACATGCGATGCTCTAAACGTCCTTTGACAGACGCGTTTTTCCAAACTATTGCAAACCTAGGCATGGTCAAGACGAATTCGATTATTCTTAGTGAGACGAGTTAACAAGCATTAGTTTGTAACAAGCTTGCTTACTTATTGTAAGCGATTAGTTTGGTCTCAACCATTCAAATCTTATACCTCATATGTCGCCACTGCCAATCTCGTATCGAGGCACGCTAGTCTAAGCTCCACCAAAAAACGATTACCTTTCTTTTAAATAAATGCTTTTACAAAAATCGGTTGAATAGTTCTCAAGAAACATCCAGTTTGAAAAGCATAGTTTTGAAAAAAACAAGTTTAAAGTTTTGTAAGAAGCAGAAAAGGCATTGCAAGGGCAATGCCCTTGAAGTAGAAGTCTGTACGGGCCCAAGGGTCGGGCCGGCGAAATGAAGGCGAATTTTCAGGCCAGCAGAATTAGGAAAATTTTTTCAACGTGTCGGTCCGGACCGATGAACAAAATAAACGGACCGGGCTGTACCTATAAAAAGATTTAGCGGGCCTATCGGCCCGATATAAAAATTTAGGAGAAGCCGATAAAATAGGAGCTATTTTTAATGAATATGACTTTCGGGAGAATAAGTATAGGTTTCCGTCACGTGCCCTAGTTATTTTGACAACATCAAGACAGAAATGTAACATGTCCAGCGTAGAGATCGGCATCGGACAGTTACATGGTGTCTGAACCGGGCTTACTTTTTTTTTCAGGAGACTCTTGCCGGGTCGAGATCTGGCTTGCATTTTTTGTACATAGTTGAGCCGCGCCGGAACAAGACTTAATTGTTCTCAGCATGTGTAGAGCAGGCAATATGCTTTGTAAAAATATTAATAGCGATAATTAATTTCTGTTAACGTAATCTTTGGAAATATATCTTAAGGTGATTCTCAAATTCATTGCTAAACAACGCGAAACTTTCAGACACATTTTCTGACTCATTTTTAACTGTAAAGGCATAAAATTGACAAGCCTGACTATTGAAGGGATTTGGAATCGAGTAGCATTTTCCATTTTTAATAAATAAATTACTTATTGAGATACAAGAGATTCTTGTCACGTGTCTGCAGGTTTTACTCCTTTCCCGTGCTATCGCTACTGGAAATTCGATTCAAAACTCTAATTTTGACAGTTTTTTTTCTCAAAGATATATTACCTTTATCAAAAAAATGTATAACGTTATTCGATTGGATAGTTTCTGAATAAGAACACCTGCTAATCTTATGCGTTTCCCAAAGCCTTAATAAATGACAGAGAAATATTTTCACAAATTTTCTTTTAATTATACAGCTTCAAAAGTCATGATGCTTCTAACCTTCCTTTTTTTTTTCTTTTATTCTAAACTATATTAATTTTTTAATGAATCCTTATTTGAATGTTGAAACGTCTAAGAATCTAAGTAATCATTAATGTTGCTATTGTGTATTTTCCGCCTTGGGAACAATCGTAATTTTAAATTATGAAAAAATGCAGTATGGATCCCCTAAAGAATTGCGTAATTTTATTGATTGTATTAACAAAAATATCCGGACACTGAAAGTCATGGAATATACACAAAATAATTTATCAGAAACTGTATTTATAAATATAATTCTGAAAAACTGGATAAGGAAACTCAAAAACATTTTGGAATTATCTCTTGAAACCTCAAATGTCCCAACTTTTAGTTACTTAATTTCTTTTTTGGAAAAAAGATGCGTGGTTTTAGAATCCATAAATTTATCGTCTGGTGCCGCTTAGTCGAAAGCAAAATTTCCCAAAGTTAACTACGCAGTAAATAAATCAAGATCATTTTTTATGAGCGATAATAAAAATAAAAATAATGTAAAGCCATGCTTGTTGTGCAATTCTCAGCACCCTCTTTCCAGATGTTCTGCTTTTTTAAACATGAGTGTTCGCGAAAAGAAACTGATTGTAAATAAGAAAAAATTGTGTTTAAATTGTTTACGATTACATCAAGGTCAGTGCAATTCTAAATTTACCTGCAAGCATTGCTCCGCAATACATGATATGATACCTTACTATATGAAGTAAATGATCTGTCAGAGACAGCGGTAATAAATAAAAATATTGAATTGTCAAAAACAAACAAATAAGCAATTCTGAACCTGGGAATAAAGAAACGTCATTAATCGGTGCTAATTTGTTAGTAGATGATAGAAGAAATTGCATAATATTAAACACAGCTATAATTTTAGTAAGTTATGTGTTAGGAAATGGATGTAGGCTACGAACGATTTTAGACAATGGGTCGTCGATTAACGTTTTAAGTAAGAGCGCAAGCAAGAAGTTAAATCTAAAACAAAAACCATTCAAAGGCATTATTTTTGGTATTAATGAGTCTGATCAGGAAGTAAAGCAAATTATCAATGTTGAAACAGAGAACATTTTCTAAAACGTTAGAGTTTGCAGTTTTTCCAAAAATAACAAACAACATTCCGTTTGCAAGATTAGACATTTCAAATTTGTACATCCCTAACTACATAGAATTAGCTGACAGTAATTTTCATATACCTGGTCAGATTGATGCATTAATTGGTAGCGAGTTATTTTTTGACATTTTAAAGAGTGAGCAAATTCGTTTAGCAGATGCTAATTGTATATTACAAAATACAGTATTTGGATATTTAATCACAGGTTCATTTTCACAAGTTGAAAATAAGTCATACTGCTGTCTTTTAACTGAAAATATCTTAGACAATACTTTACAGAAATTTTATGAAATAGAATCTTTACCTGGGGATCATAATGAAACAGTCAAAGGGATGAAGAAATATTTTGTGAAGAACATTTTAGAAGCACCTATAAACGCGATCACACGAGTAGATTTACAGTACAGCTACCAATGAAAGAAAATGCAGAATCAGTGTTAGGTAGTTCTAGAGAAATTGCAGCTAGGAGATTAAATTATTTATGGGCTAAATTAGATAAAATAAAACAATGGCTAATTTATATACAGCTTTTATGGAAGAATATGATTCTTTGGGTCATATGACACAAATTAAAATTGAAAACGAAAATAAGCTGCCTTATTACATTCCACATCATACTGTGTATAAACCGGAAAAAGTATCCTCTCCCTTGAGAATTGTCTTCAATGCAAATTTAAATACATCTAATAGTTATTCACTTAATTCCATTTTGTTAAATGGGTGAACGGTTCAGCAAGATTTATTTTCTATTATAACTAGATTCTGTACCCACAAATATCCATTCTGTGCAGACATTAAGAAAATGTACAGGCAGATAATCACCGACACACTACAGAGAAATTTGCAAAAAATTCTGTGGAAGTCCAGTTAAGGACGCCTCGAAAAAAATATTTGAACTTAACGCGGTTACGTATGGCTCAGTTAGTGCTCCCTTTATAGCCTCGTGGACGTTGAAAGCTCTTGCTGATGAAAAAAGAAAAGATTTTCTCAAAGCTGCAGAAGTGGTACATAACGACATGTACGTCGATGATTGTTTATTTAGTGCAGGTTCCTTACAAGACGCACAGGACGTGCAATCTCAATTAATTCTGATCTTAAAAAGGGGAGGGATGGAACTACATAAGTGGGCCTCTAATCATCCTGAATTATTGCAAGACGCAGCCATATCAGAATATGCATTTGACGGACACTCGCAGCAAATTTCTGTAAAAACGTTAGGAATGCTATGGAAACCTCAATCGGATCATTTTACTTTTAAAATTAGTATCGAACCCAAAGATGCTTATATTAAGAGAGAAGTTTTGGCACAAATTGCTAAAATTTACTATCCCTTAGGCCTAATTGGCCCTATTCTAACCAAAGCAAAAATTTTCATGCGACATTTGCGGGAATTAAAGGTAAATTGGAACCAACATCTGCCTGCCAGTTCTCTTCGGGAATTTCAAAATTTTCTGATTAAATTGGCAGAAATAAATCATCTTACAATTCCGCGGTATGTTTTGTCAGACAATATTGCAAGTCTATATTTACACGGATTTTCATATGCTTCTGGAAAGGCTTATGGAGCATCTATCGACATAAGATCTCTCTCCATAACTGGACAGTTCAGCTCCAATCTTCTGTGCAGTAAATCCCGTGTGGCTCCCCTAAAGCCAATGACCATTCCTCGACTAGAGTTGTCTGCAGCTCTACTTTTGACAAAACTAGTTCAAAAGGTAATTCCTACTTTACAGCTATGTTTTGAAAAGGTGTGGCTGTGGACAGATTCTTCAATTGTTTTATTTTGGCTTAATACATCACCCCACAAACTTAAAACATTCGTTGCAAACAGAGTAACCGCGATCCAGTCTGTTTCTGAAAATTATCATTGGAACCATGTATCATCTAAATCCAATCCAACAGATATCATCTCCAGAGGTGCAACAACCAAGGATCTGATAAACAATGATTTGTGGTGGTTTGGGCCAGAATTTCTTCAAAGGGAAATTATAGTTCCCAACCAATTTCCTACTCTCACAGACATTGAATGTGAACTAGAACTGAAAAATGACTATACCTTATAAACTATGAACAATAACTCTAATAACTTTTTAAATGTATTATATAACTCTTCTAATAATTTCATTGGCAATTAATTACCAAATATGTTGAATGCATTTGGAAACGTTGGTCTATTGACTACCTAAATCACTTGCAGCACCGCGGTAAATGGCAATTTACAAAAGAAAACATTAAGTTAGGATCTCTAGTGTTATTAAAAGAAGAAAATCTCCCACCATGTAAGTGGGCTCTTGCCCGGATTATAGAAATAATTCCAGGCGAGGACAACAGGGTTCGTGCAGTCAAAGTCAAAACTGCATCTGGCCTTTTTTAAAGAGGCATTACTAAAGTATGCTTGTTGCCCATTCAGGACACTTAACTAATGTTTATGCATCATTGTATTTCTTATATATTATTTGAAAGTAATTATCCTGATTATTTTGTATATTAAGTATCTTGTATTTTAGTATCATTTGTAGTGTTAATTAGTTACCTATTGTATTATGTTTAAATTAATAGCTGAAATATTTCATATTTCATGTTCCATCCTGGAAGTATAACTAGCTCCCCCTAGCGAGCAGTCTGTAAAAAAGGTATTCATTAAGCTATTGATCGTCAAAGCATCAACACGATGAAAAATTCAATCCAAAACTACGCGATGGATAATAACTACAATTTATATTCATTTAAGAAATTATTCAAGATTTATGTTTTGTGTGAGTGTATTGTGCAATGTTTACGTGTCAATAAAACCAATTAAAAATAAATTAAACGTCTACAGTCCACCATACGAACATATGCCTTTTAAGATTCAGCGGGGGAAAATCTATTGTACTTTTGATTTTCAAAGATTTCGTTTGAAATATATTCGTTAGAAAATTCGTAAACGGTTTATTTTAATTTATTTTAGACCGATACATAATACCTATTATTTTTTTTAATCAATTTTAATTTTTTTAACTAGTTTAACCTCTTCATTCCAGGGGTACCCATTTGGGTACACTAAATAAAAAGGCAAAATTACCCTCCAAAAATTTAAATAAATGCATAAATTCCTTTTATCTCTCTTCGGATACATCAAAGTGTCCTATATCACCAATACATGCCGCTAAAGTTTAAAGACGGAAGAACCATATGACTTTGAAAAGAAGACATGTCCAAGATGGATGACAGAAGCAATTTACCAACGACTTTACGTCAAAGTAAGTGAATAAAACAAATTTGTGAGTGAATTTAAAACAAATTATTGCATTTTTTATAAATTAAGCTGTTTCAAGAATGATTTGGAATTGTTTATAAATGTTGTTCATATGTGCATGGATGTTGAAAACATCTGTAAATATGTTGTACCCATTTGGGTACAATGGGTCATTACTATACGTTTCCAGCTAAAGAAAATAAAATCTGTGTAACTATTTTATACATTCGGTTAACACCAAAATTTTTTAGGAAAGAATAATTTATTTCTTTTAGATTTACAAAACAATTTGAAAGAGTTTTTTCATTTTTTTAAATAATATAAAATAATATACAGAATTTACTGCTAAAAGATGTCACACTTTCTAGTAACATAAAAAATATTTAACATTTTGAACTAAAAATATACGTTTTCAAATACATAAAATATGATAATAGCATCTGCTTAAAAATATAAATAAGTATTTAAGGTATATACAATGGAGAAAATCCATCTTCACAACAACCAAATGAACAGTCACTCATACCATTAGTGGCAAATGTAAAGTAAAGAGATAGATTCTTCCTTTTGCTATCAAAATTACACTTTGCTGATTCTGTAATACATTCTTCTGGTACCGAAGATCGCCTGTAGAGAGTACGTCCTTTACTAAATGTGGTGAAAATGACTGTTTTAAAAATCCCAGGCCAAAATTTTGCTCAATTGATGAGCAAATGATCCCATTTTTTGGGAGATGTGTCTTCCATTAATATCTTCCTTTGAAGATCAACCCCTGGGGTATAAACAATTTTGTTCTCGCCTCAAATGATGTGTAGTTTGAATTTTCTCTTGTACACAGGAAAAAATACCGTTATATTATAAAAATATAATTAATAAACAATAAATAGGTCAATTTAAAGTAAAACAAAAGAGGTATTTTTTATTTAAAGTTTGGCGTTTATTTATCCAATGGTGACCCGATGTACCCAAATGGAGACATAAATTTTTACTATTTGAAAATTTAAAAAAGAGAAAACTAATTTTGTTTTCTCTTTTCTGAAGCTAAAAGTGTCATAAATTGCTGATAAAATAATTTTTCTATGCAGAAGATTTTTCTCGGGACTGAAGAGGTTAAGTAATAAATTTAAAAAAAAATCAATGGATTTTTTTTGTGCTTCAATGTAATGTGGATTCAATGAAAAAAATTTCAGTCTAATTCATTTTTTACAACAATAATGCTTTAGAGAATTTTTCGAAATTGTCATACACTATTTATTTTTAATGAGTTAATATTTTTTAAAAGATTTTTTTAGCAAGAAACAAGAAAAAAAATAAACAGAAAAAATATAATTTATTATTTAAAAGCGATTTTTTACGTTTTTATTATTTCATTCATTTTGTGTAATATATTTTTAGAAGCTTTATATATTTTTTATAACGCATTTAACAATGAAATAATAACAATAATAATAGCATTGTAATAATAATAACAGCTTTGAAATAATACTACGCAATTTACTTTTAATATTACCAGTGAAAGAAACAACTGCAAAGTGATTGTCGATAAAAATCCCCACTAATTCCGAGGAGATGATTTTCCCTTTCTAAATTATTCTAAGTTAAAAAAAAAAAAAACAATTTTTAAACTAAATTTTCTTCTGTAATATTTCTAATAAAATTACAAAAGAATTTTAAAAGTGTGTATTTTGAATTAAAAGTTTTAACAAAAATAAAAATATCCTTATATAATATTTATTATATTATATACAATGCGAATAAATGCGAATGTGTGTCCGAAAGTTCGAATGAAATCAGCGTCTAAACGGATGAATTAATGCTTTTGTATCATTGAATATAGATGGATTACAACCCAGAAATGAACATAGGCTATGTTTAATTTATTTTATTCAAATATTTTGCTTAATAATCCAAAATTTCATTATTTTTCATACGCAATGAATTGACAATTTTCCATATTTATTTAACGTTGCCGAGAAAATAAAAACCCGGAATTATACGTTCCCCTCGACAATTAATTTTCTGAGCAATTTCCACGCGAAAAATTTAAATACAAAGTATTCAAAAGAAAATAAATATCACGTCATATTTGAAACAAAAAAAGGAATATTTTTTTATTATACTTGAAGCATGAATATCTGTTACATTAGTAAGTGGTTTTCTGTCAAAAATGGCGTTATAATTAGAAGGAATAATAATGAAAAATATTTATGTTATTTAGAAAATATTTCGCTTGGAAAAATATGACGCCTTATTTGAAATAAAACAGGCATTTTCAAGCATACGTTAAAAATACAAGGGGCATGGATATCAGTAACTAATGAAAATGGATAAATAATGACGTCATATTTAAAATGAACAACAGAAATACTTTTTACTATTACTGATTAAAAAGTGTGAATATAATAAGTTACAAACAAATGAGAGTTTTCATTCAAAATTTACTTTATGATTATCAGGTGAAGACATTTTTGGTGGGAAAAAAGGAGAAATAAAACGAATTAATGTATTTTTTGAGGGTATTTTCTCTCTAAAATTGAAAAAGAAAGTAAATTTTCCAAAAAATAAAAACATATTTTCACACATTGAAGCTTCATGAATGAATTTATTCCACAGAGACAAAAGCGAAAATCGTTGGTTAACATATTGACATTTACAACCAAGGGTGTAAATGTAACCTCCGTGCATAGAAGTGTATATTTATTGTCCCCTATTCATACGAATTGAATAGACGCTTTCAGTGTGACGTCAGTCATGACGTTTTGATTGGAAACTGACTCCAAACAAACGGTTGCTATGGGTCATTTCTTTTTAAATATAAATCGTAGAAAATGTTACCATTGCATATCAAGTATTAAGACACTTAGATGTGAGATATATATATATAAGATATAGCTATAATATACAAACAAAATAGAAAATGCAACATAGCAATCATTTGTTTGGAGTCAGTTTCCAACCAAAATGTCATGACTGACTTCACTGACTGTCTAATAAAAAAAGCCCTATACAGTAGAACCTCGATTATCCGAAGTAATTGTGACCTACCATCTTTCGCAAAATCGAAATTTTCGGATAATCGAGAATGCTTCAATTTTAAGATTAAGGGCAAATATGTGCGCTATTTCTTATTATGGCAACAAGTGCTTAATAAAAATAAATCAATAGTAAACAAGAATAAACTACCTGAATTTTAATTTTGAGATTAAGTACCTTTTACATATTTCACAAGGATTTGAAACAAAGTTTTATTTGTTGAAGTTTCGATTGCATTTGCTGTTTCAGCCCTATCATTGAGTTTTCTTAATACTATTGGTTCACCAGTATCTATCACAGTCATTCTGCTGCTTTCTGCCTAAATCTTTTTATTTTTATTTTTGCAGCATCTCTCTTCATAACACTAACCGCTGCAATACCAATGCCGTATTCTTGAGCTTATTTTGTCATGCTCTCACCCGATTCTACATGATTTATTATTTTAATTTTTTCCTATATGCTTAAAGCAATACGTTTTTTGTACACGTGATAAAAACGAAGTTTTTTACTATAGTAAAAATCTAGTACGGGAACTCAAGTTAAAGTCAAAGAAATTCTAAGAAAGGGGATCCAAAATATTTGTCTGTACTCGTGATTCGGAAAGGACCGATTTTTTAAAAGAGTGGTACTGACACAAAGCGATATAAGTAAGCGTCCTATCTTAAATGGGAGAGGTAACCGCAAGATTAACCCTTAAATGCATAGGGTAGAATGCGTTCCCGAAATTTCATAATTCAGAGAATCGGAATTCCTACCAGAAAATATAAAGGGTAAATTTCGGTTTATTTAATAACGAAATGGCTGTTATTAAATAGAGTGAAATTTTCTATTTTATTTTTCTGGTGGAAATACGGAATATGTGAATAAAAAATCCAATAAATAGGGAACAATTATTGTATCAAAAACGATACCATATGCATTTAAGGGTTAAAGGCGAGTTCACGTCAATCAAGGTCATACGCCACCCAGCGGACGGAGTGAACTACAAGAGGATTATTAACTTCTTTCCCCTTTTTGGATGATCTATAAGTTCGATATCTGTGAAATAACTATGCGCACGCGCAGCCGTGATTTTATTCGTTTGTCGTCTGCAGTACTTAATTGTTGGAAGTATAGATTAATTCGATTTATTTATTCGCCATTATTTAATTTATTAATTGAAGTTAGTTATTTAAACAAAATCAGTTCTTTTAAGAACTTATATTATTTGGGAAAATGCCACGTTGGCGTTCTAATTATTGCAGTTTTCAAAACTGCAAAAATAACTCTCTATCTGAGAGAACTCATTTTTTTCGCTTCCCAAAAGAAAAAAACAGGTTAGTTTTGTGTTTTATTATAATTTATAAAAAAGTTAAAATATTATTTAATATATATTATTAAATTTCAGTGATTTTAATACGTTCTATTTGAATTATGTTTTTTTAATGCAATGAACAAGGACATATAAAAATTAGTTAATGTATGCTAAGATAGAATTTTACAGCAGCGTTTTTAATTCAATTCCTGATAAGATAAAGTTATAAAAATTACATAAACATGTGTATTTCCAATGAGAATTAAACGTTTTATTACGCTTAGAGTTTAAGCAGAAATTATTTAATTAATTTTAAGGCATATTTTTTATTTACCGGGCGCAGGCGATAAATTGCCAAATATTCTCTTGATCGAATTGTATTTATAATATTTAAAATAGAAGCATTTCATTCATTCCATTTAAAACTCATTTAATTTTACATTAGGATCCACTTTAATTTAAAATGCAAGCAGTAATTCTTGTACTATTAAACCGGCAATAATTGATTATTTATAGTTTTAAATATTTTGAGAATTTTAGACAACAGCTTTAAAAAAATTCCTAAAATCGACAAATTACTTTTTTTTTTTTAAATCTAGAAATATGTCGGTCATTGTGTCATATCCAGGAAAAATAGTTTTCATGGGATACCTGCACTTCGCACAGGTGAATAACATTGCAGAAAGCATACAAAGTATAGAAGAAACTTCAAAAATTGGAATAAAATATAAAATATTTACAAATAGTACGTGGTATGCTCAATTAAACATTTATTATCTTACACCGGTTCTTCGCAGGGGTAAAATGGATAACTTTCCGTAATCGGGCCGATAGCCATGATTGGCGTCAAATGAGAAAACAGTATGCAATTGTAACTGTATAAAAGTTAAATAATGGTTAGAAAATGAAAGTAACTTTTATTGAAATAACCCAATAGCGGAACATTCTCCAAATTTGAAAAAGGCTTATGAAACACACAACAATTGCCAATAACTGAAAACTATAGACTAATAATAAGCTCGACGTAGCAGTTGTTGGTCGGTAGCCAATAATTTCAAATTTCCCTTTTAATTTTGTCCGGTTTCAATTTTTGAACCTTTTTTTTTTTTTTTAATCTGGCTTCCGCAAAAGAGTCGGAATAAGTAGTAGAAAAAAGGGCTGCGGAAGGAGATGGGCCAGTTGAACGTATTAAAATCACTGATATTTAATAATATATATTAAATAATATTTTAACTTTTTTATAAAAAAATTATAGGGCTGAAAATCCCGTTTAAGATGCTTAAAGGTTTTAAATATTTCTCTTTTGCAATTTCCCAACCAGCTGGTATATTTTAGAAATCGTAGTTTGTTACATAACTTACTCAGTTGTTGTACAGTCGGACCTCTATTTAACGAAATCACTAAATCCCGAAAAAGAGTTCGTTATATGGAAAATTCGTTAAATAGAGAGTCACACTCTAAAATACTTTAAACTACGTAAAACACATTTTAATCCATAAACACTAAATATAATTAAAAGTAATTAGCCACACTTTTTTTTTTTGTAAATTATATCTATTTGTTTTACTTATTTTACCCATCAAAAAGAAATCTGCAAGGGAAATAAGAATGAAACAAAACATTGTCTGGAAATACATTGTATTTTCAGTTAAAAAAATAATTTTACATTAAAATCACGATTTTTTATTATGGTTGATAAGCTGTTTGGAGGAATACCAAATTTTAAAGCAGTATTCTTTTCTTCATGCCTTTATCCACCTCATCAAGAATAATTTTTTTTTCTTTGATGCTCAAGCACTTTCGCTTTCACATTTTCGAGCTACAAGAACCGAAATTACCAACACGACTGATCATGATCAACAATCTATAAAACAGGAAACTATAGTTTAAGGACACGGGGCAGCTCCATTGAGGGTTAAAAGAGGATATTGAAAGTTTGCTCTTCTTGGATGGAAAGAGAAGAACCACAACGATTTTACTGCTCTCGGTGAGTTAGGTGCCTAGTAAGACCTGTTCATGGTCATTGATCATCATAAAATGTGTTAAAAGAAAGAATAAGTTTGAAATGTCCAGTAATAAAGAAATAGGGAGCAAAAACATTTAGATCCTAAGGAAAAGTTCGTTAAATAGAGAATACACTTCGCTATTTGGAGGTTATTTTACGAAGAAATTTGCAAAATGTTCTTGGTTCCAAGTAAAAGTTCGCAAAATAGAGGTTCGTTAAATAGAGGTCCGACTGTACTTGTATGTGTACAGTTGTAACCAGTGGCGCCAACTTTTGAAAAATATTGGGTGGGCTGCTCAATCATTTTTAAAGTATACATTTGTAATTTCATTAAATTACATTTGCCTGAGTAAACTTGAAGTCTTTATTGATACCGCATTAAATAGGCACTTCCGGGGTTGATCAAACGCTGAAATTGTTTGATCAGTTATGATCAAACAATTATATGTCCAATGGCACAATTTTTATCGCGAATGTCCCTGAAATTCGATGAGAGTAGCTAACTTTCAAGGGTGTCTGCGGCTAGAAATTTCGATTTTTCGGGTACTTCCATGCAGTGTTGAATTCAGACACTTTTTTCCGGGAGGGATTTCTGTGGCTCCGGGGGGTGGGGGGCATTATAGAGTTTCGGGGGGGGGGGGGATTGCACTGTTTGACCATTGAAAACACAAAATCTCAAATCTTCCGGTGGAGACATCTCATCGCACCGGGGGGAATGTCCCCCCCCCCCGAGCCCCCCTCGAATTCAACACTGTCCATGTTTGATCAAACGCTGGAAACGGTTGATCAAATTCTGATCTAACGATTTCTGACAAGGATCGCTATTTGTTTTTAGTTTGCACTTTCTTAAATATCCTAAGTAACGGTATGCAGGAAATTTCTCTCTGTACTGCTATCCTTATTCTTTTTCAACTGAACGTCAATAAAAAGAAATTTTGCTTGAGAAAAATGAAAAAAATTAATAAAATAAAATGAAATAGAAAAATAGAAATTGGCTGCGCTGGGATAGCGAATTATTGGGTGGGCCCCATGGGCCCATATAAGTCGGCGCCACTGGTTGTAACAACCATAAAGAATGTTTAAGGATTTATCAGCTACGTTTAGATAACGTAAAATTAATTTGCTAATTTATAATCAAGTTGTAAAAATACTAAAATGTTGTATTGTTACTAGAAACACATCCATGTACATAACTTTTATTTTTCTACCATATCTGGGAGGGAAAAATCAATTAAATTCTTTTTATCTTTTCATATATATGAACAGGGTTAGATTAAATAAACAGTGTAAAAAAGTACTTTTATGTTAGCCGGCCGCAGTTCATAAACCGTCAAATATTTTCCCCATCACCAGCGTTTATTTTGCATTCATTTCATTCAAAATATAAAATCATCATTTTAAAAATATACTCGTCATTTGAAAAACATAACTTTATTTAAAATACATACATACTGGTATATTACATCAATTTAAACACATGCTTTTCGCTCATTATATTTAAAATACATTTTTTTTCTAATAAATAATAACATAAACCCGAGGTGGGCAAGTTTCTTCCAATGTGGAAAAAAACATGGAAAAAACCATGGAATTAAAAGTTACGCCTATAACTTTTATTAACAAAAATGGTTTTCTTTTAGCCTGAATAGCTTGCATAAAATTCAGGTTTATTTGACGATATTTACAATTTAAGTGTTATAGGCGGAAAAGCAGACAAAGCCATTTTAGAGAATACCTGTTAAAATTTTAATCGTGAATTTCAAATATTTATTCACTCATGGAAGATTAACCTTGTTTACCAGATTTATTGCAAAATATTTTTGTTACAGTTTGTTTTGATGAAAATATGTGTATTTAAAAAAAAAAAAATCGCAATGTCATTTTAATTTCGGGAGAAAAAGGCAATATTGTTTACGTAGCATTAGTGCTTTTTCTCCCGAAATTAAAATGACATTGCGATTTTTTTTTTTTTAATACACATATTTTCATCAAAACAAACTGTAACAAAAATATTTTGCAATAAATCTGGTAAACAAGGTTCACCTTCCATGAGTGAGTAAATACTTGAAATTCATGATTAAAACTTTAACAGGTATTCTCTAAAATAGCTTTGTCTGCTTTTCCGCCTATAACTCTTAAATTGTAAATATCTTCTTATAGACCTGCGCACGAGATGCGCAGATGGTAGATATTCTGTCATATATGACGTCATACAAAAAACCCGCGTATTTGCGTTATTCACTCCATCCACAAGATGGCGCAGCTGTGTCAATTTACGGCATATTCCAGCATTAACTTTGTACACTTACTTATAGCGCTTTGCACTGACATTTTAATTACTGTGAATTTTACAGCAAGTTGTTAGAAATAAGGGCACTGGACTTTTTTCTTAAAAAAGGGAACTGCCCTTTTATTTTTACGGTCAACCCTCCGAATTTTACTGAAATTTCTAACAGTGCACACGAGGAATGTGATAGTTAGGGAAAAAAAAAGGCTTTAAAAATGGATTTTGGTTAACCGAGAGTTTCGGGTAAAAGAGGTTCTATTGTACTATTTTAATTAATTATTTTTAAATGTTGGTAGATTAAACGTTTCACAAAGGCGTTTTTAGTAAAAAGTTTTATCGGGTAAAAATGATGTAATACTTCTTCATATAAAGCATTCATTTTAATCAGAAAATATTAATACAGTCGAACCCCGTTAATACGCGAATTAAGGGACCGATCAAAATTTGCGTATTAAACGGGTTCGCGTATTAAGCGAAGGTCACGAATTTTCGTCCAGTGGTCCATCTAATAATAACCTATACGGATAAAGCACATCTTTTTGACAATTTTTTGTGATTTTAAGACATAAAATAACATTTTATTATTAAATTAATGAAAAAAAACGAAACAGCAAATAATCTCAAAGATTACGGTGAGAAAGCCTCGCACGTGTCCACTGTTTTTGTTGATAGCTCTAACAGATTTTTTTACATTTAATATATATTTTTAGCATATCAACTAATAATACTAAAGATCATATTTATATGAAAAATAGAAATAATGCTACAAAACAAATAGGTGTTGCTATCCAACGTACAATTTATTCACAAGTTTAACATAAAACTCTACGTTTCGGTTTAATCTTTAAAACCTTCATCAGGAGAAAAATTTTCTAAAATATAAATCGACAACAAACTCTTTACATGCTACATTTTGAAATCAATTCAAAATTCAAAACATTCTAACGGAAACCTCTTACTCCCAAATAAACAGTTCAGTGGCGTCATCTTTTAACCAAAGATGGTTAAAAGATGGCGCCACTGAACTGTTTATTTGGGAGTAAGAGGTTTCCGTTAGAATGTTTTGAATTTTGAATTGATTTCAAAATGTAGCATGTAAAGAGTTTGTTGTCGATTTATATTTTAGAAAATTTTTCTCCTGATGAAGGTTTTAAAGATTAAACCGAAACGTAGAGTTTTATGTTAAACTTGTGAATAAATTGTACGTTGGATAGCAACACCTATTTGTTTTGTATCGATATTACAACGTAAAGTCCTTTATTATTATTAGAAATAATGCTTTCAAATAAAGTTTTGGAGCGCGTATTAAAAGCGACATTTTCATATTGGCCTCACTCTAGGAGTTAGCAGCCGAAGAAATCTCCAAAGATCGCTATTTTACATCAACCTTTTCGATTTTGTTCATTTCAGTGCGATTAAGCGCGAAATTAGATTACGTCTTAAATTTGTGTTTTATTTATATTTTATTGTTTTATTTATAGATTGATGAATGTTTTAATTTCGTTGTGCAATATAAGCTAGAAAGCTGGAATCGAATGATGAGCTATTTATATTAATTTCCCTTAATTGCATAGTGATGTAAATTTCCATCACCTTTTTATTTAATTTTTAATACATAAATTAAGTTCTTACAACCACTATATTTATATAGAAATATTAATCCTCTAAAAATTACAAAAATATGCTACTAAATAAAGTTAAAAATCTATCTTAAGATTTCTGGTGTCTAATCCTTAATATAAAAATAAAAAGCACAATTCTAACAGAATAATTCATGCAATTAAGGGTTAAGCGCTGACGGATTTATCTTTCAGAATCCTCTGCAGCCGATAGAGATATATTTAAAAAAAAAAAGATCATGCTTGAAAATTAATTTAAAAACAATAAAAACTCAATAAATAGCGATGCAGTTTTCACATAAATTGCTGTATAGTTTTCAAACAAATTGCATTTGAAAGTATTTTTTTTTCTATTCGACGGTGTAAAAATTGAAAACGTGCAGTATTTGGAAGTTTAAAAAAATGAAATAAAAGTTAATAAAAGTTAAATTTAAACATCTGCTGTTGCCACCGTCAAAAGGGTGTCAGCGTTACGCAAGGACACGTTTGTTCTTTATAATATAGATAGGTATGGTAAAACTAACAATAAAATAGCAGCGTTATTACAATTGATAACTGATTGTTCACGCTTGGCGAGTTAATAAAATATATTAAATGCGAAAAAACCTCCCACTATTAGAGTTTTCCATTAAAAACGATTTTCACCTATGTCCTGTACGCCGGGTAGTACGTTCTGATACCCGCGCAGCCCTGGGTTTTTTTGTATCCGTAAAACTACTTTTACAGCAACAATAGAGCACACGCAGGAAAACCACTTTTAGCATTCTGTATCAAAAATTAAAATTTCGTTCAGTTAAAAAAAATCTATAACATAACTGAAATGCGTTTCTTTTAAATTTATATGAGGTAGCTCTTGAATTGAAGTTGAAATGCCTCAATTTATTTTTTGAGGTTTTTTGCCTTATAAACAGTGTTTCCAGTTTAGAAACTGGAGCTGAAACCGAAACATGCATCCAACACCTGCCAATATGTTGAGCAAACAAGATAAAGACGTTGAAATACAAATCTTTTAAGAGAAGAAACTGTTGATAATGGAAACTTTTACTTCCTGGGCATCTGGAAAAACGTGAATTTTTAGAAACTGATGTTTGTAGCAGACGTGTGTTCGCGATATAAATATTTAAACAGCTAAGTCTTTTTCTTTTTTTTTTTTTTTTTAAGGGAAAGAATTCACAGAAAGACTACTGCAGATGTTCTTGATAATGATACCACGTCGATCAAATTAAGCAGAGAATAAAGAAACCCTTTTAGCGTTTACTTTATTATCTTTAACACTCTTTATTATCTGGATCAATTCATTCCTTTGGCAGAAAAACTTATGATTTCATAACAGATAACCTTAACCATTCTCGATAATTCGGCTTCTAAGAGTCATATAGTCTTGATTTCTGGAATTTTCGAAATCAGTGATTGTCGCCCAAATCAGTCTTTATACATGTCAATAAAATATATTGTAAAGTTGGTGAAAACCGAACATGCGTTTTATAAGATGCAGTCTTAAACCGAAAAGTTTCATGCTCCCGATGAATGGAATAGCATACAACAGTGGCGCCAACTGATATAGCCCCATGGGGCACGAGCGCACCCAATAATTTGATCTCTCCGGCCACCCAATTTCAATTGGTTTAATTCATAACTTATTTTTTTAATTATTTAATCGCTGAAATGAAATTTGGTTTTATTAACGTTCTAAAAATAGTTTGTTTGAAAAATAGTAAGGATATAAATTAGACTTACAGGAGCACTGAAAACCTCTTCAGCGGATGTACAGTTAAATTTCTGATGAAAACAAATTTCCTGCCTATTTTGGCATCTGTTTTGATGTCTTGAATGGATAAAGTACTTAGGTGACTAAAATGTATACTTTTCTTGACATTTAGTTTTTTGCACTTTCAATACTTAGCAATTGCAATGTTATTTAAAATAAATATTAATGTATTTATAACGAAGAATTTATAAGAATATAATAAAAAAAATTATTTATAAAATTATAATAATTTAAAAATTTGCTTGGAAAAAAACATAATTTAATTTCGACTTATCTTTAGTCATTCGCTCCTCCCCTCTCTCTCTCCCCACACACATACGTACACACTAAGGGAAAAAATATGTGTGTTATTTTATTCAAAAAATTTTAAGACCACCCAATATTTTTGAAAAGTTGGCGCTACTGGCATACAATAATTATCAATTGTTCAAGGCCCCCAAGCTACGGATGCCACTGCATGGGGAGCAAGAAAAATGTCGACTCCAGCTATTAGGCGTCCAATGTTCGACTTTCCTATGTTAAAGGTGGCAATTATAAATTTTTTGCTGCAGCAGATATCTTATTTTTGAAGAGAGGAAAACTTTTTCTCAATATTTTAAGCGTAATCAGTAAACATATACGCAATATAGCCACATATTATTGCAATCATTGTTCAAATTCAAATCCTTCTATATATAAAAAAAAAGTTTTGATTTGGAAATGGACCAATAAAAAATCTGTGTAGATACCGTGAAATGCATCTGATTGGTCAGAGCTTTATGACGCTATAAGGGAGGTTACCAATGGGGGACCCGTCTCTCTCTCGCCAAAAGCGACGCCAACTTGGCACTATTTCCAGTATTTCGCCAAAATTAAGGGTACTTTTCCGTTATACGGACAGTATGCCAAAATGTATGCTAATGCGCCAATTATTTCAGCCCTAATCGTGAAAAGGATTTTTCTTGTAAACCATGCGAAACATTGTGATTTGTTATTTGTGAAACATGAATTACGTGAATGATTATTATTTAACCTTAACCTTGGAAAGCTTTTTAATTTACTATTCGAATTTTAAAAAAATATTTCTTTTTATGAAGTTATAATTTACTTTTACTGCTGACGCTGAGATGGATTTTACCATTTGTCAATTACCAGAGGATGAGAAAATTGCGATAAAACTGTTTCAGAAATTTGGAATTCTGCATAATAAAAGGTTGTGTTCAAACAACCATGAAATGAAATTATGGATGAGTTCTGGAAATCCGAAATGGAGATGTAGCTTACGATCATGCGAAGAAAGCGTAGGAATACGACAAAAAGGCACAGATGTCATATTCGCCCCATATTGGCGCGATTTTTTTCTGACGCCAATGTCATATACACAACGGGTACTTAATTGGCGCCAAAGTGTCGTTATTTTGCTTGATGTGGTAACCCGGATTATGTTGTTTATGCTGTTGATGTTTTCGCCAAATTGGCAACCGAAAAAAAATCTCGCCAATATGGGGCGAATATGACATCTGTGGCCGACAAAAACCATGTTTGAAGGATCGCGGTTGTCTTTTCTTAAAGCTTTGAGGTTTATATATTTATGGTGCCAAGAGTTGACATCGATTGAGCTTTGTGAGCTGCAACTTGATATGAACCACAACACAACAGTGGACTGGAATAGTTATTTTAGAGAAGTTTGTGCAAATGCTTTATGTTCACGACCAAATAGAAAAATCGGTGGACCTAATAAAATTATAGAAGTAGATGAAAGTCTTTTTACCAGAAGAAAATCAACGTAGACCGTGTTCTTCCTCCTCAATGGGTGTTAGATGGTTTATGCCGTGAAACACGGGTATGTTTCCTTACTCCTATTTTTGATCGCACAGCTGAAACTTTAATGGCGGCAATAGAAAACGGAACAGATGTCATATTCGCCCCATATTGGCGCGATTTTTTTCTGTCGCCAATATCATATAGGCAACAGGTACTTAACTTGCGTCAAAGTGCTTGATGTGGTAACCCGGATTATGTTGTTTATGCTGTTGATGTTTTCGCCAAATTGGCAACCGAAAAAAATCGCGCCAATATGGGGCGAATATGACATCTGTACCTAGAAAACAATGTAGCTGATGGAAGTATTATTTATACAGATTACTGGAAATGATATAAAACAGATGAACTGCGAAGTGCTGGTTATGATCATTTCACAGTGAATCACAAATACAATTTTGTCGTCTCTAATACTGGATGTCATACTCAAAATGGTACAGATGTCATATTCGCCCCATATTGGCGCGATTTTTTTCGGTTGCCAATTTGGCGAAAACATCAACAGCATAAACAACATAATCCGGGTTACCACATCAAGCAAAATAATGACACTTTGGCGCAAGTTAAGTACCTATTGCCTATATGATATTGGCGACAGAAAAAAATCGCGCCAATATGGAGCGAATATGACATCTGTACCCTCAAAATGTTGAGAGATTATGGGACATCCGAAAATGGCGCAACAAAAGACATCGGGGAACAGTTCGTGGTACAGATGTCATATTCGCCCCATATTGGCGCGATTTTTTTCTGTTGCCAATATCATATAGACAACAGGTACTTAACTTGCGCCAAAGTGTCGTTATTTTGCTTGATGTGGTAACTCGGATTATGTTGTTTATGCTGTTGATGTTTTCGCCAAATTGGCAACCGAAAAATATCGCGCCAATATGGGGCGAATATGACATCTGTGCCCAGTTCGTCATCATTTAGAGTCGTATCTCATAGAGTTTATGTGGCGACGTCTTCATTCAAAAAATGAAATGTTTACTGCAATGCTAAAAGATATGGCACAGATGTCATATTCGCTCCATATTGGCGCGATTTTTTCCTGACGCCAATGTCATATACGCAACGGGTACTTAACTGGCGCCAAAGTGTCGTTATTTTGCTTGATGTGGTAACCCGGATTATGTTGTGGCACAGATGTCATATTTGCTATTGATGTTTTCGCCAAATTGGCAACCGAAAAAAATCGCGCCAATATGGGGCGAATATGACATCTGTGCCAAAGAGATTTGTAATTTTATGGCAGCAGTTTAATATGATTTTTTTTTATTTTATTACTTTATTGTATAAGAGTTATTTGTTCACTTATTTTAATTATATATTTGTGATTTAATAAAATACTTCGTAAAATTCTGTAATTTTCAAATGTTATATTTTTTAAATGCTCACTTTACTATCGACAATGTTTTTCTTTTATTTTTCAAATGTTTCAATTCACGTGATTTTCATTTTGCGCCAACTTTTGCGCTTGGCGACAATGCTGTCCGTATAACGGAAAAGTACCAAAAAGCACAGCCTACTATGATATATACGGCCCATGCATTTCGCCGAAAACCGTCGAAAAAGTGAAGTCGGATTCAGCTTCAAACCCTGAACCAAAACATCACAACGTGCTCTTTTTTGTTTACATTTATACCCTGCCCAGGTAGCGGCTTGTTTCTCATCGTCGAAGTTTCAGAATCATTGATCGTATTTTCAGAATAATAAATTAAATACTTATATTCTTCAATTTTCTTCGATTTAAAAGGATATTTTACACAGCTTGTAGTATTTTAGTGTTCACATACTTTTAAGATTAGCTAAATTACTTATTGTTTACTTGATCGTTTGGTTCATTCTGTTATCCTTTTTGGTACTTGTTAGTTATCCCGTCGACCAATTTCGCCAAAACACCCGCCAAATTATACAAATTGGCATCATTTTTATTTTAAATGACAAAAGAACAAATAAATTGGAATAACATTAATAAAAATACAAATAAAACGTCGAAATAAAAATCACTTGATGAAGTAAACACGTGTTGTCAAGTGAAGGCGACATTTACGATCAACCATTATTGGCATTTAATCTTACAATTTGGCGATAGTAATTTGGTCGACGGGATAACTAACAAGTACCTTCTTTTTTGAATCCCCGTATTTACATAAAAATAGCTTGTTTCACATACACGTTTTAAAATTAAAATTTGGTTTTTATCAAACTACTGCTCTCATAACTGGCTTGAAGCAGTTATTTTTGACGAATTTATTGCTACCCGTAAAATGTTTGTTTGATATCGTTCGAATTAAATAATAATAGTAATAGTTAAAAAAAAAAAAAAAAAGATTTTCCTTAAACATTAAATATTCTTATTTTTAATCATAGAAAGAAATGGTGATCGCAGATTTAAATATCGTTGCAATATTTTATGTTATCCAAGCAATTTTGATTAAATCATGTAAGTGTATTTGTTACTTAATAAATTATATCTATTAATTATTACAAGGAATTTTATGAGTACTTTAATACATTTAAAAGAAATTCCATTAGTTTTATTGTTTCAGCAGTGAAGATAGCAAATAAATTTGTGACATTGATGTTTTTAGACTATTGCATGTTTTTATTTATTGGGGTGAATCGTAGAATACTCTACTTCTCCCCAACCTGGCGATAAATGCACTAAAGTGGCAACCTTGGTATTTAGTATTAACTTGGTATTAAGTAGCAACCTTAGCAACCTTGGACGTATTCTCCGATCACACCATTTATTATTCCAAATGATAATGTTTTTTTCTTTTTATTTGATGATTAGAGTTAATATTCTTATTAAACTCTTTTGAATCATATCTATACGGGAAAAAAAAAATGTAAACACATTGGAATTCTCTGAACTCTGACCAGAGCGGTTTGATTGGTTCTCGTCGTTGAAGTTACGGTCAGAGTCAAATTTCTGTTTTGGGCAGCGTATCAGAGTACTCTGGCGAGCAACTTCATACATTAAACACAAATCGGTCTGCCGGTAGTAGTATCTAAGTATGCCTTGCAAAAAGTAATGCTTTGGAAATGGAACAATGAAAATCTGCGTAGATACCGTAAAACTGATTGGTCAGAGCTTTATGACGCTATAAGGGAGGTTACCAAGGGGAGACCCGTCTCTCTGTCACCAAAAGTGACGCCAACTTAGCGCTATTTCTAGTACTTCGCCAAATTTCCATAGACTCCCATTGAAATACAATAGGGTTTACTTGCATGCAGGAAATCAACAAATTGAGATATTTCAATGCAACAAAAACTAATATTAGCTTATGAATAGAGCTTAATTAAAGTATTTACATTATTTTTAAGCACAAACAATAATCTGGAGTTGGCTAGAAATAGGAATTACTTCGCTATACCGAATGGAATAGCTAAGCGATTACGCGGGGGGTTGATGAGCGTAGCGAGCAGGTGGGCGG
Source organism: Maratus speciosus (assembly GCA_963932465.1). Lineage (NCBI taxonomy): Eukaryota > Metazoa > Arthropoda > Arachnida > Araneae > Salticidae > Maratus > Maratus speciosus. The sequence continues at coordinate 122,996,504 of OZ010786.1, forward strand.
TGCCCCCTAGTATTTTTATATATTATATTGCGCTGTTAAATGAGTTTCAACAACTGTAAGATCATTGAGAAAAAAAAAATAATTTCTGAATAATATTCGCTATCTTTAGATCCATGGCTGAAATGAAAAAAAAAAATCTTCGGTTACTTCAGCGCGCTTCATTTGTGAATTTATTACTATTTTATCATTAAATATACTTTGGAAAACTATATTCTTGAAATTATTTCTTATTAAAAACCTATTTTAAATTTTATTTTAATTAATCAACAATTATCCGGCCTTTTTTTTTTTTTTCATATTTTTATACGAAACATTCGAAATTCAAGGAATTTTTAGGCTTCGGATTCACATTTAATACCATTTTCTTTCTCTTATGTGGTATTCAGGGCTTAATTTGCGCCGGAGCCCACCGAAGCCCGGCTCCGGTACTTCTCTGTTTTCAGTAAATATTTAAATATTGGTCAGAATTCACCGGAGCTCATACATACAGGGCTCCGGAGCCCAGTGCAATATCGCTTCCGAAAAACCGAAGTCTAAATTACTTTCTCCTTTCTTTTCCACCTCCAAGCTTTTGCATTCCTTTTTACCAAAAAACTTATATGTGACGTAATGTGTCGCACACGTAGGATATGAAGATAAAACGGACTCAATTTTTATATCAGTTTTGGGGCTTAGACTGACTCGAGTTCAATCTGTATTACAATTTAAATTTTATTTATTCATGCATTGAAAAAAAACTTTTCCTTCTTTAAAATTACGCATTATATTATATTTCAAATCATTTTAATGCTATTTTGATCAAAATGAAGGGGAAACAGAAGTAGTGTTTTTCGATTTCAAATTTATGTCGGCGACGACGTGTTGATACGGCGCCAATCAAGAGACTGAACAATGAATTTGCTTTCAGTTCGATTTTTTTTTCTTGTGATAGTAGGATAATTTTTTTACTGGCTGAGTTTTTTTTATTTAGATATCTAACCTGAAAATAATATTTTATGTTTTAGCCAACGAGCATCAGCTTGAGGTTTTTTCTTTTTGTCTTGTATTGCGTACGAGTATAAAAATCACGTTAGTGATTTTTCTATTTATTTTGTATCAAGAATGGTACTTATGCTAAAGCTCTGCTCTGCAGATTTACGAAGTTGCTTTCATTTGCAAGTAGATATAATTGTCATGTATTGTTATTCCGATAGAAAGCAATTGAGCTGTATTTTCCCCTTTTCTGTAAAAGCATCAACTCTTTCCGATATTTCAAATTTTTAATTTAATTTGATTTTGAGGGACGCACCACAAAAGATTGTTATGCGGAAGGAATCTATTGTAGTTTAAGATATGCACCTTTTATTGGAAATAATAAAACATTGTTACATTCTTCAGCATAAAAATAAAATTTCATTCATTTTTTATTAAAAATGGATAGCTGCTATCCGCGACATAGAACTATCCTTCCTTTTTTTGTGTTAACCCTATTTCCTAATCAAAATCGTTATCATATTTAATCGCAGAATTCTGCAATTAAGTAACTTTAGAGTTAGGTAATATTTACTATTCAGAGGGAGTGATAACTAAAAAAAAATTGTTGGCAGCTAAGTATATGCTGATAGATATATTTAATTCTTTTATTTTTCTAAGAAAAAAAATGCTTTAAATTTTTCAAATAATGTACGAAATATAAATATGCAGATTGGAGTAGATGCAGATTGGGGATGGAGACGGTACGGTTGTTGTGCCGGTGCCGCAGAATATTAGGGCTCCGGTACTTTTTTTGTTAGAAATTAAGCCCTGGTGGTATTGTCAAAATGATACCACCAGTTTCATATCATCTTAACTTTAGAAATAATATATTTTCAAAAGCGTAGTCGTAAACAAACCAGAGGGTATTCGCTATAGGCATAGGGTATATGCTATAGCTTTTTGGTTTTGAGAAACAGACGGTATATGGAGTTTTGTTACTAGGTTGAGCAAAAAGTTCTGGGAAATTTGTGAAAGTTGCGTTGATATGCGCAAATTAACAATAAAAGCACCAAGGACTATTCTTCAAAGTAGAGACCATCATAGACCACGATTTACTGCCATCATTTTGCCAGATTCCGGTTTGCTGGAGGTACCATGGCGGCTTCTTGGAATCGAAAAACTCTTGACATGCTTCTTCAACTTCATTAAAACATTCAATTTGACGTCCCTTGATAAAGTGTTACATTGATCGAAAGAGGCCATAATCGGATGGAGCCACGTCTGGAATATAGGCGGGGTGTGGGAGAATTTCGACGCTGTCCAACTGTGTAAACTTGTCCTTGGTCCTCTGGGCCACGTGCCGTTTGGCATTGTCCTGCTAAAACAAAACGCGTTTTCGGCGGACTAATCTTGGATACTTCTGCACCAATTTGTCGTAGACGCGATCCATCTGCTGGCAATAGAGCTCGGCCTTCATGGCACGACCATTATATACGATAAAAATTCTGGTAACTATTAGATTAAAAATTTCCCAGAACTTTTTGCTCAACATAATAAAAAAAAAAACCCAGAAGGTATACAGCATATACCACCGTATACCCCCAACTACATCCCTGTACATTAAACATATAAGTAGAAAATGTGTACAATGAAACCTCGATTCTCGAATTTGCGAATCGTGCATCCCGTTAACTGCATCACCTTTTGGCTGGTTCCAATAAAAATCCTATATCACTAATTCACTATCAATAACGTTTAAAGGGGGGCGGGGAAACTAGATTGCATTGCAGTTTTTACCAACTTGCATTTTCTACAATCAATCCGAATGGGGAATTTCTTAAAATTTATACTAATTTTGAAATAGAATTACGACTTGATCAAGATTTGACGCTTTCTGATAGGGTGATGCGAATGAAGATGTCGAAGGATAGGCTCATATCGACAGAAGCAATTCCTGGATTAGAAAAGCGTACAAAACTTTTAAATGGCACATTAAAAAACAAGAAAATAGTTTGCAGAAGTGGTCAACTACAGAAAATTATACATGAAATTGTTAATCTTAGCAAAATTCAGATTTCTTTAAAATAAAGTAAGTTTTCTTGAGCAATAAAGGCAAGTGTGCTGTCACGAGGCGTCTTCTCGTGTAACGGTTCCCGATAGTTATTAGTACTGATGAGACCAATGAGTAATCATGCCTCTAAACAAAACAAAGAACATTTAATAAGTAAAAAAAAAATATTTACAGTTTCTAATATATCAACGGGCTAGGCTCATTGCCTATCTCTCCCGTGGTTTCAGAGCATTCGATAATAAAAACAAACACAGTTTTTGCGACCAGCGGCCAAACATATGTTCATCCTTCCAGTTCAAGGGCCTCTCTGCTCTCTCCCTCCAATGTTTATTTTCTTTCCAACCCTCGCATCCCCCATCCGCGGAGAGTCCACTTCGAAATTCCAGAGATGCATTAGGGGTGCGAGGTTGTTAGAGTGTTCGGGGGGGGCCACACGAATGTGACACCTCCCTTCCACTTTCTTTCATCTGTTTTCAACCGATGAACGGAAAGTCACTAAATAATCACTATCTGAAGTCATGGTGTCAGTCCATATCATGATATCAGTCCATAACACCAGTTTTTTTTTTCACCTTAATAAGTAAATATTGTTCTCAAGTGGAGGTTATCGTTTAATTTCCCTTGTACCAGATCCATTTCCCCCATGAGTGATAATAGGATCGAACCGCATAAACTTCTTAATACCTATCAGTGAACATTCAGTACATCATTCCAGTTTTTTTTTTTTTACTTTCATTAAAAAAAAAAAACAGATATACAAATAAAAACACAATTACTATTAAAGAAATCTTCAATTTCATTACTCTTACTTTGTTTTTACAACATCAAATCCACTTTGATAACAAATTAAAATTCAATGTAACAATCCTGCTTATACCTAGAATCAGTGTATAATTCCCATAAGCTCACACAACTATGTGATCTGTTACATTCATTCTACCAAATTAGCATAATCCACCACATTATATTATACATTTAATCGTTGACTTACAATTTAAAAAAATCATACAACAATTAAATTTAATATTCATTAACGAAAATGAGATTTCCACTATTATCAATCTCAATCTACTCATTTTCATTACAATTTGGCTGTATAATTTCATTTCTACATGTTATACTTAATTATCATATTCACACAAACTTATCACTTATTAAATATTTTGCCCTCATAGAATATACAATTTAAAACACATTAGATACCATTATTAATAATACACACACACAAAAAAACACAATATTTCATAACCTAAATTACCATTCTTAAAAATATTCAACAAATTCCCACTTAAATTATTCCATAGGCACCAGACGCGAAAGCGCATCTGCATCCTTGTTTGTAGGTCCTGGTTTATAATTAATAACCGTGTCATAACGCTGAAGTGCCAATAACCATCTTTGTAATTTTGCATTCCTCGGTGCACTTTCCGTTAAATATTTTAATGGATTATGATCAGTATACACATATACTTTGGACCCAAATATCCATGTTTCAAATTTCTTTAAAGCCCAGATTAGCGCAAATGCCTCCCTCTCAATAGCTGACCACCGTGCCTGGGTCCCCGACAACTTTTGGCTGGCAAAAGTGATTGGCATTATTTTTCCCCTTTCATCATACTGGCCTAAAGAGGCCCCAATTCCCACTTCTGAGGCGTCGCACGCAATCACAAATGGTTTTTCTATATCTGGTGTATTTAACGCCACTGCTCTGCATAATTTCGATTTGAGATTTAGAAACGCATTCTCCTCCTTTTCAGTCCACGGTATCTCATTAGGGATGTTCTTCTTTGTCAAAGCCGTTAACGGTATAGCAATCTGAGCAAAATTTTGGACATATTCTCGGTAATAATTAAATAATCCCAGGGCTGATTTTAACTGCTTTTTATTCTTGGGACTCTGGAGAGTTTCAATAACTCTTAACTTTTCGGGGTCCGGCCCATGCTCTCCAGATCCTACTACATGCCCTAAATACATAACTTTTTTTTGGACAAAATGACATTTCATAACATTAGCCGTAAAATTAAGCTCACCCAGAGTACCCACCACTGCTTCTAAATGTTCTAAGTGCTCGTCCCACGTTTTTGAGAAGACAATTATATCGTCAATATAACTATCAGCATATTCTGAATGCTCAATTAGCACCCTATTCATCGTTTTCTGAAATGTTCCAGCACTCCCATTCAACCCATATGGCATTACTAACCACTGATATTGTCTCTTCGGACCTATAAAAGACGTCAATTCTTTGCTCTCCTCCTCCATTGGAATAGTCCAATATCCTTTTAAAATATCTAGAGTTGTAATATATTTAGCGGCGCCCGCTTTATACCTTAATTCAGTGGCATTCTGCATTGGGAATGGGGTCGTTTTAGTCGCTGCATTAAGGGCCCGGTAATCAACGCATAACCTGATACTCGCATCCTTTTTTGCTACACAAACTATCGGGTACGCTATCTCTGCTTGGGACGGTTCTATTAATCCTTTAGTTAGCAACTCCTGTATTTGTTCTTCCACTGCAGCTTTCAGTATTTCGGGCACCCTATAAATATGAGGTTGCTTCCTCTCAACATCAGGTTTTAATCTAATTACGTGACTTCCAACTTTTGCCCGCTTTACCTCCCCACTAAAAAATTTTTTATTCTTTTTCAAGATTCTCTCTAACTGTTCCCTTTTCTCTTCCTCTAAGTGATTTAATTTTTCTGCTATTATCTCCTGAAATTCCTTATCATTCTCAGCGACCTCTCCCCCCGGAGCATGTTGAATATCCCCAAACTCTTCATCTGCCTCATATACTAATCCTATCGTATTTACTGGATGGATATACGGTCTTAACTTATTTTGGTGTAAATTCTTAACACTTCCATCTGGTAATTCTACAAAAAATGAATGCTCATTTCTCTGATCCACAATGACTCCCGGACCGGTCCATCGTGAGTATAACTTATTGGTAGAATCGGGAATTAAAATTATTACTTTTTCCCCTACTGAACATTTCCTAGACGATGATCTCAAGTTATATCGATTAGCATAATCGCTTTGCTTTCTCTTAGCCACATTAGATGCGAATTCTGCTGCTGATTTTAAATTATTTTTTAATTGCTCTAAATATTCGGTAAGATTATTTCCAACACCTTCAGGTATGACGGTTTCCCCTTCCCAGCCAGTCTTTAAAACTGACAACGGACCATTTGGTAACCTCCCATACATTAGTTGAAATGGTGAAACCCCCGTCGTTTCATTTGGGACTTCTCTCATAGCCCATAATAATAATGGCAGTATTTGATCCCAATTTTTGCCATGTTTTCTCACTGCATGGTGCAACATATTCTTTACTGAGCCATTAAAACGCTCCACAAGTCCATTGCTTAAAGGATACCCCGGAGTGCTCAATCTGGGAGCCGCCCCCAGGTGTTTTAAAAACTCCGAAGTCAACTCAGCTGCAAAATTCCTTCCCTGATCCATCGCCACAACTTGGGGAATCCCTGTTCGCACAAAAATTTGAAGGAATGCTTGACATGTTGCCTTAGCATAAAGAGATCGTATTGGGATTGCTTCCGGCCATCTACTGTATTGATCTACTACCGATAAAACATATTTATGACCTCGGGCTGAATTTGGCTCAATAGGTCCAATTAAATCAGCATTAACAACTTGAAACGGTAATTCAGGGCGGGCTACCGGTTGAATCGGTGACCTGTCACTCACTTTAATTCTCCGCCTCAATTGACAGTCCTCACAAGCTTCGCAATATTTCTTTACTTCCTTCCTCACACCTTCCCAAAAAAAATGATAGCTTAATCCTTTCTAAGGTTTTTACTGACGCCAAATGACCCCCTGTTGAGTGATTATGCGCAAGTCTCAATATTTCTTTTCTTCTACACTGAGGAACCACTAACTGTTTAACGCTTTCATTAATAACTAGATTCTTTTTATATAATAATCCATCCTCCACAAAGTAGTTATTCTTTCCACTTCTACCTTCCTCCCAGGCTCTTTGCAGTGTCGGACATTCCCTCTGTTGTTCTCTAAACAATTTTGATTGACCCCCATATTCCCTAGGTTTCCCTTCTTCCATATTAATCTCGGCATTCTCATTTGAGACCTTTTCTAATGACTGAGAATCTTCCTTTATTTCTCCCACAATTGGTAATCCTTCTTCCTTATTAGTTGTTACCTCATCCGTTTCTTTAGCTTGGATATTATTCACATTTTCCTCCCTTCCCGTATTTTCTAGATTCTCTAATCCTACAGTGACGCTATAAAGTTTTGCCTGTTTTATCAACTCATCATAGACCGCCGGAGTTATGAGTGCCGGACTGTTTAATTTCTCCGTTACTGCAGCGACTATATCAATTTCCGAAGAAATCGCCTGATTATCCTCCCATAATGCCACAGGTAATGTGATAAAGTCCGCTTTCTGCATTTCTCCTATTGCAGGAATTAAATAAATGTGACCTCCAGTCATAAACTTATCCGGAATCAAGTCTTTCCGAAACACGCAAATTTCAGCCCCAGAGTCCAAGATCCCCTCTACTTTTTGTCCCCCAACATTAAGCTCTACCATCGGTAATAATTCTTTATCCTGCCCTTCCCTCATCTGATGTTTCTTAGAATTCACCGCGCTCAATCCCACTTTTGCCTTAACACAACTAACTTTTCTCTCTTCATTGCGGGTTATTTCCTTTCGCTGTGGGCACTGATATCTGTAATGCGGACCAGAGCAAAGGAAACATTTCACTTTTTGTTTCTCTTTCCCCACACCGTTCTTACTTCCTCCCTCGCTGCTACTGGGGGGGCGAGCACTTCCTCTCTCCACTACTGGGGTTACCCTTTCCTGCCTGAATGGCTTAAATTCTCTTCTCTGATCTCTCTCCCGATAAAAGTCTCTCCCTTTCGATGACGGAGTGGCCTCTGCATATATATCTAGTGTCTTAGCAAGATCCACCGGTGTCATCCAATTGGACCCCTCTTTCACTAATATATGTGATTTTATGCTGCCTGTTAACGAGTCTTTAATTTTATCCGATATGATAAGATCTTTTAATGATTTGAAATCTTTCACATCCCGGCTCTCTAAATAATATTCAAAGTTGGTTTTAGCCTTCGCTACCCATTGTACGTAACTTTCGTTATGTTGTTTATAACATGCCTCAAAATTCTTTTTGTGTTGTAATGGAGTCAACGCATTTTCCGCTAAAATACACTCCTTAATGGAGGTATAATTAGATAATTGGTCGGTTCCCAAACTATTCGTTAGACTTCTAATAAAGTTTCCAAGCCTGTTCAGAATTATTTTACCCCAATATTGCTCTGGTACTGAATAAATTTCAAACAGGGTTTCTGCCTGGTGAAAAAAGAAAACCCAATTTTCTGTTTTTTCTGGAATGCGAGGCATTTGATCTCTTACTATATGTAAATATTTTGCTAGTCCATCTTCAGAATTATTTATTATTTCCCTCTGATTCCCACTCGAGCCCTGTCGTTGTTGAATTTCGAGTTCCTTAAGTTTTATTTCATGTTCGCGGGCGCTTCGCGTTTTCTCCTCACACTCAAGTTTTTTTCGTTCACTTATAATTTGTTCTAGCAATTCTTTTATCATGGCTTCCTCATAATCCGCGTGTTCCAAAATAATTTTACTGAGTTGGATTTTGGTTCCCTTTTCAGGCACTTGTTCACCCAATTCCTCAACTACTTGAGCTAAATCTGCCCTACTACCTTTCATTAGAAAGGTAATTTTCCAGCCCTTTTCAGTAACCAAACAGAACAAACAAACAAAAGAATTCTATGGTACTTAATTAGCCCCAAAATTTATATATAGTTGTATATATATATATATATTCTAAATTTCAATCTGACATAAAACCATTTTATCCCGAGCATTAAATTTGTTTACAACATATAATACAATAATAATAACAATAATAATACACTAAAAAAAAATATCTGAATACGTTTACATACAATTATGCCGGTTAATCCCACCATCACTCATTCCTAACAGACAACCACAACCACTTTTTTTTTAACATTACCAATTAAATTAAATAACCCACTATTATTATAACCTTATCCTTTTATAACAAAACATACCTGTTTCTGGTACAAACGGAAAAAAAAATAATCTCCACTCACCAGTCATTCCCAGTATTCTTGCTTCTTCCTTCCACCATAAATATGCCGTCCAGATGATCTAAAAGGCTTGCTTCTATCTCTTCCAGCCTCTCACCAGCTATGGCGTCTTCCATCTATGTCCATCAGCTTCACCATCAATACCACGACGTTCTTTTTCGTTTTGCTGCCCTAACTGGGCATAAGCATCCATAGAGGCACGCAATGTGGATCTCATCAGTCTATCGGTACCGGCTGCGCCAATGTCAAGAGGCGTCTTCTCGTGTAACGGTTCCCGATAGTTATTAGTACTGATGAGACCAATGAGTAATCATGCCTCTAAACAAAACAAAGAACATTTAATAAGTAAAAAAAAATATTTACAGTTTCTAATATATCAACGGGCTAGGCTCATTGCCTATCTCTCCCGTGGTTTCAGAGCATTCGATAATAAAAACAAACACAGTTTTTGCGACCAGCGGCCAAACATATGTTCATCCTTCCAGTTCAAGGGCCTCTCTGCTCTCTCCCTCCAATGTTTATTTTCTTTCCAACCCTCGCATCCCCCATCCGCGGAGAGTCCACTTCGAAATTCCAGAGATGCATTAGGGGTGCGAGGTTGTTAGAGTGTTCGGGGGGGGGGGGGGGCCACACGAATGTGACATGTGCGTTTATACAGTAAAATTTTAAGGATTTTCTTTCTTTTTTAGCCCCCGGTGGTATGCTATTTCTGTCTCCCAGCTTATTTTGTGTCGCCTACAAAAAATAACGTTACCTTACAGAAGCCAGCCGTAAAACAAAGCAGTACGATTAAATACTCTATAGCAATTTTTTAAACTTATAAGCATCGCACATTTTCAATTTTTATATCGTCGTATTGGGAAAAAAAAAGTACTTTTAAATGCAATTTGTTTGAAAACTGCATCTCCGTTTATTTTTGAATTATTAATTTTTTTGTAGTTTTTGAAGCTATTTGCTTAATATTAGCGACGGAAGAACTCCATTTCTGTAGTAAGTAAAGGAAAAATAGTTGTAAAATAGTAATTATATATTTTTGTTGCCATTTTTCATAACAACCGAAAGAAAATGTAATTAAAATACGCCCTATTTTGAAAAAAATATAAACGAATGATTTCTGTTAAAACATGGAGCTATTATAAACTATATTTAATTTTAAGTATCGATATTAATGTTACAAACAAATGAAAGCCTATGAATCATGAGACAGCCGGGTTTTTTTTTTGGTCGAGTTTCTTTAATGACGGCATCTTTTTGCTGCATCTGTGTATTATTTCGCGATAGTAACGTCCTATGCCTACTTTACTGTAGATGTTCGTAAATGTGGAATTCTTAAGCGGATGCGAAAGCCGTCATTTTACATAAAATAAAACTGTAAGTCTTAAAAATGAAATATGTTTTGTACTATTTATATATACATATATTTTCTTTTCATCGGGAGCGAGACTAAATTCCGAAAAAGCAGAATTTCTGTTTTCTAGTCCTTATTTTACGTTTTCCCATGTCAATTTTTTGCTAATCGGTCTGACGAATAACGTAAAATAGAGGTTTCACTGTACTATTTGTTTTGAATAGGTTACGTAATACTACTGTAAAATAAATCGGCTTTTTGAAAAAAAAAAAAATATTATATTCCATTCAAATTAATCCAAGTTCATATTTCTAACCTTTCAGACCTTTTTTTTTTGTTCAGACAGTCGGTTAGTTTTTCCTTTCTTTTTTTCCCTTATGCGTTTATATTAAGGCCATTCATACCACTTATATAAATACAAAAACAAAACATTTGATAAACGTTATAAAATCAGCATTATGACTTTTCTGGAATGAGGGAGGAAGGGACTTTGTTAAACATCGGCCAATTTTAGCCATATTGCTATCAGGGAGGGCTTTTGAAGGGAAAGTGGCCCAAATTAACGTTCTTGTTTACAAGGAAAACCATGCAATCACCATGCCTGCACCGCACTGGTTTCGCTGCTTTTAGAGAGCAACCTAAAACCAGCTCACTCTATCGTCGATATCTTTCTGAATTTCCAAGCTATTTGACTGAATTTTTTATATGAGTTGCTCCATAGATTATTAAATCATGAAAAAAAAATCTTTGTTATTTTTCGCGCATGCGCAGATAAAAATATTTCATACAACTGCTCATATTTCATCAAATATTTAATATCTTTATATTCCAATTGCACTATATTATTTCTACTACATTTTGCCAAATTTTATAAATTGGCGTTAAATTTAGTTGGACACCCTTCATGATATAAGCAAAAAACATGCAAGAATTTTTTGAACTTAAAAAAAAAACGCTATAGAAGAGAGTGGGGAGGCTTGACCCACACTTAAGTTTTCATATTTAAAAGAATGTCAGAGTTTTGCCAAAAGGTGGCAACCAAAGCTACTGAAATGCTCAAACAACAGTCTTTGTTTCATGCAGATACACTATATGACCATTAATGACCGGACACTTTCGATTTTAGACATTTTGTCGAATATTTAGAAATATACTTGTCAAATTCTTCTGGAATTCCAGGTAAAAAAAAAAAAAAAAAAAAAAAAAAAAAAAAAGTTTGACCCTATATTTAGCAACGTCGATTTGATGAGGAAGACAACTAGAAGGGGAGGGGGGGGGGGGGGGGGGCAACAAAAAAATTAAAGGAAAAAATAATACTTGGGATCGCCCTGTAAATTAAAATGCACGAAATGATCTATCGCTGCAGAATACAAATTTGTAGATACTGTACAACATGTTTACTGATTTTTGTAAGAATAGCACGTATACACTTGGAGATATAGCGATTTATTTTAAAACTTAAAAAAATTCATGCATGTTTTTAGTTAATAAGCACGTAGGGTTTTAAACCAAATTTAATGCCAGTTTTAGAAAAATTGGCAAAATAATTGGTTGAAATAATATAATGAAATTGGAATATAAATATATTAAATATTTTACGAAATATGAGCAGTTGTGTGAAATAATTTTTATCTGTGCATGCATGAACGATAACGAAGATTTTTTTTATATAATTTGATAGTCACTCTATGGAGCAACTCAAAAAAAAAAAAAAAAAAAAAAAAAAAAAAAAAAAAAAAATCCAGTCAAGTAGCCTGAAAATTCAGAAAGATGTCGTCCATAGAGTGAGCTGACTTTTAGTTTCTCTCTAAAATCAGCTGAAATATAAGGGATTTTCCACAATTTGTCAATTTTAATTTTAATTTTTTTTCAATTTTCATTTTTTATTGAAGTTTTAGTTCTTCTTGGATGACCATCAGAACGAACCTATTCCATGATAAGAAGAAGTACCAAAATCGAAGCATTCGTTCCGAATCTACTCATTGATATTCTTTAAATATTAACTTTTTTCTGAAAGTCAGTTAACAAAACATGAAAATTTGTGGAAAATCCCTTATCATTCAGCTGCTTTTAGAGAGAACTAAAAATCAGTTCACTCTATCGACAATATCTTTCTGAATTTTCATGATATTTGACTGGATTTTTTTTTTTTTTATGAGTTGCTCCATACAGTTGACTATTAAATTATGTAAAAAAAATCTTTGTTATCATCCGTGCATGCACAGATTAAAAAAAAAAACTTCATACAACTGCTCATATTTCATAAAATATTTAATACATTTATATTCCAATTTCACTACATTATTTCAACTACATTTTGCCAATTTTTTCTAAAACTGGCATTAAATTTGGTTTAAAACCCTGCATGATATTAGCTAAAAACATGCATGATTTTTTTTAAACTTTTAAAATAAATCTCTATATCTCCAAGAGTATACGTGCTATTCTCACAAAAATCAGTAAACATGTACAGTATCTGCAAATTTGTAATTCTGCAGCGATAGATCATTTTGTGCATTTTAATTTACAGGGTGATCCCAAGTATTATTTTTTTCTTTGATTTTTTTGTTGGCCCCTTAGTTGTCTTCCTTATCAAATCGACGTTGATAAATATGGGGTCAAACTTTTTTTTTTTTTAACCTGAAATTCCAGAAGAATCTGACAAGTATATTTCGAAATATTCGACAAAATGTCTAAAATCGAAAATGTTCGGTCATTAATGGTCATATAGTGTATTTGAAACGAGTGTGGAAAAATCAGTTGTGAAGAGTTTTCAGCTTAAAAAGTGCATTTTTTAGAAACATTTTGTAAGATTTTCTTAGATAAAAAGTATCATAGAAATTTGAGTAAGTAGGTTTTTAAGTACTTCAGAATTACTGATCTTTCATTACAGGCATAAAGATTGTATAGTAAATTAGGCTAAACATAACCATGTGCTATACTTTAAAAAGTGGCTATGTGGGGAGGCTTGACCCATACAATGTGAAGAGGGGTTGACCAGATGGTCAAAGCAACCTTATTTAAGTATTTTTGGACGTCTTTTTATTATACACTGTACATAATGAAGGGTTAATGGTTATATTTCTAAAATAATATAAATTTATTCTCTAAAGCTATATTAAAAGGGGGTGATGGAAAGGAAAATGTTTAAAATTAATTAAAGTAAGGTGTGAAAAATTACTATAGAAACAAGAAAAAAAATTAATGAAATATAAATTCGAAAGTTGATTAGGAACTTTTATTTCACTCAAATCTTAACCATAGTAGGTAAATAGAAAGAATGGAAAAGAGTAGAAAGGACGAAAACAGCATCTTTAAAAAATATTAAGTGTTCATGACACAGCCAAAGAACATAACATTGATCAAAACACTTTAGGAAGATATGTAGACAAAATTCACCAAGATGAACAGAATGAAATGAAGCCAAACTATGTGCAACTAGTGTTTTCAGGCCGACTGTCACCAAAAGTAGCTGTTTAAAACGGAATTTTTCTTCTGTGCCTTGAATTCCGTCTCAGCAGGGCTGTTTACACGCCACATTTTCCCAATAATTTTTAATAATAATTAAACCATGTAGCAAACAGTCATTCTGTCTTTTTTAAATTGATTTTATTCCCCGTAACAAATATAATAATATAAAATAAAGTGGTTCAAGCCTCCGATATGTCGGGAGCTTTGACCCATTATTTTCTCATGATTAAAATCATTCATTTTTCATATATATTACATTACACTTATGTCGCAATTTTGTTTATATAACTGATTGTATAGCGAATAAAATGATATATGTAATTTTATTCTAGATTCAATATTTAAAAAATAAAAAATCATTTTGTAAAAAATGGGTCAATCCTTCCGTCTCCCCTACCTCTATGAACAAATGCTATTCTTATACAAATGAATACCCATATAGTACAATATCCACAAATTTGTACGTTGTAGCGATAGATCATTTCGTGCGTTTTATTTTACAGGGTGATCCCAAATATCATTATTTTTCATTTAGTTTTTGTTGGCCCCCTAGTTGTTCGCCTTATCAAATCGACGTTGATAAAGATGAGGTCAAACATATTTTTTTTAAATCTTGAAGTTCCAGAAGAATCCGAGAAGTACATTTTTAAATATTCGATAAGATGTCTAAAACTGAAAGTGTCCCCTGATCAATGGCCACATACGAGTAGTGTCTTAAGAGGCTGCTTCAGTCACCTCAAAAGACTCGCTCACTAATGCCAATGCTATGGAAGACATTTTTAAAGATATCTCGTTTGCATTTCAGTATTTTTAAACAATTCTTTTTGCATTGGCTTTGGCTAGCTGGGATCGATCCTGTACAAAGGGCGTTTTTCATTTTGTTTACAGATATTTTTAATTAGGACACTTTCATTTTCGGAACCGGTTTCGAAAGTGAAAGCATCCTTTTGAAAAAAAAATCTGCAAACGAAATTTAAAAAGTAAAAAAGGGCAGACGTAAAAATTAATCTCAGCTATCCAATGAAAAAAAGAAAAAAAAATCTTTTAAAAATATTAAAATGTAACCGAGATATCTTAAAAAATCTCCTCCATAGGATTAGCATTAGCGAGCAAGTCTTTCCAGGCGACTGAAATAGCCCCTTAACTTGCTTTGTATGTGTGTGTTATATGATATACGAAAAAGTTATAAAAATGGCCACCAACACCATTCGAATATACTTAAGAGGGCTGAACTTAGGCATTCCATATTATAGAATATAGATGACATGTCGCAGGGTATCACTAATAGAATTACTGGATAATATGAGCATTTTGCGTGATGCCATCACTATTCACTCTGAGTAAGTTAAGTTTGTTAAATTTTACGTCAAATTACCTTCATTATTATTAAAGTTATGAACAAACAACAACAACAACAACAAAAAGAATAAAAATAAAAATACTTTTTCAAAAACACTCTTATTAATTTGACGTGGTACCGAACCCGATTATGAAAAATTCACTTCTTTTTTACGCTTGGTAGAAAGCGCGAGCAAGTGAATTTATTTAAAAAATATGTAATTTTCGCTCTGTCTTTTTTTTTTTAAATAGGAAAACGAAAATTGAAACATTATTTAGACTATCTTTTTAGATTAGACTATCTTTGATTTCTCAACGTAAAATTGTAAACCTATTAATATTAAACTATTAATTGATAAAAGTGTATTTATTATTTTTTATTTATAATTTTCTATTTTTTAGCTTTTAAAATGATACATTGTTGCAATTTAACCAGTGGCGTAGCTACAGATTCAGCGCCCTGGAGCAAGTTAAGTTTGTGCGCCCTTTTGTCACTTAAAAAAGTTTTGCGTAATTTTGTTTTGAAATTTAAAATTCATATACTATTCTTAATTCGATTTAAAACTTACTTTTATTTGAAAGTCAAAAGTATTTTAACAACGTATTAAATACAAATAATTAAAAGTAAAAAAAAAAAAAAAAAAAAAAAGAATTGTTTAAGTCCAGAGTACCTACCAATATTTTCTGCGAATCAGGGGAGGTGGGGGGGGGGGGGGTTATTTTAAATGCGCCAATGGGCCTGTACAATCTACTGCCCTTAATATCTGTTTTTCTTTTCAAAAGTTTCGAAGCACTGTTGAATAATATGAAAACACACTATTGTCACGATTTATATATATATATATATTTACTTTTTACATATAGATGAAGTATGTTTCCTATTTTTAGTGCCAGAAAATACTAAAATTTCATAAAATTCAAAATGTAATAGCTCAGTAAGTTTTGGTCGTACAAAAGAGAATTCTTTATTATTTTATCTGTTAAAGTACGGTGAAGACTTTTTAGATATAACGTATGGAGCCAAGGAACCGAAAAAAAAATGTAAATCTCTTAACTTTTTAAAAATAACTATTTTGACATAAATTACTTTTAAAAGGATGAAGACACTTTTCTCCAGGAAGGATTTTTGTGTCTCCGAAGGGGGAGGGGGAATTGCACTTTTTGACCATTGAAAACAAAATCTCAAATCTTCCGAGGACCATCTCATTGCTCCGAGTGGAGTGTCCACCTTCCCGAACCACCCCTGAATTCAGCCCTGAGAAAAACGTTGAAACTCTTTTACCATTAGAACTATATTTCTACAACTAATGGTTTAGAAAATTAGCCAATGGGCAACGGTAAAAGTTCACACCGGGCTCCTCACTGGCTTTTGAATCAGCTAAATTCAAATAACACAGAAAAAGTTTAATCGTACAATAACATCATTGAGATTGTCACCGAAAGAAAAAAAAAACATCTCTTGCAATTTGGCGATTTCAGTCTTTAGTTTTCTCACCAAATGAATCATTTTGGCGCAGTGGCGATCGGCAGCGAGAGCCCTGATTGGCACCAATTATTCACGACTGCAGTTTTTACTTTCTATACATATTCTATGCAAAGAAGGAAATAGGAAAGTGTATATAATGCAAATAAGGAAATAGGAAAGTATTGTAATCATAATAAAAATAAATGAAAATAATGGTATATTTTAGCATTTTCAAATACTTGAATCTGTTCTCACAATTTTTATAACCATTCAAGATGTATGTGTGTATGTATGCGTGTATGTTAAAATTTCCTCACATTTTTAGATTCCCGGAGCTTGATTTGGTGTGTTTTTAAAGATGTGAGCGGTTATGTTATAAATATGTATGAATTGTAATATTTTCGAAAAATATTAAAATAAAACTGGATAATAAAAAATAATAAAAATTGGTTTTGCCATCTAAACTATTTTTGAACCATTGAGTGACGATAACTGATGGACACTTTCTCTTATAACTCAATTAAATTATTTTTATTGCTCACGTTCATCTTATATCTATACAGGCAACGTTTCATCACGCAGACAGTGGTAGCTCGACAACGGATTCACAATCACCTTACTACCAGTTATTTCAGAAAAATTTCTCATTTTTTAATCGTTGAAAATTCCCGATTAAAAACAGAACAAATTTTATTTACAAATTCTTGTATAAAAGTGATTGTGAACATGTGAACCCTTGAAGAGCTGCTAGTGCACGAAGGGTCGGACAGGTCGAACTAGGTCATTGTCAAATACGCAGACGTTGGATTTTTGGAGGTGCAATATTTTAGAAACCCATTGTTTTATCACCTTGCTAGTAGAAACCAATAATACCCATTATCATTCCAGTTTTTTTGCGGGGAGATGGATGCTTTTTCAACTTCTGAATTGAATCCGAAATTGAAACTGCCCTTAGAAAAAAAATTCGAAACAGTATAAACATAACCATTTAAACGTCAACCTCAAATTTCTATTGAAAAATATCTTTAAAAAATATTGAAATGTAAATGAGAAATTCGTAATGAGCGCTGTGATTGTTTAACATTAGCTTGCGAGTGGCTCGTTTAGGATTCTAAGTGTACAGAATTTTAGTACTAATTAGGAATGTTATTATTAATAAAACCTATTTTAAACCTTTTCTGGAGCGGTCAGGATAAAAACTCTTAACCCCTTGGGGACGAGCGACACGTATACGTGCCGGAAATAGGCCTAAGGATCCTCGTTTATCCTCACCAGTAAAATTTTACTGTAAAATTTGCCTTATTTAATCCGAGCATTTTCCCGATTTGAATAGGCACAAACTTCTGTTTTTTAAAACCGGTAACAAAGTAATAAACTTTTCGTAAAAGGCTCCCGTCGCGAAGAGGTTAATGATGCTAATAAAACGTGTAAATATTATTAATTTGATTTTAAAGCAAAGTATCTTTAAAATAGATTTTTATGCACTAAACTCTGTCTAAAGCTCTGTGTTAGGCATATTTCCGTCTTATGCAGAATCCGCTTAAGCAGAATGTATAAAAATACCACTAACAACCGGGGCGCAAACAGAACCTTGAAAAGGCGCCACGTTGAGCAGTCCTGTTTAAATGTAAGAAAATAGCTGACCGCCGTTCTGATTATCACATTTATATATAATATTCAAACAGTCTCATTTTCATATTAAAATGTAATTCTTAACAAAAAATACGTTTGACTTATCTTTTCTTTGCAGAAAATATTCTTTATAAATATTTTTTTGTTCAACAAGCACAAAAATCAGCATAATAAACATTTAGGGGAAATTACAATCACAGCAATGTACGAATACACGAAGCTTAAACTTTTCAAACAAATAGAGGATTTTACAAAAAAACTAATAAAAAGTTTTTTTTAAATAGAGCTCTTTGGTGCTAGACAGGCTGAAAATTGTTGGGGCAAATCATGTCGCCATTGGTAACAGACAGAATTATAGAATATACATTAGGTTTTAAAAGATTTAAATGGTCCTCTGAAACAAAGAAACTTTCAAGAAAAAAAAATTAAATTATTCTGCTTTGCAAGGAAAAAAAATCATCAATAATAAAATGCTTCTAAAAAGTGATTTTTTTTAAATTATTAAAGAACTTAAGGCTGTTTAAATCTAATGTTTGTAGCATATTTTGTAACTATAAACTTCACCTAAGGCAGTGCGCAACTTTACCTGATTTAGGGCACACCGACCCACAGATTAATTGTCCAGCGGGAAGGCTGAGACTACCAGACTGTGAAATGTAAAATAAATCTTTCTTTTTATTTATTTATGGGCCTTGTTTCAGTACGGGCGAAATGAAAATTTGTTGAAAATTATCTCTTGGAAGTGCACGTTTTCTTTAAAACACGAGGTCTTTATCACCAGTGGAAATATTTCACCCATATATATAACTCAGATCTAAGTTTTTATTCATTGTCATACTGTTTTGAACAGATAGTATTTTGTCAGCTGTTCGGAAAGTTGAATGGAGTTACTCAAGATTTTTTTTTTCATTTTTTAATTCAAAAATTCATTGTCCACTAATATGCGATATCGGATGGATCAGAGCCTGAGCAAAACTCACATTACTATCTTCGAAAAATACCTTTTGGCTTATTTAATCCTAAAATCCTACGATTAAATAAGATTTAATGCGGAAAAATACATTTAGAAAAAAGTGGTGTAAATTTGCATGGGCGATAAATCAGGTCCCAAGGAACACTGAATTTGATACTTAACTTTCTCTCTCTCTTTAAAAGAAGATGCTTATCAATTCCGCATTTGAGATTTACTTTTTTTTCAAAATCTCAAAAATAATTTGACGCTGCCCACTCCCCCTTTAAGTTCTGTCGCTGTGGACTGATGCGAAATATGCCTAAATCGCGCTCTTATTGTTTTGTAATCTGTATTGATGCATGTTTAGTTTCCACACCCACACACGCACACAAAAACAACCCTTCAAAAGTTAATTTTGTTTTTTTGTTTGTAAAATGGTCAATAATTTTCTTTAACTTGTCAAACTATTGTTTGTCTTTTTTGTGAAATCTTAAAATAATAATATCTAATTAAATCTTAAAATAGCTAAGGCATTGTTGTTGAAATCGTAAATATAGGTTTAGCAGCGGTGACTTCTTTGGCTACTATTTTTTCCCGTACAGTAATCATCATAATAAATTTCTAAATCATTTTCAATATAAATGTACCAGGAAGATTATGGTACTAGATTATGGTAAACACTAAGTAAAATATCGTATAGGAATATGTTGATTGTAACAAGATTCCTCCATTACATATGATTAATAATGATAAAAATATGTAAATATTTAAAAAAATTTTCATTTTGCTCTTCCTAATTTTGCGCCCTTAGAATTTGTGCGCCTGGAGCAGGTTGCTCCAACTGCTCCACGGTAGCTACGCCCCTGAATTTAACAGCCATTAAGAATATTTTGACGTACGTTTATTCGCGCATCATCAAATCCATTGTTTTTCTACTCGTATACGATTATACGAGTTACAAAGAATATTTGGCGATTTATCGCCCGTGGCGGGCTGACGGAAAAATACCTTAAAAGTAATGTATTAATTTATAATTAAGTTATAAAAATATAGTAGAACATCTTTTATCCGAAACTCTTTTAACAAAAACTCTCGGTTAACCGAAATCCCTTTTCAATCTTTTTTTCATTTATTTTTTAACTATCCCATTCCTTGTGTGCAAAATCTATTTTGTAATCTTTTTTTTTTTTTTCTAAATTCCTTGTGTGCAAGCGGTTCTTTCCGAACTACGGTTACATATAAATGTTTTCGATCCCCTTTCATAGAGTCCTTTTGAATTTAACTAACTTCCCGTGAGCTGCGGAGTGGAACGAAAAAACGAACAAATTAGCAATAGTCTGAAGCTTTTGAATGTTTTGCAAAAGGTTTGGCATGGCTGGAGCAGCAGAAAGACTGTGATAATGGTGAACTAATAATATTAAAAAACTCCGTGATAGAGCTTCAAAGCAAAGGCAATCGAAAGTGCGACAAAAAAAAAACATTTTTCCAAACCCTTGTGATAGATATAAAAGGTATTTGATTTCAAAATTAAAATTCAGGTAATTTATTCTTGTTTCTACTTTGCTATTGCTTTAATTTTATTAAGCACTTGTTACCATAATAAGAAATATTGCATATATTTCTCCTTAATCTTAAAATTGAAGCATTCTCGATTTTCCGAAAGGTGGTCGGTCCCAATTACTTCGGATAACCGAGGTTCTACTGTATTGAAATGTTGTATTGCCATCGGAAACACACCTTTGTACAATAATCCTAGCCTACCATGAAGTGGGTCAAAAATCGCTTGCAAAATTCCATCTTTACATACAAAAACCAAGTTGAGTTAAATAAAGTGTAAAAATGGTTAGGAATGAGACGCCCTGTAATTTTGTTCAAATAAATAGATTTCACCATGGTTTTCAATATAAATAAAAAATCCCTGCCGGCTCGGCCTACAAGCGGGGGTAGATTTCGAAGTTAAATAGGGTAGAGCGGGGCTAGTTGGCCATAGGGGCATGTTGGCCCAGTCGCGATATTTTTTAAACTTTGCGTTAGATGACATTGCCAGTCCAGCCGAGTATGAGTTGCTTCGCTTTCCTCCTCCAACATCAGCGAGCACCATTGAAGTCGGAGCGTCCGTTAGAATTGTTGAGAATTTTCAAAATTTTGCAAAGGTGAGTAAATTTCCTCTCTTATAAATAATCGTTTTTTATTTGTTTGTAGATTACATTTTAGATTTTGATATATAATAATTCAGAAAAATAATTATTCGTAGTTATTGTAGGCCATGTTTTTTTATTGAAATACTTTCAGAATAATTCGTTACAGTCATGAAAAACAAAAATGGCGATACGGGGTTTGTTGGCATATTTGGCACGGGGCATGTTGGCCCACCGGGCCCCCATTCCCCGTAGGAATTTGGCTCTGGGGTACTGGAATTTTGATAGTTTTAATGAATTATTTTAATAAACATTTATTATTATTTTAATTAATTTATAATTAATTAATAGCAAAGAGTTATTTTATTAATTGAATTCCTGATTATTCCAGTCAATCTTTATAAAATATGAAGTTATAATGTTGTTTACCTCCTCCCCGTATTAAATCAGTTGCTCCTGTTGTACAAAGACATTTATAACTTTCATAAATATAGAAAAATCCCTGTTGGCTTGGCCAACAAAGAAAAGAATTATTGCACTTAACAGATGTACAGAGTAGAGATGAGACGGGCTCAGCCCGGGCCCGAGAGTCCGAGCCCCAGCCCGTGCCCGACACGGGCTCGGGCTCGATTTTCATACCAGACTTCGGGGTCGGACGGGCTCGGGCTCATTTTTTTTAACCTGAAAATTTTATTTATTCCCGTATGAAAAAAAAAAACTTTTTAAAAAATATAAAAAGTAATATATTAATATATAATCATCAAAATTTCTTGTGTTCCCTATATTATTCTGTTAATGCTTTTTAAGGTGTGTTAATATCTAAAATTTATTTATGTTTCTAAAATAAATTCAGTATTCTTGATTTTTATCTCTGTTAAAAAGCTGTTATTCTTGTAAAAGTAATTTAATTATTCCTTTCATAATAATCATTAATCTTTCAGTTTTCTGTGGTTTCAATAAATAAATGAGGCATCTGTCTGTTATCGCTTACGACGCGACGCCTGGGTTGAAAATTGCATTTTCCATAAGAAATCATTTTGATGTTATTTTCATAAGAATGATGAAAGCGAAGTATCAGTAACTGTTTAGGTTATTGCAAAAAAGAAAAGAAAATGATAAAAAATAGTTTTATTTATTGGTGAACGGAAATAAAAGCATTTAACTTTACTGTTCGTTAACGAGGGTGAGAAAGTTTATTTTTCTTTATTTTGTTAACAGTTGATAATTTGGTAAACATTGAAAGGAATATGTACTAGCTGTATAAGAGATAAAGCGGATATTAACGTGTAATGAGAATGTTTTTAATGGGAATGAAGTTTCAGTTAAATATATTTGTAAAAGGACAATTTTGGTTTTAAATTAGGTATAATTATATGTGATGATTGATTAATGTTACAACATCACAGCTATTTTAAAAGAAATTTGCAATATTTGCAGATTTATATCATTCACGCTAAGGCACCAAAATAGTAGAATATTTTAAAATTGGATGGTTTATTTTATTTTATTTTATTTTATTTTATTTTATTTTATTATTTGACAATCTAGACGAAATATGGCAAAATATGAGAATCTTTTTAGGGACTTATCTTTTGATCAGATTAAATGTAAATGTCATAAAACTAATTATGTGCTAGGGATGAGATATTTCATTTAGAACAACTTTTAGGCAATTTTTATTAAACTTTTTTTTTCGGTTTACATTTTCGGTATCGGGCTCGGGCGGGCTCGGGCTCTAATGACGAAAAAATGTTTCGGGCTCGGGCGGTCTCGGATTTAAAATCGTCGGGCTCGGGCGGGCCCGGGCTTCGAAAAGTGAGCCCGAACTCATCTCTAGTACAGAGGCCTTGAAACAATTTATTTATCATCTGGTGTTTATAATAAATCACCTAATTAAGGATGAATGATTTCTTAAATTACTGTACTCTAAGATTTACGGTATTTTAACACCTAGCATGCATTTATAAAAATTTATTACAGTTCCGTAATGTGTCAAAGGCATTTTTTATGAGAAAATAAAATCAATTTTTAAAGCAATTTTTGGTCGAAGTTAATAATTTGAATAACTCACAGTTTTAATATTTAAATTCTTTATTTTAATTTAGGAGGCTATATTGTGTTTTCGTTCGCAACAAATAATAATTAAGATTTGGTAAAATTTTGATCATTTCTTAAACTTCTACATTATCAGAACATTAAAAAGTGACGTGGGCCAACTTACCCCGCAATCGGGGCAGGTTGGCCCAAGCGACTTGGTGTCAATTTGAGCTTCTAAACTAATACTTATAGTTAATATTTTCACGCTTTACTATTGTGACTTCTTTCTGAAAGTACACTGATAGTGGTAACATAAAAAGAAATTTAAAATGTTGAATTGTAATTTTTTTTATAAAATATTAGAAGAAAAAGCGGGTCAACTAGCCCCGGTCTACCCTACTAATTTCATCAACAAAAATGAAATCAAGATTAGAGATAAAGACAGTTTAACAATTTTATCTGGCCGCTTTTGACGAGTTTTTAATTTAATCACGACGAGTAATCATTTTTCTGCAACGGCTGTTTTTATCAGAATCATGTTAATACGATAATTTTTCCTTCAACACCTATTTTTGTTTAATTTGTTTTTTCTGTAACAGTTGGTCCTATCCGAAACATGCCAATATAAAAGTTGTAGATAATATTAAGAAGATTTGTAATAAATTTAAACGGATTTGATATCTTGTGAATTGACGAAGTTACGATTTTTTTTTCCTCCTTAAAAACCTATATTTTCGCACCTTGAGCCCATTTTTAATTTTATGAAAAATCTGTGATACATAAACTTTTGGCCCTTTTCCTAGAAGTAATAATAACTTTAAACTGATTTGATATGTATTATAATTAAGAAGTTATGGGGGTCTTTTCGGTTTTCACAAAACCCCTCCCTATTTCCAACCTCTTGGACCGATTTTGTCCATTAACGAACTTGACCAAGATTTTCTGCCCTTGATTTTATGTATCAGTTTGGAAGGGATTTGTGCAGAATTATGGAAGCTATCGCGTACATAAAAAAGTGATATGTATGTATGTGTATGTATATATAGTTTTGAACTGGGTGTGGTGTTGTGTTCTACGGTTCGTGATCGGCGTAGATCTACAATTTTTTTTTCAGAAAGTACAATATAGGAGAGAATGTAATAGATAGTAATTCTTACGAAATCTACTTAAAATTATCTATTGCAGTGTGCTTTATCACCTTTAAATTTTTTTACTGAAACGTTATGTACTTTCGTTTGTTACCTTTGACATACTGTTATATCTTTCAATCTTTTTTTTTTTTTTTTCCTAACGAATTCTTATGCATGCTTTAAGTAAAGGAGTGAATAAATCTTGCAAGTTAAACAAACGCTTTTACTACTGACTTCTCAATTATAAATAGAACGGGTGCGAAGTGCTTTTTGAAAATTTGAAGTCTTGCTCGGAGAAAGGTTTAAATTTAGAATACTCATTAAGTATTTTTCCAAACGGAAAGATCGGATCTGCAACATCAGACCTTGAATACATCGTTACAACAGGAAGCGATACCTTAGGAGAATTATGTGATCAACAGCAGATGATCTGCTAAATTTAGTGTATAAAAGCCATACATAAATCCAAGGATTTGTAGGACTTTTTTTAATGCTAAAGAAGGATCAAAAGTATTTGGCAAGATAATTTGCCATTGAAGTAGTCTTACAGCAGTGAGCTTTAATGACTCCATCTCGTAAAAAATGTATTTTGGTTGCATAAAGGTGAAGAGAATGCATCGTAGGTATAAACATGGAGATAAAAGTTAAAAGTATTACTACATCCCGACTAAGAACACGATAATGATAATGATAATAATAATAATAATAATAATAATAATAATAAAACTATGGTACACATAACATACAAAAATAAAAAAATAATAAAATAAAATAAATAAATAATATACAAATAAAAATAATTACAAATAAGTATAAAAGTAAACTATTAATTGATTATAGGCTATTTCTTTTTCTAAGCATTAAACTGTTTATGTTTTATTTATATTTTCTACTTTTTATCTTTAAAAGTATTTCTTTGTTGCGATTTCGCAGCCAGTTGGCCTATTTGGTTCCATAAAGGCGAAGAAAATGCATCGTAGGTATAAACACTGAAATAAAAGTTAAAAGTATTATATCCCGACTAAGAACTCGATAATGATAATAATAATTAAAAAAAAACATGATAATAATTAAAAGGCAAAATAAAATAAATAAAAGTACTTAAAAATAAGTATAAAAGTAAACTATTAATTCATTAAAGTGTCTTTCTTTTTTTATATATTAAACTGTTTGTGTTTTATTTATATTTTCTACTTTTTAGCGTTAAAAATATTTCGTGGTTGCCATTTTTCAGCCAGTTGGCCTATTTTGGTGCATGATTAACTCTATTATTTTTGTAACTCGTTCGTAAATAATTCTAATTACAACGACTCTTTGGCGATTTGTCACTTGCGACTAGTTAACAGAAAATACCTAAAAAATAATTTATTAATTTATAATTAAATTTTAAAAGTAGTAGAATGTTGTATTGCCATAGGAAACGCACCTGTGTGCATAATTTTTATAGTTCTAGCACATCGGAAGTGAGTGAAAATCGATTACAAAATTACATCTTTAAATACAAAAAACAAGTTAAATACAAGAGTGTAATAAATAAATAAAAAAAAAATAACCACTTTACTTTATAGCAAGTTTAAATATTTTTTAATTCAACACAGTTTTTCGCCATGCAAAAGTAAAATATATTTTACACTTACAAAAGAAAGTTCTAGTGGTCATTCGAATAGATTTAACCCCTTGATTCTCGCTCCCGTCAATATCACGGGTTGGGGTGTCGTTCGTTATTTCTCGTGCCCGTCATATTTCCGGGCTCGAGATTTATTGCTGGAAAAAACTTCTGAAACCAGAAAAATTTAACTGGCATTTCGGTTTGAAGTCTTTAAATATTAGCGTTTGGGTTTGGTTTTTGGCACTGATTGTGATGTTGGACTTTGTATTGCATGTTTCGAAATATATCACACTCAAAAAAAAAAAAAAATATATATATATATATATATATATATATATATATATACACTCTAAAATTGGGAGGAGTGAAAAGTTCATTTTTTGAAAGAGTGACAGGCATTTTGACTCTTTTTGGAGTGAATTTTATAGAAATACACTCCTTAAAGAGTGGAATTTTCCACTCTCTAGAAAGGAGTGAGATGTCTCACTCCTGAAAGAAGAGTGACTTACGTGTGCATTGCTTATTAACCAATCAGAGCAGCAAGGCGACGGCACCCTTAAAAGATAAGAAAAATGATCACTTTTTCGTCCGCCATTTTACGAGTAACAGATTAGGATATCATTAAAATTATTCTTCATGGGATACATAAAATAAAGGTAAGTCTTATTTAATTTTAATCATTTATCCGTGTAGATATGTGGAATGTTAAGATTATTACCTAAATACAGTAAACTCTGTCTAAGGCGGAATCGCTCGGGACCGAGAAAATTTTCCGTGGTATACAATATTCCGGCTTATGCGAAAAAGACCCCTCCACCAACAAAAAAAAAAAAAAAAAAAAAAAAAAAAAAAAGAAAGAAAAAGAAAAAGAAAGAAAGAAAGAAAATGCCCAAATCTTATACATTTTTTTCCTTTGTAACCTTTAGTACCGTTCTTGAAAATGAAACTTTTAATGAAATCAGACTTGTTATTAAATTTATGGTTTTTAATAATTTTGAAAAATATAATTTGATCACTAAAGTAAATATTACGAATACGAAATTGCTTCAATTCTGAAATTAAATTAAAATCATTTACTTTCGCAAATACAATTACATGCCTTATATTTCAAATAGTAGCGATCAAATGACTGAATTGCGTAGACGATCTTCGGAAGTGAAAGTACCAAGCAAGCAAAAAAGTGACATTCTTTCTCTAGTACAATGAGAAAGAAAATCGTCGGCGGAATTGATTTAGAATCGAATAGCATTTTTCGTTTCCGATAAACGGATTGGATGTTATAATCAATTCGAGCTCTCCGCTGAAGATCTTTCATTTTTTGTCCTGACCAATCGGTTGGAAACTAAAATTCTGAAATATCCGTTGTCTTTATAGATAAATGTGAAACGCTATTCAATTTCTTCATACTGCTGTAATGAAAATGCCTGCAAATTTGACGTTTACCCCCAAAAATGGCCGGGAATTAGACAGAAAGTTATCACTTTGAATTTGAGTACAACCTTAAAGCATAATGTATTGTACTTTAGAAAATACATAGTTTCATAAATGTGCATTCTATTCATAATAATGACTTTTAAATTCAAATTCATGTAGGAAAAAATGAAATATGAAGGAAATACTTAAAAGCTACTGTTCTTTTAAATAAACTTTATTAATCTATTACTGGATTTAATTAAAATGCTCGCCATAGAGTATTTGACGTATATTTATCAGTATTAAAGTTTCATAAACCAAATGCCTTTCATTTTTAAAACATCCTTTTTTCCGCCTTATGCAAAATTTTGATTTCGTTGGCACCTAAAAACCTTTCCGTTTCCGCGTTAGACAGATTCCGGCTTATGCAACATGAATTATTGTTATTTTCTATGGGTTCGCCGGGACTCGAGAAATTTTCCGCGATAGACAGATTACCGGCTAACACAGAATCCGCCTTACACAGAATTTACTGTAGTTGTATGTTGTATAGAAAAAGATTGATCGTTAGAGTGTTCAAAGGTGATTGTCTGTTATATTTCTTTATGTAGCGGTTTGAAATATAATTCTTTTAACAATTGAATACGCACTAGAGATCTGCACGGGTCGCCTCGTGCTCGGGCCGATTTTCACTCACGGAACTCGGGCCGGGCCCGGGCCACACTTTTCTGAAGATTCGGGCCGGGCCTAGCTTATTTTTTCTGTACAAAGCCGGGACTGGTGCATTCCGAGTCTTCACGGCTCAAAATTTTCAATCCTAAATTTGACCCAGCCCGTATGAAAATCATTGTCTCAGCGTTTCCTGATCTATTCAAAGGTCAGTAAAATTAGGTCTAGCCCAAAAAATTTTGCAAAAAATGCATACATTTTTAAACCGCTATTATTCTACACTTAAACATTAAAATTTATTATTTTTAAAGAACACTAGATTTCTGCGCTTATTAAAATATAGCTAAATTAAAACATAGTAAAACGTGGGAAAAAGAACCTGCGTATGACGAACCCAGTTTTGAACTCACTAACGTATTGATCCATGCATAATTAATATACTAATACATAAGAAAAGAATATATAATGCATTTACACTCGCTAAGAAGGGAAATTGTCTATAACGCATTTTTCTTTTCTTTTCTATACAATTCCATCTTACTGTATAGCATTTTCCAGATTTTTAACACTTCAAAAAAATAAAAAATCAATGTTTTGTTGAAATTCACTCGGGCCGGGCGCCGGGCCGGAATCGGCCCGAGATTTTAACTTTTTTTCCGGGCCGGGCTTGGGACGAACTTTTAAGTTTTTTACCGGGCCGGACCAATTTTTTTTCTACGGGCCCGGCCGATTTTTTTTTCTATGAGTCGGGCCTGGTCCTTGGAAATTTCGGCCCATGCAGACCTCTAAGCGCAGAATGCTTAGCAAAAAAAAAAAATAAATAAATAAATAAAAAAATAAATAAAAATAATTATAATAATTAAAACTTCATTAGTTCGGGAAATGTGAATAAAAAAAAAATATTGTAAATATTTTATTCTTCCCTTTCAATGCTGTGTTTGCAAATTATAAGACTTTTTCCTACGACCAAAACAAGAAAGTTTTATCTCTTTCGTTTGAAAGGGTGACTGACTCATATCTGGATTTTCTCAATCGTAGGAGACATTCGAAAACATTAATTTGCCGTTCTATGAGATTTTTTTTTTCTTTTTTTTTTTTTTTTTTCTTGGTTTAATTTTGATTTCGGATTATATACAGTTAAGAGTATTTATTATTGTTTAGGAATTAAATATGATATTTGATGTCTATGATATTACGAAAAGGTTGGTACAGTGAAACCTCCCTGTGCGACCAACTCTATTAGGCGACCACCTCCCTCAACGACCATTTTTTCATGGAACGAAATTTATTCCCATAGGCTCAATATTAATTTGACCTCCATTCAGAGACCATCCCAGTTGAACCCCTTCATAAGAGATTGATTTCTTTAAAGAAAATGAAATAAATTCCGTTTTTTCCTGGTCGCTTGAAGAAGGTTTTATTAAAAAAAAAGTCCTTCCGGCCAGTGCCGGGAGGAAGAGGTAGCTTTCATAATCCTTATTTAAAAAAAGCCAAATTATATCATTCAAACACACGAAGCTCAATTTAGTGGAAACCGAATATAGGAGATTCAATACTAATTTTTATCAATATAATGAATGAGAATTTCGCGAAATTAGTCAGCTTTATCCAAGCTGCTTTTCTTTGAAGTAACATATATTTGGCTGCCAAATTCGGCAATTTCTTAAAGTGCCTGTCATTTTAAGACAACATGGTGGATGAGGCTAAGCAGTGAACTCGGTCGAGACCTTAGTAATTGCTGTGCACATGCTCACTCACATCGGAATCGGTTAATATATAGGAGTGCTGTCGCATGCAAAAAATCAGATTTTTCAAAATGTCACCCACAATAGAAATTGAAACTGCTATATCTGAGCCATTTTTTAAGGTAAAGACAAACAAAAAATGCTCCTGAATCCTTATATCAAGGTCAAATACTTAAGAAAGAAACCTTTTTCAATTTCTAATTTTTTTGCACCTCACTTTAAATATATATATATATTTTTTAATTTAATGGTCGCCATTTTGAAACAAGATGGCTGATTAATCTGGCCAGCGAATTTGGTCGAGGTGTTGATGTATACTATCCACATGCCTTCTTACATCGAAATAGGCGAATACGTGTGTTATCGCGTGACAAATACAAGATCGTTTCAAAATGTTAGCCATGCTAGAAATTCAAAGTGCTATAAATCAACCATTTTTTAAGATATAAACAAAAGAACAAATTTTCAGAAACAAAAACTGCTCCGGAATCTTTGTATCAAGGTCAAACACATAAAAAATCTTTTTCATTTTCCAATTGTTTAATACCTCATTTTGAATTTTAAATTTAATTTTTTTTAAATGGCAACCCTTTTGAAACAAGATGGCGAATGAAGCTGGCCAACGAACTCGGTCGAGAGATTGGTATGTACTATGTACACACTCAATTACATCCAAATCGGTTCATAAATACGCCTTTTATCGCGTGACAAAATTCAGGACGTTTCAAAATGTCAGCCACGCTAGAAATTCAAAATGCTATAACTCCGCCATTTTTTAAGATATAGACGAAACAAAAACTGCTCCGGAATCTTTGTATAAAGGTCAAATACATACGAAAAAAATATTTTTCCATTTTTAATTTTTTGGTACCACATTTCAAGTTTTAAAATTTTTTAAAAATTTTAAATGGCCGCCATTTTGAAACAAAATGGCGGATGAAGCTGGCCAACGAACTCGGTCGAGACATTGGTATGTACTATGTACACACCAAATTTCATCGAAATCGGTTCATAATTACGGGAGTTACAGTGTGACATAGGTCAGATATATATATATATATATATATATCAATTTTGAACGGAGGGTGGTTTCGGGGTCTGGGGGTCATGATCGATGAAAATATACCAAAATTTTTTGAAATCGCTTTCCTCCGAACGGCTGCAATAGGTAGCTTTTTTGTAAAGAAAGCTACCTAATAATTCCGGAGAGTGCATTATTCATCAAACTTCTAAACTAAGTTTAGATTTTTTTTTTTTTTTATCCCGGTAACTTTTAAGTGTTTAAACCCCTTTGTGTCTTTTTAGGCAATGAATTTAACTCTGATTACAAATTAAGACTGACGGTCAATAAACTCCTCTGCCCTGTTCTGTCGGAAAACTCTCAAAGAAATAGATAAAGTAATGAAATCGTCATTATTTGTTCCCGTCCACAAAAAAATGCATTTATTTACTGAACTTCGAAAGGACTTGGAAATAAAAATTATAAAATATAAAACTGTAAAATTAAAGCAAAGTTCAATGTATTCATTTTTTAAACTCTGCAGTTAATTAACACTTATGTAATTAACTTTTATTTTGATACTTAAATTTTTATATTTTTTCCTAGTGTGAAAAATAAATTTTAGTAACATTGTTACCATTTTTCAGCAATTAAAATCTAGATTTAAACATGACCTCCATTAAGAGACCACCTCTCGGAGCGACCAATTTTTATACGAACAGTACGTGGTCGCTTTAGGGAAGTTTTACTGTATATTAATTTCTAAAAATTGTATTAAACATTTTTCTGCGGGTTATGATTTTAAAATTTCGAGACTGAGTAATATAAAAAAATTAATTATAGATATTCTGCATCAGTTATTAAATTTCCTTCTATTATACAAACATTTTCTACGTTTTTGATACAAGTAATTTTTGGTGCTAAACAATAAAACATGATATTTAAGCATTGGAATAAAATGTTTTTTCATGCCTGTTTTGAAGTTTATGGATAAGACTGCTTTAGTATATTTAAAAAAAAAATGATCATATGTACTTACATAATACAGGACTGAATATTTTTTTAAAGAGATTACTAATAACTACTTTTTCACATTAAAATGTTTTTCAAACAATAAGAATATTTCTAATGCGGTCATTTACTTTATTTTTAAGTTTGCTTTTTTTCTATTTCCGAGGTCAATCTTTTTCTATAAAACATATAAAATCTATTTTGCTCATAGTCACAAAATATATCTACGCGAATAAAAAAATTAAATTAAATATGGCTTATCGTATTAATTCCATTTTTCAGCAATAACGGGCGAAAATTAGAAATCATGATTAAGTTAAGGAATATGTTTAAAAGAAAAATATATACATATTCCAGAGAACTCAAAATTTAGACTACATGTTCACATTAAATAAAACAAAAGCATATCACAGCTGATAAAAAAAATTACACATTCTTAACGTTTAAATCATGCTTAGAATTTATTTAAAAAAGAAATGAGTTTATAAGCATTGCTTTTAAATGGAAAAATTAAAAATATTTGACAACAATGGGACTTTTCAGAAATAGCAATAATTTAAGAAAAAAGTTACGGTTTTATATTTAAAACAAAAATTGAAATCAAATCAAACATTGTTAAACATATAACATCCACCTATTAAAAAGTTATTAATAAAACTTTAAAAGTAAATACCTTTATAGGACATGCAGTAAAAGCAAACACAAAGGATAAGATTGGAATAAAATATTTTAGTTTATTTCTGTCAGTAATCTAATTTAAATTCGTATGTAACTTTAACTGAATTTTTCCTTAAAAGTTCAATTAGTGTTACAAACTATCAATTAAATAAATATTGCTAATAAAGTATTTTATTCCAATCTTTACCACACTTGTATCTATTTTCATTGCATGCCGTAAAAGGTGTGATTCTTTTAAAATGACCATAAAAGCAAAAGAAAAAAGAACCAACTACAAAAAAATGAACATTCACTCCCATGAAAGAGTGACTATTCTCTCCTACCAAGGGTGAAAAACCGCACTCCTTTAGCAAGAGTGAATAGTCACTCCTCCGAAAGAGTTATTATCCACCCCTGTTTAGAGTGAATAGTCACTTTCCAGGAGTGTCTATTAGAGATGAGTTCGGGCTCTTTTATTGGAGTCCGAGCCCGCCCGACCCCGACGATTTAAAATCCGAGCCCGCCCGAGCCCGAAAAACTTTGTTTCATGAGAGCCCGAGCCCGAAACTAGAAGTTTGCAACAGCAAAATTTTTCCGTAATATTTAAAAGCTGTTTCAAAATTAGTATCTCATTTTTAAGTCTCTACAAAGAAATAACTGTTAATCAGCACACAATTAATTAAATGAAATATACATTAAATCGTATTAAAAGAAAAATTTGGTATAAAAAATATACTTCATGCTTCAGAGGATTCTCTTTTTTAATTTCCTTAACGAACAAATCTGATGGATACGTTAACGAAGTGTTTTATAAATAAATGCATGAAATGTGCCGTTACTGCCGGTGATCGAACAAAGTTTTTCTATTTTCTATTAAATGTGTACATCATTCATTATTATAGACTTCTTCCTCATAACAGTCTTTTGTGATTGTCATGTATCTGAAAAACAGATGAAATTAAAAATTATACACAGTTTGAAATATCCGTTACCTTTATAGGAAAATAGGAAAAGTTGCTCGATTGCTTTCTATCTGGATAAAAATACCTGCGAAATATGTGTATTTGCGAATGAAAATGACTTCGTGAAAGTTTCCGATGCATATACATGTTTGGATTTATAAATAACCTTAAATCTTAAAAATATCACAAAATTTAAATAATTTCTATCGAGAAAACTATTGGGGAAAACAATTAGTGTAAGATTAAAATTTAATTTCATTTTGTTATTTATTGTTACGTAAATATGTAAGTAGTATCATAAAATTATTTTAAAAAATACACCACTAAAACATTGTAATCACTTCTACCCCATTGGAGCCAAGGGAACATTGGGATTTAGAAAAGAGCAAATCACCGAATGTCACAAATGATTTTAAAAATGTATATGGATTGTAAAATGATGTTGTTAAAATATTCTCATAACTCTACATGCAGGAAAAACACTATTATGTTATAGTAAACAATTAAAACATTAAAACACTGTAGGCTGTAAATTATGGAAAAGAAAATACTCACAGAAAAATTAATCGAATTAAATAGACGAAACATTCGCTGAAAACTTTCATTAACCAATTATAAAATGCTATCTGATTCTATTACATCAATATCGTGATTATAACCAATATGCATTCTTATAACAATTTAAGCATAGGCATTACATTATGAATAAAAATATATTTTGGGCTATAAAAATGTCGGATAAAAAAACATTTTTTTTCTAATACTACGTATTAGAAAAATTGAAGATAACTTACCGAATTCTAAGTATTTTTTTCCCGCTAAACTTCTTTTTCTTTTCAGTACAGTTAAATTTCACAATTTCATTCACACACACAAAAAAAGCATATAATATTCAAAAATAACATCATTTATAGCAAACGTTACTTTTGATTTTGACCTTTTAAAGGTTTTTTTTTTTCTCAAAAGCCCTGTTTATTTTTTTCCAAAATGTTTTAAAAAAAGTATTGCGTCCACAGCTTCAGGACTCAAGTTACATCGCCTTTCTTCTAGAACACGTCCAGCAATACTGAAATCTCTTTCGCATGTTGTGCTACTTGCAGGTATGCTTAAAATTTTCCTTGCAGCATTAGCTAAATTTGGAAAAGGACAATTTTTCCACCAATTCAATAGATTTTTGTCTTCGATCCCCGCATTTACTGAGAAGTCAATATAATTGCGAATCTCATCATCGGATTCTACCTGTACGCTATTATCGGCCCATTCTTCAAATATACCACTACGTTGACTTGAAATGCAAAGATTAGCATCCGACACAGTGCGATTTTCCAGAGGATATTGTGGTATCATTTCTCGTACTTGAGACTGTACTTCCATCTTTTCGTGATCAGCAAGCATTTTTAAAGATTTAAAGTTCGGATGCAGAAATGTAGCAATTTTGTGATATTGGTCAATTTGAATTTTTTTTTTTTTTTAACCACTTTTCTGTTTTTTCTTTTAAGCACTTTTCTAATTCAGAGTCTGTAACTTTTGGCGCACAGTATTTTTTCAGATACTGATTCCACAATAAGACACGATGTAACGTTGTATACAAATCGCCTTCCAGCTGTGAACTTGCTTCTTCAAATATTTTAAGAAAATTTTGCAGTGTTTGCAACATTTCAGGTTCTATGTTTTGTAAGCGATTATTTTCTTTCCTTTTCTCCATTATTTTCTGAATGTCAGAATATTGTGTGAGAATGGATCGCAACATGAAGCTGAGAGTATTCCACCTGCTCTCAATCTGCTGATGTACAGTTTTTTCTAGTTCGTTTACAGCACCGGATTTCTTTATATATCTGACTAACATTTTACAATTTTCAACTGAAGATTTTAAAATAGGAAATTCATCAGCAGTTTCATTGTAACTGTGTTTCAGAACAGTATTTAATAAGTGACATATACAAGTAAGTCTTTTGTAGCAATTTAACGCAGACACTATATTTGATCCTTCATCTGTAACAAATGTACATTGATTCAAAACTGATACATCAAAACCTACCTTTTTCAAAGTATCCAAAATTTCACTTAAAATATTCACACCAGTTTTGGGAATATTTGGGAAAGAGCCTGTCGATAGTACAGTGGGTTTTAGCTCAAAATCATCATTAATATAGTGACAAGAGAGGGCAATGTATGATAATTGACGAAATGGTTCAGTCCACATATCAGTAGTCAAAGCACCTCCAAAATTTTGTAAGATTTTATTAATACTTGGCAAAATTTCATTTCTGGAATTTTCTGCTGTCTGACGTACGTGTTTCGAAATTGTTGTACGATGAGGCAGAACATCTGAAGCTTTCACTTTACCCAAAGATGCACCTAAGTTAATTAGATTTTGGGCTAAATGCAGAAATCCTTGTCCTTCAACTATATCAAATGGTCGCAGATCTTCAGTGCACAGTTTTACACAACTTTCTAAGATAGTATTTTTTTCAATCGCTGTTACTTGTTTGGAAGAAGAATATAAATATTTTTCCAGGGGTTTTTTAATTTTTGAAGGAGCACATGTTTTAGAATGTCGAGAAAGTCTGCTTGAACCAAGTGAACTTTTATATTTTAAAACGGATTTACAGTGACAACACTGAACGTATTCTAATTTCAAATTTGTTTGAGCATCAAAGATTTCTAGGAAATGTTGCCACACTATGGATTTTCCAATTTCATTTTTCATGCATTTATAGTCCCCAGAATTAATTTTATCAATGATAGTCTTAGAGTCAGCTGAAGCAGAACTCATGATGAAAAAAGACTTGAAGGAATCACGAACAAAGGAGATTATGGTTCATACACAGTAGAAAAGAAAGTCAGAGACATCTAGCTAACGCTCATTGACTAATAACAGAACAGATTACTTTTTTTGCCTAGATTGTCAAATAATACAATAAAATAAAATAAATGAGATCCAATTTAAAAATATATTACTATTTATTTGTCTTGGCGCCTTTTCCGATGACGCATTATTAACTATCAAGTGTATCCAGCGAGCGTCAATGATATAAATCTGCAAATATTGCGAATTTCTTTTAAAATAACTGTGATGTTGTAACATTAATCAATCATCACATATAATTAATTATACCCAATTTAAAACCACAATTCTCCTTTTACAAACATATTTAACTGAAACTTCCTTCCCTTTTAAAAACATATATATCTCTTTATCTCTTATACATCCAATAAATATTCCTTTTAATGTTTACCAAATTATCAACTGTTAACACAGGGTGGCTACAGAATCAGGGAATCAGGGAAAAATCAGGGAAGTTTGACAATCTGGAAATATCAGGGAACTTTATAAAAAATCTTGAAAATCAGGGAAATTTTTCTCCATGCAAAAATATTTCCGTTTTCACCTCACGAACAAGATTGATTCGTCGCCAAACAGGCGATATTTAATCTAATAATAGGACGCGATAGAGACGTTAAGCTGAATCGCGCCAAACTGCCATTCATAGCAACCCTTTTGTAGGAGAAAAGAAAGAAGATGCAACCATGTGCAGATCCAGTTCGTCGTTTATTTCGCTGATAATACGTCGACATTGAAGGATAGACTGAAATATTTTATTTAAGTGAGTGGGACCGAAGCACGTCCACATGGTGATACTTCGCATGGAATAGCTCTGATTATAGGTAAGCCATTTTTCCATTTTCTTTAAACAAGTTCTTATTTATTGTTTTAAATAATAAATAAAATGATCGACTATATTTATTATGAATTTTTAATATAATTTTAATTTGAGACAAAGATGGAAATTACCACGTGGACCAGATTTGATTTTCTTTAATTTCAATCGGGTCCGGACTATTTTAGAATTATTAAGTTACGAAATAAAGTTTATTTTTAACACACATAAAAAAATAATGCATTTGATATTGGCAAAAGTTGTTATAATAAGGGATTTAAGGATTTTTGCTTTACATAATTTTTGAAAATTTAATTTTTTTTCTTTTTCTTTTCTTTCTTTTTTTTTTTTTTTTTAATCAAATTTAGGGATAATTTCAGGTAGTTTGATGTATGCATAAATTTTAAAAAGTAAAGTGGTATGCGTAAATCGGACATAAATGATTACGAATTTTTAATATATTTTTAATTTGGGAGAAAGATAGAAATTACCGCGTGGTTTTCCTTAATTTCAATCGGGTCCGGACTTTTTTAAAATAAAAAGTTATGAAAGTTTATTTTTAACACATAAAAAACAATACATTTAATATTGGCAAAAGTTATTATAATAAGGGATTTAAGGATTTTTGTCTTGCATCATTTTTGAGAATTGAATTTATTTTTTAAATTTAAATCAAATTTCGGATTAATTTCAGATATTTTGATGTATGCATAAATTAAAAAAAATAAAGTAATATGCATAAGTCGGAAATAAAATTCTTCCACAAGCCTCAGTTTTCCGAGGTCTTTTTTTTTTTTTTTTTTTTTTTTTTTTTCTCTGTTGCTTTCTGATCATAATAAATCTTTTAAACAATTTGTTCTCAATATTATTTTAAATAATAAATAAAATGATCGACTCTTTATTATGAATTTTTAATATATTTTTTTAAGTTGGGAGAAAGATGAAAATTACCATGTAAAACCGATTTGATTTTCTTAAATTTCAATCGGGTCCGGACTTTTTAAAAATAAAGTTCATTTTTAACACACATAAAATAACTTAATACTGACAAAGGTTATAATAAAATTTCTGTTAAGGACTTTTTTGTTACTTTTTTTAAAAAATTTAATCAAATTTAAGGTTAATTTCAGATAACTTTATGCACATATAAGTTTTTAAAAATAAAACAATATGCATCAATCAGATAAAATTCTTCCGCAAATAATTTTTTTATAATTTTTTTTTCTTCTGTCATTTGCTGATCCGGCGTGATTTTGGTCCGAATTACCGAAAAATTAAGGAATCATTTCCGAGATTTTTTTAAAAAAAAGTCTTAAATTCAAAAATTCGGTCAAAACGTATTAATATTTCGGCAAATGGTTGCCGAAAAAAAATCAATTTTGTCATTCTTTCCAAGAAAAATCGCAAATTTTGTCAAAGAATCGCGGGAAAACGTGAATTTTGTCGAAGAATATTGAAAAAACGGCAAATTTCGTCAAAATATCCCGGAAAAACGGCAAATTTCATTAATAGATCGCAAAAAACGGCAGATTTCGTGAACATATCGCGAAAAAAACAGCGAATTTCGTCAAAAAATCCTGGATAAACGGCAAGTTTTGTAAATATAACACAAAAATCAGCAAATTTTGTGAAAACATCGCGAAAAAAACCGCAAATTTCGCCAAAAGAGTGAAAATAATGCTAATTTTGTGAAAAAGGTTAAGGGAAAAAAGTTATTGCTGGGAGTGGATCCCCCCTCCGTCTGTTGTAGCAATTGGTTTTTTCCAGATAATCTAAACTTGAACAAAACTAAGTTTGGCTACCAAAAAAAAAAAAAAAAAGCATATGATTTATTGACTTTGATTTGTACTCACTGAAATTGGAAAAATATTTAAAAAAGAAAAAAAAATCGCATCAGGCTTTCAGACAAAAATGATGTTTTTAGTTTAATTAAACATAAAATTTCTCTTTTCATCCTGAAATCTGGTACCCCATTCTTGAGTTAAAAACCATTTCTAATGTTTCCATATGGTAATTTCATATGATATTTTCTTTAAACCATCAAATCGTGTTCAAGGCCTTCTGAAAATTTACACATTTGGTCTGTTTTTTGCACTTTTATACATAGTACAATAGTTTTATTTGCACATTTTTTTTTCCCCCAAGCTTCATTTCACCCAAATTATGAATTATTTTCTAATTTTAATTATAAATACTGAACTCTTCCTGGCACAGTATGTCCACTCCGGGCACACTTAATTTTAATTCCAAACTTGCAATCGGCACCAAGAATATTTTAGTAAAATTTTGCTTTTTATAATTAGTAATTAAGTCTTTTATAAATTCTGGTGTCAGACAATAATTTCTTATTTTACTAACAGAATTTGTCAGTGGTGGAAAGGTTTAAAGGGGTTATTTAAGTATAGGTAAAAAATAAGTTTGTTTCATTATTAAAAACACGTTATATAATTTAAATTTTCATTGTGAGTAAAAGATAACTTTTTGTTTTGACTAGATTTTGCCCTTATTTTCTATTAAAACGAGAAATGAAGAACTGTTAAAAATTAGTGAAGCAACAAAATAACTGAATAACCATATATTATTTTTGTATAATGTTTAAGCAAAGCAAACAAAGTTACTATTGTCTTTTTGTGTTCACATCCCATTGCAGCTAAAACTTTGTCCTTCAAAAAAATAATAATAATAATAATAATAACAATAATAATGCCACTTTATTAAAATGTTTATACATATATCAGCTATGCAACATTTTAAAAGATTGCATATTTTTTACAAATTCATTAGAAATGTCGCTCATTCGCTGTTTCAGAGAAGTTAATTAGAAATTTTGTTCACATTCTGTTTTATAGTTATTCATTAAAAATGTCATTTGCATATTAACACATTTGAATTTTCTCAGGTTGGCAGGTATAAGTTTGATAATATTTTTCAAAAATAATAAACTAATATACTTTTAGCCATTTACAATACACCAGATAATAATTTTTTAAAATACTTGAATCTTTTTTTTTTTAATTGTGAGATTTTACTAAAGCTATTTTAAAAGCCTAAAGTAATGGAATTTCTCATGTAAGAATTACTAAATAAAATTCTAATATTCTTATAATTGGTAAGAAGCCAAATTCTTTATAAAATGGTAATTTATTGATATTATCATTATTTTTTTTGTTTTTTTGTTTATTAAAAAGTGTATTTTTTATGGCAGGTGAAAAGTAAAACCATGGCAAAATCAGTGTGTTCATTCAACACAAAATGGCTTGAACAATTTTCCTGGCTGAGAGAAGATCCCAAAGATAAACATTCAGCTAAATGCACGCTGTGCGATTCAAGCATTTTCTTGAGTAACATGGGACGTAGAGCAATAACCAGCCATCAAGGCGGTGCTGGGCATAAACGTAAAGAAAATAGAGCTTCAATTTCTGGAAAATTTTCAGACTTTTTAA
This sequence comes from Maratus speciosus, assembly GCA_963932465.1. Classification (NCBI taxonomy): domain Eukaryota; kingdom Metazoa; phylum Arthropoda; class Arachnida; order Araneae; family Salticidae; genus Maratus; species Maratus speciosus. Next base: position 123,037,340 of record OZ010786.1, read on the forward strand.
ATCGGAAACATAGTGGCAATTCAGATGAAAAGATAGACATTACAGCAGCAATGTCTTCTGATGCACAGATAAAGAGCATTTCAGCATCAACTGTTCCTAATACTGAAGTTAACAGTGGCTTTGTTGAAACATGCAGTGTTGTTCTTGATGGAACACAGAATAATCAAAAGACTGTTTCTTCAGGCATTAAAAAATATATGTTAAAAGAAGACATTACAAAGGCTGAGATTTTATGTGCCTTGAAGCAGTGGCTACACATAAATCCTTAAGATCAGCTGAAAAAGATGTAAAGATGTTTTCCCATATTTTTACAGACAGCCAAATTGCAAAGGGCATGCAACTAGGGCGAGATAAGATGATGTACTATTTAGTATTTGGAATAGCTCCATTTTTTAAAGAGATCTTACTTAAAGATATTTCTCTATGTGATCGTTTTGTAATAGGGTTCGATGAATCTTTAAACAAAATCTCTCAAAGACAGCAGATGGATTTGAATGTGAGATACTGGTGTGGGAAAGATAATGAAGTTAAAACCAGATATTTGAATTCTGCATTTCTTGGACGCAGCTGTTCAAATGATTTGATTAAAGCGTTTAAAGATGCAGTTAATCCTTTAGATTTGAAAAAATTGTTACAATTATCTATGGACGGCCCAAATGTCAATTTAAAATTTTTCAGAGAATTGTCTGCAGATTTAAAAGAAATGTCAGAAGATCCTGAAATCCTCAATATAGGCTCTTGTGGGTTGCATTCAGTGAATTTGTCATTTAAAACAGGTGCAAAATCCACAAACTGGGAAATTTTTGATTTTATTCGAGCAGTATATTATCTTTTTAAAGATTCACCAGCTAGAAGAGCTTTGTATACTTACTATACTAATTCTCAGGAATTTCCTAAAAAATTTTGTTCCGTTAGATGGCTCGAAAACTCTTCTGTTGCTGAAAGATGCTTAAACATTCTTTCAAACATAAAAATATTTGTTGATAAGGTAGAAAAGGATGGAAATGCTCCTAGCAGTCAGAGTTGTATACTCATTAAGAAGCTTATTCGTGATCCATTGTTGCCTGCTAAATTGGCATTTTTCAATTCAGTTGCATCTGAATTTGAAATATTTTTAAGGGAATATCAAACTGATGTTCCACTTATACCCTTTCTTTTTGAGGATTTATCTAATTTAATGTTGCGGGTGATGAAACGATTTATTCAGAAAGACAATTTAAAAAGAAATCCTATGCAAATTGATGTCGAAAAAGTATCAGAGTATGTACCATGCAACAAAGTTGATGTTGGAATTTCAGCTTTATGTCACATCAGAAAAGCAAAAGTATCTGATGGACAATTAAATATGTTTTACAAAGACTGCCAAAAATTTTTAGCATCTTGTATAAAAAAGCTACAAGAACGTTCCCCACTGACATATGAACTCACAAGAGCTGTATCTTGCTTTAATCCGACAGTGACTGTAAATCAAGCATTGTTTGAAAAAAGACTGACGAAGTTACTGCTCATTCTTTGTGAAAAAAATTGGTTAACTTCTATTCAAGCCGATAGAGCTAAGAGTCAATTTCAAGAAGTTTGTTTTGAAGCCAATAATTTGGCAAAATTTAAATCATATAACAAAACACACAGGATTGATCAGTTTTGGTTCAATATACTATCTTGTGCAACAAGACCCTGCAATGATGCAGTAATTGTTTTGAAGATGATTATGTTGTTATCCCATGGAAATAGCAACGTTGAGCGAGGTTTTTCTGTCAATAAGGATTGCCTATGGGATAACATGAAAGAAGAAACCGTAGTTGCAAGGAGGATTATTTATGATGCTATACAAGCACATGGTAATCTCAATAGCTTTCAAGTTACGAAACAAATGATTCTCAGTGTGAGAAATTCAAGATCAAAATATGAAGAAGAAAGGGAAAAGAAAAACAAGCAAGAGAAGGAGAACCAGCAAAATTTAAAAAGAAAAAGGGAAGCTGAAAATCAGCTTAAAGAATTACAAGCAAAAAAATCAAAAATTTTAGATGATGCTCAAAGAGAATCTTTAAAAATTGAAGAGGAAATAGCAACGATTAAATTTCTCCAAAAGAAACTCTGATTTATTTATCCATTATAATATCCTTTTATTAATTCATTATTTTTTTTATTCATTCATTTTTCTAATGCAGCATAAGAAATAATTTTATTCATTTTGTAAAGAATTGAACTTCTATGTTTTCAGATGATGGGGGAAGAAGTCTTCCTAAAGAAAAACTGAATACACCCAGGTGCATAGAAAGACTAGTAGACATTTTTCTCACGCTCTAGGACATTGTGAGTGATGATGGATTAGCACTTAGGACGTAGCACGCCCTGATAAAGGATATGAGATACATCTAAGGGTTCGGAGTATAGACCACCCTGTTTAGGTCTCGCAAAGGAATTCGCTAATGCCTAAAGGCATTGACAGAGATGGATGTTGAAAGTTTTCTCACGGTGTCCGAGAGAGTGACCATTTTTTTCTTCGGAGGAAAAGAGAGGAGGGGAGCAGTTTGGATTCGGAAACTGGGGTGTGCGTTTGGCTCGCACGAACGAGGGAAAAAGAGATTTTTTCCCGGGCTGAAAGAACGAGAGGTGCCGAGTAAAATTGAGCGAAGCGCTCGGAACTTGTATAGGACGGCGGGAGACCTTCCTGTAAAAGCCATCCGACCAACGAACTTGCTGCTGAATGAGAAGTTCTAGAGTGAACTAATTTCCAAATTTGAAGCTACAAGGACTCAGTGTTTTATATAATCATATAAGTCAACAACCTACGCATTTAATTTATTATTTTTGTTGTGTTCTATATATTCAAGATTTCAAAATAAAACTTTTGATTATTTTGCATGGTAGAGAGAATTATTCCTCACAGCTACCGTTCAATTAGATTGATCGAGGAGTAAGTTCTTAACAGCTGGTGGCAGCGGAAGATCATGTTGACCAGATGAGGCGTAGAACAATAGGGGTCCTCAAAGAACATTTGTGAAGTGTAACGTTAATAGTGACAAGCATTGTGGTGATTAAAACTTGTTATCAAGTGCTATTAGTGGTGACAACGTCAAGGATTATTGGAAAGAAACATTTCTTAGAACTGACTGCCTTGTGTTTAGACTGTGTATCTTGGGTCAAGCTAGAAAAACATTTCTGTGTGGATTACAAACCTCTGGAGCTAAAGGATTATCGTAGTGACGACGTTGATTGACAGTGCCTTCTATTCGGAACAGCTGGGTGGACGACAACGGATCCTGTCTTCAAAGGGGTGAGCTAACAAATTCTTTTATCTCAGTGGCATTCTGTTGAGTTTAATTTCCTTTTGCCTTAAGCTGGCTATTGTGTGTCAGTGGTTTATTGTGTGTGACACGAGAAATATCTCAGTAGATTTCAATGATAAAGGGCAGTTATTTTTTTTTCCTCTCAAAGGAAAAGTAGTAATAAAGGATAGTCTTTCTGTTATTGGCATGTGAAAAAAAAAGAGAAATGTTAATATTTTTTACTGTCAGGAAAATTTTAAGTGCGTTTATTCTGTTAATAACAAGTTTTGTTTAGGAAAATTTTGCTTGAGCTGTATTTAAAATTTGATATTTTAATGTTCTGGTTTTTCTTTCGGGAAAATGTATTTGTCGTGATCTGGCAAAGACGTTTAATATGTGAAAATTTTGCGAGATGATGGGTTGCAGAAGTGAAACATAGTGCTTTTTTTTTAATACAAGTTATAAAAAGGGGAAATTATATTTCTAACTGTTTTGTAAATGTATTACTGAATTATATTTTTTGTGTATGTATGTATTTTTTCTGTTTTAAATTTTGATCTGATATCCATGTAAATTAGGTTTTGGGGTTAATTTTTCAAAAATGTCAGAGTGGAAAAATTTTAAAAAGGTAGATTTGCGAATCCTGGCGGGTGAATTAGATGTTCAAATAGATGAGAGCGACACGATTGCAAAAATAATTAGTAAAATAGAAGCGGCTGAAGATTTTGATAGAGATTTTGCATTGGCACAAGCCAAAAATATACTGCAAGATCGGGAAGCGCTTATAGCGGAGGAAAAGGAAAGAAAGAGATTAGAAAGGGAGGATCGAGACAAAGACAGGGCTTATGAACTCGAAAAGTTAAAATTATCGCAAGAAGCAGAGACGCGTAGCCTAACATCAAATCATGGTGCAGAGAAAAGCAATAAATTGCCCTTAAAATCCTTAATAGATCGTTTCGATGAGAGTCGATCAGAAATATCTTTATTCTTAAATTTGTTTGAGAGGCAGGCAAAAAAATGTAATTTAGAAGATGATGAATTAGTGACAAATTTATTAGCGCTTCTACCGGTAAATGTGGCAGAATTAATCCTTAGAGAGCCATCACATTTGATTGATAATTATGATTATGTGAAAGGTAAATTATTAGAAAGGTACAAATTAAATGCAGAATCGTATAGATTAAAATTTAATCAACACCAGAGGAATTCAAATAATCCGTGGGGTGATTTAATTTTCGAATTGAATAGCTATCTGGAGGGGTGGTTAAATTCTTTAAAAATTACTAATTTTGAGGAATTAAAGAAGCTTTTGATCACTGATCAAATTAAAAAAAGAGTCCCTCAAGAATTAAAGGATCATCTGATTGATGCCTGGTCAAATTTCACTGACCCAGAAGTTTTAGTGAAACGCTTAGATGAATTAGAGGTTGTGAAAAATTCCCAAAGGAAAACAGGAAATTCGAGAAATTTGTTTGATAAGAAATTTGAGAAAAATAGCTCGGGGATGGAGAATAAAAGTGCAGATAAAAATTTCAATTGGAGGGACAAGAATATAGTGACAGATAGGGATCGTGTTTTCGAAAAAAGGAGGGTAAACAGGTGTTTCCTTTGTGATTCCACAACTCACCTTCGAGCCAATTGTCCGCAGTTAAAAAAGAAGGAGAGAGACACCGCTAAAGTAAATCATGTGAGTAAAACGTCGGATTATGAAGAAGGGTTCAAACCTTATCTTAGTAGAGCGAAAATAAATGGGCGTGATATTGTCACTCTAAGAGATACGGGTACCAATTACGATTTGTGTGGTGAGGAACACGTAAAAAAGGAACAATTGACCGGAGATTATATCTTCGTGAAACAGCCCTTGGATTCTAAAACCCGCTCTTTACCTGTCGCTCACATAGAGATAGATTTTGATGGATTGGGTTCCCTAAAAACGGAAGTTGGGGTTGTAGACAAAGAAGCAGACTTGCATTATTATCTCTTAGGGAATAAAACGCAAAAGATAATTGAATTAGCCCGAAAAAAGGTTAATGCAGTGAATGCGGTAATGACGAGATCGCAGGCAAAGAAAGATACTGTTAGTTTGATGGACGGGGCTAGTGTAAATACGAGTTGCGAAAGGGGAGAGGGAAAGCAGGTCGTGGATTTAGAATGTGAATCGGACGAGTTTGCAGAACAATGCGAAAAGGAGTTAGAGCTGCTATCGGAAAATGAAACCTCGGAAAGTGTATTGTTACCTGCTGATTTAAATGACAAGTTCGGAAATTTAGCACGGATTAGTCGTGAGGAATTTAAAAAAGAACAGGATGTTGATCCTTCGTTAAAAGAAGTTAGGGAAAAAGCGAGAGCCAAGAAATCTCACTATGAAATTATGAATGACTTGGTGTTTAGGAAAACTTTTGACAATCGTGGTGGAGAGAGATTGCAGTTAGTGGTGCCTTCGAAATTCAGATTAGACGTTTTAGGAGCCTGTCATGAGGGGATTTCATCGCACTTTGGTGAAATGAAAACAAAGGATAAGGTTTTGCGTCATTACTTTTGGCCGAATGTAATAAAACACATAGAGAATTTTGTCAAAACATGTGATTCATGTCAGAGGATTGGAAAACCTAGGGAAATAGGGAAAGCGCCGCTCAGACGTGTGCCGATTATTGGAGAGGTTTTTTCGAAGTTATCAGCTGACATTGTGGGTCCCTTACCGAAGTCTGAAAAAGGGAATAGGTATATTTTAACAGTTATTTGTGTGGCGTCCAGGTATCCGGAGGCTGTTGCGATATCTAATGTCCGATCGGAAACCATAATTGAAGCATTAATGTGGGTATTTAGCAGATTAGGATATCCCAGAGAGTTACAAACAGATCTCGGAAGATATTTTGTAAGCGAGTTAACAACCGCATTCTTAAAGAAATTTGGAGTTAAGTTAACTCACTCGTCGGTTTGTCGACCACAAAGTAATTTGGTTGAGCGATGGCATCGCTCAGTGAAAAGATTATTGAAAGTTTTGTGTGTTGAAAATGGCGCAAGTTGGGAGGGAAATTTGCCGTATGCGTTATTAGCCTTGCGGACGGTAACTCATGATTCTACGGGTTTTTCTCCTGCAGAGTTAGTACATGGAAAGAATTTACGAACTCCCGAATCATTGCTCTTTGAAAAGTGGACGGGAGGAGAGGAAGAGAATGAGTTAGTTACTGAATATGTATTTAATTTGGTTAATAGGCTAAAACACTGTCAGGAACTAGCAGTGGAAAATATGACCGAATCTCGTGAAAAAAGAAAGTTGTGGTATGACAAAACGGCGGTAGAACGGAAATTTAAGGTGGGTGACGAAGTGTTGGTTCTAGCTACCAACAAAAAGAACAAATTATCGGTATCGTGGATAGGTCCATGAAAAATTCAGTCCAAAATCTCAGAGACAAATTATATTGTGAATGTTCCAGGTAGGCGCGAAAAGGCTCAAATATATCACGCCAATCTCTTAAAACCATATTTGAAAAGAATTGAGTTAGTGAATTTTGTGGCGCAAGAGATAGATGAGGGCGAGGAAAATCAAGATTTGGACATAGCATTTCCAGAAGCGGGGGCTGAGATTTATGATTTTGAAAATGTTATTAAAGACAGCAATTTGAGTACTAGATGTACGTCGGGGCAGATAGAGCAATTGAGAAATTTATTAGATAAATTTAAAACTTTATTCTCTAATGATCCGGGGCGCACTGACTTAATGGAGCATGACGTGGAACTATTAGAATATAAACCTGTAAAGATAAAACCTTACAGATCTTCGCCTAGACAAACTGAAATTTTGAGGAAAGAAATCAAAAGAATGTTAGAGTTAAATATAATCGTTGAAGGGGAGTCAGATTTCGCCTCCCCGATGATTCTGGTAGAGGCCCCTGGGAAAGACGCTCGTCCTTGTATAGATTACCGAAAGTTAAATGAGATCACCCGGGCCGAGTTTTTCCCCTTACCAAACATAGAGGATAGGGTAGAGAGAGTTGCTAGCGCGAAGTATATAACAGTTTTGGATCTCACGAAAGGATATTGGCAAATTCCATTGACAGCTAGGGCGCAAAGGTTGGCCGCATTTGTAACCAGTTTCGGTTCTTATATCCCCCTGGTCATGCCATTTGGAATGTTAAACGCGTCCTATAGATTTTCGAAATTTATGGATAAAATGTTAAGAGGTTTAGAGGAATTTTGTTTACCTTACCTTGATGACATGGCCGTATTCTCGGAAACTTGGGAGGATCATTTGCAGCACCTAGAAAAAGTGCTCATGAGAGTAGAAGAAGCTAAGGTAAAGATTAAATTAGCTAAGTGCAAGTTTGCACAAAAAACGGTCAAATATCTGGGGCATGTGGTAGGCGACGGGAGACGCTCCCCGGCAGAAACTAAAATTCGTGCTATTTTAGATTTACCAACCCCTAAAAACAAAACTGAGATACGTCGATGCTTGGGTATGGCGGGTTACTACTCAAGGTACATAAAAGATTATGCAGTTATGGTGGAACCATTAACGAGCGCGCTTAAAGGTAAAAATAAAAGGGAAAGGGTAATATGGAGCAACGAAATGGAAAAGGCTTTTCAACTGTTGAAAACGAAACTTACGGAAGAACCCATTTTGTACGCTCCCAATTATTCTAAGGAATTTATCATACAAACGGATGCTTCTGAAAAGGGTATTCGGGTTATTTTAGCACAACGTGAGGGTTCAGAGGAACATCCCATAATTTACTTAAGTCGGAAATTTTCGGAAACAGAAAAAAGTTTTTGTGCGACGGAGAAGGAATGTGCAGCTATTAACTTTGCAATTAAGAAATTGCGTCACTATGTTGACGGCCAACTCTTTGCTATAGAAACCGATCACAATCCTTTAGTTTTTCTTAAACGAAATTCTGGGAATAATCCGAGGCTTTTACGATGGGCTCTCACACTGCAACCCTATCATTATGCAATAAAGCACAGACCAGGACGAGATATTGCACATGTTGATTATTTAAGTCGTGCGGAATAAACTCGTTAAATACTAAAAGCTAAAAGTACAATTGTACGAAAAAAAATAATTTCATTTGTTTATACTTTGTAAGCCAAGAAATAGTTGTTTTATTCTAAATTTTTCATTTGGTAATTTTTGATCTTGTTATGTATATATATATGTATATTTTTTTAGTGTAATGTATCAGAGCGCGCATTGATAATTGTATTTATTGCATCTGCCACTCTGAGATATTGGAATTTGTTGCGTTCATCCACTGGTCATAAGATTCTTCATTCAAGCCTGAAGAATCGTCTTTTAGAGGGGGGTGTTGTAAATAATTGAACTTCTATGTTTTCAGATGATGGGGGAAGAAGTCTTCCTAAAGAAAAACTGAATACACCCAGGTGCATAGAAAGACTAGTAGACATTTTTCTCACGCTCTAGGACATTGTGAGTGATGATGGATTAGCACTTAGGACGTAGCACGCCCTGATAAAGGATATGAGATACATCTAAGGGTTCGGAGTATAGACCACCCTGTTTAGGTCTCGCAAAGGAATTCGCTAATGCCTAAAGGCATTGACAGAGATGGATGTTGAAAGTTTTCTCACGGTGTCCGAGAGAGTGACCATTTTTTTTCTTCGGAGGAAAAGAGAGGAGGGGAGCAGTTTGGATTCGGAAACTGGGGTGTGCGTTTGGCTCGCACGAACGAGGGAAAAAGAGATTTTTTCCCGGGCTGAAAGAACGAGAGGTGCCGAGTAAAATTGAGCGAAGCGCTCGGAACTTGTATAGGACGGCGGGAGACCTTCCTGTAAAAGCCATCCGACCAACGAACTTGCTGCTGAATGAGAAGTTCTAGAGTGAACTAATTTCCAAATTTGAAGCTACAAGGACTCAGTGTTTTATATAATCATATAAGTCAACAACCTACGCATTTAATTTATTATTTTTGTTGTGTTCTATATATTCAAGATTTCAAAATAAAACTTTTGATTATTTTGCATGGTAGTGAGAATTATTCCTCACAGCTACCGTTCAATTAGATTGATCGAGGAGTAAGTTCTTAACAATTTTTTATGTATTAAATAATTTCAGACAATTAAAGGAGAATATTCAAATTGATTTTATATTGTCAGTTTCAGATTTTGAATTATTTATTTGCATCTTTGTGTGTGTGTGTGAGAGAGAGAAATAGCATTTATCTCTTAATGTATTTAGGTGTGTATAATTTCATTTTTCTCATATGTACAATTTTATCTTAATATAATTTGGTTTATTTTGCACAAATTTATTATTTTAATTTACTTTCTGTTCCTACAAAAAATTGCTAGAAGAAAATTATGTTTAACTTTCCACTCTTTCTTAATTTTAATAATTTAATCAATTTCTATTAATATTCTTTAGTGAAGTTTATTCAACTGTATTCAAAATTACTTCAAGTGGTTCATACAGTTAATGTATTATAACAATTTTGATTTCAACTTTCACAACTCTGGTACCTATTAAAGAGGAAGAAGAAAGATCAATTATGAATATTTGATGTTTATGTATAATTTCAAAAATTGCTCGACTTTATTAATTACTATGTTATTTTTTTTTTAAATATTTCTATACCTAAAAACATCTCCGATGTTTAATTTCAATAACTTAGAGGTGAAAATACTTTTTATATGCTGTATTTTTTTTCATATTCTGGTTAGTCTTCCCCAACATTTTTAAAAATATACACATAATGATTTTTTATTTAACACAAATTGAAGTGATCAGATTTTTTCTGGATAGCACTTATAATGAAGGCAATTTCGGCCTTTTTGAAAATTTTAAATGGTACATCAATGTAATTTGACCAGGTGGCAGGCTCAATTTGCTAACCCATCAGATGTAGATGTCTTGGAATTGAACTTTCTTTAGAAATTGAAATTTTCTGTTCATCATATATCCATTTGTTACATTTGGGTTTGGATTCATAAAACTGAAATACTTTATAAATGCTATGCAATTTTTGTTTTTTCCTCCCAAAAAAGAGATATTTGCAAGCTAGGTAAGTGTGTTACACAAGAAAGTAGCATACGTTAAAAAATACAGTGCATGTTTTTTAATAATAAAAATCAGGGAAATCTGATACAGAAAATCAGGGAATCAGGGAAAAATCAGGGAACTTTTTTTCACCATTTCTGTAGCCACCCTGTAACAAACTAAAGACCAAAAAAAAAAACCTTTCTCAACTTAAAAATCATTAACAAACAGTGAAATTAAACGCCTTTATTTCCGCTCATAAATAAAACTGTATTTTTGATCATTTGCTTTTCTTTTGTGCAGTAATCTAAACAGTTACTGATTCGACGCCACAAATCTCAGACATAATATGAAAATATCACAAATATTTTTATTTACTTATTTATTTATTTTTAAGTAGCATTCTTATACTACAATAGCAAAACACTTTCTGTTTTCCTTTCATTCTGATCAAAACAGCATTAAAATGATTTCTTATGGAAAATGTAATTTTCAACGCTGGCTTCGCGTCGTAAGGAGGAGAAGTAGGAGATTGACAGATGAATTATTTATTTATTGAAACCACGGGAAACTGAAAGATTAATGATTATTATGAAAGGAATAAATTACTTTTATTAGAATAAAAGCTTTTTAACAGAGATTAAAATAGAATTTATTTTAGAAATATAAATAGATTTTCGATATTAACACACCTTAAAAAGCATTAACAGAATAATATAGGGGACACAATAAATTTTGATGATTATATATTAATTAATACATGATTACTCCTTACATTTTTTAGAAAGCTTTTTTTCCCATACGTGAATAAATAAAATTTTCAGTTAAAAAAAATGAGCCCGAGCCCGTCCGAGCCCGAAGGCTGGTATAAAAATCGAGCCCGAGCCCGTGTCGGGCCCGGGCTCTCGGACCCGGGCTGAGCCCGTCTCATCTCTAGTGTCTATTCACTCTTTCAGAGAGTCAAATATTTCACTTTTGCTCAGAGTGAATAGTCACTCTAAAGAGGTTGGGCATATTTTGACTCTGCGATAGAGTGACTATTCACTCCTCCGGAGTGAATAGTCATTCTTTTTTATTTAGAGTGTATATGTATATATATATATATATATATATATATATATATATATGCTGAATATTGGCAATATTGTAAAACTGATATTAAACAATTAAAAATTGTTTTTAGTTATTTTAAATAATGTAATTATTTTCTATTTATATTATATTAATTGAATTTATCACGGTATTTCAAAATGAATTAATTGAATCCATAGGTTTTAATTTCTGTGTTAACTTAACTGTTTTATTAACCTTAATCTTATCATGCTTTTGAATTCCATGTGCGGGAAGATATTTTGAAAATCAACCGGGAATTTATTCGCTATGTTGTGTAAGATTTCTATTGCTATAAATTAAATATTTAATGGGTTGTAGTGTTTTTTCCATTTCATGCCATTTGATAAAGTTCGGTTTTCATCTTGAAACTATTCTTTAGGTTATATTGGTTGTTTGAATACAGGAGAAAAAAAATTTTCAGCTTTTAGCTTTTTTTCTCACAGAAAACCACCGATTTGCTTCTATCATTGAATTATGTACTCTTGAAAACGTAATTCAATATATAAGTTTTTCAATTTTTTCGGAATTCATATTCTTCTTTTTTTCTTCCATATTAATTCTTGTAATTAAGTATAAGGTTCTTTATTTTATACATACAGTTCTATATTATAAGTTTGTGGCATCCATTTTTATTGTCAATTCATTCACAATATTGCGGTTTTTGATGATGGTCGGTAATGTTTAATTAATAGTTATATATATATATATATATATATATATATATATATACTAGGGGACTCTGCCCCCTGCAAGCTACGCTCGCCAACCCCCGTTCAGACACCGCAGAATCTAAAAAAAAAAAAAAAAACATGCTAATATGATGGGGTTTAAAAATATTAGAGAAGATTAAATTATACTGAAAAAAGGTGTGCAGATCTCCCTGTAAACAGGTTTCCATTCAATCCCCTTTGATTGCAAAAATTTAAGGGCGAATCAGTTGCTGTTAAGACATCCAATGGTTGTTTTCGTTTTTGATTAAAGAGGATCAGTTAAACATTTGAAAAGAAGCTAAAATAAAATGAATCAAGTATTCAGAGTCTTTGTCTCCCGATATTTTAAAACAATCTCTATAATAATAGCCTAAATCATGTGACTATCATCAACAGTTTACCGGCGGAACACTTCGTTTTTTATACTCTATGTGCCATTTTGATACTTTAATGTTATCCAGGCACAGGTGGTAAGTCGCCAAATATTATTCTATCCCCATCATTTCATCTACATTATAATAGTTCAAGTCATCAAATGCCATAAACAAATACGGTCTGATCCCTTCGCCTTTCATATGAAGGTTTGGTACAAATGTCATATACGCGATTTTTTTCCAACGCCAATTTGGGGAACGCACCAACAGCATAAACAACAACATCCAGCTTACCATATCAAGCAAAATAACGATACTTTGGCGCCAGTTAAGTACCCGTTGCGTATATGACATTGGCGTCAGAAAAAAATCGCCCCAATATGGGGCCATATACGACATCTGTGCCGAAAGAAAAAAAACCCGGGTGCAAATCTCGCCAATATCTTTTTTGCAACTCGCCAGTTAGAATTTTTTTATTCTTCGAGTGGTAAATTAAAACATTGATTTGAAGTTGAAATTAAATGTCATGGTTTGTTACATAATTAAATATTTCGCCAGATGTCATATCATATTGGCATGATTTTTTTTTTTTTTTTTTTTTTTTTTTTACGAAAATTTGGCGAAAGCCTCGTTTTCGAATACCAGTTACATATGTATTTTTGGTACTACTTAGTTATCCCGTCGACCAAAAATCTATCGCGAACTATGAGATTAAATGCCAATAACGGTTGATCGAAAATGTCACATTCATTTGACTTTTAGCAAGTTACACATGTTTACGTCATCAAGTGATTTTTTATTCGACCTTTTTATTTTTATTTTTATATTTATTAATGTTATACTAATTTATTTGTTCTTTCGTTATTTAAAATAAAAATTTTGTCAATCTGTATACAATTTGGCGAGTGGTTTGGCGATTTATATAATTTGCGAAATTGGTTGACGGAATAACTACGTTGTACCGTATTTTTTAATTATTTTCTATTATTTTCAAAAGGAAATAGCAAAAAAATAATTAATAACTATAGAACAAAATAATTTATATAAATTAAAAAATGAATAAAAGTAAATAAACATTTATTATTAAATAAACAACAATAGCCGGGTTACCATGTCAACCAAAATAATGCCATTTTTGCGCCAATTAGGTACCCCTGTGCGTATATGACATCTGTGCCTAATGTTTTCCCTTTCGTTTTGTTTTTTAAAATAAAGAAAGAAGTGAAAGCCATCAATTTAAATGTTTCATTTTTAAATGAAAGTTTTGTATTAAATAAAATGATAACGAAATACGAAAAAAGCATTGTTCTTAGCATAGATTTAAAGGAGGCCAAACTGGCCGCCAAATTAATTTAAAATAGTAACCTTTTCTGAATTATGAAAAAAAATATATATATATATCTGTTATGATTAAAATTTGAGTTGCCATCATTAGAAAAATGTATTTAAAATTAGAAAAAAATTAATATTTCGAAAACTAATTCGAATTTAAAAATTCTATTACCAGTTTTGAAATCTGCGGATCAATATTAATTTTTGGTGTTAATTTCATCGCAAAGTATTCCATATTTTAGGAGCAATCGCCGTGAAACATAATCAGTTGTTTAATCAGTCGATTCAAAGAATCGTTATATTTCAGCCGTTTCATATATTCGTTTCATAAATTCGTTTCATTAGGATTTTATATATATAGGGTAGGTATTAGTAATCAAAATTTAATGTATATTATATTATTTCAAATATTATTTGTAAACATTTATTTGATGATGATAAATAAAGATATACGATATGAAAAATAAAGGTCTTATTCGCATTAATTTGCATGGCGTAAAACAAACATTAAAACACAGAATTCTCGCATGATGGCTTTTCCACAAATGTGAATTTGTTCTATAACATCTTTTTTTTTTTTTTTTTTTTTTTTTCGCCTTAAAAAAAAACTAATTACATATTTTATATAGAAAACTTATAATTATTCGATTTCTGTAATAAAAAAATAGGTATTTTTTTTAATGTTTTTTCCAAAAATTAAGCGACCGTTAAGGGGTTAAAAGACAACTCTAATCTAAATAAATCCTAATCTATTTCGATTGAAGAAACATTATCAAATTTACTCGAAAACACTTTTGTTTTCTATTTGTTAATGAAATATTACACTTACTATAATATTTCATTCATTGGTACTCATTTTATTCAGAATTTTAAGCTCTACAACATTTGTATTGACAATGTTTTTGTCAGAGTTAGCTGTTTCGAGATACTGTTATGGTATCTAAAAAAAAAACGTGTGTGGGTTAAAACAATTTCCAACTTTCCCCTAATTAATTCCGAATTCGGCCTTTTTTGCCTCCCCTACCACTGGGCTAATAAGAACATTTCATATGCAGTCATTTACTTTATTTTTATTAAAATTCATACTGATACAAATAAATGTAATGTGTTTATTTTTAATTTTTATATTTATTTTATTTCTATTTCCTAGGTCAATCGTTTTCTATAAAACATATAAAATCTATTTTGCTCATATACACAAAATATAACATCTACGGGAATAAAAAATTTAAATTAAATATGGCTTACCGTGTCGTAATAAGTATTGTATTAATTCCATTTTTCAGCAATAATGGACGAAAATTAGAAATCATGATTATGTTAAGGAATATGTTTAAAAGAAAAATATATACATATTCCAGAGAACTTAAAATTTAGACTCCATGATCATATTAAATAAAACAAAAGCAAATCACAGCGGATAAAGAAAAAATTACACATTCTTAATATTTAAATCATTCTTAGAACTCATTTTAAAAAGACGTGAGTTTATAAGTGGAAAAATGAAAAATATTTTAGAACAATATGACTTTGCAAAAATAATGCACGGAAAAAGTACGGTAAAAAGATAGGAATTTACATTTAAAACAAAAATGAAAACGAAATCAAACATTGTTAAATGTATACCATCCACCTATTAAAAAGTTATTTATAAAACTTTAAAAGTAATATCTTTACAGAGCATGCAATAAAAGCAAGCACAAAGGGTAAGATTGGAATAAAATATATTAATTTATTTCTGTAAGTAATCTAATTTAAATTCAAATGTAATTACTGCTTTACCTGAATACTTTAACTGAATTTTTCCTTAAAAGTTCTATTAGTGTTACAAACTATGAATTAAATAAATATTGCTAATAAAGTATTGTATTCCAATCTTTACAACGCTTATATCTATTTTAATTACATGCTGTAAAAGATGTGAATTTTTTAAAATGCCCATAAAAGCAAAATAAAAAAAGAATTGACTCCATAAAAAATAAACATTCACTCTTATGAAAGAGTGAATAGTCACTCCTCCGAAAGAGTTATTATTCACTCCTGCTTAGAGTCAATATTCACTTCCCAGGAGTGACTATTCACTCTTTCAGAGAGTCAAAAATTTCACTTTTGCTCAGAGTGAATAGTCACTCTAAAAAGGTTATTCATATTTTGACTCTGTGATAGAGTGACTATTCACTCCGACTCCTTTTTATTTAGAGTGTTTATTCATTGAAATGAACAGAATGTAAAAGTCTGATTGTAAATAGTGATTTTTGAAGATTTCTTCAGTTCTTAACCCTTGGCGCGAGTCCAGTATGAAAGTATCGCGCCTTTAATAAATTTCAAAATTTTATTTGAACGCATTATTGCTATTTTACATATATATATACAATTTTTGGTATTGTTTGTGGGCATTCTAAAAAAATATACTAGAATTATCAATTTTAAAAAAATGGTTTTCACCTATATTCTGCAACCCGGGAAGCCCGGGTTTATCCCATTGTTACGGTAAAATCTAGGAAGACTGAATTGCAAGAGACAGGAAAATTTTCTGTTTGAGAAAATTTTCCGTCTTAGCTTGAGAATATAGCCTTTTATAATTCTATCGTATTATTTTCGTCAGGATGGAGCAGCGAAATTTTTTCATTTAAGACACTTTCCATTTTGACAGTTTTTACAGTACTTTTGAAGAATAGTGTAATTCTGTTGTGACCTATGTAAAGAAGCAAACATATAATTGTGGCTCAAGAATAAAAATGATTAATTATGAAGGAGTTAGACCAAGCCGCCAATTTAATAATAGGGAAAAAGATACAAATAATTAACTAATTGTGTTTGTCGAAAAAATATTTTGTTTTTTCTCGGAGACTTCATGAAAATGAAACGATGATATCCTGGATTCTTTTCAAATGCGTATAAGAAAAGTAAAAGAAAAGAAAGAAAGAAAAGTGAAAATCAGTCTCCAAGATAAAACGTCCCAAACGCTCAAAAATAGATACGATTCAGATTTAGAACGGAAAACATATTTTTGTTTAATTCACAATTCTCATATTATGATATTTATAGAAAAGGATAAAAGCGACATGTATCATAACTCAGGATCTAATTTTAAAAGTACTTGCACTTAAAACTGTTACATATCGTATAGCTACAAAAACAGAAAAAGAAATGTCGAAGTTTCTTTCTTTTAATTGAGTAAAAACAATTTTAAACAGAAATAAAAAGGCTTTTGTAAAACAAATTCTGTTCGATTGTATTTGCGCAACTCATACCAGATTAAGGACACAGATGACAAGTCGACAGTACAAACTAGTAGCCTTAATGTGAACGAAGCAGATTTAGTATGATGTTTAAAACCATTTAATTTGCTTATGAACAGTATTAAAAATCACTCTTTTTTTTTTTTTTTTTTTTTTTTTTTTTTAATCTAAAAGAGATTTATTTTGGTTTATATGCAAAAACAAAAACTTTTATATGTGAGTACAAGTACTTGAAATGTATTAAAACATTAAAATCCGTTTAAATATAAAATTTTAATTAATTTCGAATTAAATATTTTCTAACTGTTTAAGCCTAATTCTGAAGTCAATCCGTTTCAAGTAGTCCAGCATTGGCTGCTTGACAATTTTTAAAAAATGTGAAAAATTTCCTATAACAACCCTAACATGAGAGAAGTTCAAAATGACTATTATTTTAATTTTATTAATTTTTGTTTGTTCATTTAATAAGAAGAAACATTTTTCATTTTTTCCAAAAAATAATGAATTTTAAGAAAATAATTACATAAATATTCAGAAGATCATTGATTTTTTTAAAAATATTTTCTTGTGTACCTTCTGTGATAGGTATTGTAGTTACATTCATAACGTTAGAAAATTAAAAAGAAACAAGTTATATAAGCATGGAAAATTTCAACCTTCCACCTTTAACGAATTTTATAAAAAACTTAAATATTTAAAAGATGCATTCTGAGAAACGGTGACAAAAATAAAATAAAAAATACACTACGTTATATTGCTTCCTTACGAAATTAAAGGCTCCTTTTTATGGGTTCGTATATTGTGATTTAATTTTTTTTTTCAGAATTGTCCGACGCAGCGCCCCGAAAATGATCAAAATGTCGCCGTTTTCCCATCTTCTCCCTACATTATTACTATAACATTCTTATGTAATGTAACCGAAATTTCAAAGCTGCATCTGCAATGATTTAGATGCTATCAGAGGTCTATCCAGATTTTTCTCACCGAGTCCTGTTTCTGTGAAATTGTCAATGGTCTTTTATACTTGTAAAAAATCGAATCATAATTTTGTTAATCTGAATTAGCGCTGTATTTTATACTGTATGGGACCACCAAAGTATTGAACGGTCTATTATATTTGTAAAAAATTTAATCGACCACCAAAGTACTGAACGGTCTTTCATATTTGTAAAAAATCTAACCATAATTTTGTGAAACTGAACTAGCGTTATATTGGTGGTCTTATGAGGTGTATTCATATTTGTAAAAAATCTAATCATAATTTTGTGACACTGAACTGGCGTTATATTGGTGGTCTTATGAGGTATATGAGAACACCAAAATATTGAATGGTCTTTCATATTTGTAAAAAATCTAACCATAATTTTGTGAAACTGAACTAGCGTTATATTGGCGGTCTTATAAGGTATATGAGAACACAAAAGTCTTGAATGGTCTTTTATACTTGTAAAAAATCTAATAACAATTTTGTAAATCTGTATTAGCTTTGTATTGATGATCTTTTAGTCATATAAATCCACCGAAGTATTGAATGACCTTTTATACTTGTAAAAAATCGAATCGTAATTTTTTGAATCTGAATTAGAGCTGTATTTTATACTGTATGCAGGGGCGCCATTTGAGGGGGTTGAGGGGGATGCCCCCCCCCCCCCCCCCAAGGAATTTGATATTTTAGAAAATTTATCTGTCATCGCAGGTCAGACTCAAAAGAATTTAAAAAAATTACTCAAAACCTAAAATAGCTTGTCAAATTTTATTACAATAAAAACACGTATAAGTAAACACTTTAGGTACATAAACTAATTATAAAAAAAAATTTTAAGTTGCCAATTTATCTATTTTTTCCAAGTCTAATTTGCAAATGTCGCAATTTTTTTCTGCGGTCAATTGACGAATTGATTTTGCGTCGCTCTGCAAAAAAAAAATAAGCAAATAAATAAATAAAATAGCATGGTCTTCCCTTGAAAATTAAACAAGAGAGAAAAATCATGTGTCAAGCATAGATTATGAAACACTTTCCAACACATCAAGAATGCTTTAGCAAAACTTAGCCTTTCAATAAGGTAAATAATATATCTAATTAAACATTTTAGAAAACATAAGAACTTTTCATAGAAATCCGCACAACCTTTGCAATTATGTAAAATAGCAAAGGAAACCGAATCAGGTGAAACTTGCGCGTGAAGTGTTGTGCTATGGTATATAAGAGCATGGCCATTAGCCAAGAGATCATTAAATAATCTGTGTTTTCCGAGAATAGAGCCACAAGAGGAGTGTCTATGTATTATTGTGTACAAGTTTTACGAAAGCAATATTCATCAAGGAGCAAGTCCATCGTGAACTATTTATTTTCCGAAAATATCACCAAACAAACTAAATACGATGTTCTAGAATGTTACTAGAAGGGACTCTCGGCCAAAAAAGAACTGGGATCAGGTAGGAAGGCAAAAGAAAAAATCTCCAAGCCAGAGTTAGAGCAGTTGAAAGGACTGTTTGACGAAAACGACCGAGTATTAATCCATCCCATGCCTTCTAAATACAGTGTTTCACCTAACCACCAACAAAAGACAATCACTAAGAACCTGAATATCAAATATTACAAGAAATGGTCATAACAGAACGAACAGAAAAACAAATGATTGTCTTGAAAACGAAGTGTGGTCACTTGTTCAGAAAATTCTCTGATAGAATATTCATCTTCGATGACGGTGACGGCTCATATTTTAAGCTCAAGCACTCCACGTTTAACTATAACGGTGGCTATTATACATCTGACGTCTCCACGACCCAAGATATCATTAAATTTTCTACTAAAGCGAAATTCCAAGACAAGATCCTCGTATGGATTGCAATGGGTTCGAAAGGTTTGAGTCGTCCGTTCATCCGAAAGTCTGGGTTCGCTGTCAATGGGCAACGACATTTGAACAAGGGCATTCGCCGCCTTCCTATCCCCTACATCTGTAGCAACTACAATGGCGGTTATTACGGTATTTGGCCAGACTTGGATAGCAGTCATCTCTGCAAAATCGTTCTCAGCCATTTCCGCCAGCAAAACATCGCTTTCATAAAGAAGTCTGACAACCTGGTTAGCGTTCCCCAAATTTGACGAATTGAGCGGTTCTGAAAGTATCTGAAGTCAAAAGTGTATGCCAAAGGCTAGAAAGCAGGTAAGATCCAGAAATTGATCAATAGAATCAAGTATTGTTTCAAAATTATGAACTTAAATTTTGTACAAAGTCTAGCAAGTACCACCAAAAGTAAAATCGATAATGTCAAACGAAACGGTTTAATTGAAATCCGATAGCAGTTTTACAGAGGAATGTGGTTATTGAAGTCACCTTACAGTACCCATTTGAGTTCTTTATCTCTGTTTTTAATAACTTTCAAGTCGAGAAAAGTTTGTGCAGATTTCTAGGAAACAGTCCTTATACCACATTTAAAAACCATATTTCAATAATTACCGCCCATAACCGTAAAAGTAATCCAGTTCTTTTGTGAAGCTCTGTCTATGATCTATAAATTTGTACATATGCTACACAGTGTGCTTAAATTATGTTTAGTAAGAAAATGCATAACACAGTAAATAACTCTCCTTCAGCAGTTTCTACCGATAGGGGGAAACGTACTTAAATTCTTTTGTACAGCCCTGTATATGACATACAGATTTTAATACACGCCACATATTAATGCTGAAATTTAATTCAAGCAATGCTTAAGCTACTTAAATTATGCTTCCATGAGTTAATATCCATAGTCGATTATATATCCAGTTCGTTGTATTAGTCATGTATATGATTTTATTTATATGCAGCAAACTTACCTTAGTATATTATACTAAATGTAGTTGAACTTGAAAGACAACTTGAAGCTGCAGAACTCAAATTAAAAATAACATCTTTAAGCAATTCCTGCTCTTTCTCAATAATGCTTACGAATTTTTCTGTGTGTCTTACGAATTTAAAAATTGCTCTGTATATGTTCTATAGAATTTATGCACACCATGTAGTATTCAAAAATTTAGTTAAACTAAAAAACCATACCATACGTGAAAACGGACTTGCAGCAATCATTCCTAATAGCCAAACTTCGCATACAGATTTGTTCCCAAAATCTTTTATGTGTCCCTGTAAATGAATGATAAATGCAATCCCCATCCTATTTTACTGCAAGCATTTTGTTGTTAGCTTCAGCCATTTAATAAATTTAAGAAATCTGGATAAATCAAAATCAATTTAGTTTTGTTTTATATACTAATGGCTTCAATATTTTTTTAAAAAAAGCAAAGCTAATGGCAGTTCTATAAAAGAGATTTTGTTATTCTCTGTCCAATAGATAATTAATTTTAGAAAGAAGGACATTGTGCTAGTCATTAAAGAATGACATTGCTAAAAAAAAATACAGTATTGTGTTTAGTATTGATAAAAGAAAAGGAGAGGTGATATGTAATGTTTAGATATGATAAATAAACTGAAACATAAATTTTGAAAGATTTTACGACTTATAAATTAAAAGGTTCAATAAAATTATAGCATGATTTAATTGCTTGTGAAAATTGAGCCTAAAGAAATGAAGTTCCATAATTTTTGCAATATTTCAGGCACACGGATTTAGAAATACTAAATAGTGTGAAAATATTTATTAGAGAATCTAAATACAAGTAAGAATGTATTTCACATTATTTAAAAAGAAAGGATTTGTTTTACGAAGTTTAAAAGAGATTCTGTGCTCTTAAAAAATAGCCTAGAGGGAACACTGCTCTAAGATAGGAAGTAAAATTTAGGCCATTCAAAATGTAATGGCAGCACTACAAGTTAGCAAAGTTTTGGAGTAACCCGTTCTTGCCTTACATCACAAGTTTGCAGGACGGACACCACTTTTCTCTAATAATGTTGAATGTCAAGTAGTAGATCCAGATACTAGGATTTGAAGTTAAAAATCAATTAGAAAAGTGGATTTTAGATATTGTCAGAATACTATTTCCTATAAAAATGGAGCAACTTTTAAGATTCTGTCCAGAAAATTGTAGCCGGCAAGATAGAAACTCCATTTCAAGATGGAAGACCAGGCATGAAATGGTATGATTCGCTTCTGAAATCACACCCTAAAATAACTTGCAAAAAAGCAGGGTACATAAATAAAGCACAAGCTAATATAAATCAAAATATGATTTCAAGAAGTATAACTTTTTGATGAAAATCAAACCAAAATCAGAAAATGTTTTCAAGAAATATAACTCTTTGATGAAGATTCAAATGTTCTAAGCAAGCCACAATCCATGAATTATAAAACTGATTAAATAGTTAATATTTATGTCCTATAGGCACTGTTGTCCCTTTTATGAATCAAATTTTAAATATATTTTTTGTTTTTTAATTGAAGTTTTCAGTTGAAATCAACATAAGTATATTTTATTTGATGTTTTTATCAATTCATAAAGAAATTTGCAAAATTCTCTTAATACAACAAACAAATTATATGTTTGGTAAAATAGATGTTGCATAAAAATACTTTATTTTTACTTATTATCAATTAAAATGTTTGTTAAACTATATGATATTGGAGTGGCCAAAACTAGTGCATAGAGATGGCCAAAACTGGTGTAGGGGTGGCCAAAACTGGTGCAAATTGGAATAAATTACTTAATGAGTTATTACTCACAATCTAAAATATTCTGTAGAAAGTCATTATAGTTAACAGAAAGACAATTAAATTTACTAAAGAATGATGTTATTATGATTTAATATGCTTCAATCGGTCAAAAACTGTAAAATTTCTATTTCAAATTTTCTCTAAAAGTGGCCAAAACTGGTGCATCTACCCTACGTCACAAACATTCTGTCTTCATAGACTATAATATAACGGAATACTTGTGAGTTCTCCTGGACGCGAACTGTAAGTGCTAAACATAACATTACATGTAGTAGTCATCTTTTAGTACACCCCAATAATGTATATAAATGTTATTATGTTTAAATACTGTAATACAACAATATTAAAATATACCGCAAATGATTTTACCCGATAGACCATAATCTAACGGAATACTTTTGAGTCATCCTGTAAATGAACTATGAATGATACACACTTTATTTTGAATACAGAACCATTGTAAACATTAATAACATATATCAATTACGCGTTAATCCGAGTATATTTACGTGAGTTAGAGTATGATCAGACGGGCAGACAAACCCAATTCACTTTTCAACTGCGTTGGAAAGTGTTACAAATATTTCTTGAAGAATCCCATCTCCCATGCTTATGAAAATGTTAAGAATGGCATGCTATTTCAAACCCTTCCTCTCAAACAAAATCTTGCCTCCTCTCCCCACTCTAAGAAACTTATTAAATGGCTCCCTGTCCTGTCCGTAAAGCCTGCAAAGTAGAAAAAAAAAAATATGGAAAAGTAAACACTTTGATAAAAATGTAATTTTTATTTCTAAATTTTGTCTTTGAGTGTAACTGACATATTTAGTAATATTTCAAATATAAAAAAGCAATTTATCAAATCACAAGGACCATTTGGAAAAATGATTTTTTCGAAGACTAAAATTTAAGACATAAAAAATCGCACGGAGTTGATCATACATTACGTGCACCATGAATTAAATATTAATAGTGTTACTACACGTAAAAATTCCAAACGACAAAAATCGCCTGCGACTCGTACATATTATCCACCTGAAACTTATGTATTATCCAAGCATTTCATTGGCTGTTCAGGAAAAGGATTTTCCATCGTCAGATTTCCAAGAAATCTGACGACTCATTTTAAAGGAAATTTCATTCTTAAACTTCTAAACATCCCACAATATTACTTTTTACACCGTCGTATAGAGAAAAAAATGTACTTTTAAATGAAATTTGTTTGAAAGCTGTATCTCAGTTTGTTTCTGA
The DNA here is from genome assembly GCA_963932465.1 of Maratus speciosus. NCBI lineage: Eukaryota > Metazoa > Arthropoda > Arachnida > Araneae > Salticidae > Maratus > Maratus speciosus. The sequence goes on from OZ010786.1 coordinate 123,061,271, forward strand.
TTTATTAATTTTTTTTTGTAGTTTTTATTACTTTTTTGTCATAGTGGCAACAGAAGGTATCCATCTTTGTTGAAAGTAAAGGGAAATACATATTGCTGTATAGACCAATCAGGAAACGAATAAAATGCGGATTAAACCAATAAAAAACTTCAGATATGCTTTTGATTTCCCATCCTCACGAGAACAATAACCATTTTTCCAAATGGTTAAAAAAAAAAATCTCCGTTTTAGACAGATACCCTTCTTAGCAAGTATAATTATATAGTGCTTTCTTCATAGAAACTTAATTTTTTTTCCATTTGCGAAACAATCCTTTTTTTGACAGGTTTCGTAATTGCAAGTTTTACAACAAAATGTAATATACCTATACTCTTCAGAGGTATACTATAGAAAGGATGTTTTAAATGCCTTTAAGAATACTTGTAAAAAGGCAAACTGTCTATAATAGAATACTGTCTTAAACGGAAAAAATGTTAGTCACTATCTTGAAATAATATTTGCTAAGATAAAAAAACCCTGCTTAAAACGGAATTTTTCATAGGTTTTCGTTTTGATGGGAAAGAGTACAGGCTCCCCCCCACTCTTGGCTATGCCACTGTCCTCAAAGACAGCTTTGCCCCCCCCCCCCCCCTATAACTAGCGTTATATTGGTGGTCTTAATGAGGTGTATGAGACCACCAAAATATTGAATGGTCTTTTATACTTGTAAAAATTCTAATACCAATTTTGTAAATCTGAATTGGCGTTGTATTGATGGTCTTTTAGACATATAAGTCCACTGAAGTATTGAATGCTCTTTTATACTTCTAAAAAAGTATTGAACGGTCTTTTATATTTATAAAAAATTTAATCGACCACCTAAGTATTTGCTGGACAGATAATTACACCTATTTATTTTCTATTTAATTTATATCCAAAATCGTTAATTGGTCCAAATCATCCAAGCAACCTCATAGCAAATTGGTATATAATTTTATATACCTTAGATAAATTCAAATAATATAAGTGATCGTATTTACCTAAATTCTAGTAGAAGAGCAACGCGAAGCATTAATAAAATTAAATTATAATTCGCGTCAAAAAGTAATTATTAAATTTGAATAATTACGAATAAAATTAAGAGTTTGCGTTGTGAATTATTTAGACGAACTCTTCCACTTATGAATTAAACTAAAATTTAAGCTGTAAAAAAAAGAATTGACACACTTTAAATATTAATAATTAAATAATTACAGAAACTTTTTAAAACTTGATTAAATATTTTATTTACATTGAACATAACTATATACAGAAAAACATAATATTAATTCAAAAAATAGAAAGCAACACTTTTGTTTGCTTCTCATTATTTTAAGTATGTTTAATCTTTTTAAAAAAAAAGACAATATTTTCACGTACTCTAATTATTATAATTGTTTCTTTTTGCTAAAAGAAATACTCTCTTTCATTTTTAAAATTACCTTAATCTTATTTAATTATTGGTTTGGTCGGATCTCAGATTACTCTCTACCGTAAAATATCAGAAGAGTATTTTTTAAGATTTTTCATATGATCTTAAGTGGTAAAAGAAAATGTTTAAAATAGTACCTTCTTTTAATATACGGGATGGTGGCCTTTATTCATCAAATTCCGAGTTGTTGCGTTGCTTAGGATCATGGCAATGTGTCATCAGGAACGCATCCTCAATTTGGCTTGATTAGGATCACTCCGATATGTACATCAGGAAGACATCCTCAATTTGGCTTGATTAGGCTCACTCCGATAGGTACCTCAGGAAGACATCCTCAATTAGGCTTGATTAGGCTCGATTAGGCTCGCTCCGATAGGTCCATCTCGCCTGGGCTTTACTAGGGCTTACGGGACTCATTGCACGGGCTTTCAGGAGAGCTCCTGCGTCCTCTACATCTTTTTTCAGACTATCTTTTTTCAAAACTTATTCTTCTTGCACACCAGCTCCTGCAGTGGGTGGAACTATTTTGTCTAGTCCACTGTTATTGGATGTGAGAAGATTTTTTATTATACTTCGATAGGCCTATTAGCTAGCAGTCTGCAAATGGCCCCTTACATATACTTTAATATTATTATCTGCCTTAAAGTTTGGGTGGTCTGAAAAGTCATAAATTTATCCCAACACTTTTATTGAGGCCATAAATTGATTCCAACGTTTTTATGATTTTACGATTTCTAATTATACACCACTTTCCATTGGCTTGTCATAAAACGACACCATGGCGTCTGGCTATTGTTGTTGTCTGAGATCCGAACTCCATTCAACATTATACATTCATTTTACAATACAACAATTTTTTAAAAATATATATTTACTATTTAAAATCAACTTAATAATTTTTGTATGAACTTACACTCTTATTTTACTTAAATATATAAACATTATAATTTTACACTCATAATTATATTTTATAAAAAATATTTATACAAACAGAAATAACAAATTACGCAATTTTACTTTGATTTAACCAACATGGTGCGGGAACATATCATAGTTATATGTTGCCCAGCATCTCTCCCGGTGTCGGAAAAAAAAAAAAAAAAACTGATTGCTGGTTTTATTTTTTTTGTAAAGCTTGAAGGAATGTACGTGTCCATATGACTGTGTATCTACACAGTTTTTGAGCGAAGACTGTAAAGTTCAATTATCAATGGTTCTGGTATATTTTATAAGAAGTTCTTCTATTGTTTCATAACAGAAAGTTCAACACATGATAGCATAGTTGTCTGTTGACATTCACATTTATAGAAGACCTCTGTACTGAAAATCAGACGTTTTTCTCGAAGCCTTTTTTCTTTACCACACACATGTTTAATAATTTTGTAACTTTACAGTTTAAGTGCCCAAAATACATTCAAAGCTATAATTTTGTCTGAAACTAATATGCCGAAATAAACCTCATTATAAGAAAAATAATGGCATACGCATTTGACATATTATTTCATCACATACAACCTTATGACACAGTGTTTTATCTAAAACACATTTTATACTGAATAAAAGTAAATACAATGCTTGTAATATGACATGTTATATTTTCACATAATTAATCTGATGTATTCAAATTATAATCAGAAAAATATTGTATACAAACTTGTTACATTATTTTATTTATTTGTTACTTCTAACATGTATGATCTGTCAAAATGTACAAGCTAATTCATCTCCTTTAATATATCATTACGCAATGCTTTCCAACTTTACCCGATACGAGAAAAAAAAAGTAAGAAGAAGGAGAGAGGAGAATAAAACCAGTTATTGAACGTCCCCGATTCTCCCGAAAAGTGGGGGGTGGTCAAGCTACTAATTCCTTTCTGCGAGGTGAATTGTGCTGTGACAAAATTTTACGACTTCCCAAAGGTATGTATTTAAAACCATTTCATGCTTGTAATTACCGTATTAATTAGTATAATTTCTTGATATACTTTCTTCTTAACTCACTGTGCATGCCTGTATGTAATTTTAAACATAATCTATGCATAAACAGTGTATGTATTTGTATCGTATCTAATGTAAACCTTCTGCTTTTTTTTTTATTATTTTGCAGGGGAAAAATGGCGATTCTAGCATCTGAATTCTCCTGCCTCATACTGGAACTGAAGCGAGGGTGGCTTTTTATGCATTCAGGTTTAAATCTAAACCAAATTTCCTTTCAGGATTAAAAAAAAAATGCATATAATTTTCTTTAACTGATTACATTGTATATTTTTAGACCTTTCTAACAAACACAAATTTTGATTCATGATATTGTTTACTATTAAAATGTAAACAACACGGAAAAATGACTTCTACAGCCTCTCAAAATGCAAAATATGCATTACGCTGACCTTAAAATGCACCTTCATTTAATACTATTAAATAGTGTTGTCAGAGAATGCCATTGACGAAGAAGCGAACAATTTTTGTGTCTTTAATTATTATTTATTTAGCCAACAATTCTATCTTAAAAGATTGTTAAATTTTCATATTTATTTATTTATTTTACTGAATGAAATAAAAATTTATTTATTCAAAATTTTATTTATCATTAACATTCCGTATGTGAATTCTACTGTCTAAAATTTAATGATATGTTTAAAAATAAAAGATAATAAATTATTATTATTAATCCAACATTAATAATTATTATTTAATTATAAAAAAAAATGTACTTAATACACTTGTATAATTAAAAAAAAAAAACAAAAGTAAATGACAATTACTACGTAACATCGTATGCAGCCATCTATGAGTACCCGGCCGGACCAAAGAACTTCTGCCAGCAGAAAAAATCTTTGTATACTCACAAACAACCACATCCAATTTTTACAGATTAAGTTTTTTAAAAAATAATTACTGTATGTACTATAAAAAAATTAAGTAAATAAATTTATTAAGCCATACTACCTATTTTAATAAAAATAAGCCCAATATATATAAATATATTTATTTATTTATTTTGTTTTCTTATGTTAAATTGGCCAAATTATATAAAAAAAAAATTTATGAACTCACACACTCAAATTTATCAATACTATGTATATTTATATGTGTTAAATTTAGAATTGCATTTAATTCTAAGGGAAAGTAAAGAGAAAAAAAAGTCCTTCCGGCCAGTGCCGGGAGGAAGAGGTAGCTTTCATATTCCTTATTTTAAAAAAGCCAACTTATATTATTCAAACACACGAAGCTCAATTAAGTGGAAACCGAATGTAGGAGATTCAATACTAATTTTTATCAATACTAAATCATTATGAATGAGAATTTCGCGAAATTAGTCAGCTTTATCCAAGCTGCTTTTATTTAAAGTAACTTATATTTGGCTGCCAAATTCGGCGATTTCTTAAAGTGCCTGCCATTTTAAGACAACATGGTGGATGAGGCTACTTGATGAGGAACTTGGTCGAGACCTTAGTAATTGCTGTGCACATGCTCACTCACATCGGAATCGGTTGATATATACGAGTGCTGTCGCAGGCCAAAAATCAGATTTATCAAAATGTCACATACGTTAGAAATTGAAACTGCTATATCTGAGCCATTTTTTAAGATAAAGACAAACAAAAAAATGCTCCTGAATCCTTATATCAAGGTCAAATACTTAAGAAAGAAACCTTTTTCAATTTCTAATTTTTTTGCACCTCACTTTAAAAAAATATATTTTTTAGTTTAATGGCCGCCATTTTGAAACAAGATGGCTGATGAAGCTGACCAGCGAACTTGGTCATGTATACTATCCACATGCCTTCTTCCATCAAAATAGGCGAATACGTGTGGTATCGCGAGACAAATACAAGATCGTTTCAAAGTGTTAGCCATGATAGAAATTCAAAGTGCTATAGTTCAACCACTTTTTAAGATATAAACAAAAGAACAAATTTTCAGAAACAAAAACTGCTCCAGAATCTTTGTATCAAGGCCAAACACATAAAAAAAATCTTTTTCATTTTCCAATTTTTTAATACCTCATTTTAAATTTTAAATTACATTTTTTTTAAAAATGGCAACCCTTTTAAAACAAGATGGCGAATGAAGCTGGCCAACGAACTCGGTCGAGACATTGGTATGTACTATGTACAGACCAAGTTACATTTAAATCGGTTCATAAATACGCCTGTTATCGCGTGACAAAAATCAGGTCGTTTTAAAATGTCAGCCACAATAGAAATTCAAAATGTTATAACTCAGCCATTTTTTTAGATATAGACGAAACAAAACCTGTTCCGGAATCTTTGTATTAAGGTCAAACACATACGAAAAAACTCTTTTTCATTTTCCAATTGTTTGGTATCTCATTTTAAATTTAATTTTTTTTTAATTTTTTTAAATGGCCGCCATTTTGAAACAAAATGGCGGATGAAGCTAGCCGACGAACTGGGTTGAGTTATTTGTATGTACTATGTACACACCAAGGTACATCCAAATCGGTTCATAAATATGTCTGTTATCGCGTGACAAAAATCAAGGCGTTTCAAAATGTCAGCCACACTAGAAATTCAAAATGCTATAACTCAACCATTTTTTAAGATATAGACGAAACAAAAACTGTTCCCGAATCTTTTTATCGAGGTCAAACACATAAGAGAAAAATATTTTTTCAATTTTCAATTTTTTGGTACCACATTTCAAATTTAAATTTTTCTTAAAATTTTAAATGGCCGCCATTTTTAAACAAAATGGCGGATGAAGCCGGCCAACGAACTCGGTTGAGACATTAATCTGTACTATGTATAAACGAAGTTACATCCAAATCGGTTCATAAATACGCCTTTTATCGCGTGACAAAATTCAGGACGTTTCAAAATGTCAGCTTCGCTAGAAATTCAAAATGCTATAACTCAGCCATTTTTTAAGATATAGACGAAACAAAAACTTCTACGGAGTCTTTGTATAAAGGTCAAATACATAAGAAAAAAATATTTTTCTATTTTCAATTTTTTGGTACCACATTTCAAATTTTAAATTTTTTAAAAAATTTTAAATGGCCGCCATTTCGAAACAAAATGGCGGATGAAGCTGGCCAACGAACTCGGTCGAGACATTAGTATGTACTATGTACACACCGAATTACATCCAAATCGGTTCATAAATACGAGAGTTACAGTGTGACATAGGTCAGATATATATATATATATATATATATATATATATATATATATTGATATATATATATATATATATATATATCAATTTTGAACGGAGGGTGGTTTCGGGGTCTGGGGGTCATGATCGATGAAAATATACCAAAATTTTTTGAAATCGCTTTCCTCCGAACGGCTGCAATAGGTAGCTTTTTGCAAAGAAAGCTACCTAAAAAATGCTTAAATTCTAAACTAACATAAATTTATAAAATATTTCATTTAAAAAAAAAAAATCTAATTTCTAGCTGCTTTCAGCAAGATGTCATTTAATATTTATATTAAATAATTTTGCTAATACATTTTATTAATTGTTAAATTTGCATATTTTTATATATACAATAAAAATATAATAGTCTTACATAAAATTTTACACTACAACAATGTTATTAATTAATTTAACTTGAATTTAAGCCTACTTTAATTCTAATTGAATACCGTTAATAAAAGTAAATTAGCTTATCAAGTTAAATATAATATAAACTATGTTTGTCTAATGTTAATTTTGCTGAAAATTCCATAAATTTGAACTGTAAATGCTAATTGCTATACCTTTTGTTATTTATTTTGAAAACAACACGAACTTATATTTTTATTTATTATTTTTTTTTTTATTAAATCTAGGAACTATACACTGAGCTAGACACTCCATAAATGTGTAAAACCTAAAAATCAAAAGTTTTCCTAAATAAAACTCAAAATGCTGCTTTTTACAATATAATATTACTAATTTTATTGTTTCTGAGCATAACATTTAGTAATTATACCATACTTAATTTTTTCTTCGATTCTTTTTTCAGCCAAGAATCCTGAAATTTATGCCTAGGTGATGACTATATATTGATGTATCTGTGAATAATTTTTCTACAAATATTTTGTTGGTGTTGGTGCATACCCAGCCGTAGGCCAAAATTGCACCCTATACAGAAAGCCTTTGGTGAGAAAATTTTAATTTTACTTCAATTATTTATTTGTGTATTTTTTTTTTTTTTTTTACTATAATTTTTGTGTGCAATCATGTTGAAATAACTTGCCTTGTCCATTGTTATACATATATATGTTTTTTTAAAAACCAATGTGCTACACCAAAATCCTTTTTTTAAATTTTTTTTATAACACTTTTGTTCATAAAACTTATCCCTGCTGTCTAAATTCTAGACTTTAGCATATAAGTTGTACTTGAACTACCGGAATAAATCTTAGCACTTTTTGTATATTTTAGATATTATTTATATTTAGGCTTATAGCTGACCGCTATCCTAATATAGAGTGCACTAATAATTTATTCCTTGTCAACCATATATTTATATAAGAAAAAAAATATATATATGAGTATGCTATAAAGCTGTTCTAACTACCCTGAACCTATAGCTTACACCTACTCATTTTAAAGAGTAATTCTGAAATTTTGTCATCTAAATTGTAAGGCTATTAGCAAAGGCTACCCTTATAGAAGACAGAAAAAATTCTCTTTTTTTTTTTTTTTTTTTTTTTTTTTTTGAAAATTACTCCAACATTATTTACTATTAAATTAATTAAGTTTTAATGTTATTTGGCTTTGTTAAGATTTTATATTTTCTAATTCATATTCGAAAAGAAAAAAAATATATATATAACTTTTGCCTGGAGAGAAATATTTCACTGCTCCATTGAAGTTTTGTGAAGCACATTACATAATTTTATAAGTATGTTTTCGGGTGCGCCCTGCACATTTGCTCAATATTGTAACCCTGAGACAAATTGGCGTTCCCATGTTCCTATCCTTTCTTATTATTATTTTGAATTTTAAAAAGGCAAGTTATTAATTTTGTTTCAATTTTTTTTTTTTTTACCTAAAAGAAAAAAATTTATTTTTAAATTTTGAAAATTTTTTTAAATTTTGAAATTCGATTAATTATGTATTTTGATTTATTTTTAATACCAATTCATATACCATGGATAATCTTGGGGAGGGGGGAAAGGGTAATGATCTTGTATAACATCCCCGTATAAGTTTGTATATGGTGTATAACCATATAACGACATATTTTGATCATAATGATCTATTTGATACTTTAAATATGGGTCTACATTCTCAGAATATTTATTATTTTTTTTATAATAATTCTTAGTAAGTTTGTCACCTTTTTGACTCGTATTTTTGTTCAATTTGAACCAACAATTTTCAGTTGAGTGTGATTTTCTTTGACAAATGTCACATTTAGTTTTGTAATTTTTATCACCCTTAATTTTTTTCTGAGACCCTTGTAAATTCGTAATTTCCGCCTCTGTATGACCTGTTGCATATTTCGGAGCGTACAGCTGATCCATATGTCGTTTGATCGGCTCTATTGATTTATCTGGAACATATTGTAATAAATAATTAAAGTTTCTAAACTTTTTAGTAACTTCGTAGGGTCCTTGAAATTTTGGCTCTAATGCGCCTGGTTTTCCAATACATTTTAAATATACTGTTTGACCCAAATTTAAATCCTTTACTTTTTCGTATGCCTCTTCATCTATATATTCTTGCATTATTTTCTCCTGGTTTGCAAGGGATTGAATTTTGATTTCCTTCGTATGCTGTATTCTGCTTTTAACATAAGAGTGGGTATATATTTCCTCAGAAGGAATATGGGCTGTGAAGGGATTTTTTATTTCCCTTGCGAAAAATAGCAGTGAGGGACTATATCCCGTAGCGCGGTGTTTCGAGGAATTATACGCTAGTTTAAAAAAATCCAGTCTTATGTCCCATTCCGTAGTGCGTTTTGACATAGCTACAATTGATGTTTTTAATATTTTATTGGTAACTTCACAAAGTCCATTTCCTTGCGCACGGTATACACTCACAAATTTCCTTTGTATGTTTAAAGATTCCAAATATTCTTTCATAATTTCGCTTCTTAAATATTTTGCATTATCAAAGATAATTTCTTTACACATCCCATAATTTGCAAAATATTTATTTAGTACATTTAATATAGTCTGTGACTCTACGTTTCGTAGGGGAACAGCTTCCAGGAATCTCGATGTCGAATCAATTATAATTAAAATGTATCTGTTTTTCCTTAACGTGAGGTTTAAAGGTCCAATGACGTCAGCATGCAGGACTGTACCGACTTCGTGATCTTTCACCATTTTTTTAACAGGGACTTTTATTGTCGTGTGTTGTTTAGATGTGAGGCACTGCACACAATTTGCACAATATTGTTTAATGTCTTTGTACATTCCGTGCCAAAAAAGCCTTGTTTTCACATTATCATAAGTTTTTTGAAATCCGAAATGCGCTTTATGAGCTTCTTCTATGGCTGCAATTTTTAATGAATCCGGGGTGATTAAAAGCTCCTTTTTATCTGAACCAGGTTTCAAAATTAATAATTTATTTTGATTTAAAGCAAATCTCTTCGTGCTTCTATTATTTTTGTCTTTTTCGATTTTATTTATTATAATTTTTAATTTTTCGTCTGCATATTGCTCCGATTTAATATTTTCGTCTGTAAGTGCTATGTTACTTGCAAACAAATTATTTTGGAGTTCTCTGTCTGTTGTAAGATTATCTAAATTCCTGCTCAAATAGTCTGCTGGATTGTTAATTCCTTCGACGAATTCGAAGTCGAAATTAAAGTCTTGTAAATCTGCTACCCATCTGTTTATAATTTCCGATTTATCTTGTAAATGTAAATGCTGAGTTAGTGCTTTCGAATCAGTTAACACAGTAAATCTTCTACCTGAAAGCATATATTTAAAATGCATAATTGCTTCATGCACTGCTAATAACTCAAATTTAATACTCGGATAATTTTTTTCCGGTTCTCTAAGTTTTCTCCCGAAAAATTCAACAGGTAGCAAATGACCATCCTTTTCTTGAGCTAGAACACCTGAAATTGCAACTTTGCTCCCATCCGTGAATAAGAAAAATTCCTTGTTAAAATCGGGGGGTCTGAGCGTTGGTTTTTGTACAATTTCTTCCTGAATTATCAGGAAAGCTTTTTCTGCTTCTGGACTCCACTTAAATTTAACTTTATCTTTAGTCAGCTCTATTAAAGGGTTAACTTTGTCGGAATAGTTGGGTATTAGCGTCCGAAAATAATTCGCTAAGCCCAATAAAGATCTGACCCCCTTTTTCGATTTTGGTCTGACTAAATTTTTTACTTTTTCAATATTCTTTTGAGATGGAGAATATCCCATTTGATTCACCCTAAATCCTAGGAATTCTATTTCTGCTTTGCAAATTTGCATTTTTGAAGGTTCGATTGTCATGTTGTGATTTATTAATACCTGTAGAACTTCTTCTAAGGTTTTCGTCATCTCTGCTATTGTATTTGCAGATATCAACACATCATCAATGTAGTATGATACTTTGCTTTTGTCAAAATGTCCCAGAATTTTATCGATTACTTCTGCAAAAATTGCGCTAGAATTTCGTGTGCCAAAAGCTAAACGAAGTGGCATATGTTTTCCAAATTCCGTAATAAACGCTAATTTTTTGCAATCTTCTGGTTTTAAATTTATTTGGAAAAAAGCACTATGTAAGTCTAGCACCGTATAGTATTTTTTACCGCTTATTTTTTGTAATAAGTCTTTTACGTCCGGCATCGGATAAGTATAAGGTTGTAAAATTTGGTTTAATAGTCTTAGGTCCGTTGCCATTCTAAACTTGGGTTCTGCATTCGGGTTATTACTCGGATTTTTCTTTCTAACGAAAATAACTGGAAAAGCATACTCGGAGTCAGTCTTCTCTATAATTTTAGCCCGTAACAATTGTTCAATTTCCCTCTTCGCATATTGTCTTACTGCCTGAGGCAATTTATATGGCTTAGCTTGTACCGGGAATTCATGATTCAATTGAAAACTTGGTGCAACAAACGCTGATTGCCCCAATGTTTGATAACTTTTTGAAAATGCATGAACATTGCCCATTAAAATTTTTCGAAATTTTTGTTGTACTTCCTCTGATAAATGGCTTAAATCGAAATCCGTCTCTTTAATTTCTGCTTCTCGCAATTTTCTTACATCTTCTATATTTAAATTATTTATTTCATAAAATGTCCCTTTCTCTATATTATCAGTTGAGTCATCTTGCTTGCACTCAAAGTTCGTTATAATTTCCCCTATTTTAGTTCCTTTCTGAATAATTAACTTTTCTAACCGTTTATTCTTTATTATAATATTTATGTTATTATTTTTTTGAACTTCGTGTAACGAAGTCTCGCATGAAAATTTACTATTTTCTTGAATGGGGTCAAAAATAATTATATCTGACATATTTATATCCTCTGGGCATTTTAATTTTACAATTTTCGATTCTTCAGGTTGGAGAAAAATTCTATTTTTAGTAATGGCAAACATACTTTTATTTGAATGTTCCCCTGAATTACATGGCGTAATGTTATTCACTTCATAATTATTTACTTCACTTGCAACGTTTAATTTAATTTGTTGATTTTTAAATTTTAATGTTTTATTGCATAAATCCAAAATCATATGATTTTCTTTGAGATAATCGTACCCTAATAACATTTGGTACTGCCTATCAAAATCATCATTAGTGACATAAAATGTGCCTGTTGTGAATATACCTTTTAATCGAAAAGTTAATTTTACACATTGTTTAAAAAAAATCTTTGAATTTGTTAAAGTTTTAATTTGGATCTGATTGCCCAAATATTTGATTTTGACGTTTGTATCTTTAATTTTTTTGAATAAGGAAGGTGATAAAAGGGATACAGCAGCTCCGGTATCCAGTAACGCTTGTATTTCGACGCCCTGTATACTTAGTGATATAATTGGCAGACTATCTTTGTCTGCATTTGTTATATTTGCGATTGTTTTATTTATTTTATCGATTTCCGTCTCTGAAAATCCCGAATCTTCATCCGATTTCGCTGTTTTCTTTGCCCATTTTTTTTTCTTTTTGCGCTTTTCAAATTGATAACCATTTTGCTCATAATTCTCAGAAATATATCCAAAATCCCTATTTCCCGAATTCCAGTTAGGTTGTGAATAATCATACATCCCATAATGCGTCGGGTAATTAAAGGAATTGTAGTAATCATTATAATATCGTTCATAATCATTATAATGAAAATTGTTATTGAAATGGGGACCCTGATAATCATTGTGTTTATTAAAGAGTTTCTTATTCCGCGGAACACTATCATCTCTAATTGCATGGTTTTTTTCTTTGATTTTTTTAGTTTTTCAATCTCCCCTTTTAATTTCTCGATTAGCTCTTTGTTTTGCTTACTTGATTCTATAATGTTCTCATAAAGATCTTTGTTTTCTTTATTTATTACGTTAATTTCCTCAAACTTTGATTCATTATACGCACTTTCCATAAGTTTTGCTAACTCGCATGCCTCCTTGAAGGACCTGGGCGCATTTTTACGCACATCTAGTGCAATATCCTGTCTAATTGAATTTAAAAAATTCGACATTTTTAAGATTTCGATAAAATTCTCTTCCTTATTATTCACATTTTCGCCTGCACTTTCGATATAAGATTTTACACCCTTTTTAAACTCCAAAATGAAATCCTCTATCGTTTGACTTGCGGCCTGTTTTAAATTTAGGAAATTGCTCTGAGCATTAAGGAAGCTTAGTTTTGTACCAAATAACTCCACCAAATTATTTTTAAATAAATTATAATTGGTCTCGTTACATGTTTCAATCTGTTTACTTAAAATATGTTTTGCGTCCCCAGTAATTTTAGCCTTTAAAATTAATAATTTAGTTTCTTCCTGTATATCTGTCGAATTCAAAATATTATCAAATTCCTCTAAGAAAAATATAATGTTTTTGTTCTTTTTATTGTCAAATGGTGACACTAACTTAATACGTGTATCTATATCCAGCGTCTGAGTCATTTTTAACAAATATTAGTAATCAATGTATACTTTTTCAAAATATCAATTCAAAATAGATCCTATACCTCTTAAAAGAATATTTTGCATCTCATACTATTTTCTCTATGTTACAACATATGTATGAAAATATTCTAAATTGCATAAATACATAAAAACAACAACACTAAAATTTAAAAAAAATTTCTTAGGAGATGAAGTTGTTTTGTAGATTATTCTTTTACACACATAAATACCCCTAAAATATTTATAATACACGTATATATAAAAAACAACATAATTTCATTTAACAGAAAAATATCTGTCTTTTTCTACAGAAAAAACAATCTTATTTTTTTTTTTTTTTTTTTTTTTGTAAATATTGTACTACTACTTCGTAGTACGACTCATAAATTTTCTTTTGTATCAAGGTGATACAATTTCAAAAATCATGATCTATTGACATTTCAATCATTTTTATACCAGACATATTATAAAATTTTACTCATTATTCTTATTATTATTATTATTTATACATTATATAAAAAAAAAATTATTTTTACAAATGTGTCATCTGTGATGTGAATGCCATTATTTTTCAATGGTAACTGAGATCCAACCACAAGAGAAAAGAGAGAAAAAAAAAACAAAATTGTAATTCCTAAATTTACCTATTATAAATCCCAGAATTATTTTTTCATTTCCTTTTTGTTTTTTTACTAACATATATTATTCATTTTATTTATATAAAATTATTATATGTGTGTCATTATTGTTACAATAACAAAATTAATTTTAATAAAATTTTAATCAATTACGCTGAAATACCTACAATATCTTTAAAATTGTGACATTAAAATAATACTTAAATTTATTTTCCTTTATTATTATTATTATTATTATTTCTAATGACCTCAGATGAACGTTCCTGAGTCATAGCACCATTTTACTATGTAATGACCTCAGATGATCGTTCCTGAGTCATAGCACCATTTTACTATCTAATGACCTCAGATGATCGTTCCTGAGTCATAGCACCATTTTACTATGAAGGGGGGATGCTGGACAGATAATTACACCTGTTTATTTTCTATTTAATTTATATCCAAAATCGTTAATTGGTCCAAATCATCCAAGCAACCTCATAGCAAATTGGTATATAATTTTATATACCTTAGATAAATTCAAATAATATAAGTGATCGTATTTACCTAAATTCTAGTAGAAGAGCAACGCGAAGCATTAATAAAATTAAATTATAATTCGCGTCAAAAAGTAATTATTAAATTTGAATAATTACGAATAAAATTAAGAGTTTGCGTTGTGAATTATTTAGACGAACTCTTCCACTTATGAATTAAACTAAAATTTAAGCTGTAAAAAAAAGAATTGACACACTTTAAATATTAATAATTAAATAATTACAGAAACTTTTTAAAACTTGATTAAATATTTTATTTACATTGAACATAACTATATACAGAAAAACATAATATTAATTCAAAAAATAGAAAGCAACACTTTTGTTTGCTTCTCATTATTTTAAGTATGTTTAATCTTTTAAAAAAAAAAGACAATATTTTCACGTACTCTAATTATTATAATTGTTTCTTTTTGCTAAAAGAAATACTCTCTTTCATTTTTAAAATTACCTTAATCTTATTTAATTATTGGTTTGGTCGGATCTCAGATTACTCTCTACCGTAAAATATCAGAAAAGTATTT
This sequence comes from Maratus speciosus, assembly GCA_963932465.1. Classification (NCBI taxonomy): domain Eukaryota; kingdom Metazoa; phylum Arthropoda; class Arachnida; order Araneae; family Salticidae; genus Maratus; species Maratus speciosus. Next base: position 123,076,444 of record OZ010786.1, read on the forward strand.
TTTAAAATTTTTCATATGATCTTAAGTGGTAAAAGAAAATGTTTAAAATAGTACCTTCTTTTAATATACGGGATGGTGGCCTTTATTCATCAAATTCCGAGTTGTTGCGTTGCTTAGGATCATGGCAATGTGTCATCAGGAACGCATCCTCAATTTGGCTTGATTAGGATCACTCCGATATGTACATCAGGAAGACATCCTCAATTTGGCTTGATTAGGCTCACTCCGATAGGTACCTCAGGAAGACATCCTCAATTAGGCTTGATTAGGCTCGATTAGGCTCGCTCCGATAGGTCCATCTCGCCTGGGCTTTACTAGGGCTTACGGGACTCATTGCACGGGCTTTCAGGAGAGCTCCTGCGTCCTCTACATCTTTTTTCAGACTATCTTTTTTCAAAACCTATTCTTCTTGCACACCAGCTCCTGCAGTGGGTGGAACTATTTTGTCTAGTCCACTGTTATTGGATGTGAGAAGATTTTTTTATTATACTTCGATAGGCCTATTAGCTAGCAGTCTGCAAATGGCCCCTTACATATACTTTAATATTATTATCTGCCTTAAAGTTTGGGTGGTCTGAAAAGTCATAAATTTATCCCAACACTTTTATTGAGGCCATAAATTGATTCCAACGTTTTTATAATTTTACGATTTCTAATTATACACCACTTTCCATTGGCTTGTCATAAAACGACACCATGGCGTCTGGCTATTGTTGTTGTCTGAGATCCGAACTCCATTCAACATTATACATTCATTTTACAATACAACAATTTTTTAAAAATATATATTTACTATTTAAAATCAACTTAATAATTTTTGTATGAACTTACACTCTTATTTTACTTAAATATATAAACATTATAATTTTACACTCATAATTATATTTTATAAAAAATATTTATACAAACAGAAATAACAAATTACGCAATTTTACTTTGATTTAACCAACATGGTGCGGGAACATATCATAGTTATATGTTGCCCAGCAGTATTGAACGGTCTTTTATTTATTAAAAAATTTAATGAACGGCCTTTTATATTTGTACAAAATCTAACCATAATTTTGTGAAACTGAACTAGCGTTATATTGAAGGTCTTATGAAATGTATGAGACCACCAAAGTATTGAATGATCTTTTATACTTGTAAAAATTCGAATCACAATTTTGTGAATCTGAATTAACGCTGTATTTTATACTGTATGAGACCACCAAAGTATTAAACGGTCTTTTATATTTATAAAAAAATTAATCGACCATGAAAGTACTGAACAGTCTTCCATATTTGTAAAAAATCTAACCATAATTTTGTTAAACAGAACTAGCGTTACATTGGTGGTCTTATGAGGTGTATGAGACCACCAAAGTATTGAACAGTCTTTTATATTTGTACAAAATCTAACCATAATTTTGTGAAACTGAACTAGCGTTATATTGGAGTCTTATAAGGTGTATTCATATTTGTAAAAATCTAACCATAATTTTGTAACACTGAACTAGCATTATATTGGTGGTCTTAATGAAGTGCATGAGACCACGAAAATATTGAACGATCTTTCATATTTGTAAAAAATCTAACCATAATTTTGTGAAACTGAACTAGCGTTATATTGGCGGTCTTATAAGGTATATGAGAACACCAAAGTATTGATTGGTCTTTTATAATTGTAAAAAATCTAATACCAATTTTGTAAATCTGAATTGGCGTTGTATTGATGGTCTTTTAGACATATAAGACCACTGAAGTATTGAATGCTCTTTTATACTTGTAAAAAATCGAACCACAATTTTGTGAATCTGAATTAGCGCTGTATTTTATACTGCGAGACCACCAAAATATTAAACGGTCTTTTATATATTTATAAAAAATCTAATCGACCACCAAAGTATTGAACGGTCTTTTACATTTCTAAAAAAAATCTAATCATAATTTTGTGACACTGAGCTAGCGTTATATTGGTGGTCTTGTGCGGTGTATGAGACCAGCAAAGTGTTAAACGGTCTTTTATATTTATAAAAAATCTAATCAACCACCAAAGTATTGAATGGTCTTTTATGCTTGTAAAAAATCTGATAACGATTTTGTAAATTTGAATTAGAGTTGTATTGATGGTCTTTTAGACATATAAGTCCACTTAAGTATTGAATGGGCTTTTGTTCTTGTAAAATCGGATCACAATTTTGTGAATCTGAATTATCGCTATATTTTATACTGTGAGACCACAAAAGTATTGAACGGTCTTTTATATTTATAAAAAATCTAATCGACCACCTAAGTATTGAACGGTCTTTTATTTTTGTAAAAAATTTAATGAACGGCCTTTTATATTTGTATAAAATCTAACCATAATTTTATGAAACTGAAATAGCGTTATATTGGTGGTCTGAGGTGTATGAGACCACCAAAATATTGAATAATCTTTTATATTTGTAAAAATTCGAATCACAATTTTGTGAACCTGAATTAGCGCTGTATTTTATACTGTATGAGATCACCAAAGTATTGAACGGTCTTTTATATTTGTAAAAAATTTAATCGACCATCAAAGTATTGAACGGTCTTCCATATTTGTAAAAAATCTAACCATAATTTTATGAAACTGAACTAGCGTTATATTGGTGGTCTTATGAGGTGTATGAGGGCACCAAAGTATTGAATGGTCTTTTATACTTGTAAAATATCGAATCATAATTTTGTGAATCTGAATTAGCGCTCTATTTTACATTGTATGAGGCCACCAAAATATTGAATGGTCTTTTATACTTGTAAATTTTGTGAAGCCGAATTATAGCTGAGGATTATTTATAATGCGAAAATGATTAATCGAAATTTTATTCTATTTTGTAGCTTTATTAAGCTAATCAAAAATAATCAAAAATATTTTTATCAACATTTTTTTAGAGAGAGTTTAAGATTTAAAATGCAACTAAGAAACATGTAGTAAGTCTGGAGATCATGTATTCTGAAGTGTTTAGCGTGGAAGTAATTTTAAAATTAAAAAGTATTTATTAAACTTGGACACTCTAGTGCTTAAATCAAATTTTCCGACAAAGACAGTTTTCCCCCCTTTTTTCTTTCACTTTATATTTGAAAATGTGTTTATTCTCGATGGTTGCACGGAATAAATTTCATCAAAATACACATATAGCTTTTGGATAGTATTTTGTTTTCTTGTTAAAGTAAGGCTGTTATGAAAAAGTATCTTTTTTGTCAGAGATTAACAACGCGAAACTTTAACATATTCACGGAGTCATTTTTACAATGTAAAAGCATGAAATCCGTAGACTTGACTATTGCATCGATTTAAAATAAAATAGCTTTTTTTCCTTTTCAATAAATACATAACATCTTGAGTTATGATTGATTGCTCTATGATTTAAAAACCCGTACCATATTGTCGTATCTCGAAAATCGGTTTAAAACATCAACTTTGACATTATTTTTTTAAAGATCCTTTGTTGTTACAGAAAATGAGACATGCCATTTGATTTTTAAAAATATTTGCCATGATCTGAATAAGAAATCTTGGAAATTCTGTGGATTTAAAAATAAAAATGAATTCGAAAATATGTCAGAAAGTAACGAGTTTGTATTTGAGAATAGCCTTAAGAATTGGAAATTGATACTGGAAAACTGAAAGCTAATTGAAACAATCTTCAAAGTACTTAATATTTGCTATAGTGATAAAAATTAATTTAAAAAGCAAAAAATACCTTTATTTATTCACATTCGACATGTTTCATTGAATCCGATGGCAACATTCTCAAGAATTAAAATGATACAATATTTTCGCAAAAAAAAAATTAATTTAAAAACTAGTAAACAAAAATCACGCGGACACAAGCATAACGAAATTAAATGCAACATTAGTTAGTCGGATGTACTAATTCCAAAACTTTCTTCTATCTCATACATGTCAATACTTCAAAATTCGTTATCACTGTGCCAAAATTAAATGGCGATCTATGCTCATCCTAAGGATTCTAAAAAGATGAAATTTCATGCATTAGTTCTTGAGATATGACTATCGCTGAAATCGTGTAAATCCAGCCAAATGCAGTATAGCAGCGCCAACTATAGGGTGATTTACACCAGAACCTATCATCATCAACTTATGTCAACGTTTAACTGAATATGAAGTTTGGGGAAAATTCGCGCATTAGTTCTTGAGATAGAGCTATTGCGCAAATTATGACAAATGCAGCATAGCAGCGCCACCTGTTGTACGATTTGCACCAACACATAATCAGCAGTAACATTAATCAAGGTATACTTGAATCTGAAGTTTGATGAAAATTCGTGCATTAGTTCTTGAGATAGATCTAATGAGGAAATCGTGCTAAATGCAGCACAGCAGCGCCACCTAGTGGGCGATTTATAACAACACGTAGTCAGTATCATTTCATATCAAGGACTAACTGAATCTGAAGTTTGATGAAAATGTGTGCATTAGCTCATGAGACAGAGCTACTGCGGAAATCACGTGAATCCTGCAAAATGCAGCATAGCAGCGCCACCTGTTGGACGATTTACACCAAAACGTAAACAGCACCAACTCATATCAAGGAGTAACTGAATCTGAAGTTTTATAAAAATCCGTGCATTAGTTCTTGAGATAGAGCTATTGCTGAAATCCTACAAAATGCAGCATAGCAGCGCCACCTGAAGGGCGATTTACACCAAAAACCAATCAGCACCAATTTATATCAGGGACTACCTGAATATGAATTTTTATTAAATTCCGTTCATTAGTTCTTGAGATAAAACGCCCAAAAAATTTGTGTGACAAACTCACAGACAGACATTTTGTAAAAACATGTTTTTTGGAATCTCTGACCCCTAAAACGTGTAAATCCGTCGAAAACTGGAAGTCGAAAAAATTGACGAATCCAATACTTTCTTCTTGTAAAGATAGAAGAAAATAAAAATGGATATTTGTGAACTTGAATTATTTTCTGTTATTGTTTCCTTATTCTGTATAGCATCTCTTTCCAAATTTTAAGAAGCTCCATGGAGGCTGAAACATTGCATAAGATCTCTATTGATTCTCAAAAAATAGATGGCAAATAAAATTTTGATGGTCATCATTCTGTATGGCATCTCTTTCCAAATTTTGCGAAGCTCCGTGTAGGCTGAATCATTGCATATATTCTCACTGCGTAAGAAGATCTCTATTGATTATTGTATAATGGATGGCAAATAAAATCTTGACCATCAAGAATTTATTCACTATCCGAGAATCAATAGAAACCTTCTTACGCAGTGAGAATATATGAAATGATTCGGCCTCCATAGAGCTTCTTAAAATTTGGAAATAGAGAATAATGAAACAATAATATTAAATAATTCACGTTCACAAATATCCATTTTAGGTAGATTTCGTATGAAATACTACCCATTGGCGTCGTTCCTATGTTGGAATTAATGAAAAATTTTTGCAGATCTACGCCGATCATGACCCCTAGAGCCCAAAACCACCCTTAGTAAAAAACTTTATATCTATCTATCTATGTATGTATCTATCTATATATATCACTTTCTTCTGGACACGATAACTTCCACAATTCTGCACCAATCTCTTCCAAACTGATACATAAAATCAAGGGGCATAAAATCTCACTCAAGTTCGTTAATGGGCAAAATCGGACCAAGTAGATGGAAATAGGGAGGGGTTTTGTGAAAACCGAAAAACCCCCATAACTTCTTAAATTTTGTACATATCGAATCAGTTTAAAGTTTTTATTACTTCTAAAAATAGGGCCAAAAATTTATGTATCACAGATTTTTGATAAAGTTAAAAATGGGCTCAAGGGGCGCAAAAAATAGGGTTTTTGGAAGAAAAAAATTCATAACTTCGTCAATTCTCACGATATCAAATCCAATGAATTTTATCATGAATATCCTTAACATTATCTACAACTTTTATATTCACAAGTTTTTGATAGGACCAATTCGTACCGCAAAAAAAATTAAAAACGAAAACAAAAAGGGGGTTTGAAGAAGAAAAAAATCCGTAACTCCGTCAATTCAAAAGATATAAAATCTCCATGAATTTATCATATATCTTCTTAATATTGTCTACAACATCTATATAGACAAGTTTTGGATAGGACCAATTCTTACAGCAAAAACAAATTAAAAATACATAGCGGTTGAAGAAAAAAATCATCTTAGTAAGGGTGTATTCAAATCCAAACTGCTTATTTTCTGACTCATTTTACTCTCAAAGGCTTCCAATTGGTACCTTTTCTTACTCAGAAACTATATTATGTACCGCAATGGTCAATTTTTTGATAGAGGCAGAATATATTTTAAAACATGCTGTCAAAGTGAGCCTTTTGAACCGAATTTCCCGAAGCAGATTGTGTTGGAAAAATCATCGTATTAAGGGAGTATTCATATCTAAACTGCTTATTTTCTGACTCATTTTTAAATTCATTTTTGCTCTCAAACGCATCCAATTGGTAGATTCGCTTATTCAGAAACTATATAACGTATCGTAATGATCGATTTTTTGACAGAGGCAGAATATATTTCAAAAAATGATGTCAAAGTGGGCATTTTGAACGGAATTTCCCGAAGCGATTGTGTTACAAACGAAAAATATTGTCTTACTGAGAAAATATTGTTTATATATCAAGTTTTCATTAATTGAACGAAAATTAAAAACACAGGTCGCTTATAACTCTCTTCAAAAATCACGTCAACAAGTTTCATGTTTTTCCTATTAAAAATGAATCTGGAGTTATGCCAGAAAATTTCGAGTTGTTGAGCATGGAAAAATATTTTTTTGAATACCGCCCTAACATGATTATGATAAAACCAGTTATTATATAAAAATGAAATAAAAACTCGTCAAAAGCGGCCAGATAAAATTGTTAAAGTGGGTTTATCTCTAATCATAATTTGGCTTTTGTTTGTGAAATTAGTATACTTAACTTCGAAATCTACCTCCGCCTGTAGGCCGGGCCGGGAGGGATTTTTAATGTTGCAGTTAATCTCATTTTGCTTGAGTTCTCGTGATTTTTTGTTTACTAATTAAAAAAAAAAAAAAAATTGCGAAAATATTGTATGATTTTAATTCTTGAGAATGTTGTCGTCGGATGCAATTGAAACAATTCGAAAGTGAATAAATAAAGGTATTTTTTGCTTTTTAAATTAATTTTTATCTCTTATAGTAAATATTAAGTAACCTAGATGTTTCGAAGTGATTTATGTTTTGAAACGATCTTTTTAATTCCATCTTATTGTATTGATGATTATGATATATATCAGCAGTATGGTAGCTAGGTGATTTCAAATAACTGCTATTGTGAGAATTTAACATAGCACATAATATCACACACCGAAATACTTTTAAGAATAAACTTTATTATAGATTCTTTTTTAAATAACAGAGAACATGATAATAATATCATACAAGTTTGCGAATTTTGCTTCATAAATACAGAACAGGCAACGTTGTACAAGAGCTAAGGCTCCAAGCTCATAAAATATTCTAAAACAGCATTACTCAATCGATATTCAACGTAGCAGAATTTTCTAAGGCAGTATTAAAATTTCAGGAAGCTTCCAATTAAAAAAAAAAAAAAAAAATCACTGAACATAATTTTATTAATAATCCTTTTATTTTCATTATATTATCCTTTTTACATTTTTTTTTTCGTTTTATTGCGTGTTTATTTTTATTTTAAAAAATATTTTTATTTTGTTTTCATTTTAGACAGTTTGATTATTGGAATCTGCTAAAATAGAAAATGCAGTAAGAGTATTTTTCTTTTAGTTTTAGTTAAGAAAATTTCATTATTGGAAATCTACTCAAATAAAAAAAATGCAGTTTATGACAATCTTTAAACTCATTTCTCATAATAATACAGATTTTAAATTTTTTCAAGCAGTTTTCTCTCTTTTTAAGTCAACGATGTTTTTATATCATAGCCCTTAACTACCTCTGATTTTAATTAAAAGTACTTGAAAAGTTTAAGATGATATTAAAAGAGATACGATAAAATAAAAAAAAAAAAAAAAAAAAAAAAAAACAAGCGGGCAATTGTGACCGAAGATCGCACAAAGGGTTTCGAATATTCCTTCGAAAACACTTTATCCTTATTAATAAATCCAAATCGTTAATTTATAATTATTAAACCTTGACGCTTTTACAATATAAACATAGATGGCAGCATTATAAAATTTAATTTTAAAATAATTACAAAACGAAGATACTTTTTTTAATCAAATTAAAAAATATTCAAGAACTGCTTTTCAGACAATTGTAACAGCATATATGTTTGTATAGCTGAAAAGCATATTTATTAAATGGTTTAATTTTAGCTAAAAAAAAGGAGAAACCCCAAAAAGGGTAAAAAAAAAAAAAAATACAAAAGTTCCTTTAATTAAATCATCGGACAATGAATTGCAGTCAATTTAAAATTTCGCAATTTCTAAAAATAAATAAATAAATAAATAAATAAAAATAAAATAAAATAAAATAAAAGATAAAATGTTTTACAACTTTTGGCCTTAAAATGGCAAAAATCTGTAACATTCAATCTATTAGATAATAAATGTATTCCAAAGAATAAATTTAAAACTCCGACGCCGAGTCGAACCGGGAACCTTTTGATTAGCAGGCCACGGAGCTATCTAGCCTGCGCGAAAAAAACTTAAGGTTCTGTTTTAAAATCTAAATCGCAAAAATGGTCGGATGTCATTAAATCAATTCATTTAATTCAAATAATGTAACAGTTTATCAAATTTTTATGATTTGTTGTGTGATTGGAGGTAATTAGCCATAGGTATGTAAAATTTCAAGTCTCTAACTTATACAGTTTCTGACAAACAGACAGTGGAGTGAGACGAATAGAAAGAAGAACAGTTCAAGGGCACATAGCTGATTAAAAAATTGTATTTAATGGAAATAAAGTGTCTACTTTTTAAGTCAAGCAAACTCATATTTAAACAAACTTTTTGATAAGGTCTATTAAAATACCAACATATCAAATTAAAACCACCGCAACAAATATGCTATAATGATAATAAAAAAAGTGTATAATTTTTTTCATTATAATTTTTATTTGGTCAATAATAAAATAAATAAGTCAAAGTTTCTCTCTCAAGCATTTCTGGGGTACCCAGCAAAGGAAAATGTTAATAATAAGTGAAGTATAAGAGAAGTAAATAGGGCTTTGGAATTTAAATAACCACATAAAAAATCACATTTTTTTTTCTTTCAGAATTAAGAAATAAAGCAATAATCAAGAATTGCAACGGCAGAAACAGGCGAATACAAAATTGGATCAAATACATGGACATTTTTGTTCGGGCATCCATTAAATTATTGGTCAGATTTAATACATTTACTATTTATGAAGTTATATTCAAAAATATATTCAATTGATTCCGTTAATAACATTTAAAGTTTTTATAACGACAATACAATAATTTATACTAAAAGGTTGAAGAATCTCCAAGGGAAAAGGCTTAATGTACAACAAAACTACAGTGAGAACACGTAAAATAACTGACCAATGATTTAATGGATTGTCCTAGATTTAAAAGGATTTAGGGTCAATTTTAACTTTTCTTTTCATAAAAATAATCCATAACTCTTAACTTGACTTGGTTCCTGTCTGTAAAGAAAGAATTTTCTAAGCGATATTTCATTCACTTATCGATAGGCAAGAATTGTACACAGCTGTGTGTGTTCGGTAACAATACAATTTTTTAATATTTTTAGAACTTAATTTTAAATAAATAAATATCAAGTCATTTCCCGTTAACCATCAGGTGATAAGTCGGCAAATATTCTTTATGATTACAATTTTATACGAGCCACAAAAACATTGGAGTTGATGATGCACGAAATCACGCTCACTAACATATGTCAACTAGCCGTGAAACCGTGAAATTGCAACAATGTTCAAACAATGTTCAACAATTGCAACAAATTTTAAATACTGAAAAGTACACAGTAAAATGTAAATAAAAAATAAATAATAGTAATATATATATATATATATATCTTACACTCATTGCCATAAAAATTTGCGCACCAAGAAATAATTGTGGGATCGTAACGAAACTTGGCATGAAGGTACATATTAGACAGATATGTAAATGATTAGAAATGCAGCCTGAGTGCGCATTGCGTAATGCCGCTAGAGGGCGTTGAACTTCGTCCTCCTTGGAGTATAAAACTGTAAGTGGAACTTGTCTGAGTGTACCTTTTCTTTTGCAAAGCAGACGCTGAGGTAGACATGCCGTTACGCAGCCATCGAAGACAATATGAGCACCTGCCAGAGTTCGAGAGGAGAAGAATCATCGGGATGATGGAAGCTGGGTGGTCAGCTCGGCGAGTAGCTCGTCAAGTAGGCCGTTCTGATTTTACTGTGAGGAAGTGTTGGGACCAGTGGACTGAAGAGACGTCATTTACACGGCGACCAGGCTCGGGACGCCCTCGACAGACCAGTCGTCGAGAAGACCGTCACATCATACGAAACGCACGCTTAGAGTCTACTGCCTCATTGGCCGCTATCCAGACACAGGCAGCACCTTCACTATGGGCCCCTGTGTCTTCCCGAACCATCGCAAGGCGCCTGGCTGAAGGACATCTGGTATCGCGGCGCCCATTACGTGTGCTGCCAATGACACCCACCAACCGACGCCTCCGTTTGGAGTGGTGTCGCGCACAACGGGATTGGACTGCAACGGAATGGAACCAGGTCGTCTTCAGCGACGAGTCTAGTTCAATTTGAGCAGCGATGACAATCGTGTTCGTGTGTGGAGACTCCGTGGTGAACGCCTCAATCCTGCCTTCGCTTTACAGCGACACACTGCTCCCACAGCTGATGTGATGGTATGGGGTGCCATTGCTTAGGATACACGGTCACCCCTAATATTGATCCGTGGCACAATGACAGCCCAGCGGCACCTCCAGGACATCCTTCAGTCACATGTATTGCCACTCGTGTCAGGGATCCAAGGAGCCATTTTTAAGCAAGACAATGCTCGGCCACACACAGCAAGGGTGTTACAAGCCTGCCTCCGCCACATTACCACCCTTCCCTGGCCTGCTCGATCCCCAGATTTGTCACCAATCGAGTATGTCTGGGAGCATTTGGGACGGTAAGTTGGAAACTCTAAGAGTTTGGTTGAACTCGAGGCGCGTTTACAGCAACTGTGGAACGAGATGTCTCAGGACATCATATGGAACTTGTATGCCTCAATGCCCGCTCGTATCGCATCGTGCATTCGCGCTGGACGGGGTCCAACAGAGTACCATAATTTCCATTCATTTGTACTTTTTTCTGCAATAAATTATCCTTTTTCTTTGGTTTTCTACTCACTTACTTATATTTCAGTAGTACTTACGCATGTAAAATTTCGTTTCATTTGGACGTCTTTTTCTTGGTGCGCAAATTTTTATGGCAATGAGTGTATTTGTTTGCTTGTTTTACAAACGTTTACATGTACACGCGATTCCTTAGTTTAAATCTCCCTATGAAGAAGGTGCAAGCAACAGATACACCTGGCGATGTTTTTCTGCTGTTATGAATTGACGCATTTTGTCTAGTTTTGGACTTTGCGTCAAAAAACTTTGAAATTCTGATGGAGTAATGCTGTTCTAAAAGTTCAACTTAAAAGTAGTTTGATCAATATGCATGGAAGCACAAGAGAGGCAGGGATACAAAGTCTGATGTTTTAATATAAGACATACAGATATTTATATGGAGCAAGATCTTTTTTTCTTCATATAATGAGTAGAAATTAAAACTATAGTTTCGATTAATTAACGGCTCTCTTCATCAGGTGATTAGTTGCAGAGAGTAGTTATCCCGACAAAGAAAAAACAGATTATAAAAAGAGATTTTTAATTATGCATTAAAAAATTAGGGATTAATAAAGATGCCAATGGAAGGAGAATTGATGATTACTCTCTTCGCATTCACCGTTCTTTTCTCCTTTGCAATTTTATGTCAAGGAAATAAAAATCCCCTCTCAGAACTCGTTCGCTAATGTTAATCCAATGGGAGAATTTTTTTTAGATATCTCGTTTCAATATTTTTAAATATATATATATTTTTAATGCATTGGAGAGCTAAAATTGATCTCTACAAAGACCCTTTTTTAAGTTTCGATTTTGTTTACAGGTATTTTTAATTAAGACACTTTCACTTTCGGAACCGGTTTCGAAAGAGAAAGCATCGCATAAAAGAAAAAAAAAAAAATCTGAAACAAAATCGAAAAAGTAAAAAACGGCTTTTGTGGAGATCGATCTCAAAACGACTTTTGTAGAGATCGATCTCAACTATTCAATGGGGAAAAAAAAAAAACATTTAAAAATATTGAAATGCAAATGAGATATCTTAAAAAATTTCTCCCACTGGATTAGCATTACCGAGAGGGCCTTTTCGCGTGATTGAATTATCCCCTTAACGACTATTCTCTGCTACTAATCACCTAACGAAGAGAGCCGGTAATTAATTGCTATTGGAACTATAATTGTGTTCGATACTCGTTAAATGGGGGGAAAAGATGATCTTGTTCTATACAGTGCTCATCTCCAGTTAATAATATAAAACAGAGAATTGTCAAACAACAATAGATCATCAATTAATATAGTGTCCGCCGTTTGCATGAAATCATTCAGAATAAAACATAAATCATGATTTCTTTTACACTCTTTTATTTAAATAAAGTGGTTTTTGTAAGTAAAGATGGAATTTTGCAATCAATTTTTAACCCAATTCCTGATAGGTTAGAATTATAGAAAGTATGTACAAAGGTGTTTCCGATGACAATACAGCATTTTAATATTTTAGCAACTTAATTATAAAATAACACCTTCATTAAATGAATTCATTTTAAAACCTTTTCCAATTAACCTGCCACAAGTGATGAATATTCTCTGTAACTTGTACAATTGTATGAGAGTTGAAAAAAAAAAAACAAAAAAAAAAACAATGGATTTAATGATACGCCAATAAACGCTCCTTAAAATAAACCAAAACGCTGTAAAACTGCTACAATGAAACATTTTAAAGACTTAAAAAATAAATTATAATTAAAAAAGGAAATGTGTAAACATTTTTTAAAAATACGCTTTTATCAATTAATAGTTTAATATTAATTAATTAACAATTATACATTTAGAAATCCTAAAGAAATAGCTTAAATAATGTACCCTTAAAATCCTGTTCCCTTTCTTAAAAAATAAACAGAGCAAAAATCACATATTTTTTAATAAATTTATTTGCTTGAACTTTCTGCCAAGCGGAAAAAAAACCCAGTGACTTTTGCTTAATCGAGTTCATTGCCCACGCCAAATTAACTTATCGTACGGGAATTTTTAGGGAAAAACATGAATTGTAGAAAAAAAAAAATTAGGTGGTATTTTCGAAATGACCATTGGATACTTATAAAAGAGTGCCTTAAAAAAACTATTTTTACTTATATTTTTTTCTCTCTGCCGCATGTTTGAATCATCCGTTTTGCTGAAGTACATCTGGGTGTAAAAATATTCATTCATTCAAACGGCGATTACTATACATACATACATTCTTTGGGAAGATTAGCGTTAAAAAATAACTACTCACTTGACACAGGCATTTCATTCTATTGCATACTAGTTTGAATAATATAACGTGCAGCAACTAATGTTTTCATATAACATATAAAGGTAAGCATATTTATATGGAACCATACATATGACAGAAAATGTACTTAAACGTGATGCTATTTATTTGCCAAAATATAAATACAATAATAATTCGAACTTACTTATTTTGACAATTTGTCTTTTACATAAAATATTTGTAAGTCAGAACGAGCAATTTATTTTCATTTTATGGATAATGATTAAATGGGTCATACATTTTTTTTAAAGAACACACATTTAAAAGTAATCATTTCTTTTTTTTTTTTAGAAGAAAACAAAAACAGAGAGAAAAGAGCAAAAAAATTTTCATATGAAGAATTTATCTTCGTTTACTTTTATATCAGGGCTCGAAATGTACCAGAACAAAAACGATGTTCCGGTTCGTGAAAGTATCGAAAATATTGTTCTGGTTCGTGGAATTATTAAAAAATATTATTACAGGCAAAAAACTCGTATAAATCGAATTTACACAAATCGTCACCAACTAAGGAGATGAAATATAAATTTTCACTTAATTCAATCCATTTTACGGTACTAGTAACATTTCTTTGATGTACATTTCCGTTACTTTTAAGAAATACGGGGAATGAAATTGTTTATTTCAATCGAACTTATACCTTTGGAATGGATCATTTCTTCTGATGGACTGCTTGCTTCCATTATGATGAAACAGCTATTATAAATGAAGTGTTAGGTGAAGATGAAAGAGCAGTCGTAAAAAGTTAGAACTCTGATTTTCTGGTCAGGATGGGCTGGCCATAAAAAAAAAAAGGCCATTTTTTTTTTTTTTTTTATTCTGACCAGAAAATCAGAGTTCTAACTTTTTACGACTGCTCTTTCATCTTCACCTAACACTTCATTTATAATGGCTGTTTCATCATAATGGAAGCCATCAGTCCATCAGAAGAAAATAACTCGGTTAAAGCGGAAACTCGGTTAAGCGGGACTTTACTGTACTTCCTAAAAAGAAAAAAAAAAATTAGTCGACAATAATTTTGCAATATCGTTCCGGTTCGTGGATTTTTCCATTTCGAGCCTTGTTTTATATTATAATTTAATTTAACATCATTATTAATAGTCATAAAACTACTTATCCCCATATATACTACTGATTTTACTGATATATCACAGAAATTATTTTATGATATACAAAAAATATTTATTCGAATGCAAGAAATAATATTAAAAATATTCCAGGATCTCAATTTTTTTCAACAATTCTTAGAATTTGTATTTTTATAAACTTAGTTACGATATAATTTTCATTGATTTATATGCAATATAATTATTCGAATCAACCTTATTTATTAATCATTATAAATTCTTTGTAACAAATTAAAAAATAAATCACAAATCGTAATTTTTATGTAAAGTATAAATATTTCAAGAATGAAATATCAAACGCGATTCAAAAGATTTCGCTTTAAATTAAAATATTAAAAGGTCTATAAAATCATGACATTACACGATTCATGATTCGACACTAAATAAATTTATTTACAATATTTCTTTTTTTTTTTTTCTATATGCTTATTGATTGAAAATAAAAACTTCTTGTTTTAATTTTATCATCCATAAATGTAAAATGTATGCTTATTATGTAGTAAAAAAAAACTTTATAAGTTTGGTTTTTTATTTAGTACATGTAATTTATTTTTCTAAATTTTAAAAAAAAGTATGTGTTATTATTATTATTTTTAAAAAGATGAGTGCGTACGCACACATTAAATCGTCAAAGCGAAATCATATACACTTTTTCTCAAAACAAAATCGATAAAATGTTTTAGCGTCATCAAAATATACGTAAGCTAAATTTGAAGTAAATCGATTTTGTTGTAGAGGAACACAAAATCATCTGAAAGATTTGAACACGATAAAGAAGATAACTTAAATACAATAATTTAAAATCTTTAAAATTCAAACATTACGTCCACGTAAAATTTTAATAGCTAAAACATAATTTACAACTGTAGTATTTTGTCTATAAGAAATTCGAAGCACTTATTTATTTTATATGTAGATAATTAATATTATAATAATTTTCCTACAGGAATATATATAAAAAAAATAGAATAATTTCTGTAAACATATCAGAGCACCATTTAATCTAATAATTATAATCACAACGTATCACAGCAAAAATAATGTAATATTTCCATATTTAAATTCTTTTTACTTACTAATGTAAATTTTATGTAAATTAGATACGTATGTATAAGAATTCAATATAATGCGACAGTATAAACAATGTCAAACTAAATATCATAACCTTTTGATATTTTTTAAGACACAAAATTGGATGATAAACGTATAACCATGTTGATTTTATTAGAAAATATAAATAAAATGAGAAAACTATGAAAGGAGAAGATAAAACACAGAGTTTGTAAAATCTAATCATGCTAAAACTATAAGGCATTAACAAATTCATAGGGCTTTAATTGAGTAAAACTTCTAATAAATATTAAGAACACTGCTAAAGTCACCCTTATTTTTATAAATAAAATATGGTTTCTCTTAAACGGTTTTTATTTAAGGTAGTTCAGATCAGGAAGTACCGTCTAAAATTCTGGAATTAGAAAAACAAAAGAATAAAAACTACTTCCAGTTTTTGGCTTAAAAATCTGGATGATGCAATAAATAAATGTATTTTTTCCAATAACTGACCGAAATACCCATGGTAAAAATAAAAGAGAAGAGGGTTATTATTATTATTATTATTATTATTATTATTATTCACTAACAGACAAAAAATATAGTACTTAGTAAATTTTGAAAAAAAAAAAAAATAGAAAATAAAATAAGCATTTAACTGACAATCTTTAAACAGACTGGAGTGTTTAAAAAGCAGAATTAAAAACGATGATCTCAATCATATTCTCAAAACGCAAAAATAAAAATAACTGGAGGATGTCCAGGATTTCTTACAAAATGCAGATAATTTTCATTTAAAATTGGCAGCACATAGAGGAAGAAAAAAGTTAATAAGATGTTACTTTTAGAAAGTTTTACTTTTAGAAGTTGAAGAAAAGAAATGAACTTGGAAATAACATCAAAGAAATATTCCACATCTGTTTTAATAATCTGTACTTCTCTACTTAAAGAGGTGCTAAAACATATGAGTGGCATAAGTTCACTGTCCAGAAAAACCTGCTTATGACGAGTTCAGATATAGCAATGTAACAGCATATTTTGCTTCACATACGGTTTCATTGGTTTTCCAACGATAATTGCATTTTTCGCAAAATTTAAAAAAAAAAAGGGGGACTTTAGCTTGCTTTTTTTTTTTTTTTTTTTTTTTTTTTTTTGCTAAAGAATTTTACTGAAATATTTTTTAAAATGCAAGATTAAAATGTAAACCAAGAGCTTTTGAAAAAAATAATTTTATTTCGCATTATTTATTGATAGTTATAATATCACATTTTACATAAAGTATTATAATTAATTTTATCTGAGTTGTGAATGAAGATTTGAATAACCTTTTCATCTTATAATTCATACATATATATACATATTAAGTTTTTTTTTGTACATTATTAATAATTCTTTAAGAATGTCATGACTAATTTTTAACATTGCAAATGAAACTGAATCACGACGTCGAGAAGGAAGTGAGAATGCAAATTCATAAGCATTCTGGCACTTTTAGCATTTTGCTAAAGCTGCATTTTTTTTTTTTTTTTTTTTTTTTTGAAGCTTAATTTTGAACTTAGCTTAAATCCCGTGTTAGTTTTTTTGCAACTTCAGCGATTTTAGTTTTTTTTTTTTTTCCGATTCTTTCCACGAATTTCAATCTTAACAAAAGAAAAATAAGTTTAAAAGATGAAAAATACAGTTAAAAAGAAAAAAAAAACTTCACAAAGAACTGTAATTCTGTTTCTATTACTACTCTCAATTAAGGAGACCGGGAAAGCAAAATTCAACCAAAAAATCGATTTTTACTTTTTTATATCATTAAATAGTTTAAACTTTTATCTTTCCAACGATGTGTCACACATGTTTATATATAAAAAAATAAGTGTTGAAATTATTCATTCTTTCTAAGAGTACTTCACAGCTTAATGGCCATTTAAATTTTTAATTGACTTTTTCTCAAAACTTGAATTTTTCATGTTTATGTTCCTTTTTTTCAATATCTATTAAACTTTAGAACTCAGATTTTTTTCAATACTTAAATTATGTTTTATTGTATTACTTTAACACAGGAATTTAATGAGTTGTTGAGAATTATTTATTTTTGGCAGTGAAATCTTACCAAAAATGCTAATTCAAAAATGACTTTCAATAAATAATTAATAATTAATTTTGAGTTTCACTTAGAAAGAAAATGGTCTGTTAAAATACGTAAATCCTGCTATTCTAACTACTCTAAAAAACCTAGACCTCTATCTTTCACCATTTCTGAGAAAAAGGTACATAAAGTTGGTGAATTTTAACATGGCGGAGATGGGGCTTTCCCGGTCCCCTTAAGGAGATGAGATGATACACTTAATTATTGGACGATGTCAATCAAATGATTTTATAATAAGCCTATCACATTTTCCCTCTTCAAGTAGGCTATTTTCTAACCATTGTGTGCTTAATATTTTATAGAAAACAGGGCCAGCCGTAGCATATCTACAGCCTCATCGAAACTAAAATAAATAAATAAAAATGTATTTTCATCTTCTAAAAAAATATTTTTGGAGCACCTTTTTTTTTTCTCTTAAACCCGGTCCCTTATACACGAAAAGGCGTTCAGAATAGATAATCTTGAATAATCATGCAATGTTATTTATTAACAACAAGCACTACGGTACGACTACATATTTCCTATATGCCTTTTAATTCGTGCAAACTTTATTTTAAAGTTGTTTAAATAAGGATTTAGCGCACACTTTCATCCATCTTAAGCTGTTCATTATTGAAAGCAAGTTCCATTGTGCACAGTTTAAGATTATTTTTTCTTAACGCTTAAATTTTATTTGCTGTAAAATTTATTAATTTTAATGTATGGAAATGAATTAAAAAAAAATACTAAGAAGAAGAAAAGATAAAAACTTCTGCAAAAACCTAAAGCACAAAACTTCTGAAACACACTATAAAAGCAAACAAAAGCAACAAGTTTCGAAGAAGTAAGTCACTTTTCTTCAGCCTAAGGCACACACCAAGCTAAAATTGTGAGAGTATTTTTTATGTTATTTCTCAGAATATTTTTAAATTTAATCAGACATAAGTTTTACAGTTCCAGTCTAAACAAAATATTTTATGGATACCACACATAATTCAAAATAAAATCTAGAAAATTATCTTTCTGATATAAATAATATCCATTAATGAATCAGTTTCGCGTGCACTTTAAAAACAGATGGGGCTAGGTACTTTATATAAAGATGCGACATGTGAGAATGTCAGACCGATACTAATAACTTATTAATTTTTTCATTTTTAACATAAATATTCACTACAATGTTAAATTTATTATTTGAGCTTATAGCTATGGAAGTATTGAATTTTACTGACAATATTTCAAAATGAAATCGAATAAAGCTGCAATAATTTCGTAATTACATAGTTATTATATACATGATTATCAACAACGCTACATAAACTAAATATAAAAATGTGTTGGCAATGATTTATTTAAATAAATATTCAACTACTTATATTTCGTGTAATAATTCATAATATGATTGCAATGTTCTTTATAGTTAAACGCCAATAATTATGGTCTCCCTATTTTGATAGCAGCAAAAAGAATTTTTCTGGTAAGAAAAAAATTATATGTCATAAAATTTGCAATCAAAGGTTTGCTAACTAAAGTAATAACAAAAGAGAATTTTTAAAATGAAAATAATTAAAACTAACTAAACTTAATTTCATTCTCCTTAAATTAAAAAAAAAACGATTTTTTGTTTATTTAAAATACATTGATACAACAACATCATTAATTTAAATATCAAAATTTATGAATTTGATAGCTCTGTTACAAAGGAATTTATCTAACTAGAAGAAAATTATATGCCTTTCAACACAGACGATTAAATTGATAAATAAAAGAATAATTAAAGGAAACTCTTAAAATGGAAGTAATTAAAATTGATAAAAAATGAACTTCTTTATTTATTTTCGTTAATCTGTAATCAACTCACACAATACAAATTATTAACCGAGTTCGATTTTTCAGTTCAATATAATTTATAGGGAAAAAGAAGTATTTTAACAATCAGTAAGAAGAGTTTATTATCCCTCTTTTGGATTTTAATTAAAGCTAAAACCAATTTGAAAAAGTATCAGCACATTGTTAAAGAATAAGCAGGTATTAGCAGGAGAAATTAATTTCAAAATAAAAAATTCTGAAATCTCTCAATCATGTATACGTTAGTTTTTTACAAATTCACAAAATTGAGATTTTGGAAGGGAGAAAATGGAGGGATGGAAAGTTAATACGTCGAATCTTTAGAAACAGTTATAAAAAAAGGCATCGTATATGAATTTCGAAAATATATTTTTAAATCTGGTAAACAACTAACATGTTTAACATTAAGAGCTGTGTCGATATCGATTTATTTGCATTTTCTACCATAACTTGTGTACTGAAAATGATATTTTGAAAATGTTATACTTTATCTATCTATAGCATCAGAATATTTTTCTATTGTTACTGGGTACTACTTATTAATTATTGGGTTGCTGATTACTGGTATTACTGGCGTTAAAGCCCAAAATTATCAAAGTATGCCAACTGATATTTAAATCTGGCGATATTGATACCTACATTAGTTGAATACATTTACCCGTCCAATTTTTAATATCGGAACAGCCCTATATAACGCACTTATCGTATATACATGTACGATATCGTATATACCCTATGTAACGCACTTATCGTATATACATGTCATGTTGTACAAATATACATATTCACAAGTAGATATGAATCTACAATATTATCTCTCCGCATTCGAAGAATATAAAAAGGTAAAATAGTTAAAAGTTGACAACGTATAAGTAACCGAATAATAATTTTAATATTTGGAAAAAGGTTATGGAAGCTGCATATTACTTACGCAGTAGGTAGTAAAAAATGAGGTATTTGATACCTTATGCATGCGTAATGTTGAAGAAGTTTACTAATTTGCGTACTAGTCTTTCTACGTCCTTGATATTTTACTGTCAAATTCAGCAAATTGAGTAGTTTCATAGCAGGTACGTAGCCAGGATTTTCTGTCGGATGTAGCTTATTAAGAAGTTATCTCCGTTCGAGAGCAGAAATAAGTAGATTGGTTTATTAAGCAGTTAGCTCTGTCCGAGAGCAGAAATGAGTAGATAAAAAATAAAATACATAAATAAAAACTGGACGAGATGTAGTCATGGGCGTACGCATGGAGGGGTGGGGGAGGGGGGAAGCAGTGGAGCCTACCGTAAAGCTTTGGACTTAGTATGTGGCTTGAAATAGTAAGAGACATGAGTACCCAACAGAATGGTACCAAGGAAGAGGCAAAATTTTGGAATAGATGTGTTTGTTGTCAACAGCCTAGTCTGCTTTTATAAAATGGAGAATATAAAGATGAAAATAAGCTAAATAAAGAATTTTTTGCCAGAACTCCCGTGCAAGACAATTTTTAACGTATGAATATAAAAAAATTAAATTAATAATTAAGGAATATTAAATATTCAAAAATAAGTTTCTACTAACATTTTACAAAATGGAGAATTGAAAAAAAATTTCTTCACTTCCCACCAACCCTCCCCATTTAAGATACATTTGAAACACAGGAACATAAAGAAGAAAACGTAATTAAAAATTGTCTTTTATGGGGGTTCGACGGGAAGACTTTGCCCCACCCTGATGAAAATTATTAGATTCTCTTAATGTTTAATTAGTCTAAAGTCACTTGGGAAAGATAAATTATATATTTTTTAGAAATCAGAAATAAAAATAGATAACTAAATTTCGCCCATGGATGTAGTTCAGAAATATAGTCATAACTAGGTGTTTTTCATCTATGAGGAGAGCCTATATCCAACTTAGAAGTAATTGCTTTCAGGAATGTTACAGTGTGAACGTTATAAACTATTCTAAAGAAAGCCTTTAAAAGTACTCGAAAGAAAGCTCAATTGAATAATGGAGAAAATTTATACTTTGGGAACTAAAAATATCGTCAATTTTTAATTTGATGAAAACTGAAAACAAAGCGGAAATGCCGATTAATTAAAAAGGATATAGGAAGGGATTTCAGCCCCTTTCTTGGCTACGTGCCTGAATCATTGTACAACTTTATAGTGCAATATTTGCATATCACAGCAGGTCATAGGTTGGCATGAAAAGATGTGCATAAAAGAGATTAAGTCAAGTAAAAGTACATTTTTTCCCTCAATCTTTGTAATTCATTCTCCACGCCTGGGTTTCATCCCTTAGACTATGAAACATACCGACAGCTTTGTCTTGACACAAAGAAGAAAATCCTTTTCTTTCTGGAAGCAGATCAACTAATTCTCTGACATGAGATATTTTAAAATCGGGTATCGGATGGACATCTTCCAACGATATGTCTGAGTCATTTACCCATATTGCAGCTGCACAGTTAGCTCTTATTGCACCTTTGATATCGGTATCAAGACGATCGCCAACCATAATACACTCCAGAGAAGAAGCGTCCAAGCGCCGAAATGCTTCTTCGAATATTGCCACGCTAGGTTTCGCATGTTTGACATCCCCACTTACTATAATCGCATCGAAATACTGTAAGGCATTGATGCGCCTAATCTTGTCCCACTGCGACGAAGACGGTCCATTGGTTATCAGACCAAGTTTATAATGCTTTCTGAGTTCTAACAGTATGTCCTCAAGGTCTGATCCGAGCCTTAAATGGCGTGCTCGGGCGTCTTTCCACATGGCATAGGCAACAGGAGCTTTTGAAGCAAGACCTGGTCCTAAGGCTTGCTTCCAAAGCATTAATCTCCAGGCATCTACGTCCCCGTCTTCATTTGACGGATCTTGGGGAGTCTGTCGTATTAGATCATAAAATTTGTCCACAGCTTCTCTTGCCGTCGATCGGCGAACATTGCTGTTCTGCAGATATTGGCACACCTAAAAGGAAAGGAAAATGTTAAAATTTATATCATAAAATCCCTTAACATCCTCTTCCCTGAAAAGAAAAAAGAAACATTTCAACTTCATAAGTCCAATACTTCAATTTGAAGCTGTTCTGAAATCCAAACAGGTTACTTTCTGACATATTCACGAAGTCGATTTTATTCATAAATGCACAGAGCTTGCATGCTTTGTTATTTAGAAACTAAGAAATACAACAGCGTTCTCTGGGTTTTTTTTTTTTTTTTTTTTTTTTGTTTTTTTTTCAAGGCAAAGGTTCTTTCAGGTCTTTCAGATCAGAAAATGCTGCTAAAGTTGGCGTTTTAAATCTATTTTCGGGATGCAAAAGCGCGGGAAAAGTTGTCATGAGACAGAAATAGGATATAACTCAAGATGAAATATATTTATCCACAAATGAAAAACACTATTCGATTCAAATAACTTTAACAACATTCATAAAAATTTCATGCTTTTAAGTATAAAAATGCATCAGAAATTTTCTCGTTTTTGAGCGGGTGGAAATATGTTCTTTGAGAATATTCTAAGTTAAAATACATACAGGGTGGCCAGAATTAAAACACCCCTACTTTGACTTCTTTGTGTATTGAATTACTTAGTGTATGACCTTCAATTTTTATACGCATGTTATTCAAGACATGGCGAAACGGATTACGCGAAAAAAAATTAGTTTCAGAAACCACCGATAGATGGCGCTGCACAAGTGGTCATATTCTGAAAACACATATATCTACACACTTTATTTGAATGTACCAAATGTTCACGTGACAAAGGCCTTATCGATGCACAGAACGCTGCTGCTCAATATGTTTTCCTTCTTGAAGATATAAAATCTGCAGGCTGTGGGCAACTTGTTCCACTGCGGATCTTAACTGGTCGACTGGGGTGCTTATCACAAGCAGAGTGATACCTTCTTTCAGGTATACCAAGGTTACCAAACGTCCTCGATAAACAAGATATTTTAAATATCCCCACAGCAAAAAAATTACACGGAATAAGACCCGTAGAACAAGATGGCCAAGTTGTCGGAAACGCACGACTGATTCTTTGTCATTGCTGAAACGTAGCAGAAAAAATAGCATTCTCCCCAGTTTTTATCCTCTTTTATACATAGAACATGGCTGCAAACCACGAGTTTATGCAAAGTTTTGTGCTTATAGTGCGAAATTGCAGTTACAATGGCAGTTTGAGCTTCTTTACCCTTTTTTCATAAGGGTAATATAAATTAAAACGGTAAAGTTCATTTCGCATGTATTTGGTATTATTGTTATTATTATTATTGTCTTTTTTTCTGTTGTACAGCGCCATCTTTCGGTGTTTCTAGAACTTTTTTTCTTTCGCGTAATCCGTTTCCCCATGTCTTGAATACTATGTGCACAAAATTCGAAGCTTTTACGCTGAGTAGTTCGATATATAGGGAGGTTCGATATATAGGGAGTAGGGGTGCTTCAATTCAGTCCACCCGGTACATGGACTTTACACATCTCACGTCAGCTGGGGGTATCTAGAAGAAAAACACCAATAGGCGTGAAGAACATTTTAACACAGCTTCCCCTTCGTCCAATAAACAGTCTTTCTCGGAGGGAACATACCCGCAAGAGAAGTGACCATTGCCACTCATGGGTAAAGTCCATTATATGCAGCAGATTTAAATTCGTTAGGTGGTCTTTAGAATAACAAAGAAAATCCCAAAGCCTTTTTTTCTAAAATTAGAACAGACAATATAGCAATAACTATAAATGATTAACTCACAGTTCAAGATGAGGTCGAGGTGTGTGTGTGTGTGTGGGGGGGGGGGGGGGGTATTTATGATTCAAATTTTGAAAGCGTACGGTTTATATTCTTGCACTTAAAATTTTTGTACATAACCTATAGATATATCTCAAATGTTTAGACAAAAATATTGGACCGATTAGAACCAAATTTGGGCAATGGATTGATCATGATATTATCTTGGTAGTTATGCTCTCGGTAGTTAAAAGGAAGACCCGGGATTAGTTAGAAAACATGCTTCCCAGTATATATTTATAGAATTATTGGACGACACATCAATATTCTCCCGCGCAACGCGGTTTCCCACTACAGCCTAGGGTGCGGTAGTACACACGACATTTAAAAATATTCTACGAATTCTATAAGAAAATGAAAAATCAGAACACGCGCAGTGATTTCGTGGAGAGCGAAGCTCTGAAAAATCAGATCGTCCAGAATGTAAGTGAACACATTTATGGCAACTCGTCACAAGCAAGACGATATTATAATTAATTTTCGTTACGTCAAAATGTGTTCAAGAATATCCTACTATAATCAATAAGAATCAGAAAAAATAATTAAAAGATCAGTAAAAATAAAAAGAGTCAAATATGGGTCATTTCTACGATTATTGTGCGCTTAATTTTAAACACCTGCTTCTGATTAACGATAATGTAATGCAGCCAGCAAAAGGCAAGGAAAATTTTACTAGTTTGACGAGTTCAATGTTTTGTCAGATTGTCTATTTTAATAGAAAAAAAAAATAAGATGAAAAAAAAAAAAAAAAAAAAAAAAAAAAAGAAAAGAGAATCTATTAAGACTCTCAGTTCTCGAAGAAACATTTTCCCTCCATCAACAACGCGAAGTTTTCTGAAACACATTCATACAGTCATTTTTATACATAAAAGTATTAAACTGGCAGGCATGACTATTAAAATTATTTGAAATCAAATAGCGTTTTTCATTTATTGATTAATGGATTACACCTTGAGTTATAATTGATTGCTGTCTCATGAAGACCTGGCTGTTGTGCTCCGAATATAGGCTTAAAAGTTAAAACTTCAACTCTGATAGTCTTTTTCAAAAGCTTCTTTGCCCTTATGGGAAACGCTATTCGATTTCGTAGTTTCTAAATGATAAATCTGTCAATTTTGTCTAGTACATTTAATAAAAATGATCTCGTGCATGTGTCAGAAAGTAGCCAGATTGAATTCGAGAACAACACCCTTAATGAAATAAATGTAAGGGTATAGCGAAATAGGGACGGGAATTAGGAGTTAAAATTATAATCCTTTTTGCTACGATAAATACGTGACGTGTAAAAAGACACGGGAAGAAAAACACAAATAGACGAAATTAGAACGCCTGTTATAGGAGTCTTAGACAAAGTAACACAGAATCACGCAGAAAAGGTGGTTTGGCAGGAGTGCCTTGGCACCTGGCACCATGAACCAAACCTGAGAGGAGCTACATCAGCGCAATCAGTTATCTATATCGATGCACTCCCGATCGACAAACATCAAACAATATTTTTTATATATCAATTGTCAAATAGAGTTTCTCAGGCATTGAATAAATTTAGCATGCAGCTGTTTTAAGGTCTTATTAGAAAAGGCCTTTTCAAATCACATTCACTCATGCTATGAGCAGGGCTGCAAAAAGGAGGATGAGTGGGGGAGTAGAACCGGTACATATGTATTAACGTTAATATACTAATGCCTAAAATTTTGTTAATATACTGATATCTAAATTTTAAGCTAATATGCATTACTTTTTAAAAAGTAACTATTCAACAGATTTACTTTCTAATATATTACTTCACTGAAACCCCCTGATCTCGAAATCGCGTGTTAACCAATGAGAAAACTTAAAGAGCTCCATTACTCATTACCTTATTAAATATGTTTTTTCAACATCAGAAAGTAGACGACGGGTGCCGACGATGTGCGTTTTTAAAATCTGTCTCCTTAAATTTTAAGTATTTAAAAAATCCCTATAAACTTTGAAATTTCCACTTGGTGAAACTTTATCATCTTCTCAAAAATACTTAAAGTTTAAAAAACGCACATTGTTAGCATCTGACGTCTACACACACAAAAAAAGATGTAAATCTACAAAACTAGTTTTTGTAAAAGGAACAGAAATATATTACTAAACTGTAAGCTTACTAAATTTTTATCTGTAACCGAGGATAGTTACATGATTTTTTTTTTGTTGTTGTTGCTGTTGCAGTTACATAAAAAGTTCTAGGCATCTCAGTTTCCTAGAAAATTCTTAGTAACATTAGATTTCTTTTTCTTAACAGTGTAAATGCGAATCTGATACATAATTTTTTTTCCAGCTACATAAAAAGTTCTAAGTATACCAGTTTCCTAAAAAATTCTTAGTAACCTCATAGATTTTTTTTTTTTTTTTTTTACAGTGTACTTTCGGATATATGAAAACCATATTTTAATCATTATATTAATAGTATAGGTTAGGTAACGAATCATCGCACCTTTAAGTTTTCCCTTGCGATAGTTAACATTCTTCACACATTTTATTTTAATCACATTTCCCGAGCGGAGAGTTTCAATGAAGCGGCCTCCTTAGGGGCTCGCACTTGTGGCCCTAAAGATAAGAGTAGCAGCAGCAAGCTTGCGCACATGATGTTGTTGCCGCTCTTTTTTAATTTCGCCCTGAAAAAATATTTTTCTTCTTTTTCTGAAGCTTGAAATACAGTTGCATGCTAAATTTATTCTGGATGTTTGTACGTTTATCTGTCTTGGCTTTTACACGTCACATATTCGCTAAAAAGCTGTTTTAACATACATATAAAATAACGAATTTGTTCCTTAATTTGTACCTCTCATAGTTATGATTCAAAACCTGCCATAGACAAAGTCCCTGGCTACGTCATTGAATAATAATTCACCTGAAAAAGAAAATAAGAAAGGAAAAACATGCATGAAGTACAGATGAAGAAACAATTTCTAAATTTATAAAGGCATTTATTTGTAAATGCAGTGGCTGGTGATCCTGGAAAGGTTTTTAACGTAAAAAGTACAAAACAATGGACAAATTCTTGTTTCTAATATGTATAATAGTAGTCTTTCGGTACTTTTCTTTACATTTTTTTTTTTCCACTAGGGGGCTCTGCCCCCTACGAGCTACGCTCGTCAACCCCCGTTCAGACACCGCAGACTCTAACAGCACGCTAATTTGACCGCCTTTAAAAAGATTTCGGAAGATTGAATTATAATTTGAATCTGACAATTATAATCTGACGTAATTTTCACCAAACTTTTCTTTCTCTTTTTAATATTCACGTCAAAATACTTTTGTTAGAAATGAAATATTATGATCATCTTAAAATGTCAAGTAAATGTCTCGCGCAATTTTTAAATTAAAACTGTTTTGCAATATTATTTTTTGTTCATTTTACGTAATAAGTGTAACATGACGTAAATTCTCCTATTAAGGACTTCTAACGCATGTTACTGAATTTATTATTTTACAATATTCTTTCTCATTTAAAATTCACGTGTAACTATAGTTTTTATGACGTAATTTGCAATCAGTTCCTGCTTTTTATATTTTTTGTTTATAATAGTCACGTGTAAAATAATTTTTTAATTTGAAGCAAACATTATTGGTTGCGCTTTTTATACAGTTGGCAACAGTTTAAATTAATACAATTTTCTAAAATTTGTAAAAAATATCTCTCGAAATGCTGAAAATTTGAATTTAAAATAGAAATAAAACCTCGAAAAATTATTCAAATTAAAAAACTAACTGCAATCTGCACACCGGGAAATTCTGACGCATAAAATGATCTAAAAATGATTAAATTCCTATGTACAGTTTTTGCTCCTATAAAACTTTTTTAATGGACCGATTTTGTCCAACTTGAGCATTAAATATCTCTTAAAATAATTCTTCGATTTGAAAACTGTCTGCATCAGCGTGTTTATCAAACATTTTTCTATAATACTACCGATTTTCATAATTTTGTATGCAACAGTTTTTTTAATATTAACGAAGAAAGACCTCCGGTCACAAAAAATTCAAAACCGGCGGCGGCGGCGGCGGCGGTGACAGCGGTAGTTACTTTTTTTTAGAATAGAGAGATAAGACATGACGTGAAAAAAAAAAACCCTAAAGAAGCATAAAACGTAACAACTCAAAAAATACAAATAGTGAAAATACATTTATAATGTAACTATTTCAAGGTTTCACAAACGAACCCTTTTGTCAACGTAAAATGAAAAAAAAAAAAAAGTGACAGGCTTTAGCAATAACTCTGTCCGAACATGCGAGTTTTTCGTAACTGTTTATATTTTTCCTTGTGTTGTTTTTTATACGTGGCGTATACCCAGGGTTTTACAAATTTGATCAAATCTGGTAGTAGCCAGCAAAAAATTTTAATCACCAGTAAAAAATATTACTCCTCCAACGACATTACAATGATTTTTCAAAAAGCACAAAAATTTATGAATTAGTTGAGAAAAAATAATAACAACCATGGTTTAGGATTGTATAGTTATATAGCTTAAATAGTTACATAATTTAGAAAGATAATATAAAGCAAGTTTTCCAATGAAATTTATCAAAATTATATATATATATGTATATGAAAAAAAGGAGAAACACTGTAAAGAATGAACCAACCAGCATGTTCGGGAAATACTGATTGCTGGATGTTTCAAATGTCAGGACAGTTGAGTCAGAGGTATCGTACACGGGCCGAAATTTCCAGGCCCGGGTCCGGCCCAACTCATAGAAAAAAAAAATTCGGCCCGAGCCCAGCCGGGCCCGGAAAAAAGTTAAAATCTCGGCCCCGGCCCAAGTTGAATTTCTACAAAACATTGATTTTTACGTCGATTTGGTTAAAAATTTGTTTCGTACGAAGAGTTCTGACCAAAAATATTTATCATGTTTTTTTTCATGTTTATAATCTTCATTTTTATAGAAGTACCACAAGCTGCAATATTTATTTTTTTTAATGAATCTCTATTTATTGTATGTAAATGTTTCAGTTACCATTAATATTGTTAATCCATATTCCACGTATTGAAGTGTTAAAAATCTGAAAAATGCTATGCAGTAAAATCTTCTACGATGGAATTGCATAGAAAAGAAAGAAAAATGCGTTATAGATAAGTTCCCTTCTTATGTAAATGTATTATATACTAGCAAACCCCGCGGCTTTGCTCGCGTAATATTTGAAATGTGCCAAGTGATATTTATGTGTATAATTTTATTAAAACGTACTAACTAAATTTTTATTTTATTAAAAGGTAATATTTAATTTTATTAAAAGTTTTTTTTATTAAAAGGTACTTATTACTTTTAGGAATAATTCCAAAATTACTATTTAAAACACAGTTTGATTAAACATCATTATTACACTGCATTAGGCAGAAATGAGACTCAAATTAATAAAATGAAATAAAAGTAAATAAATGATAATTTAGAAAATATTTTGAAACTTTTATGCTCAATTAATACGCTCATTTCAGTATTCATTTGAAGTTTTGAATTTTTTAGAAACCATCTTCTTACATCTTAAAATTAACCATCATGTCAAATTCCAAGTCCTACCACCTCTCTCAACATAAAGGGCTATGTTGAAACAGGAACTGTCACCCTTAATTTGCCAACATTAATTTTGAAATCGGTTTATTATTTCCTAATATTCCACAGAAACGTAATTTAAAAAGCTTTTAAAGCCCTTTATTAGAACGTTTGTTGTTCATGTTAACCCCAGGTGGTAGAATCACCGCCATAAAATATAGCCTGTGTAGGATCAGAGACTGTTACCATTCATTCGCAACTATTACTTTTATAATCAGTTTATATTCCCTGAAATTGCATAGAATCGTAATTTAGAACTTTTTTAGAATGCTTTTCGCACCTCCCCTTCGCTTCACCCCTTTTTAATTCGAATTTATTTTCGACGTTCCTTCGAGGGCATTTATATTTTATAAGTAACTACCATGTCATATTTAAAGTTTCTAGCCCTTTCAGTATCACAGAAATCGCAATTTAGAAAGTTTTTAGCTCCTGCAGCCCTCTGGAGGTAGTGGAACAGACATAAAATATAGCTCATGTTTGAGCAGGTTCTATCACCAAAATTTGTCATCATTATTTTTTTTAATCGGTTTGGTATTTTTTAAGTTTGCTTAAAAATTGTAATTTATAACGCTTTTCACTCACTTCATTTTTTTAAATTTGGAATTTTCTGTCGACAGTTCTTAGAAAGCAGTTGCATCTTGTAAGTAAATACCATGCCATGCTTCAAAGTGTTAGACCCCTCAGTTTTGCAAAAAACGCAAATTAGAACATGTTTTGCTTTTGCAACCCTCATATGGTAGTGACAGCAACATAAAATATAACCTATGTTATAGCAGGGTCTGTCACCATTGATTTGCAACCATTATTTTTGAAATAGCTTTGGTATTACCTGAGATCGAGTAGAAATCGCAATTTAGAACGTTTTTGGGACGCTTTTCGCGCATTTTCACCCCTTTTTAAATTTCCAATTTTTTCGAAACTGTTCTTAAAGATCATTTATATCTATATAATATGTACTTGTACCTTGCCTAACTTTAAGTTTCTAGCCCCTACCGATCAAAAAAATCCAAATTTAGAACGCTTTATTGCTCCTGCAACGTTTTGGTGATAGTGATACCGACATAAAATAGCGTCTATGCTAGAGCAGAGGCTGTCAGCATCAATTTCCTACCATTACGTTTGAAATCAGATTCATTCTTCCTGAGATATTGCCGATAAATTGGCATTTAGAACGTTTTTAGAACGCTTTTCGCTCATTTTTCTCCTGCATCTCCTCTGGGGTAGTGGAAACAGATATAAAATATAGCCTATCTTGGAGCAAGATCCGTCACCATCATATTTACACCATTATATTTGAAATCGGTTCAGTACTTCCTGAGATTGCATAGAAATCGCAATTTAGAAAGTTTTTTACAACGCTTTTTGCGCATTTTGACCCCCTTTTAATTTCACGATTCTAGGCTCTTCCGTAATGCAAAAGCCGCAATTTAGAACGTTTTTCTCCTGCACCCCCTTTGTGGTAGTGGCACCGACATAAAACATCGCCTATGTTGGAGCAAGGGTTGTCACCATCATTTTTGACGCCATTATTTTTTAGATTGGTTTAGTATTACCCGAGATTGTGTAGAAACCACCAATAGAACGTTTTTTAGAACGCTTTTCGCGCATTTTCACCCCTTTTAAATTTCGAATTGTTTAAGAACAGTTCTTAGAAATCCTTTATATCTAATAAGTAGCTAATATTTCAAATTTCATATTTCTAGGCCCTTCGGTAACGCAAAAATCGCATTTTTAGAACGTTTTTTGCTCCTGCACCCCCTTTCGGGTAGTGGCACCGACATAAAACATAGCCTATGTTGGAGCAAGGGTTGTCACCGTCATTTTGACACCATTTTTTTTATATCGGTTTGGTATTTCCTGAGATTGTGTAGAAACCACAATTTAGAACGTTTTTTAGAACGATTTTCGCGCATTTTCACCCCTTTCAAATTTCGAATTGTTTAAGAACTGTTCTTAGAAATCCTTTATATCTAATAAGTAGCTAATATTTCAAATTTCATATTTCAAGGCCCTTCAGTAACACATAAATCGCATTTTTAGAACGTTTTTTGCTCCTGCACCCCCTTTGGGGTAGTGACACCGACATAAAACATAACCTGTCTTGGAGCAAGCATTGTCACCATCATTTTGACACCAATATTTTTTAAATAGGTTTAGTATTGCCTGAGATTGTGTAGAAACTACCATTTAGAACGTTTTTTAGAACGCTTTTTGTGCATTTTCACCCCTTTCAAATTTCGAATTGTTTAAGAACTGTTCTTAGAAATCCTTTATATCTAATAAGTAGCTAATATTTCAAATTTCATATTTCAAGGCCCTTCAGTAACACATAAATCGCATTTTTAGAACGTTTTTTGCTCCTGCACACCCTTTGGGGTAGTGACACCGACATAAAACATAACCTGTCTTGGAGCAAGCATTGTCACCATCATTTTGACACCAATATTTTTTAAATCGGTTTGGTATTTCCTGAGATTGTGTAGAAACTACCATTTAGAACGATTTTTAGAACGCTTTTTGTGCATTTTCACCCCTTTCAAATTTCGAATTGTTTAAGAACTGTTCTTAGAAATCCTTTATATCTAATAAGTAGCTAATATTTCAAATTTCATATTTCAAGGCCCTTCAGTAACACATAAATCGCATTTTTAGAACGTTTTTTGCTCCTGCACCCCCTTTGGGGTAGTGACACCGATATAAAACATAACCTGTCTTGGAGCAAGCATTGTCACCATCATTTTGACACCAATATTTTTTAAATCGGTTTGGTATTTCCTGAGATTGTATAGAAACTACCATTTAGAACGTTTTTTAGAACGCTTTTTGTGCATTTTCACCCCTTTTAAATTTCGAATTATTTAAGAACTGTTCTTAGACATCATTTATATCTTATAATTAACTAATATTTAAAATTTCATATTTCTAGGCCCTTCAGTAACGCTAAAATCGCATTTTTAGAACGTTTTTTGCTCCTACACACCCTTTGGGGTAGTGGCACCGACATAAGATATAGCCTATGTTCTAAGTTGGACTAACACCATCATTTTGATACCATTACTTTTGGAATCGGTTTGGTAGTTCCAGAGCTTATCTCCGAGAAATAAACAATTTTTTCCTCTTTATAATAGGAGTATAGATTCTTTGCTTACATATTAGTATATTAATTTTGCATCGATCAACACGTTTTTCAGTTTAAAACAGGGTTCCGTCATAGGCAGGTTCCTTTTCACACGTTTTACTATATTTTAATTTAGCTATATTTTAATAAGCGTAGAAATCTTCTATTTTTTTAAAAAGAATAAATTTTAATGTTTTAGTGTAGAATAATGACGATTTAAAAATGTATGCATTTTTTGCAAAAATTTTTGGGCCAGTCCTAATTTAACTGACCTTTGAATGGACCAGGCCACGCTAAGACAATGATTTTCATACGGGCTGGGTCAAAACTAGGACTGAAAATTTTGGGCCGTAAAGACTAGGAATAAAAGCAGTCCCGGCTCTGTACAAAACAAAATAAGTTATGCCCAGCCGACCCGAGCCTTCAGAAAAATGTATGGCCCGGGCCCGGACTGAGTGTCGTGAATGAAAATCGGCCCGAGCCCGACCCGTGCAGATCTCTAAGTTGAGTGCTACAAAATCTATATCTGATGAGGTTGTCATCGACGAAATAGTGAAGCAATAAAACAATTTTTTGCCTATTTTCCTGTTGAAGTCAGTCAAATAATTATGTTTTTACTGGATGCGTTCGTAATTATATAAATACATGGGATCTATATACTCGTCGTCTGGTCCGTCCGTCTGTCTGTCCGATTATAACAGCGCAAAAACTACTCAACCGAATGGTTTGAAATTAATAATATTAATTATTTAATCGTTGCAGAATTTTGTCTTTTCATATTTTATGAAAATTTAATCTAAACTTAAAAATATATTAATAAAAGTTTTCTTCATTTCATTAAATCTTATCATACGTAATTAATTCAATAATATCTCATGATAGGTCATGATTCTAGATTGCCATGGGGATTACGTCCTATTTAAGATGGAATCCTATTATTTCCTTATTACTGAATTTAATATATATAATCGTGATAAATTTTGTATTCGTGTATTTTTGCATAAGAGTGCAACAGCTATTGCCCCAAGATCTGAATATTTATAAAACTAGTTATAGTAAGAACGCACCTCATTTGCCACGTTAGATGCACAATTTCCGACTTGTTATTTTAAAATTTGCATTTGTTGAACTTATTTTTGCAAAATTTAAAAAAGCCGAAAAAGAGAAAAAATGCCGTTTGTGTACATTTCCTATATCAATTTTTGTACAAAAAATAAACAAGAAAGAAAAATCATGCATTAAGCATAGATTATGAAACACTTTCCAACACTTCCTGAAATCTTTAACAAAACTTCGTCATTTTGGAAAATAAGATAATTAAGTAAACATTAAAAAAAAAAAAAAAAATAAAATAAAATATTTTAAAATCTGATTTTCAGTAGTTACCTTCCATAACCAAATATGTATTCCAATTCTTTTGAACAACCCTGATTTTAATCTGTAGGCTGATATATATACTATATAATGGGAAAATTTAGTTTAGCAAGAAAACGCATAACAGGGTGAAATTTCTCTATCAGCAATTTATGCTAATAGATGGAGACATGCTTGAATACTTTTGTTCACACCTGTAGTTTACCTAGTACCTTTATTACACACCACTATTTAGCTAAAATTTAATTCAAACTAAATCACTCGTAGAACTACTGAAATCACAATTGCAGAATTTATCATCTATAGACGGCCTTGTATCAAATTATTTGCGTGGCCCTGGTGTATCATTTTATCTATATTCTACAAACATTTCTTAGTAAACTAAATGCAGTTCAGTGTAAAAACGCATAACACATTTAAAACCACCTTTAAGCAATTTACGCTCATACTCAGTAACCTTTACGAATTATTTTGCGTAGCCCTGTATATCAACTATAGCATTTATACACACCATATATGCATAAATACAGTGAAACTTAAAAGCGCATATCATAATTAAAAATGCATTTCCTGCCATCATCGCTAATATACAGCACTTCGGATAGAATATGGTTGTCTGGAATCTTTTGTGTGTCCTTGTAAATGCTATGCACATGAACAATCATGAAATAACTTACAGTAAGCCTCACCGTATAGCGCAAAGTTAGCACTCGCCACTCGCCACTCGCCAATCGTCGAGTAACACTTAAGACGTGGCGATTAACTTTAATGTCCTCACGCGCCAAACTCAATGGGCACCACTCGCCAAACGCGATGGTTGTAAGATCGATGCCAGGGAGGAAAGGGGTGAAATTCGTTCGGAATTTACGTCGTCGAGGTCGGCGATTCTCCCGAACGTAAGAAAAGAAAGTAGCAGGGATGATTCCGTCTCGAATTTTCCGAAAATTTAAGGCATTCGGTTCCGAAAATTAAAAAAAAATTCGGTCATCAGTCCGAAAATTCGGACATAAAAATATCGCTAATTTCGATATGGTCGCCGAAAAAAGTCAATTTCGTCAATAGTTCGCAGAAAAAAATCACCAATTCCGTCAAAGAATCGCGAAAAAACGTGAATTTCGCCCAAGAACCACGTAAAAAACGCGAATTTCGTCAAAAAAAAAAAAAAAAAACGCAAATCGCGCAAACGTCAACGCAACGTCAAGCGCAAACGTCAAGAATCGCGAAAAAAAAATCACAAAATTCTTCCAAGTTAAAACGCAAATTTCGTGAAAGAGTCGCGGAAAATACGCAAATTTCGTGAAAAGATCGCGAAAAAACGCGCAACTTTCGTGAAAAGATCGCGAAAAAACGCGCAACTTTCGTCAAAAGATCGCGGAAAAACGTAAATTTCGCGAAAAGATTGCGGAAAAAAACGCAAATTTCGTCAAAGGACCGCGGAAAAAACGCAAATTTCGTCAAAAGATCACCTAAAAACGCAAATTTTGTCCAAAAATCTCGAAAAAAAAAATGAAAATTTTTTTTAAAGAATGGCGAAAAAAAACGCACAAATTTCGTCAAAACATTACGAAAAAACGCAGATTTCGTGAAAAGATCGGGGGAAAAACGCAGATTTTGTCAAAAGATCACGAAAAAACGCAGATTTTGTCAAAAGATCACGAAAAACCCCGCAGATTTTGCCAAAAGATCGCAAAAACGTGAATTTCGTCAAAAGATCGCGAAAACCCCCCGCTAAATTCGTTAAATGGTCGCAGAAAAATGCATATTAGTTAGTGCCGGGGGGAGGGGGTTCCCCCATCTGCTGTAACCTTTGTGAAACTTTCCTGCGAATTTATTTCATTGCAATTAATAGTAAAAATAAAATATTCAAGATTTTATTAAAATAATTCTTAAAATATATTTCAATTTTCTTGTCTCTTTTATACATTGCATTAAGTATGTCTAAATATCTTCAAATTATGTGTTTGACTTTTATTTGGAAAGCAATAATTTCTTGGTTATGTTTTTCTGTTAGATGTTAATGCCAGTATCTTTTTCAGTTGAGTGTAATCATATCGAATGGTAAGTAAAATATATTAGTAAATTACAATGTTGATATTTCGAAAA
This sequence comes from Maratus speciosus, assembly GCA_963932465.1. Lineage (NCBI taxonomy): Eukaryota > Metazoa > Arthropoda > Arachnida > Araneae > Salticidae > Maratus > Maratus speciosus. Next base: position 123,113,158 of record OZ010786.1, read on the forward strand.
AACACAAATTTGTATGGAGCGGACATAACTTTGTCACTGGCCACTGGTTAAAAAAAATTGCCCAGTGAAAAAAAAATCAGCGTACTGGCCAGTGGCCAAAAATGACCAAAAATTTTGACCTATACCTCATCGACGTATATCAGTTTCATTATGATATGAAATTGCGAAATTAAAATAAGCCGTAAACAATTTCCCTCTATACCATTATACACTGCTCAAAACAATTAAAGAATATTTGAAGTTTTATATAAAATAAAGATATAAACGAAATTTTTTTTGCCGAAAATAGAAGAAGAGAATCACAAATGCAAATTTTTCTGGTTTTCAAACTGTGGAGTATGCAAATTTTGAGTTCGACGTCAAAAACGTCGCTTCAGCGGCAGCGAATGAAATTTGACTTTCAACTGGATAAAAGAGAATGAAGACAAGGATGATCGGCATTCAGTGATTGCTTTGTTTCGATGAGTACGATGTCTCAGCGAAGTCATTTGACAGATTCAGAAGCTTTGAGAATTGTTGGTAGGTTAGAAGGGGGCCAAACTCAAGCCGAAGTAGCGCAAGCCATTGGAGTGTCACAAAGTGTCATTTCCAGGATCTGGAACCGTTTTTTGGAGAGTGGATGTGCAGGCCGAAGACCAGGGCAAGGTCGTAGACAGGCAACAACGCCCAATGAAGATCGGTATTTAGCGTTAACAGCTCGGAGACACCGAACCATGAACGCTACTCTTCTCCAACAACACCTTCGCTCGGCTACAGACACCACGATTTCAACTCAGACTGTCCGAAACCGGCTCCATGCTGTAGGTCTGTATGCTCGCCGACCGATGGTATGTGTTAGATTAACATCAAGGCATCGTCGCGACCGCAGGGAGTGGGCAACCGAGCATGTCAACTGGAGGAGAAATGAATGGAGCAATATTCTGTTTTCTGACGAGTCCCGTTTTTCTGTGCATCCGGATAATAGGCGTATTTTCATCTGGAGGGACCGTGGCAGTAGGAATAATCCTGCGTTCGTGCACGAAAGTGTCAAATTTGGCGGTGGAGGAGTGTTGGTGTATGGTGGCATCTCCATTGACGGGCGCACTGACCTCTACATGATTCGAGATGGAGCTCTGACTGGTCGCCGATATAGGGATGAGATCCTCAGACCTATTGTAGTCCCTTACGCTGCAGCAATCGGAGATAACTTCATTTTAATGGACGATAACTGCAGGCCACATCGTGCAAACCTGGTGGAGGATTTCCTTTTCGAAGAAGGAATCGTTCGAATGGAATGGCCAGCGTGTTCTCCAGACATGAATCCAATCGAGCACGTTTGGGACGCTCTAGGAAGACGAGGTTCTGGCCGCCAACAACCCCCACAAACTCTCCAAGAACTGGAAAGAGCTCTTCTGGAAGAGTGGGGCAGAATACCCCAACTCGTCATTAATAGCCTCATTGAGTCCATGCCTCAAAAGTGTTCAACGTTGCTGGCCGCCCGTGGAAACCATACCCCCTACTGAAAATGATTTTCTTTGAAGAAAACACCTTTTCTTATTCTTTTTTTCTCATATGCACAAATTGTGTTTTTTTCCTTTAGTACACAAATGCGCAATAAAATGCATTTTTTTCTGCCAAACATGTGTAATTTATTCTCATATAACCTACTATGTCTGTCGACCATGTATCAATCAGCTAAACAGTTTACCAGATACAAAATCCACCTAAAACTGCAATATCCTTTAATTGTTTTGAGCAGTGTATAATGGAATTCTTTTGTATGGCCCTGTAAATGAATAACTATCCGTTGAACCGCATATTCTACAGAATGCAAATTTTAGTGCACATCGTAAATGCATATCAATTTTATTATGTTTGAAAGAGTGTAACATTTTAAAAATTCATTTGAAACGATTTTTTTCTCATTGGCCGTAATGTAACGGAATACTTTTGATTGCCCTGTAAATAAACTAAAAATGCTACAAACTTCATTTGAAATAGGGTTCGTGCTAGGGTAAACGTCAATAACCGAGTATATTTACGAGAGTTAGAGCGCGGACACAGTGATGTAGCTAGAATTGGTGACACCCGGGGCGGATGTAAATGGTGTCACCCCCCCCCCCCCTTTCGTCATATTTTTTCAATCACAATTCTACGTTATTAGAAATAAAATTTTAACCTTTTTTTGGGAACTTTTAAGAACTTTATATTAACAAAGTAATAATATTTTCAATAATAATAATTATAATAAGAAAAGAAATATTTTACTATTTTTGGATGCTCTATACTTTAGTCAATCTATTCGAAAGTATCCTTCGATAAAACGTATAAATGAAATTAAGAATTAATTTATATTGTATAAGTAAATATTTTAACATTTGAATATAATGGAATAAAATGCGATTTAAAATTCAAAACGTTTAAATAAAATAAAATAGTCGGATTTGCCAATTCCAAAACTTTCTTCTTTCTCATACCTGTTAATACTACAAAATTCAGTATTACAATGCTAAAATTAAATGAAAATCGATGCCCATCTGAAGATTCTAAAGGTGTAGGTTCGTAGAATTATGTGCATTTAAAAAGGAGATCGCATATTTCAAACAAATCATTGCATTTTGGCACCTCCACCCTCCTCTTAGATGTCTGCAACCAAAATTCATAGCCAAACAGCATAAAAGCGACACCTGTTGGACAGTATACATCCAAGCCTGATAAGTATCTATTTATTTGAAAGTGTAACAGAATATGAAGTTTGATTAAATTCTGTGCATTTGCTTTTGAGATACAGCTATCGCGAAAATCATTAAAAATGCAGCATAGCAGAGTAACCTGTTGGACGATTTACAACAAAACTTAAAGAGCACCAATTTATTGAAGTTATCCATGCATTAATTTTTGAAATAGAGCTATTGTGGAAATCATGAAAGTGCAGCATAGAAGCACCAGCTGTTGGGCTATTTACACCAAAAACTAATTAGCACCAATTTATTTCAAGGTATAACTCAATCTAAAGTTCAATTAAATTTTGTGCATTACTTCCTGAGACAGAACGCCCACAAAATTTATGTCACATACAGACATTTTTAAAAAACAGTTAAATCGTGTTCTCTAAAACGTATAAATCCGTCGAAAACCGGTAGTCGAATTTTTTCATAAATCCAATACTTTCTTCTTGAAAAGATAGAAGAGAGTAAAAATGCACACATATGAAAGGCTCTTTACTTTATATTTCATTTTTACTTTCTCCAATCTTTACAAAACGAAGATATTGGATTCGTGAAAATTTCGACTTACGGATTTCAATGGATTTATACTTTTTAGAAGGTCCTAAACACGATTTGATGTTCTTTTAAAAAATTTCTGCCTGTTTGTGACAGAAATTTTGTGAATACTCTATCACAAGAACTAATGCACGGAATTTCACAAAACTTTAGATTCAGTTAGACCTTGATATAAACTGGCGCTGATTAATTTTTGGTGTATATCGTCCAACAGGTGCTGCTATGCTGCATTTTTCACAATTTCCGTTATAGGTGTATCTCAAGACCTAATGTAGGGGCTGTGCATATATAACGATATCATTTTAGGGGGGAGGGGGAGTCTGGCAAATGATATCGTTAGATATCTCTAGAGGGAGGGGGGGGGGGTTCGTCTTTTGATATCGTTATCATTTTTGATCCAACCAAAATTTTCTCTTTTTATTTATAACTTGGCCTTTACATAAAAATAGAATGTTATCATTTTAGTATGTTATCTATTTTTATGAAAATACAAAGTTATTATTAAAATCATTAAATGATTATAAAATTATTTAATTCCAAATTTCCTATTTCTTCTGTCATATGTGTATGCATATATAATTCGCTGTTCGAGAAACCATATGCGAAGTATGTTTCAAATGATACCTGTGTTTACTAGTAAGTAAAAGAGAAAGAATGTTGTCTCCACCTGTTTTGATGATAAGAAGTTCTGTCCCCCCCCCCTCCCCGTGCGGGGCAAGTGCAAGAAATCAATATTACTGTTGAATGTATTATGCTATGAATGTAAAAGCTATTATAAAATACTTTTAAATAGTAACTTATTCTTTTAAGTGTTATTTGATAAAAAGTTATTTCATATATAAAGTGATATTTAGAGTTCTGTTCATTTGAATCAATGAAGTATGCGAAAAATAAATGTAACCATATGTGTATATCACTCCAAGAAAAAGAAAAAAAATTAAAAAAATGAAAAGAATTTTTAGACGTTGATAACGATATCATTAAGGGGGGGGGGGGGGGGGGGTTCAAGGGATGATAACGTATGATATCGTAAGGGGGCGAGGGGGTCTAAAATTACCAAAAAAGTGATAACGTTATATATGCACACATGCACAGCCCCGTACGGATGTTTATAAAACTTCAGATTCAGTAAGTCCTTGATATGAATTGGTGCTGATTATGTTTCGGTGTAAATCGCCCGACAGGTGGAGCTACTATGCTGCATTTTACACGATTTCCGTAATAGCTCTGTCTCTATAACTAATGCGCGAATTTCTATCTAACTTCAGATTCAGTTAAGACTTTGACACAAGTTATTGTTGATTAGATTTATGTGCCAATCGCCCGATAGCCGGCACTGCTGTGCTGGATTTTTCACGATTTCTGCAATAGTTCTATTTCAAAAACTAATGCACGGATTTTCACCAAGCTTCAGATTCAGTTAGACGTTGTCACTGATTAGCTTTTTGTGCAAACAACCAACAGGTGGCGCTGCTATGCTGCATTTTGCATGATGTACGCGATTTTAGCGATACTCATAGCTCAAGAACTAATGCACGGAATTTCATATCATTAGAACCCGCATGATGGGCATAGACTGTCATTTAATTCTGGCACTGTGCTAGCAGTAGGGGAAAAGTGGGCTTCCGGTCCCGGGAGGAGGTTTGGTGGTGGCGGGTGGAGGAATGAGGAGGAGGGAGGAGGAGGTTGAGGAGGAATGAGGAGGTGGTGGAATGAGAAGGTGGAGGAGGAGGTGTTCTTTCGAGAGCGTCTTGTAAGATTAGGGGGTAAAAGGGGGATAAATTTTTTTTTGGTGAGATAAGGAATTTGAGTAAAAGTGGGAATTTTCGAGAGATTGAATTTTTTTAACATGTTATAGTATGAGGGGTATTTTTCGATCGATTAACTAATTAGTAATTAAAAATTTAATGAGGAAATATTTAATGAAGCGACTTAGAATTTTTCGAGAGTTATTATTAGTCAACTATAGTATAGTACAAGGTTTTAATGAATAATTAAAATTCATTTAAAAAGTAATTAAAAATAATTAATAAGAAAAATCAATTTAGAAATTTTAACGAGGGGACTTAGAATTTTTTGACTTTGAAATTTATTTTTTTACTTAAGTGTAGTATGCAGTCGAATTTTAAGAATAATTAAACATATTCATTCATTAAAAATAGTAATTAAAATGATAATTAAAAAATTTCTATTTCAAATAAAACTATCTCATGACACTCAATTCATTAACAAAATTAAATGAAGCTCTCGAAAATTTTCTGAAGTTTCTTCATTGAGTTATTTTCTCATTCAAATTTTTTAATTATCATTTTAATTACTATTTTTAATGAATTATTCTTAAATTTTAAATTCGAATTATTCGAGAATAATTCGAATAAGAATAATTCGAATTAAGTCGAATTATTCTTAAAATTCGACTGCATACTACACTTAAGCAAAAAAATAAATTTCAAACTCAAAAAAATTCTAAGTCCCCTCGTTAAAATTTCTAAATTAATTTTTCTTATTAATTATTTTTAATTACTTTTTAAATGAATTTTAATTATTCATTAAAACCTTGTACTATACTACAGTTGACTAATAATAACTCTCGAAAAATTCTAAGTAGCTTCATTAAATATTTCCTCATTAAATTTTTAATTGCTATTTTTAATTACTAATTAGTTAATCGATCGAAAAATACCTCTCATACTATAACATGTTAAACAAATTCAATCTCTCGAAAATTCCCACTTTTACTCAAAAAAATCCTTATCTCACCAAAAAAACTGTTACCCCCCTTTTACCCCTACTCTTACAAGACGCTCTCTAAAGAACACCTCCTCCTCCACCTCCTCATTCCAAAACCTCCTCCTCCCTCATTCCTCCACCCGCCACCACCAAACCTCCTCCCGGGGCCGGAAGCCCACTTTTCCCCTACTGCTAGCGAATTTTGAAGTATTAACATACATGGGATAGACGAAAATTTTGGGATTGGCACAGGCAACGAATTTATTAATGTGTCTATAATAAAACCGTTAGGAGTTCCAGAATATTTAAACGACATTCGTTTATGCTGAGTTTTCCCTTTCTAAAAGCAATTTCTTTTCTAATAAGAACTAAATAAAAATATTTTGAAGATAAATGTTATAGCTAACATCGTTTAAATTGGGTATTTATATTTTCTCTCAATCGAAATCTTGTACGCATAATGCATAATTTTATTTTTATTCAACATCAAAAGGCGATAACTAGCCAAATAAGGTAATCCTAAATCAAAGCGCTTTGTCAAAAAGTTCTCTTCCCATTCCTCTCTTCGCTAAATGCTGAAATACTCTTTTCTGACCACACGTGACTCATACGTCACAACCGTCTTCTCCTGATGGTTGAATACCACAACGTTTGTGAACATGTGGTCTAGTAGTTTACAACCTAAAGTATATGCTTTCTTGGTATTCAAGGGTGCAATCACAGACCAGAAAGTATAGATTATTTTGTATTTTAGTACAGATTATATTGACTGTGGGTGCAATTAGAGCCTCTAGAGTTTACGGGCCGGAGCATCACACCATATTTAGGTACACTTTGGGTACACGCCTGCTTCTTGGCGACTTCAAGAAATTTTTTTATCACATATTATTTAAACTAAGTCGATGTATGCACAAAAAGAAAAGTTCTTCTATTATTAAAGGTCGTACGGTCCTTGAAAATCTTTACATTTTTCAAAAATAATTTTTCGTCCTTAAAGTCAGTCCTTTTTATACAAATTCTGCAAAAAGTCCTTAATTTCAAACTCTTATTTCTTAATCAGATGTGAAACTCTTCTGCATTTCAGTGAATTTCCGATTAAAAAAAAAAAATTCAACTAAATTCCTCTCTTTTCGAAATTTTCTTCGCCCCCTTTTGCTTCCCCTCCCGCCCCTCAAAAGTACTCAAAGTATAAAAATCCTTATTTTTTTTAAAAACTTTTCTACTCTATTTATTATTTTATTGTAACAATATGATCATACAAATTTCGTTAAAATTTAATCTAAATTCCTCTATCCCAAAATTTTGCTTCCCTCTCTACCCCCCTCCTCACAATACCCAGTATAGTTTGAAATTTTTAAAACTGTAATTTTTTAAAACTTTGTTTTTGCTATATCTGTCATTTTATTAAAACAATAAATAAATAACCAATCATATATTTTTTTCCTCCCTCCCCACCGAAATTCACGTTTTCTCCCCCCCCCCCCTTGATACCAAGCACACAAAATTTAAAGTCTTTAAATATCTTTTTTTTTGTTGTTGTTCTATGTGTAAATGTTTAGTAAAGTAAATAAATAGCAAGTCATCTAATAATCTCTTCCCCACCTTTGAAAAAAAAAAAACCTTCTTCCCCTTTGCCCCTCTCCCTGTTCATAAAGTTTAAAATCTTTAAAAATATTATTTTTTTCTGCTGTTTGTTCCTTTATTGTAATAATGAGTAATTAATCATCAAAAATCCTCCCTCTATCTGATATGGCCGCTTTCCCTTTAGCCCCCCCCCCCCTTATTCCTAGTACAAAATTTTAAATCTTTAAAGTGTTTAATTTTGAATATATTTCTCTGTATAATTTTAAATCTTTAGTAACAATAGTTAATAAGTCATCTAATGAACTTACTACCCACCCATAAAATTCTGTTTCTCCCTTAATTCCCACCCCCCTACTCACAAAATTAAAAATCTTCAAATGTTTTTAATTTTTAAAACTTTCTTTGCTCTATTTATTACATTATTGTAACAATAACAATAAATAATCATTTAACATCCTCCCACCACCTGAAATTACCTCTCCCCCGGTTTTTCCTACCATGCAAAACTTAGTCTTCAAAACTGTAATTTTTCTTTCTGCCCCATTTGTGAGTCGATAAATAACTAATCACCCTCCCCCTCTCCCCACAAAAATAAATAAATAAAATTACCCTTTCCCCTTCTTCCTAAACTTACAAAGTTTAAAATCTTTTAAAACTTTAAGATTTTTCTCCGACACCAGTGTTTTCAATGTGTAAAACACTGGTGTCGGATAAAAGACATTTCGGGCAAAGACATCAGGTTTTTCTAATTTTATTATTATTATTTTGGGTAATTGGTAGAGATGCGACACCGCGAAAACGAAAAACCGGTCGCCACGTGACCACAATTGCCCATAACTCGATAAATAATTTATTTATTAAAAAATAGAAATCTCATTTTGATTCAAAATCCCTCCAGTAACCAGAGCTGCTAGTTTTATGTCTTTACGTTTAAAAATGATTAAGAAAATGTGTCATAAAGTTATTTTGGGTAACTGGTAGAGCTCTTAAACTCAAATTCCTGAACATCAACAAGATTGCAGATTATTTGATGAACAAGTATTTACATGTTGCGTACTTTAAGCTGTTGAGTGGAATTTGCCATTTATATATCTTCTTTTTACATTAATTCACAGTTTATATTAATCAGGGTTCATACAGAGTTGGGAAGAAAAAATCCAAGGAATACCCAAAAAATCCAAGGAGTCCAAAAAATTTTAAGGATTTGCCATTTTATTTTGTTGTCGATGTTTTTATTTGCTGCACCGTTATGTGGTATGCACACTCCAATTTTTAATGCGTAATTTGGAGAAAAGAACATTTCAAAAACAAATTTTACTCTATCAGAATTTAATTGTTATTGCTAAAATTGCACAGTATTCACAATATATTGCTTATTGATTTCATAAGTTTAAATACAAAATTGACTATCTACTTTTTTATGCAGTGACTAATGGTCATGTCACAGGGGTGATTTTGAGTAAAAAAAATTTCTGAAATTCACAGAAAATCTTCTGAAAAGTTACACCAGGGGGGGGGGGGAAATCCACTTCCTACACTAGCTATACGTTTTCTCCGTGACTCTTTGACGAAATTCGTGTTTTTTCGCGAGCTTTTGACGAAATTTGTGCGGGTTTTTTCGCGCTCTTTTGACGAAATTTGTGGTTTTTTTCGCGATTTTTTGACGAAATTTGTGGGTTTTTACGCGCTTTTTTGACGAAATTTGTGGGGTTTTTCGCGATCTTTTGACGAAATTTGCCGTTTACTCGCGATCTTTTGACGAAATTTTTAGGTTTTCGCGATCTTCCGACGAGACTTGTGGGTTTTTTCGCGATCTTTTGACGAAATTTGTGGGTTTTTTCGCGATCTTTTAACGAAATTTGTAGGTTTTTTCGCGATCTTTTGACGAAATTTGCATTTTCTCGCGATTCTTTGACGAAATTTGCGTTTTCCCCGCGATCCTTTGACGAAATTGGCGATTTTTCTGCAAACAATTGAGAAAATTTATTTTTTTCGCGACCATATGTCCGAATTTTTGCATTGGTGACGGAAATGAATGCCTTACGGAATGAAATTTTCGGAAGTTTCGGAATTCGGGACTAGAATCACCCCTAGATCATATAAATAGAGATGTCAAACCCCAAACACTTAATATGTATATCACATACATGATACATCTTAAAGAAAATTTTAAAAGGCAAAAGAAAAGAATGCTAAATGCAACATACAAGAAAAAATATAACAAGTTTTGAATTTATTCTTTTAGAATAGCGGTAATCGCTTTCTTTGAAGGTGAAATTTTGACGAATTCGCATTGTTTTCGCGATCTTATAATGAAATTCGCGTTTTTTTTTTTGCGATCTTCTGGGGGAAATTCACGTTTCTTTCGCGATCTTCTGGGAGAAATTCGCGTTTTTTCTTGCGACCTTCTGGGTAATTCGCTTTTTTTCGCGATCTTTTAATGGAATTCGCGTTTTATTTCGATTGTTTAACGAATCCAAGTTTCTTTCGCGATCTTTTGATGGATACCGCGTATTTCTCGTGATCCTTTGACGAAATTTGCGTATTTTTCGCGATCCTTATACAAAATTCGGGTGTTTTTGTGAGCCTTTGAGGAAATTCGTGTGTTATTCGCGATCTTTTGAGAAATTCACGTGTTTTTCGCGATCTTTTAATGGAAACCGTGTTTTTTCGCGATCCTTTGAGGAAATTCGCGTGTTTTTCGCGATCTTTTGAGGAAATTCGCGTGTTTTCGCGCTTTTTTTTAGGAAATTCGCGTTTTATGCGATCTTTTGAGGAAAACTGCTTTTTTTCTCGATCTGTAACGAAATTCGCGTTTTTTCGTCATCCTTTGCGTTATTAATTTTTATTTATTAAATTAGCGTTTTTCGCTGTGTTTAAGAAATTACAGTCTTTTTAAGAAATCCGAGTTTTACCGCGATCTGTTGGAGAAATTCGCGTTTTTTCACGATCCTTTGACAAAATTTACGAATTTTTTCCGCGATCGATTGACGAAATTTGACAGGTTTTTTTTTTTGGAACATATTTGCGAAAAACGCGATTTTTCCGAGATTCTTGGCTAAATGCAAACATCGATAAAATTTAAAATAAAGGTCGGCTAACAGTGTCGAAAAACGGTCTTTACCGACCTAATAATTGAAAAACGGACCTAGTGGGAGCCCTGCTATTTAGATTACCCTACCCAATCAATGTTGTGCTTCAGATGAATGACGTGCATAAAGGATTTACCGTGCGTTTTTCAATCACGATTTTTTTTTTCCTCGGCAACAATATCGCTTGCGTCCGAAGCCGCAATAGAATATAAGGAGTTTCTAAGTAGTGGTTTGCTTATCTAAGTAGTTCTAAGTACTACTTGGGAATGTTTTAATTTCTAAGGAGTTTCCAAGGAGTCTAAGGAGTCTGTGCGAACCCTGATTAATGATTGATTAATTTATGAAACCCTCCTAAAATATTTAAAAAATATATATAAGCAAATTATTCCGTATTATAATTTTCTGAATCTGTAAAGTAATAGTGATAATAATAATAAACTGTTTAACCTATTTATGAATTTTTTAGAGAATTAAAAAGGTTCAGAGAGACTTAAAATTATATAAGCATCCCTTAAATAAAAATAATTCTCATAAAATTCAGCTTCCCGATTTTCTCCTTCGGCTCAATAAACAGTTTGATATTTAAAACTGTAATTTAAATAAAATGTATCCTACATGTTTTATAGTAAAAATAAATCAAGTAATCTAACCCCCTCCCTCCCCCTGCAAACGAAAGTAAGAAAAATCTGTTCCTCTAAAACACATGAAGTTGAGAATTTTTTTTTTGTTCTATTTGTGACCTTGTAGTGACAAAAAATAAATAATTAATGGGATTAATAAGAAAATAAATAATTCAAAATCTCGTAAATATTGATTAATAACTCTAAGACCAGTATAAATAATCATTGTCTCTTATGTATATTTATACACTTGTGTAAATATTATAAACATAAATAATTAAATTTAAAAAGAATCGCAATCGTCAGTCATTTTTTACACGTTTTAATAGACTTTTAAATTTGGCGCTTTCATAAATCCCGCCATTTATCTCGACGACAGTTGATTATCCACTTTCTTCTTTTTTGTATTTTCTTCAAGAAATTTGAACATCCGGAATCCTTTTCTAGAATGGTTTGAACAATTTCATCGCAAAGCAACCTCCCATCATAAATTTCGTAACTAATTATAACGTGTAATTAATAAAAAATAACTGTCTAAATGTAGCACCGTTGTTCTGAGTTTACATAGAAGTGAATGGGCGCTGGGTACATATGGCAAACCCAAAGACACACCAATGGCGGATGCTTCAGCTCGTATCTCTAGTAGCCCTAGGTGCAATTTCTTTCTAAAAAAAGGGGAGCAAAAGAACTTAAGGAAACAATAGCACAGGAAATGACCATACTATTCCTAATTTACTCTTTGTCCTCCCACATAAGGAACCACATAGGCGACTCATGACTCATCCCATAGATTGCATAAGTCAATGCGGTGCCTATATGTAGAAGAAAATTCTTTCTTTTAAAGTTTTCTTTTGCTACCCACTCTTGGATTTAGGTAAGTTTTTGTTCCCTGGTGCATATATTATACAGACACCCCATTCTGTACAAAATTTCCGATTATCCAAGAAAAGAACCTTAACTCTGTTACGTGGTGCGCTATAAATTCTATTTTATTTCAGAATTCTTTTCCAAAATCAAAAAGATTATATATTTTTTTTGCAAATAAAGATTGGGTGTCACTCCTTAGTGTAGTGGTGCACAACCTTTTTAAGAGAAGGGCCACTTACAAAAATTTCTCAGTTCTGGAGGGCCACATCAGTAACACGGAGATAATTCTATTTTATTATAATTCTATTCTGTGGCCTATAATCACAAAAATATGGTTTCAGAGGGAGGGGGGGGGGGTAGTTTTACCCCTCTAGGTTCCCCTTCCCAGTCAACATATCCAATTTAAAAATACATACATAATTACGTCTGGATTACTTAATAATTAACACAATTTGCATAACTACAGACATACACACATTAAAATGTTATTAAAAACAATTAAAATATAGTTAAAAATATATATAAACGTTTCGGCTATTTTCATAGCCCTCATCAGTAAACGAAAAAACAGTTAAAATCACGGTCGAAGTAGGATAAAATAATCAGCAGGAACTTGGGTTGCTTCGTTGATTGGCGATTCAGCTAAAACAGTTCTCCAACCCTCAAGGAAGACACGGCTAAAATATACGGGGCAATGGAGGAAATTCCATCTCCGTTTTGATCACGTGATCAAGGTAAAAACTTCTAGCGTAAAAAAGGGAAAGCTCCGTAGACGTGTAATGTAAATACCCGCTAGCCAATGAAACAGTTCATGAGGCAAAGCAGTAGTATCTTCTCTTCTTATCAGTTAGAAGTTCCTTGGGTAAATTACCGGTATCACGTGACTTTTTTCAGCCTCGAACCCATATTTGGAATATCCTCCATTCGTGCACTCTCGATTTACATTGGTGAGAGACGCTCATTAAATGCTAGACTCAAGGAGCATAAAAATTCTTTTAATAAATGTACTCTGAATTCAAGATTGGTTGCACAGCGACATTTCTAATTCCACTAGACTTCTGTTTTAGAGTCCTTCAGAGCAGTTCTGATTGGTTGATTGGCACGCTCCAGATAAAGTGGCCAGACGCCCGAGCATCATTTGCACATATTCGAATATTTGTTTTCAGCTATTTCGTTTCTGATGCTACATAAGTTTGATTTAAATAAATTATTTTCCATTTTTAGATGATGAAACTGCTATTTTCTACTTGAAAGTATTCAAAAATACCTGTATAAAACAAACCTCTGTCATTTCCATACTAAAACTTTTTTTTTTCCAAATCTGTTAAGGTAAAGTTATAAAGACTGTTTCATAAATTTTAAATGTTATTTGTATTAAAAATTATAAAAAAATATATAATTTATATTAAAACGCATTTTCACTTATAAAACACCGCAGTTGCAGGTATAGAATTTGCATATCTACATCATGAAAAAATATAAAACCAGAAACTTTTTTTCTTTTTTTTGGGGGGGGGGGGGGGAGGGAGGGCGAAAACCTTCTAACTGTCCCCTGAATTTGCAACTGAATCCTCCTATACCTCCATGAAACATATTTAAAAATTCCATATTCAGTGGTAAAAAAAGAATACTTTTCAGGGTTATTTTTACTATCAGTGTTATAAGGTTTACAAAAATAAATACATCAAATATAACCTGGTTTTATATATATATTTTTTTCATGGTTTAGATATCCAAATTCCCCCTGCAATTGCAGCGTTTTATAAGTGACAATGCGTTTTTAATAGGAATTATATATATTTTTTATAACTTTTAATATAAATAACATTTAAAATTTATAAAACGGTCTTTAACTTAAAATGTTTGGAAAAAAAACAGTTTTAGTATAAAATGATGGAGGTTTCAAAAATGATCAAAATGTAGATGGAATATCCTCCATTGTGGAAGCCAATGGAGGATATTCCATTTTCGTTTTGATCACGTGGTCAAGGTAAAAACTTCTAGCGAGAAGAAGGGAAGGCCCCGTAGACGTGTAATATAAATCCCCGCTAGCCAATGAAAAAGTTCATGAGGAAAAGCAGTAGTATCTTCCTTTCTTATCGGTTATAAATTCTTTAGGTAAATTACTGGTATCATGTGACCTTTTTCAGCCTCGAACCCAGATTTGGAATATCCTCCATTGCCCCGTATATTTTAGCCGTGCCTTCCTTGAGGGTTGGAGAACTATTTTAGCTGAATCGACAATCAACGAAGCAACCCAAGTTCCTGCTGATTATTTTATCCTACTTAGACCGTGATTTTAACTGTTTTTTCGTTTACTGTGGCTCTTGCTGTTTTGTGATTCTGCTCGTTTACTGATGAGGGCTATGAAAATAGCCGAAACGTTTATATATATTTTTAACTATATTTTAATTGTTTTTAATAAAATTTTAATGTGTGTATGTCTGTAGTTATGTAAATTGTGCTAAATATCCAATTTAGTTGGCAAGGATATATCAACAGTTTACGTTTGTATATATAACAGAGATATAGCAAATATTATTTAGGAGGAGTGATAATATTCTTTGACATTATTCGGGGGATTAAATTTTGTTTATTTAAAAGTGCTAAAAAACAAACATAGGCATAAAGTGGCTAGTACCGAAAAAAAAAAAGTTAATTTTATGAACGAAGGGTGGAGGAGGAGCCGATCAACGAAATTTGCGGTTTTTCCGGACTCGATCAACGAAAATTTCGATTTTTCCGCACTTGATCGACAAAATTCGCATTTTTTCGAAGCCGGTCGACAAAACTCTCGATTTTTTTGCACCCGATCAACGAAATTTGCGATTTTTCTACCCCTAATTGGCAAAATTTGCGATTCTTAACTGACTGGTGAAATTTTCAATTTTTTTCCGCAGGAAATTGGCGAAATATTCTCGCAATAAACTGAGCAAACTCGCGATTTTTCCGCAGCCATCAACGAAATTTTCAATTTTTCCGCGCATCATCTAGAAAATTAGCGATTTTTTTGTGCTTGGTCAACGAAATTTGCGATTTTTCCGCGTCTGATCGACAAAATTCGCAATTTTATCGTGCCCGACCAACGAAATTCGCCATTTTTCGGAGCCCGATAGCAAACACGTGCGATTTTTCCGTACCCGATCGATGACATTTGCGATTTGTCCGCGTCTGATCGACGAAATTTACGATTTTTCCGCAGTCGTCCAACGAAATTGGCGATTCATAAGTGACTCTGACGAAATTTGCATTTTTTCCCGCGGCAAATTCACGAAATTCGCATTAAACAGATGAAACACGCGATTTTTCTGCAGCTCATCAACGAAATTTGAGATTTTCCCGCTCCTAATAGACAACGTTGGCGATTTTTTCTCGCGAATGACGAAGCTCACGATTTTTACGCAGCCAATCAACAAAATTTGCAATTTTTCCGCGCATAAATTCCGCGCATCATCAACAAAATTGACGATTTTTTCGTGTCTGATTAACGAAATTTACAATTTTTTCGCGCCCGATCGACAAAATTCGCGGTTTTTCCGTGCCCGACCAACGAAATTCGCAAATTTTTTTCGCGTCTCATCGACAAAATTCGCGATGTTTTCGCGCCTGTTCGACAAAATTCACGATTTTTTTGTGTCCGATGAACCAAATTCTCGATTTTTCCGAGCCTCATCTACAAAATTCACTATTTTTCCGAACCCGATCAACGAAATTTGCGATTCCCTTCTAACTGACGAAATTTTCAATTGTTCCCGCGGCAAATTGGCGAAATTCACGATTTTTTTCCTGCGCCGTATGGACAAAAATTGCAATTTTTTTCAAGTTATAAATTGTCGAAATTCGCGGGCCACACGTAAACCCATCGCGGGCCACAGGTTGTGCATCCCTACCTTAGAGGGTGACACTCGGGACGGACCGCCCCCTCCGCCCTCTTATTAGCTACGCCACTGCGCGGACAGACAAACAGAAGTCAATAACACTTTTCAACTTGTTTGGAAAGTGTTAAAAACGAACGCCACATTAAATTACTTGGTGGCCAGATAAAAAAAAAAAAAAAATTGGTCACCAGTGACGATCAAGTGACCGCATTTGTTAAGCCCTGCATATATCCATCCTGGCACAGTACTTTATGCAATTTTATTATTATTAAAACAAATGGATTAAGACACTATTGGAAAATCTTTGCGCTGCTATCAATACATAACATGTAAAACACAACGTAAGAAAATCACGTGTTTTTTCGCAATCTTTTGACGAAATTTGCGGGTTTTCCGGGATGTTTAGGCGAAATTTGCGGGTTTTCCGCTATCTTTTGGCGAAATTTGCGGTTTTTTCTGCTGCAGTATTACGCCACTGCATAACTATCAATTTCTTTTTCTTACCGCTAAAACTTACCAGTAAATTTTGCCTAATTCAATCGCCGAAATCTAAAAATTGTCAACAGGGGTGATCTGTTAAAAAAAAAAATTCTGAAATTCACAGCAAATTTTCTGAAAAATTACAGCAGAGGGAGAATCCACTCCCGACACTAACTATGCACTTTTTCCGCGATCTTTTGACGAAATTTGCGGTCTTTTTGCAATCTTTTGACGAAATTTTCGTGTTTTTCGCGATTTGTTGGCGAAATTTGAGATCTTTTGACAAAATTTGCGGTTTTTGCGCAATCTTTTGGCGAAATTTTCGTTTTTTTTAGATCTTTTAGAGAAATTTGCGTTTTATTCGCGATCTTTTGACGAAATTTGTGGCTTTTTTCGCCATTTTTTTTAACAAAGTTTGCGGTTTTTCGCAATATTCTTTGACGAAATTTGCGGTTTAACGCGATTCTTTGACGAAATTTGCGGTTTTTCGGAGACCATTTGTCGAAATTCGCGATATTTTTCATGTCCGAATTTTCGGATTGATGCCCAATTTTTTTTATTTTTCGGAACAGAATCACCCCTATTTAATTAGTCAACGATTAAAAATAGCAAAAATTTGTAGTAAATTTTAGAGCTAACAAAACCGTACAAATTGGCAGCTATGTGATTCAATTAGTGTCATGAATATTGCAGGTGTAGCCTCTTCTTTTTGCTCAAAGTATTAAATAGTTTTTTCAATCGAACTTATACCTCTGGAATGGATCCTTTCCTTCTGATGGACTGATGGCTTCCATTATTATGAAACAGCCATTATAAATGAAATGTTAGGTGAAGATGAAAGAGCAGCCGTAAAAAGTTAGAACTCCGATTTTCTGGTCAGAATGGGGGAAAAAATGGCCATAATAATAAAAAAAGAAATACGGCCATTTTTTTTCTCCATTCTGACCAGAAAATCAGAGTTCTAACTTTTACGACTGCTCTTTCATCTTCGCCTAACACTTCATTTATAAAATAAAATCTGCAAACAAAATCGAAAAAGTAATAAAGGGCAGATGTAGAGATCAATCTCAGCTATCCAATGCAAAAAGAACCATTTAAAAATAGTAAAATGCAATCGAGATATTTAAAAAAAATTCTTTCGTAGGATTAGCATTAGCGGGCGAGTCTTTCCAGGTGACTGAAGTAGCCCCTTAATGATTTTAATTTTTCTGAACTTGAAAGATAACATTTTTCTCCTGTATGGGTATTTTTGTGAAGACAATTTTGTTAGATTTATTTTATTTTGTGGATTTTTCGTGTGTATGTGTGTGAAAAATAAAGTTTTGTAATAGAAAAGAAATCACATGCGTAAAATCTTTGTTTTAAGTAATCACTATTTTATTCTTCCTTCAGTGAGTGCAGAAATGCTTCATTTAAATCAATCCAGATAATTTTAGCAATGTGTTATAATACTAAAAACAAAAAAAAAAAAAAAAAAAAAAAAAAAAACAATTATAATAAAGTAGCGTGATAAATATACAATGTATTATATACTTTTTAGTATAGGCAAAAACTCATTTTTTGTAATTGCAATACAAGTTTTAGACAGATCTGAAATAATTTATTTTGAAAAATCCATGCTTTAAAAAGGAGTTATTTTTTTTTATATCAATAAAAAGTTATTAGACTTTCAAGATGCCTCTTACTGATACAGAGTCCCGATTATCCGAGTCCCGCTTAACCGAGTTATTTTCTTCTAATGGACTGATGGCTTCCATTATTATGAAACAGCCATTATAAATGAAGTGTCAGGCGAAGATGAAAGAGCAGTCGTAAAAGTTAGGACTCCGATTTTCTGGTCAGAATGGGGAGAAAAAAATGGCTACATTTTTAGTATTATTTATTTTTTTAAATTATGGCCATCCCCCCCCCCCCCCAATTCTAACCAGAAAATCAGAGTTCTAACTTTTACTACTGCTCCTTCATCTTCGCCTAACACGCCGTTTATAAATACTGTTGCATAACAATAGAAGCCACCAGTCCATCAGAAGAAAATAACTCGGTTAAATCGGAAACTCGGTTAGGCGGGACTCTACTGTATCAGTAAGAGGCATCTTGAAAGTCTAATACCTTTTTAATGAAATAAAAAAAATAACTCCTTTTAAAGCATGGATTTTTCAAAATAGAATATTTGAGATCTGTCTAAAATTTGTATTACAATTACAAAAAAATGAGTTTTTGCCTATACTAAAAAGTATATAATACATTGTATATTTATCACGCTACTTTATTATAATTGTTTTTTAGTATAATAACACATTGCTAAAATTATCTGGATTGATTTAAATGAAGCATTTCTGCACTCATTGAAGGAAGAATAAAATAGTGATTACTTAACACTAGAACGCCCAGAAATTTTACTCAAGTTTTATAAAAATATTTCACCCCAGAATTTTTCTTTAAAATTATTTAACTGATTTATTTAACGTAATTCTACGTCTCTTAAATTGAACTTATTTTATGAAAAAAATTCTGGCTCCAATTGACATTTAATCATGTGGACGGAGTCGAATCGACTCCTTCCGGGCGTTCTAGTGTTAAAACAAAGATTTTATGTATGTGATTTCTTTTCTATTACAGAACTTTATTTTTCACACACATACACATGAAAAATCCACAAAATAAAATAAATCTAACAAAATTGTCTTCGCAAAAAATACCCATACAGGAAAAACATGTTATCTTTCAAGTCCAGAAAAATTAAAATCATTAAGGGGCTACTTCAGTCACCTGGAAAGACTTGCTCACTAATGCTAATCATACAGAAGAATTTTTAAAAGATATCTCGATTGCATTTTAATATTTTTAAATGATTCTTTTTGCATTGGATAGCTGAGATTGAACTCTACATCTGCTCTTTTTTACTTTTTCGATTTTGTTTGCAGATTTTTTTCAAGGGGATGCTTTTACTTTCGAAATCGGTTCCGAAAATAAAAGTGTCCTGATTAAAAATAATCTGCAAACAAAATCGAAAAAATAAAAAACGTCCTTTGTACAGATAAATCCCAGCTAGCCAATGTAAAAAGAATTGTTTAAATATACTGAAATACAAACGAGGTATCTTTAAAAATTTCTTCCATAGGATTAGCATTAGTGAGCGGGTCTTTTGATGCGACTGAAACAGCCTCTTAGTCTTAATACAGTGATTATGGTCAGACTATTTGTCTACATATGGGCAATTCCTTGTAACAAACAGTTATAGAGGCAAAAGGAGGCTTTACCTTATTTGAAAAAATATTATGTAATTCAAAGATGGCTACAATTAGAATATGATATTAGAAGATAAATTAATATAGTTATTATGAATAAATTATTTAATGTAAATAAGTATTATTGAAAAATGGTATTGTAACAGGCAAACAGGAATTACATGCTTTTCGGATACCTTAATGTTTATCCATATTACATACAAATGATTATAACAAAAATGTATTTTCATTCAGAGGGAGTTCAGAAACCAAGCCTTTGACAAAATTTGACTGTTGCCACAATATAGTTATGAAAAATGTGTAATCTTACCTGTAACAGACCAATATCAAATATGTAACAGACAAACAAATAAACAAATGAAAAGAAGCTATGCTGATTATAATGGATTTTCTTGATTTTGACTGTTCAAAATTTTATAAAATACATTGCAAATATGAAAAATATAGGTTTAATAATATCAGATAAAAAATTATATATTACCTATTTGATGTAAAAAATAAAATACTAAAAATGGTAACATTTGGCTTGGAATTGCCCATACATGAAAACTAAATTAGTAGTATTAAATCTTCAGATAAAACATATATTTCTAAGAGTTTTTTCCCCTTAATAAATCTGTACAACTGTCATTCAATGAAAAATATAAACAGAAGCTCCATATTCTTAGGATCATGTTTCTAGCTTTAGAAAACTTAGATTAAAAAAAAAAAAAAAAAAGAATATAATTAACTGTAAAAGGCTAAATCTCTGGACTTTTCATGCTGAATTTTTTTTTTTTTTTTTTTTTACTTGCAATAAGTAAATTTACCTTCAAACAAATAAACGATAGCAATTATGATAAATTCAGAATATTTAACAGCACAGACTTTTTACATAGTGCCCTGTTTTTGCGAAAAGCTCTTTATATTTGTGAAAAATGTAGTCATAATTTTGTGAATTTGAAATAATCATTATTTTCAGGTTCTAGTTTATACATTTTTAAGAAGATATAGCTATGCATGTAAAATACATATATATTTTCAGGTCAGATTTTACTTTAAATTAAATTTGTGCACAGTTCAGTTTGGAGATGGAAAAGTTTTGTGAAAGGTCTATTTTTTAAGGCAAAGAATTTTGTGAAGGGTCTTTTAGAAGGTGAAAAGTTTTGTGAAAGGTCCTTTTTCGAGGAGAATAATTTTGTGAAGGGTTTTTTTTTAATGAAAAATTTTGTGAATGGTCCATTAAAATCAACCCAATTTCTTTCTAAACAGATCCCTGTTTAATTTTTTTCTATAAGCTTTTTAAATAGAAAATTTTAATAACGATCTTTAACAAATCTTTTTTATACCCAAATTCATTTTCATTTAACAATATATTCGGACGATAATTTTAGTATATACTATATGTCAATAGAAAATCTCATAAGTGACAGTCTTTTTATGTTTTCAATAAATAAAAAGGAGAAGGCCCTGATCATTACCTGATGATTACATAATGTCAGAAATTATAATCAGACGTTCTCATCAAAGCAGGTAATATGTTAAGCTGGATGTATAAAAACTATAGAAAAGTAAATTTCCTTTTATTGCTAAAATGCACAGTAGTGGTTTCTACTAGGATAAAATCCCTGACTGACAATCAATAAGAAATGAAATGCAATATATTATTTTCTATTACATAAACAAAAATACGAATTAACGGATTTGCTTTTATGCATTATATTTTCGGCAATAAATACAATAACAATGGTAATGCAAATTAAGATAATAAACAGTAAATAGAACACAATTATTTGGAAGTGACATCAAATCCGATTTCGCCAGTATTGTTAAAGACGTATAAACAACCTGATAGCTCTATAAATTATATTAATAGCTCTTACATTAATAATATCCAACCTACCTACAATCAACGGTATAAATAATTTCATATAACATTTCCCCCATTTAATTAAAGATAAATTTATTTTTTAATCAGATGCTAAGATTTAATTATTTAAAAATCATAATTAAGAAAAATTTGGTTAACAGGAAATTATTTCTCACACGATCCATGCAATAATTCATCTTTCATCACCAAAATTTTAAAGGTTAATTATTTACCTGTTCACACGCAAGCCGATCGGCTCCTTTGGTGTTGATTAATGTATTATCTAGATCAAATAAAATTGTTGTCACGTCTTGAAATTTGTTTGGGGCCATTTTATAGAGTATTAAAATACAAGAACATGAGCATCTGACAGACGACAGTACAACTCGACTGAAATCTTCTGGCAGACTGATCGACTGAATACGAACAGCTGATTTTTAATTCCAACATTTTTTTTGTTGTTGTTGTTTATTTGAATAGCTCCGCAGAAACAACTAAAATCTGTAATTTGTTTTTCACTTTAAACACAATTCATTTTTAGCTGAATATTTTAAATAAATAAAAAAATCTAATAATTATTTTTAAAGAAAGCATTGGCGGTTTTCCTATTTCTACGAATGAAAAAAAAAATTATATGCTGCGGTACTTTGATTCTCAACAACGTTTATTTGGTTTACATTTTACGAAAATATTGGCGGGATTGACAATTGCAATCAAATATATTTAGTTGAGTTTCTGAAGTAATATAATTTTTTAATCAATTATATTGTGTTTAAAATTAATATACATATATAATATTATGTAATTTTGAATATTTCTTCGTCTGTGTTAGAAAATGTTTCAGTTATAACTATAATTGGTGAGGTTGCATGTTTAAAGGTTCACCACTTCTGAAACCAGGTTATTAAGGTTTAAATTCAAATATCTGAAAATGTAAACATTGTATTAAAAAAAATGAAGTTTTAATTATCCAATTAATACTTTTTATTGTCAGATTACTTGTACAATTTATGCTTGAGAAATTTGCTGAAAATTCTTATATGCTTGTTAATATAAATATCGGTGACTGATAAAGCTCTTCATGTAATTGTGTTTTTAATAAAGAGTTTAATTTAGACATACACGCATTTTCTTTTCCTACCAAGATATAACAATTTTATTGTATATTAAATTTCCTAAATTTACAGTGTCAGCAAATAAATTGTAGCTGCTGTCTAAGCTATTTATTTTATCAAATTGTGACAATGATTGTCAGAGAAAAATGGGCTCTTATGCAGACTTAGATAAAATGTAAATTTGTCTGCGAACTCAAATAATTTCTTAAAATTTTTCTGCAAAAAAACACTGCACCCCTCCCGAATCCTATAGGGGAAGATGGGGTACAATGAAACATTACTTCTAAAATCAGTCAAATTTGTCATAGAGGGTTGCAGTTTATATATATGTTATACAACTATATGTTCCAATTACTGATGTGATTTGGATACATTCACACTTCTACAACAGTAGCAATAGAAGATTATTGCTTTTACGCCATTGAAAGTAACTTTCTTTACTAAAAGTAATTTAGTTTCTTTTTCCTTGTTGTTATATATAATAATTTTTTTTTCTATACATTGTTATCTTTGGGTTGTTGTCTTCATACCTCCAAAACCAAACTAAAAAAAATAAATATTAGAAGTTTGAAAATAAATTTTTATTTAGTAACCTCAGTGCGGGGTACAATGAAACATGTTTTATTATAGTAATAAAAGTAGTAAATAGAATATATTAGAAGTAAGAGTAGGAAAACAGAAGAAAAAAAAAGAGTTGTTCTAACCAGGTCAGTAAAAAATGCTCTTGTTAAGCAATTAAAAAATAGAAAGAGAAAAAAAGCTGAGAAGGGATTGTTTTGTAAACAAACTCTGCCTGCTACAGACTCTGACGATGATCCAGATTTTTTTCCAGGTCCAGCTGGTCATCGAGGTACTAAGAATGAGATATTCACACACAACATGTATGGCACAAGCAGTATCCGTATATGAAAACATAAGGAAATATATACTGTTGGAGAAATCATACATTTAAATGAAGTCAAATGTGAAATATTTGATATAAAGACTCCAACCTAGTTTTTTTTTTTTTTTTTTTTTTTTTTTAGAAACTTACATTTAAAAAAAAACTCATTCTGTTGAAACTACCACCCCATATTCCTTCAGGATCAACTGAAATATAAATTGAAATGCTAATTTTTGAAACTGACTTGCGCCAATTTAATGTAAAATGAAAGGTATTTCTTAATAGAATTTTCTTATTTTTCATCTTAGACTATAATATTTTTATCAAGTTTTGTTTTTGTATTTATCTCATTTTTCATAAAATAAACTATACTGGGTGAAAATTGCTTCTATCATTTGGAGTGTTTCATTGTACCCCAGTATGTGTTTCATTGTACCCCGGCATACGGGGTACAATGAAACACTGTAAGACATTTATTTTTTGTTATTTTTCAAGCATAAAGATATTGTTTAGAACCTAATAAAAATTTATTTAGATGGGGAAAATACAAGATTAAAAATATGCATTAATTATATTTTTGTGCATGCAAAATTGTGGATAGGAAAAAAAAATTAGTAAATTTTGTTTCATTGTACCCCGTCTTCCCCTATCACCGCTAACAGCAAATATGAAAAGTTATATGCAAGTGGAGTGCCACTAAGCAACACCACTAAAAGAAAAAATATTAATTTACAAGCATTATTAAAACTCAGTCAAGAAATGTATTGAATGGCATGGCTTAATACAGACAACTAATGAATGAAAGAAAAGCTAATAAAAAATATATTTATTAAAATGTGAAATATTTTAATCATTAACTTATATAAAGATATAAATTTATGATTGCTCAACAAAACTGTTATTTTATTAATCTAATAGATAACTGAAATACGAATAAATGAATGTTAAAATAAAAAAGTTATTAGTCTATGAATGAAAGAGATGAGTTCTTACTCATCAGTTTATCTACTGTTTTTGAGACAAACCATTTCTTAATATTGTGACTCTTTCTTAAAAATTTTAAAAACATTTTTTTTTCTCCAGTTGAAAAATTGTCTGCAGACCTTCTCAAGAGTCTGCGACATGCATTGCACCGATTCTCCGCCCGGGGTCTTGATAATTTTTTTTTCTTTTCTTAATAAAAAATTTGTAAAAAACAAACAAACATCAAAACTGTCTGCAAACTTTGAAAATTTTCTGCGAACAGTGTTCGCGTGTTCGTCTATATTATCTGGCTCTGCTCTTGTGGGACAATGATTGTCAGAGCAAAATGGACTCTTATAAAACAATGATGCGTTCATCCTATTGAATTGAAATTACAATCCTTTCTCATACAGTTCATGTGGCGACCTCTTTATTTAAAAAATGAAATGTTTAACTGCAATGCTGAAAGACAGTTATAATTTCACGCCTGCAGTTTAAATTAATTTTATTGTATAATATTTATTTGTTCTTTTATTTTAAGTATATTATGTGTACCTATTGATTTAATGAATTAATAGTTCTTGAAAATCAGCTAATTTTGAAATATTACATTTTTTTAACCCCCTTCAAGACTTTGGATGCATTAATATGTACCTTCAAAAAGTGCATACAGTATTGTCCAGGGTTCCTACGCGACTGAAAAACAGGGAATTGTCAGGGCAAATTACAATTACTTTTCTAAAACCTGGAAAAGCCAGGATTTTTTTTTTTTTAATGCTCTATCATGTGTCAAGATTCTCCTGAGTTCCAAGGTAGGTCCGTCCACAAAAAAGTTCCGATTTTTCATTTGCAAGTAGAATTTTTGCTATAATCACATTTTTAACATAAAGCTGTACAACTTTCTCGCCAAATTGGGGATACTTCTGCAAATGTCATTAGTATTTGCAAAAGAAATGTTGAGCTGTGTTAAGGTGGCTAGGATGAGATATCATAAATATTTAAATAAGAAAACGAAAGAAAATTATGAAGCAAGCAAAAAAAAAAAAAACAGAAAAAGAAAAGCTGTAGCTGAAATTGGAATGTTAAAAGACTGAAAATTGAAACCTTCACAACAAACTTCTTTTGAAACAACACAAATAGATAGCATAACTCTCTAAAAAAAAAGTTGAATGTTTAATTAGTGTAAATTCTGTGCTATGTAAATAAAAAGTTACTTTGAATGCATCTGAATTTTAGTTTTTTAAACTTTTTATTTTTTTATCACTTTTTATACTTTAAATATAAAATGATATAGATATTTAGTTTCAACTTTATAGGTTATTTTCATTTTCAGAGGTAAATTTAATCATTAAGATCTAGAATTGTCAGTATTTTAAAAAATGTCGCGAATTGTTGGAAATATGGCCTGGAAAAGTCAGGGAATTTTGTTATTCAAATAGAGTATGAAGCCTGATCGTCTTTGTACGAGTAATAAAGAAAAGTAATATTTGCCTCATTTAATTGGAGTACTTCTGCCATTAAATTAGTAAAAGGTAACTGTTTAAAAAAATTGGTGTGCCAACTGAATAAAATTCATGTATGGGATGCTGGCTACAAAAGGTTTAAATGATCCCTTCTGCACCAGCAATGTATTTTTTTTTTTTTTTTTTTTCAGATATTTAATTTGGTGGGATGGGAATGGTGTTGGTATAATAGAAATGTAAGGGAAGACGGGATACAATTAAATGAAACAAAATTTATTTTCTTATCCACAATTTTGTATTCACAAAAATATAATGCATACTTTTAATCTTGTATTTTCCCCATCTAAATAAATTTTTATTAGGTTCTAAACAATATCTTTATACTAGATTAATTTTAACACAATTATTCTAATTGGTAAATAAATCAAATTAGTTGTAAATTTCCAACTGGGCGAAAAATGTCTGAAACCTGAGCTGCAGACTTAGATAAAATGTAAAACTGTCTGCGAACTCAAATAATTTCTTTAAAATTTTCTGCTAAAAAACGCCGTGCTCCTCCCGAGTCCTATATTGCCACCAACAGCAAGAATGAAAAGTTATATACAAGCACATAAACATTCGCTAAAATTTCCAGCCAAATAAGGTTTATTAAAAAAGAGATCAACATTTAACATTTATTTTTTAACACAAAATTTATATTTAATCTGTTAAATTAATCTGAAAAGTCTAACATAATCTGCACCCGCACATAGCAGCACCCGCGTCGGTGCTGCTACCGGCCCTGGCAGGAGGGAAAAAAAGGAATTGTACCCGCCGTTCCGGCATAAGCACCGCACTTACAATATTTTTAAGTTTTTAACTCGTATGAGCCGCGGCGCTTCTTCCAAAAAATACTGTACCATGGTACATGGCAAATACTTTCTAGCAAACTTTTTTTTTTTTTTTTTTTCTCTAGTTGAAAAAATAGTCTACATACCTTGTCAATAGTCTGCAATGAGTGCCGTGAATGAAAATCAAGCCGGGTTTGGGCTTCGGGCCACGGGCCGGCCCGTGCAGATCTCTAGTTGTAGGTACAGTCAAAAAATAGTTTTTGGAGGGCAGGGAGTATTTTGTAAGCTATTGCTATTCTTTTTAGTTATATTTTTACAGATGGGCTAATTTTCAATAACAGTTCAAGAGTTCATTTACACTTCTTTTTCCTGAAAATATTTTGAAATCAAATATCAGATATAAGAAAATTTCGAAAATATCAAGAAACGTGATATTTTGAAAATAAACATTAAATGTATGATAATATCAAGAACCTTGATATTTTGAAAATAAATATCGGATATATATCATGATATATATCAATGAACCCTGGTTGATCTCATGAAAAATATGTGGATTTCAACAATCTTTCGTGGTTAAAAACTCTCAAAATGTGTCACCGGTCATGCAAAAATATCATGAAATTCACAAATCGTTGTCGTAATTTCAAAATGAAAATTTTTTCGGAAAATGGTGAAATGTTTTGGAGGGGAGCCTCCCTCCCGCCCACGATATTCTTTTGGATGGGATTTCAAAATTTTGGGTGCAAATTTCGCCATCCTGCCTTGAAATTCAAGCCCTGATTATTATTTTATTAATTAAAGCATAAAAAACCTAGATTGTGTTAGCAATTAGTTGTTTAATTGTTTTGAAAACCTAAAATTTTTGGTAGCACTACTAATATAGTTTAACACAAGGGGAAGAAATATAACAATCTGATTTAAATTTAAAAAATCTGATTTTTTTTTTAATAACCCGGGAGAACTCGCTAGTGAGAATGCCCAATTACTTTTCTTTTACTTTACATTCATATAATATCAACTTTTTTTGGTTGGCTTAGTACTTTTATTCACAAAATAGATAAAATAATTGTAAAACATTTTGAAATTTTAATTAAAATGAAAAATGATTTAAATAAGAGTCTTAAAAAAGTACGACTGTGAGAGAAAATCTCATGCAGCGAGTTCTCCCGGGTTAAAAAATATAATTTTAATAAAAAGATTTTTTTTATTAAAAACAAATCCTGATTATTTTATATCCTAGTGTGTGCGTTTCATCACTGATTATTTGAGGAGTAAAAAAATATTCTCTTTCAGCGTTTGAAATCCTTGGTGGTCCGCTGGTCCGAGACCACCAAAAATTCAATCTGACCACTAATTTGAAAAATTTAGTGGTCCGCAGGACCAGTAACTTTCTTTCCCCAGGTGACAGGTAAACACAAATGTTCATGTCCCTGAGAAAACTGCAACTAAGCACAAAACACACATTTTATTTTATTTAAAAAAATAAATAAAAATTGCATTAAACCTTACGGTCAGTTGGAATAAATAATCAGAAATAAAATATCTAATAAAAATTTTATAGTTTTTGTTTATGTGCTGTTTATTTAATTTTTAGCAAATTATAATTTTACATTTTATTATGCGGAAAATTTTGGGAACTGCAAATGAAGTTTGGTTTATATTCTAGATGGAAGGGGGGGGGGGGGGGGTGTCACTCAAAGAGTTAAAGAATTTTATGAAGCGGGCCAGTGAGGATGACTGTGGACCAGTAAACTTTCATGCTTACTGGTCCTTGGGACCAGTGACTTTTGATGGCGGCCATATTTTTTTTGCCGATTAATTTCTTTGTTTGGATATATTTTTGTTGTTGTTTTTTAAAATGTTTAATCTCTGATTCTTTTTTGGCTGTAATTTCTGG
Source organism: Maratus speciosus (assembly GCA_963932465.1). Taxonomy (NCBI): domain Eukaryota; kingdom Metazoa; phylum Arthropoda; class Arachnida; order Araneae; family Salticidae; genus Maratus; species Maratus speciosus. The sequence continues at coordinate 123,141,923 of OZ010786.1, forward strand.
ATATATATTTTTTAAATGAATATTTTCTTTACTGTTTTAAAATACAAAATATTGTGAGCAAGAATAAGAAATTAACTCATAATATTTTGTAATAAATTTTTATCCAATCACTAATCACTACTATAAACTCACTACAGCTGAAAAATTTGTATGTGATTGCTAATTTATAAAACTCCAAATTGCCGTACGAAGCAAAAAATCGCCATTTTGGTGCGAAAAAGAAACCCTAGTGCACATGCGACTAGGGATTGACCGAATACCGAATAGTTGATTCGGTGGTTCGGTATGTAAACCGAATATTCGGCTTCGGCCGAATAATTGCAGATAAGTATTTTCTTAAAAGTAGAAGAATTCTCTTTTACTTAGCAGTAGAATAGGCTAAACAGTGAGTTTCAATATTATGTGCATGAGTTCAGAGTTCAGCTGCACTACAAAAAAAAAGTCAAAGGTCATTTTTTATTTTTAAAAAACTTTTTCCTTCGTAAAATAGTCTACATAGGTGCGAAGTCAAAACAACTGTCTACAACAGAGAAAAAAAAAAGTAAGGAAGATGCGTATCTTTCCCTTATCACTTAATTTTATTTACTTCTACGTTATTATTTTTTTAAATTTAAATTTATTTAATGTGTATTTTCTTTAATATACACATCAAATAAGTATATCAGAGTTCATATCTGTATATCTAAGGTGTATATTAAAGAAAATACACACATCAAATAAGTATACCCCTATGCCTATCCTATAGGGATATTCTATCAATAATTTGATAGAAAATAGTTAAATGTACAAATTAATATAATACCTTTTGTATTTTCAGAACATTCCTGTTCAATATGTTTATAATTAGACTTAGACAATCAGTAAATCAGCTTAATGACAAAATTGTTCCTTATTATTTGAATGAACTTTTGTTTTTCTGACAATCCTTATCCTTAATAATACCCTGTATAGTTTAATATTTTCATAGGTTATTTTTTGGGTATTGACTAGGGATAAAATAATAAAAAATAAGTGATGGGTTAATGAATTTGTGAGTGGAAAGAAGTCATTAATTTTTTTTGTGTAGGGGAGAGGGGGGCACCTTTGAACATTTTTTTAAAAAATCCACATATTTCTTATTTGAATTATAGTTATTGAATTTTAAATATTTCGTGAGAGAAAGAATGTAATTCTGCATCATATGAAATAAAAAATTACAGTTTTTTAGATAAATTAAATATGCTGTGAGGCTTTAAAAAGCTGAAAGTTTTCTGTTCAAACCTGCCCGTGTAGGGGTACCTTTGAACAAGCTAGGGGCTTCTTTGAACAAATAAACAAAATAGGAAAATATTGACAGTTTTTATTAAAAACTGCATATCTTTCCAAAATATAAAATAATAAGAATAAAATTACATAATTACATTTAACTGAAATTACTAATTTTTTATTATTTAACCAAATTTGTATTCATCAAAGCACATTGTTGAGACAGAACGGAGGATCCCTCCAATTATGTTTAATTGTGGCAACTTTTTCATATAATATCCTTAAAATCCCTCCAAATTGATATCTGATGCCTCTGGAAAATATAGCGTATGTTATTTTTTATGAAGGAACATGGCATTAAGCAACCAACGTAATTAAGAGTTCTTTTTGCATGAAATTGGACTAAAATGAAATCATTTTCATTCCTATTGTTATAGAAAATGGATAAAACCATCTTTTATGAAATCCTGAAATAATGTTTACCATTGTAAATGAAACAGTATAGGGTTTGTTAGACAAATCTGCTAAATCATGAATTATTGTTGAGTGTCCTGAATTTGCCTGTAATTGAAGCCCTGCATCAGAACAACTTTAATATTAAGTACAATAACACTTAATTAATCTATTAATTTTCATAATTAAAAAAAAATTCAACAATAATATTTAGATACGTCTATAACTCTTTACTTTATAGTTTTAATTGTTCAATGGCATGGTTTCAAAACTGTCTGCAAACTTTGAAAATTTTCTGCGAACGGCATTCGCGTGTTCGTCTATATTATCTGACTCTGCTGAGCTGAACCAGGTTTCAGACCAGATGCTACAATCATTAAGGTTAGCTGGGTGAAAAAGTTCCACCAGATTCGTCCGGGATAGCTCAGATGGTAGAGCACTGGCGGCTTCAGCCAGGAGATCCCTGGTTCGAATCCTGGTCCGGACATTTTTTGCCCAGTTGGAAATTTACATCTAATATCTTTATGCTTGAGAAATAACAAAAAATAAATGTCATACAATGTTTCAGTGTAACCCATATTTAGGGGTACAATGTTTCAGTGTACCCCATATGCAGGGGTAGTACAAGGAAACACTCCAAATGATGGAAGCAATTTTCACCCAATCTATACAGTTTATTTTATGAACAATGAGATCAATACAAAAACAATACTTGATTAATCAAATACAAAAAAGAAACTTGATTAAAATATTATAGTCCTGGATGAAAAATAAGAAAATTCTAAAATTAGTTTAAGAAATACCTTTCATTTTATATTAAATTGACTCAAGTCGGTTTCAAAAATTAGCATTTTTGCTTTTCTTTCACAGTTGCTCCTGAAGGGATAAAGGGTAGTAGTTTCAACAAGTAATTTTTTTTTTTTAAATGCAAGTTTCTGAAGAACACACAAATTTAAAACTAGGTTAGAGTCGTTTTATATCAAGTACTTCACATTTGACTTCACTTAAATGTATGATTTCTCCAACGGAATATATTTCCATTTATACAATACTGCTTGTGCCATACATGTTGTGTGTGGATATCTCACTCTTAGTACTCTTAGGTCAGCTGGAGCTGGAAAAAAATCTGGATCATGGTAATCTTCTTCAGAGTCTGTAGCAGGCAAAGTTTGTTTTAAAACAATCCTTTTCCTCAGCTTTTTTTTCTCTTTTTACTTTTTAATTGCTTAACAAAAGCATTTTTTACTAGCCTGGTTAGAACAACACATTTTTTATTTTTCTGCTTTCCTACTCTTACTTCTAATATATTCTATTGATTACTATAATGAAACATGTTTCATTGTACCCCACACTGAGGTTACTAAGCAAAAATTTATTTACAAACTTTGGTACTATTCAGTTAGCCGGGCACCAGTGTTGTATATACACATATATGTACATATAAATGTATACACACACACATATATATACATGTATATACATACATATGTATATGTACTATATGTAACACTGGTGCCTGGCTAACCGAAAAGTACCCAAACTTCTATTTTTTTTTTGTTTGTTTGCTTTAGAGGTATGAAGACAACAATCCAAAGATAATAATGTGTAGAAAAAATAATTATTATATATAACAACAAGGAAAATTAGGAAAAATAAACAAAATTTTAGTAAAGAAACTTGCTTTCAATGGTGTAAAACTAATAATCTTTGTTGCTAATGTTGTAGAAGTGTGAATGTATCCAAATCACATCAGTAACTGGAACATATAGTTGTATACTACCATATATATAAACTGCAACTCTCTGTGAGAAATTTGACTGATTTTACAAGTAATGTTTCATTGTATCCCATCTTTCCCTACCACTTTTTTTCTTTCAAGCTTTTTCTTTAAGTTATAAAGATATGATTTTATTTTATATAGAAAAGAAAGATTTAATAATGGGTTACACATTTTGACAATTGCTAATTTATGAACAATCTAAGGGGGTGGGAGAATCTTAATAACACCATAAATATTAAGAAATGTGCAAAGCTTTTCTGAAGAACTTTCTCTTCATCAGCTGCAAAGAAAATGTGCTATCATTTTGAAGGCAAAAGCTGAGACTGAAGAGAGACAAAGATCTTTTGCATTTCTTAATTTTAAAGGTGTTATCAAAAAAAAATTTTGTCCTTCTTTGGTGATTACTTCGGCTATTAAGTACTGGGTGAATTTTCCTGTAAAATCTATTTTTTATGTTAAAAACTCTAATAGATTTTTTACTTTTAATATATATGTATACTTTTACACTGCTCACTATCTACACCAAAAATCATATAAAAAATATCAGCAACTTATTCAAATAAAGTTTTAAAATTTATTAAAAGCATTACTTGCGTATTTTCATCGCATGTCAGGGCTTAATAGTCTATGAAATCGCTACGTATAGAAGGCTTTTTTATTGTGATAATTTCAATGGTTTAAGCACGTTATTCAATTCCATGTCTGTTAAATTTGCCTTTTATTTCTAATATCTTATTTATTTAATTTCATTATGGAACATTAGCTGGTAATAAATGCTGAACTATTTGTATTGTTTTAAAGTGCAATTGTGTTAGTCTTCTGTACTAGTCAGGCTGAAGGCGATAAGATAAATTTTTTAAAAGCATAAAAAAAATCAATAAGCTGAGGTATAGTTTTAAAGAAATTGCATTTGAAAGAACATTTTTTTTTTTTTTTTTTTTTGCTTTTTGAAAATATAAAAATAAAAATCTTGTAATGTTTAGGAATTTAAAAAATTGTAAAAGCTAAATTAATTAGCTTTGATCTTATGATCTTATTGCCACCAGCATTTCTCAGCTTTATAATATGGATATTTCTCAAATTTTTTAGGTGTAATATCCAGTGCAATACATAGTTTTGTCTTTTACTGTCACATAATTCAAAAAGAAAAATGTCTGCGATGGAGCAACAGGAACAACAAACGACTGATGAAGCTGAAGAAGCAGGGCCATTGAGAGTTCGACAATTAGAGGTCTATTTTTTTTCATGTGTCTATATATTAATAAATTTACGATAAGTTAAGATATCATGTGAATGTAATATCATTTTCTCAGAATTTAAAAAAAAAATCTAGATTCTTCAGACTGAACTCTGTTTAATCTTTCTGTAAACAGGTGTCCACCAAGGCCGTTGCCAGAAATATATTTTGGAGGGGGATTTAGGACCATGAATTTTAAACTTGACTTATTTTAGATTTATTTTTTTCTAATTGAATAGAGGTGAGTGTTAAGAGTTTAATTAAGTTTTTTTGGGAATTCAAATAATTTCATTTAATATAATTACAAAAGAAAGTTTAAGCCTTAAATAAACAAACAAAATTACAAATAAAATTATAATCTCATTTAGGTAACTTCTTCAGTGGCATATTGACGTTAATGTCAACAAAATTAATGTCTTTTATTTACATATGTTTTCAAATAATTTATTGCCAAAAATGTCTTCCCAGTAGCAAATGTCGGAACAACAATGTGGATATTTAAAATGAGTGCATTGCAATTCTGCATAACAACGCCCCTGGTGGGCGATTTACACCGAAATCTAATATGCAACAATTTATGCCAACGTCTAACTGAATGTGAAGTTTGATGAAAATCAGTGCATTGGTTCTTGAGATAGAGCTATTGCGAAAATCGGGAAAAATGCAGCATAGCAGTGCCACCTGCCGGTAGATTTACATCAAAAAGTAAACAGCACCAATTTATATGAAAGTCTAATTGAATCTAAAGTTTCAACAGATTCCATGCATTAGTTCTTGAAATAGACCGCCCACAATTTTTCTGTCAGAGACAAACAAATAGACAGACTGACAGACAGACAATGTATAAAAATAGTCAAATCGTATTCCAGACAAGATCTTCTAAAACTATAAATCCTTCAAAAACCGGAAGTCGAAATTTTTCACGAATCCAACGCTTTCTTTTCCTAAAGACAAAAGAAAGCAAGAAAAAATGAACGCATCGATTCTGCCTGTAAATTAAGATCAGAAATGGCGAATCGATTCAGTTCAGATTCGATGCCGATGTCGATCTTTAGATGCGGGCAGAATCGCTATTTTTTGATTTACTTCAATTCTTTAGATTCTGGCGAATCGATTCAGTTCAGATTCAATGCCGATTTTTAGATGCGGGTGAAAGCATTATTTTTTTATTTACTTCAAATCGCATCGCACATGATCCACGATTCGGGTTGAATAGATTCCTCCAATTTTACTGTTTTAGTGGCAGAATTGCTGTAATATTTTGTATAAGAGCTTTTTTTTTTCTAGGTTCAGTGTTGAATGGCGGGTTGATTTCTAGACTGCTCCGGTCGGGATGAGGGGGAGGGGGAGATTTTAGAGTTCCGTAAGGGGGATGCACATTTGTCCATTAAAAAACATAAATCTCAAAATTCTCAGGAGGGACATTCCAATGTTCCCCCGGGTCACCCCCTGAATTCAATACTAGGTTAAATCGTTATACTTTTGTTTAGAAGCCTAGTTATTCGGGTTACTAGTTTATTATGTTGTATTTTTCAAGTTCGTCCCTTCTAATCCTTCCCTCCCCCCCTTCCTCGCCAATCTTAATTTACAGGGCCGTTCAAAATATGCATGCTATTTTAAAAATGTCCAATTCTCGTTCTATTTTATTATAAATCCACATTTTGAAACCTTGACCAAAGATATGTTTGAGGTCGCCCCTCCCACCGTTGCCCCCCGAGGGGCATGTTTATTGTTTGTTCCAAACCATCTCGTGTAACATATTGTTGGAAAGCTTTTAATGTCCTCTTTTATTTTCTGTCCCTCCCCCCCCCCCTTCCTAATTACACGCTTTTGGCACTTTTTAGCTCACATGCTATCAAAGCCTGAGATCTAATGTGCCCGTCGGTTTTGTATGTATGTACGTAACTCGATAACTCTTGATAGAAATATCCGATTTGCTTCAATTTTTTTTTCTATGTTCATTCTGCTAAGGTGCTTCCCTGATTAGTTTTGGAGGTTCATTGGTTAAGTATAAAGGGGGGAACGGGGGCTAATCCCCCCCTTAACTTACAAGGGAACCACTTTTGGTGTTGCTCACACCTAGGATCGAGACCTGGTGCATTTCGTAGCCCTATACATAAAAGTTAGAGAACTGATAAAATTTCTTTGTTAAAATAATATTTTATATCCTTTTTTATACTTTTAATTTTTTATTATTACATTTTTATTTGTTTATTTCACTCCAAAAGTTAGTTATGTCGCCAAATATGGAGGTACAATTTTCCCACCCACTTTATTTTAAGAGTAAGTACGTACATTTTAGAATTATATCAGATTGCGATTTGTTTGATAATTGATTGCATAAGAAACATGAATTAGGTTTTTTCTTTTTCTTTTCTATGCAGACGATAAATATATAAATAGTAGGTCTATATCTATAAAAGCTTTCAAGATCGTTGAAACTATTTTTGAGTGAAATACGAAATAAACTATTTTCTTTTGAAATTGAATGGAATAAAGTTTCGAATGTTTAAAAGGAAATGTTGCTGTATTAAATAGTCCTTTGGTAATCATAAGACAATCATAAAGTAAATTAATATTTTTACACAATTTATAAAAATTACTGTGACATAACAATTTCTACTGAAGTCCAAAAACCACTTCTCACATAATACAAAAGCTATGACATTTGGCTAGGGTTGCCGGAAATCTCTACTTGTAAAAGAAACCCGCCAACTTTTCCCCGCCAAAAAATATGAATATAATGTTGCAATTTTTCAAAGTCAAATTCGTGTTTTCTTGAAGGAATTTTTAAACTTTTTTCAATATTTTATACTTATTATTAACTAATTTGTATTTTTAAATGCGTTTCTTTAAAAAAAAATCAATGTTAATAGTCCGATAAGTGGTCTCGAAAATTGCATTTTCAGAAAGTTATGCTGCTGTAAAACCAAGAAATATTATTTTAACAGAAAAATTTTATTGATTCTCAAACTTCGTAATATAGGGCTTTAAAATGCACCAGGTCTCAATGCTAGGTGCGAGCAACACCAAAAGTGGTTCCCTTGTTAGATAAATGGGTTTTTCATGCAGAATTATTAGATTTTCTTCAAATTTTGGTATACAGGTTAATTTTGATAATGAGTTTCTCTAATTATATTTGAAGGTACATTGTTATAGTCTAAAGGGGGAGGGGGGACGAGGGGATAATACCCTCCCTAATTTAGATAGATGGGTTTTGCTATCCGATTTACTTCAAATTTGGTATACCAGTTTATTCTGATAAGGCGCTTCCCTAATTAGATTTGGAAGTTCATTGGTTTAATATAAAGGGGGGAACGGTGGGCTAATACCCCCTTAATTTAGGTAAATGGGTTTTTCTATCCGATTTGCTTCAAATTTGGTATACCGATTTATTTCGATAAAGCACTTCCCTGATGACATTTGGAGGGTCATTGGTTAAGTATAAAGAGGGGAAACAGGGAGGGGCAATCCCCCCCATGCTCCTTAGTTTATTTTTCTAGGGGCATTATTCTTTGAAATAAGAGCATAATATACAGTTAGTGTGAATAGCCTGTGAGCTCAATGCCATCAGTTTAACTAAACACTTTTCTTTTTGCTCACAGGCTATCAAAGCCTGAGAGCTAATGTGCCCACAGTTTCTGTATGTATGTATGTATGTACGTACATACATAATGCGATAACTCTCGATAGAAATATCCGATTTGCTTCAAATTTTTTTTCTAGGTTCATTCTCATAAGGCGCTTCCCTGATTAGTTTTGGGGGTTTATTGGTTAAGCATAAAGGAGGGGGGTACGGGGGCTATTCCCTCCTCCCCCCCCCCCCACTTAGATAAATGGGTTTTTCATGCAGAATTATCAGATTTGCTTCAATTCTGGTATACCGGTTAATTCTGATAAGACGCTTCCCTGATTAAATTTGTAGGTTCATTGTTTAAGTATAAAGGGAGGAACAGGGACTACCGCCCCTTAATTTAGATATATGGGTTTTTCTATCTGATTTGCTTCAAATTTGGTAACCAGTTTATTCTGATAAAGCGCTTCCCTGATGAGATTTTTGGAGGCTTATTGTTTAAGTATAGAGATGTGACGGGGAGGAGGGGGGCTGATTCCTCCTTAATTTATTTTTCGAAAGGCATTATTTGAAATAAGAGTATAGAATACAATTAGTATGAATAGACTATGAGCTCAATGCCATCAGTTTAACTCGATACCTTTCTTTTTTATTTATTATTGTTTCAGTGAGTGCACTCTGCATGTCAGCGAATGAGTCAATAACTGTTTATAGTTTTTAGATTACTGCTGGGGAAAAACAAAAAATATATAATCAAGGAATATACAGGGTGTCCGGTCTCAACGGTGTCCAATGGCTAATTCCTAAACCGTTAGTCATAGACATATAGTTCCAATTACAAAAATGTTTTAAATCAGGTAAAGAAATATTTTAAAAGCGATTTGGGTCAATAAAAACATTTCTTAAAAAATTAGGAAATAAAAATTTTTATACGGTCCCCCAGTCCTATAAGTTATATTTAGTAAAATTTCCCTATTGCACTGACAAGTAAGACAAAAAAAAGTCCCAACTATATAACACTAAAATTGAGCGAGTTATGAAACTTTAAAAATGCATGACTTATGCCACTTTTCTGCTCTGAAGACAAATGAGTTCGGCTTGGCTTTGAGGGATCACATGCCAAGTGCTTAAAGTATTCGAAGATCTTATTTCATGTGTATCTGCACTTTGAAAAAAATCGTACAAGTATTACTATTAAGTTAACATTTATTAAGTTTCAGATTGGCTAAAATAACATGTTTTATTTTGTCAGGATTTGAGACTGTTTCTTTTATGATTTCTTTTAACAAAAATTATGTTATTTTTATAAGTTTTTATGTTACTTCAACAAGCGTGTGTATGCTTTTCCAGTTCAAAATTTGTACTCAAACTTTAACTGACTTTTAAATATCTGATCGAGATTACATTTTACATACTGGTGCAAATCCAATAATAATCTAATATTATTATGATTTTCGGTGGTTACCATTTATAGGATAACACAAAAAATTTCGGATAGACTACCGCCAAGAAGTTTAAGAAAAAGTTTTAGATTAGATAATACAAGACTGCGATTGTTGGGTTTTTTAACTTTTATGTATTTTTTAGCACTGAATCCGAAAATTACATTAATTTTTAACCATCATATCAGGATATTTCGCAAATCATAAATTGTCATATTTAAAGAATAACAAAAATCGGATACAATAAAGTAGAGGAGATGGTTGTGTTTTAAAACTTTTGATAATTGATTTTTACGTACTTTTTAGCACTGAATCTGAAAATGACCTTCATTTTTAACCATCGCGTTAGAATTTTCTTGCAAATCATAAATATGCAAGTTAAAATATAGCGAAAATCTCGTACTATAAAACATCTGTAAAAACTTTTTTTGTTTTATTTTATTTCATTTTGTTTTATTTTATTCAATAATTTATTCGATATTTTTGCTTATCTTGGGATTCTTATGGCTAAATAGCTGAGTGGTCCGATGAGATGAGGGAGGAGATTCAATTTTAACTTTGAAATTTACGAAAAATCCTGATGCGATGGTTAAACATGAAGGTCAATTTCAGATTCAGCGGTACAGAATACATAAGAATCAATTATCAAAAGCTAAAAAACATGACATAACCCAACTTTTGCAGGCTAGTGCAATCTAAAAATATTTTAATGTACGTATCATTTTGTAAAGAATTGAAGCTGTTAATTTAGCATCATTTCATTTAGCAAACATTCTGTTTTTTCTTTCTTCTTAAATTTTTATTACAAATTGTATATTTTGCATTAATATGTCAGAATGGTTAAAGATTTCAAATTTATATTGCAATGTTAATTTTACTCTCAACCTTTTTTTAATATAGCTGATGAAATTATATTTCGACTAAATTTGTGAATGACCCCCATTTTGCAGCAAAAAATATGTTCCTACTTTAAACAGCTATTAATCGGTGAATTTTAATCGTAGAATAACGGGACTTTTAGTATATTACTTGACAGTAAAAGGAAAATTTTACTAGATATAACTTATAGGACCGGGGGACTGTATAAAAATTTAAATTTCGTAATTTTTTAAGAAATGTTTTTACTGACCCAAATCGCTTTTAAAATATTGCTTTACATGATTTTAAACATTTTTGTAATTGGAACTATATGTCTATGACTAACGGTTTAGGAATTAGCCATTGGACACCATTGAGACCGGACACCCTGTATATTTATTTATTTGTTAACCAGAGAAAAGTATGTTATTTCATTGTTAATGGCTCTAGGCTGAGGACATTTTTTTTTCTTAACAGCTGAAAATTTGGTAAACACTAAAAAGAAAGATATTTATAAACTCTAAATGAGATAAGGAGATATATATTTTAAAAAGGGGAAGAAATTTTAGTTAAATATATTATTAAAAGGAGAATTTTGATTATTAATTGGGGGATAATTAGTATGTGGTGATTGGTTAATTACATTCATCACAGTTATTTTAAAAGAAGATTTGCAATATTTGCATTTCCCCCACGCTTATAGGAGACCCTAAAAAGACTGAAAAACCATTTAACTTTTTAAATAGATTTAGAGCCTTCAAAATTTCGCTCAACTGCGCATTTTTAAGAAGAATGACGTTTATAGGAAGTAAGTCCCCATCTGTTTGGTTGAAGGAAATAAGAATTAGAGTAGAAAGTACATCTTTTCCAGATGACAAAAAAAAAAAAAAAAAAAATCATTTATTTCTTTCTTTTTTTTTATCTAACCGTGAACTTTTTCAAAGATAAATTTAAATATAATATAAATTATTATCAAAATTACATCTTAAAAATAATAATTTTAAAAGTTAAAAAACCTTATTATTTGACTCAAAGGTCTGTAGTAGCTTACTTTTGGGCGCTAACATTGTCTAGGGCCCCCATAAATGGAGGTGAGGGGTGAGAGATAGCCGTTACGGCCCTGTTGATTTGCTACGTTTTGGAATTGCTATTTTTCAGCTTATCTGTGTGAATCTGTGAACATCGAAGTATCGATTCTTATTGCGATCGATTCTGTTTTATACGATGTTGATTTTAATCGATTCTCAAATTTTCTAGAATCGCCCATCACTAATATATATGAAACTTCGGTTTTCGATGAAAAGGGTAACTGAAACTTGTCAGCGAAACAAAATCTTAACGATATATATTTTAAAAATTTGCTGGTAGATCATTAATTGAATTGTACGTTTTACTGAGTTGTACATTTTGTTATCCGGTCCCGAGCAAAACGTATAACTGGAGTTCCACTGTAGTAACTTTTAGGCCATATACCGAATATTCGGCTGACCGAATACTTTTTATATTTCAAAGTTTAAAGGTATTAAAATGTTACTTTTTAAAACAGTTTTACATAATATTTAATAAAAGAAACACATCACTAATATATATGAAACTTCGGTTTTCGATGAAAAGGGTAACTGAAACTTGTCAGCGAAACAAAATCTTAACGATATATATTTTAAAAATTTGCTGGTAGATCATTAATTGAATTGTACGTTTTACTGAGTTGTACATTTTGTTATCCGGTCCCGAGCAAAACGTATAACTGGAGTTCCACTGTAGTAACTTTTAGGCCATATACCGAATATTCGGCTGACCGAATACTTTTTATATTTCAAAGTTTAAAGGTATTAAAATGTTACTTTTTAAAACAGTTTTACATAATATTTAATAAAAGAAACACATTTTGATAAACAAGACCTTTTTATAAGTAAACTTTATAGTGAAAAAAATCTGCTTTAGTTATTTAAGAAGGATAATTATAAGACTTTTAATGGTACTTTTCGGTTAGCCGGGCACCAGTATTATATATACACGCATATATGTATATATACATGCATATGTTGTATATATACACATACATATATATGTATATAAATAAGCATATATACATGTTTATATACATATTTATGTATAATAATACTGGCGCCCGACTAACCGAAAAGTACCCTTTTAATTAATAACATTTTTAATTTCATGGTTTCTTCTACAAATTAAAACAAACATTTTAAAATGAAAAAGAAATAGTGAAAAAATTGGAATAAAAACTTTGCAGGGTCATATACTGTTTATTTGTCAGGAAGATACTAAAGTAAAAATAAATAATACAATCTACACAAATAATGACAGCTCAACAAGAATGACTTTTCTACTCCCTTTGATTTTGCAAGGAAGTTTTTAAATGCATCCTAGATCAGTATCTAGAGTTCACAATCATTTTCAGAGATTGTAAACATTCAGGTTGTTTTTAAAATCTTGCAACAAACTTTCAACGGGCATAATATGGTCAATATGAACATTTTTTTAACAAGAAACAATATCGCAATCCATTTATTCCATCAAAATTACATTTAATCAAATATATTGTGTGCGAAACAAGCCGAAACTGAATTTTTATTCACAACTTTATCAATAATGAAAATCTCTTAATGAGATTTGTCTCATTAATTTTCTTTGTAATAAATGTGATATCATTGAAAATGACTGAATTTTGGTTAGTGATACAGTATAAATACTATCTCTCCACTGGATTCTGAATAAAGGAATGTCTAGCTCATAGTCTTTAGCTATGACTGCCAGGGTTCGCAAAGCTGGGCCCAGTTTGAAAAAACCCGGTGGGTTTTTTCAGAATGGGCCCACTTGAAAAAGCCCACTGAAAAACCCATAAAGTGGGTTTTTTCAATTTTCAGATATACTTTAAAAATTTAAACAACATATAAATTTAATGAATTTAAGTCATTTCAGTTAATTTTGAAAAAAATATTAATATATAAAAGCCATTACATACAAATAAAAATGTATTTCAGCACATTGAAATACTTTACTAACATAGAACCTAGTAGGCAACATACATAGTACATAATTATAGGTATGTCTTTATATAAAAAATTCAAATCAACTATATTCATGGAAATAAAAAATATGTATTTTTACTTTCTTCTATCTTTACAAGAAGAAAGTATTGGATTCGTGAAAAATTTCGACTTCCAGTTCATGATTGATTTATATGTTTTAAAAAGGTCCTGAAGACAATTTGATAGTTTTTAGAAAATGACTGTCTGTATGTGAAAAAAATTTTGTGGGTGCTCTATCTCAATAACTAATGCACAGAATTTCACAAAACTTTTACTAACACAAAACTGAGTTAGACCTTGATGTAAACTGGTGCTGATTAGTTTTTGGTGTATACCTACTGCCCAACAGGTGGCGCTGCTATGCTGCATTTATCTAAATTTTTGCAATAGCTTTATCTCAAGAACTAATGGACGGATTTTCATAAAACTTCAGATTCAGTTACAAGTTAAGTTGTTTCTTATTGAATTTTGGTGCATATCGCCCAACAGGTAGTGCTGCTATGCTGCATTTTTCGTGATTTCAGCAATAACTCTAATCTCAAAAACTAATGTACGGATTTGAATAAAAATTTAGATTCAGTTAAACCTTGATATAAACTGGTGCTGATTAGTTTTTGATGTATATTGCCCAAGCGGCGCTGCTGTGCTGCATTTATCTCACTTTTTGCAATAGCTTTATCTCAAGAACTAATAATGCATGGATTTTCATCAAACTTCAGATTCAGTTAGATGTTGACGTAAATTGTTACTGATCAGGTTTTGTTGTAAATTGAACAACAAGTGATACTTATATCTCCTTGTTAAATTCATCCAATTCAACAAATCTATATTTTACAATCCTCATGATGGGCATAAATTGCCATTTAATTTTGGCACTGTGATAGCGAATTTTGAACTATTAACATGTATGAGATAGAAGAAACCTTTGGGATTGGCACATCCGACTAGTTTACCTCTTTTTTTCTTCCTACTTATATATTTAAATTTTAATATTCTATTCATTATTTGATTTAAAGAAAATTAACAATTTTATATCTTCTATTATATTTTAAATTAATTTGTGAGAAACACTGGCATTTAATTAATTTAAATTCATATAATTTATACAATTTATAACTTGTAAAATAGCATTACAATTATATTGTATGTAAGAGAACAATGTATTTTTTTATGTATAGTGTATATAATATATAGAAAATATAGTATACAATAATGTAATTACGCATTTATTATACTTTTGAAAAAACCTGATTTTCCCCGGGGAAAATTGGGTTTTTCATGAAAAAACCCATGTGGGTTGGGTTTTTTCAGAAAAACCCGGGTTTTTGCGAACCCTGATGACTGGTGACATTTTACAGCACTTCTTATCATATCATATTTCACAGAAACCAGTTGAAAATATAGCTATGATATCTTCATTATTGTTAAAGTAACAAAGGAAAATCCAAGTTTGAGTGAGATGAGATACATTGTATGACTCAATAAGTGGATTATGTTTGTGGTTTCCTGAACAAAAATTGTCTGTCTTGATACCTATTATCAACCCCAAAAGTTTTTCTATAGAAACTCTTATTTGTGAAAAAGCAAGAAACAGATTATTTACTAAACAAAATTTAAGAACTTGCATTTGTATACCATTAATTCCTACAAAAATCCTAATTAATCATCTCCCATTAATCATCATTTTAATCCTCCTCATGGTTAGTTTTCTTAAGTTATACTTTACAAGCAGCAAATAAATCTAAAAGCATTCTATTTTATTTAAATATGATTTTGTTTCTAATTATTTTAAATATATTTATAAGTTGACAGTTAGAAGTAAAAATTGTGAAAAGTTTTTAAAAATATCTTTTAAAAGGGTTTTTTTAAATACTATTCAGTTCAGCCGAATACTTTGATATTCGGCCAAAGCGAATATTCGGCAGGCCAAACAGTTTGATATTCGACTTAACTGAATAGTTTGGTATTCGTCCTAACCGAATATTCAGTAATATGTCCGAATACCGAATATTCGGTGCATCCCTAATTAGTTATATTTTAATATTGTATTTAGATGCAATATTGCCTATCTTAGAACATACATATTTAAAAACTGTTAATAGTTGAACCAGCATACGCACAACACAAAGTTTTACAATTTACTCAACACATATTGAAGGTATATACAGAAACTGAGATCAACAGTATGAATACTCTTAAAATTTTCCACAATAATTTGTATAAAATGTATTTAAAGCTGTTCTTAATATATATATATATATGAAACAAGAACAAGGCAATAAATGATGAATAATAGTAGTTTGTTTCTAGATTACTGGTACACATAAAAATACAGTATGGAACCCTTTATCCGGAAACCAGTTATCCAGAATGCTATTTCTAATAGACTGATTTCAGAATCTTTGCAGAAAAAAGTCTTATACACTGCCAGTTTGACATATGCATTGCTTGAAACAATTGTATAATTTGATGACAACATCTGGTATTTGAAATGGAAACATATTTAGTTGTATTTTAGATGTTTAATTTTTATGCAGAGGAAACAGAAGAATTTTTGTTCCCAAGGGATTCCCATAAATTACCTTCTTTCAAACTCTGGTTAACTTTTGATCTTTCTAGCATCTGATTTTTAATCCGTGTATCTAATAATTTAAAATAAGAAATAATGCCACAACCACATATATTCCACAAAACTTATCAAATGTATGCTACTTTAATGCCCAACCAGTTAACCGGAAAAACCAGTTATCCAGAATACATCTGACCCCAACCATTCCGGATAAATGGTTCTGTACTGTAATACAGATATTTCCATGTTAAAGGGGGCTTTCATGGCAAACTAAACGAGATATGAGAAATGAAATTAGTCGCCATACGGCTGACATGTACGGCAAACATTGCATTTCATGACAACTGAAGGTGTTTCCTAAAATGAAATTAGTTGCCATACGGCTGACATTGCATTTCATTGGCCACTGTGAAGCGTTGGAGCAAACGGTTCAAAGAAGGATGTGGAAGTTACAAAGATGATTTAAGACCTGGCCAAAGCCACTGTGCAATCACCCCCAACACAATTGTACAGGTTCATGAGCTGATTAGATAAGCATCGATGAACTGGCAGAGTGGGTGAAAATCAGCTACGGTTCGGTTCACACCATAATTCATGACCATCTCGGTTATCGACTCTTGTGTGCTCAATGGATGCCTAAGATTTTGAACGACAGGCAGAAGACGGAGAGGAAACGTGGGGAAAGTTCAAGTGGGAAATGCTACAGCATCCATCATACAGCCCAGACCTCTCTCCTTGTAACTTTCACATTTTCAGGAAATTGGAAAAACAGCTCGAGAACCAGATTCGTGTCGGACGATGACATGAAGGAAGCAGTTGCAGATATTTTGAAGCAGCAACCCAAGGAATTTTATGAGAAGGGAATTGCGAGACTCGTTAGTCAGTGGGACAAATATCTAAATGCTCATGGAGGCTACTTTTAAATAAAATACTCTGTTTATCATATATTTGCATTGGCTTGCTTTCATTTGACTCGCCCTCGTATCATTGCTCATACATCGGTATTATGTAATAATTTTCCAACTTAAAAATGCATTTAAACTTCTGATAGTTTTAAGTTTTTATTTAGGAATATCAATTTAAAAATATGGTTATATCTAATTTAACTTTTTAATTACCTGTGTTAGTGTTTTTTGTGTAGTGTACAATTCTTTCTAAATTTTAGGGAAATGGGATTTCAGCATCTGATGTCAAAAAACTTGAAGAAGGTGGATTTTATACAATTGAATCGATTGCATTTGCTCATAAAAAAGAGCTTCTGGCTATCAAAGGTATTAGTGAAGCTAAAGCTGAAAAAATTATGGTAAGTTTTTTTTTTACTACTAATAATAAAAAGAGAATTTAAATTTAAGCTTTTTTTATATTAAGGATGATCTGCCTTAAAATTATGCCTCCTTCTTTTAAAGTTTTTTAATTCTTAATGTAAGTGTGATAGAAATAATACACCTTATGCTAATTAGGCTAATTATTTTCTTCTATTTTCATTTGTATGTGTATATTGCTTAATTGAAGCCATTGGAATAGTCATGTTTCTGCCAAAACTTGCAAAATTAATTCAGTTTTACTTATATATAATCATACAGACATAAAGAATGAGTTAACAAATTACTCTATATTGAAATTAAGAAATACTATGGAGGTTAAAACTTTTTAACACTCTTTAAAGTGAAAAAGTTTACTAAGTTAGTTTAATTTGTGTATATATAATACTAGCAGATCTACCCGGCTTCGCTCGTGTCAATAATAAGGGTCATCCTGGGTAAAATACATTAAAATGAAATAATAAGGCTATGACAATAACTGACATTGGTGCATTCCCGTCCATGAATCGTTAAAAAGGCCAATAAGAAATATAAGTAAAATAGTCTTAATTGCATCTACTATTAACTATACCATAATAGTATATATTCCAAACAAATGTCATAACATATATTAAAGTACAATTATTTTCTTTAAAAGCATCATTTCAATTAAAAAAAAAAAAATTAAAAAAATTAAAATTTACATGTTTCAACTCTTTTATTGAGTCATCTTCAGAATATTTTAAAAAAAACTACAAAAACAATGCAAATTGTGACATTATACTGATGATGGCAATGACCTAACCCATAAATTTTGAATTTACTGAAATTTTTCTTAACTTATGAACATACAATTTCGTTTTTCACACTGTCGAATAGAAAAAAGTTCTGTCAAATGAAATTTATTTGAAAATTGTATCTCAAATTTTTCATGTGAATGGATTTTAAAGTAATTTTCAATCATGGATATTTTTTAATTTGCATGCAGCTAGCGATGAGATTTCCGTATTTTTGCACACCAGTATTTTGTTAGAGAAAATGATATTTCGTTTAATCGGAACACTCTTGCGATTTAACAGAACAACATTTTCTCTAAGAATATACCGGTGTGCAAAAACGTGGAAATCTCATCCCTACATGCAGCCCAATTACAAAAGATATACCTGTTTGTTCTTAATGCAATATTATAAAGTAAAGACATTGCTATGAGTAGCTCTGTCTAGCATCATATTGTTGGTGGCAACAACCTAACCCAACCATAAATTTAACTTTTACTGCAATTTGACCTTTAAACATCGCATATTTGATTATTCCAACGTTTAATAGAATAAAAAAAGCACTTGCAGTAATATTTGTTTGAAAAGCTTATCTCAATTTACAGATTGCTTATCCATTTTAAATTAATTTTCAATCGCAGAGATATTTTTAAATATACCTGCAACCCAATTAAGAAAGATATATCCATTTGCTATTAATGCAATATTATGAAGAAAAGACATATCTCTGAGTAACGCCTAGTATCATATTGTTGGTGGCAACAACCTAACCGTACCATAAATTACGCTTTTACTGCAATTTGATCTCTAAACATCATGCATCCCATTATTTCAATGTCTAACAGAAAACAAAAAACATTTTCCATAATTTGTTTGAAAAGTTTGTCAATTTACAGATTTTTTATGTTTTTTAAAGTAATTTTCAACCTTGAATATTTTAAAATATGCCTGCAACCCAGTTACAAAAGATGAACTTAATTGCTCAAAAACATTGTAAATAATTCAGTATTTGTTTGTTTTTGTGTACTTTTACATAACTAAATTGGCAAATTTGAGTATTTGTTTGTTTTCGTTTGGGAATCTCATTCCTGCTGCTTATAACTTGGGTTCTTCTGAAATAATTTTACTTCAACTTGCACTATTAGTTTTTCAGTTAAAGTTTTGGTGCGTAACATTGTTATACGCTGATTAGTCATAGAATTATGGGGGGAAATTCCATAATCATGCAAAACCCGGTTATGAAAGATTAGTCTTTTTAAAATTTTTGAATGGATTTCATTGGAACTTGTATTGTTTGTTAGATAATTTTACATGGATGTTTTTAAAATATTGAATATAGTTTTACATCGCTTTGTTATAAAATTATAGAAGATATTTCAATAGTCAGGTGAGCCCGATTATAAAAGATTAGCCTTTTTTAAAAATTCTACTAGACAGATTTTGATGAAATTTGCACTATTAAATTGCACTCAACTATCTGGAATAGTTTTAGTATATAACATTTTGTTGTACATGCTTTGTTATAGAATTAACTGAAATGTTCTATAATCAGGCGAAACCAATTCTGAATGATTACCCTTTTAAAAAAGTTAGATAATTTTTGAGGAATAGTTTTAGTATATTGCATATCAGTCTATCATTCTTAGACCAAATCCTACTGTAAATGATCAGCTAAAAAATTGGG
Organism: Maratus speciosus; assembly: GCA_963932465.1. Classification (NCBI taxonomy): domain Eukaryota; kingdom Metazoa; phylum Arthropoda; class Arachnida; order Araneae; family Salticidae; genus Maratus; species Maratus speciosus. Next base: position 123,161,898 of record OZ010786.1, read on the forward strand.
CCCTAAACAGCCAAAATTTTGTCTTGCACATTAGAAAATATAATAGCGCAGTGATGATCGTATCGTTTTCAGCTATACGGAAGGACATTTGAGATAAAGACACATATTGCTTTAAAATGGAAGATCAAATTCACCCATATATTTCCTTTAATTAAAGATTTGTTTGGAGAATTTGTCCGCAGCTGGAGAAATGTGCTACTCAGATAAATAAGTGATCACTAAAACGAAAATACCAAAAATACTTTTCCCTGTAGTTGTTGAGAAATCTAACAAATATACTAAGGGTTAAAAATATATTCATGTTTCAAATTAAAAATGCTTTTTATTATGTACTATTAATGGGCAGTATATCAGGCATCTTTAACACATGTATACAAAGATTTATTGCCGATCATTTTTAAATGGAAACTCATATTTCCATTCATAAAATCCAAATCCGCAGCCGTGTTCAATCGTAATGTCGGTCATGAAATTTTGTTTAAAAAAGAAAAAAGCTTACCCTAAAAAATAGTAGCTATAATTTCTATTTAATATAAATCATAGAAAAATCTTATTTTATACAACCGTATTCGATATAAATCGTAGAATGTTATCACTGCATTTCAGGTATTAAAACATTTATCTAAATGATATAATTAAAGATACAGCGTTACAAAGAAATAGGAAATAAATTGTAGCAGCCGGTTTTTAGAACCAGTTTGGAATTATATTGACGTCATTTGTAACAAACGATTTTTTTTATTATCTTTTTCCTTAATCGATTTCTTGATAGTGAAACGACTTCATTAAAATAGATTTTTTTAACTTCAGAAACATTCAACTAAGGTACTACGTCATTTTAAAACATGCTTAGTTAAAGTTTTTACATAAATATACGAAAAATATGCATTTTCTTCTTTGAATGACGTCAATTTTAAAAACAGCAAAAATATAGTGAGACAATCTGAATTTTTATTGGTTTATAAAACAAAGTACTTGAGTTATTAATTTTTTTTTTAATATTGAGCAGTTTTTTAGATGTGTGGCAACAGGAAAGAAACTATTGAATTTGAAAATTTAAAAAGAGATATTTCTATAATGTTAAATTATGAAAGGTGGCAGAAAAAAGGGATAAATATTGGTCTGATGATTTTTTTAAAGTAGACAGCGATCTTTTCCACATTCTAAAACGTATGTACAGCAAGTTTCATGCTAATCGGTCTAAAATTGAAGATTTGTACAAAGGACATACATACAGAGAAAGGCTTTTATGTATATAGATATATAATAAATATTTTCTATTTAAAAAAATAACAAATTAAAAAGTTTTACGAGATTACGATGGAATAATACTAAAAAAAATATTCACATTCAATAAATAGCAAATGTTAATGTTTGGCACGGTTTGCAGTAAAAATAGTTTGCACGATTGGGGTTGAAATAAATGGTGCAATATTTGAATTTCTTCCTTTGCTATAGTAACAGAATGAAGAGAATGAGTTTTTAGAAACTATCACTGGAAAATTTGAGGTTTTGGCGCCAAAGGTAGCACCAAATTAGAAAAATGTGAAATATCTCTTGAACTATTTGACTTAAAAGAATTTAGTTAGTACTGTTTAATTCAGCATACAAAAATACACTAAAATATGTCATCAATTGAAAAATAACTATAAAATCAGATTTTTAAGGAATTTTTTTAAAGTTCATTCTATTTTATACATCCCTTAGGGGTGGAATTTTAGAAAATTCTTTCTTAGCGGCACTCTATATCATAAGAAGTATTTTTACCCAAAATTTCAAGATTTTAGGTTCAGTAGTTTTGGCTGTGCGTTGATTAATACAAAATCCAGACTTTCTTTTATATATACAGACTAGCAGCCTTCGCCTGCTACGCTGGACCTTTTTCTAAACAAACCTTGAATCAAACAAAATATATCTGCAAATTTGATCATGCGTTTGAAAGCAATATGGACATTTACCTGGAATGCCCGTCTGAATTGCTACAAACTATATGGACATCATTATGCTATTATATTTTCTATTGAGATAGACAAAATTTGGGCTTTTAAGGAGCAACTTCTTTAGTTGGTCCTTTACTGTAAGATTTGGTGAAGTGCTATAAAAAAAAATATATACTAAAACCCTTCCTCCAAAAATTTTTCAATGCAATTCTCATTAGAATCCGTCCAATAAAGCCTAGGGTAAGTTAACTTTTACATAATCTCTAGATTTTTTAAGAAACTCTGTACGACTTCCATATCTATAGTATATATATTCTCTAGTATATATACTCTCTGCATATAGTGTATATCTCCCCTTTTTTACTACACCACTGAGAACTTTCGCGCATAGCATCAAAATCCATTCAGTAGAAATTTAAATTAAAGTTAATCTTTCATAATCGAGTTCACCTAATTTTAAAACTCCCGTAGCTTTCACGAAGTAACGTAGAACTATTTTTTTACATTAAAACACTTCAAAAACAAATTATCTAACTAACAGAGTAAGTTCTACAAAATTCTGTTCAGTAGAACCTGAGTTATAGTCAATCAGAATGAAATAAGAATTTGCGTTTTATACATTTAGTAGATGATGATGAGTAAAAATGTAAGTGCTGGTATTGCGAATTAAAAAATGCTATTGGTGAGATTTGTGCATGGCTAACATAAAAGTACCAATTTTTTCTTTTTATCAGGAGGAAATGACAAATTGCAAAATATTCTTTTCAATTTAAACCTTTGAAAATGTTTTTTTTATGCTGTACAAATGTTACTTTCATATTTAAATTAAATATTTCCGCTTTACAATATTTATTTCTTATTAAACCTTTTTTCTCTGCATTTTAAATAAAATCAGTAACTGTTTTGGTATTTTTCCGTTATACCAAAACCATTGTCGCCAAGCATATTAATTAGCGTAAAATTAAATGAAACATTAAAAAAAAATGTAGATACAAAAATTAGCATTTAAAAATGTATAATATTTGAAAATTACAGACTTTCATAGACTATTTTTTAAAATAAATGCAAATCAATACTTAAAATAAAAGAACAATTACATATTTTACCATAAAGTAGTAAAATAAAGTTAATTTATACTGCAGGCCTGAAGTTGTAAATGTCTCTTACTATTGCGGTGCGGCATACATACTGCGCATGCCTCTCATTGCAGTAACATTTCATTTTTTGAATAAACACGTTCATGGGTTTTTTTTAACAAAACATTTTTATATGTATAATTCCTAAGTTCTGAAATAATTTTTTTACAGCTTCCTCATCATCAAGTAACTACCAAATGGTAAAATCTATGTCAGTGTCAATAATAAATGTAAGTGATAAGAGTATAATAATATTTTCTATTCAAAAAATAATAAATAAAGTTGTTTTGCCATATTACGATTAAATAATACTAATAAAAAAATATTCACAATTACTAAATAGCAAATCTTAATGTTTGGCACGATTTGTAATAAAAATCGTTTGCACTGTTAGGGTTGAAATAAATGGCGCAATAGCATACAATTTGGCTTGGTTGGTATAACGAAAAAGTACCACAGTTCTTTTATTTTAGTTTTGGAAGTGTTGGTATTTTTTTCTATCTGATAGCCGTTTTAGTTATTTAACCAAAGGAATATTGATGATGAAAATTACTAACTTTGATTTTTTTCCATTGCTATAGTATAAGGGATGGGAGTTTTGAAATTATCACTTGAGAATTTGAGGTTTTGTCGCCAAAGACATCGCCAAATTAGAAAAATCTCACGAACTATTGGACTTAAATGAATTTAGTTAGTACCATTCGATTCAGCATACAAAAATACACAAAAATATGTCATCAGTTGAAAAATAACTATAAAATCAGATTTTTAATGATTTTTTTAAAAGCTCGTTCTCTTTTTTACCGCCCTTAGGGGTGGAATTTTGGAAAATCCTTTCTTAGCGGCACTCTGTCATAAGAAGTATTTTTACCCCAACTTTCAAGATTTTAGGTTCAGTAGTTTGGGCTGTGCGTTGATTAATACGAAATTCAGACTTTCTTTTATATATATAGATTGGAGTAATAATGCATGCATGCGTGGCAAACACATGGCCAGCGTGCCATGGGCATTTTACCTGTGTTTACAAGTAAAGGGGTAAGAGTCCTTGGCAGTGAATTTATATTTTTTATAACTTTTTCGTTTGATCTGATTGAACTTAGTAATTTAATACCTCATATACTGCCTATTGAGTTTTAATAATGACAGGAGATCTGGTCAAAGTTTTAAATAAAATTTATGGAATAAACGTGCCATCAAAGAAATAAGCATGGTATAAGTTTAATTAAGATATTTGAACTGCTTTATATAGTTTTAGATTTTTTTGTTTTCATTAATGTTATCAGTTTTTATAGTCAAAACCATCTGTATTTTTAAAGAATAATTTCAATTAGAATGATTTTTAAATCTGTGTAAAAAGACAAATATTATTGCTTATCAATTTTCAATAATCCATTAATAAAGAATTTGTCGTCTCATTACCCCTAATCATGTGTTTCTTCTGTCCTCCTGGGTTAGAGGACAAGAAGAAAGCAGAAGGTTATGGAAGGAATTTCTCTTATTCTGTGTAACAGACAGTCAGTACTATAATTCACATCCTTCCTCTTGAACTCCCCCCCCCCCTTTTCATTCTCCTAAAATGAAAAATGAGTGTTGATTGTAGGGCTGCTAAGTGTGGAGGTGGGGGGGGGGGGGGGGGAGAGACTTCTAAACATATTGATTTGGAGATGGCTTTAAAGAGTAGTCTGTTATGATGAAAATATACCAATGAAAGGTCATTCATCTTGAAGGGTTTACTTAAAGATGTTCTCAGATCCAAAGGGGCTAATTTCTGTCACATTTTTCAATTTATTTTTGATTAGAATTGCATGAAATTGGCAAGTGTTGTTACTCAAAAACTATGTAATTGAAGGACATTTTCCATTTATTTAGAAAACACAAAAGATCTTTCAGAAAATACTGTTGAAGTGGGTGTTTTGAACTGAATTTCCTCCTGCACCATTGCAAAACAGGAGAAAAAACTGTCATGTAAACACAAGCGCTTATAACTTGATAAGTAATTTATTTATCAAAAAATGGAAAACTCATTTCAACTTCAAATTGCTTCAATAGTCAGGCCTGCCACATTTAATGCCATTACGTTTTAAAATATGTCAGAAATTTTTGCATTATAGAGCAGAGGATTTGAGAACTGCCTTTAAAACATCTGACAATTTACATTTAACTGCAATTTGCTTTTTATTTATTTGCTCTACTCAAAAATGTTAAGTGTTTTTTTTTTTACTGTACCTTAAGTCTGATTCTTCTCAGCTTCTTCTATATGATCATATGTGATGTATGTTGCATATGTATCAGTTTTTAATTGTATATATTTTTTAACTGTGTTAAACATGCATTAAATGTCTTAAGTTAAAAAAAAATTGAGCTTTTTTTTTTTTCTGAAGGGGCATATATACCTCAAAACAGACATCAGTGGAAGACATTAGTGAAAAAATATCAATGAAATTATATCATTTGCAAGTGTTTTAGTGTGTGCCATGCCCGTATGTAACTTTATAAATGTGTGTTATTCATATTTCATATTCTGCCTATATAAAACTAGCAGGCTTTACCTACTACACTGGTCTGTTTCTCTAAACAAACCTCGATTCAAATGAAATGTGTCAGTGAATTGGACCTTGTGTGCTAAGCATTATAGACCTTTACCTGGAATTTCCTTTTAAATTGCTGAAAACTATATAAACATCATTTTTCTATCATAATTAATTTCTAATGTGTAGGAAAAAATTTGAGCTGTTAAGGACCAACTCATTTAGTTGATCATTTACAGCGAGATTTGTTAAAGAACGATATGCAATGTACTAAAACCATTCCTGAAAAAATATCTAACGAACAGTGCAGGTCTCATCAAAATATACCTTTTTTAAAATGCTAATCTTTAATAATCAGGTTCACTTGATTGTAGCACTTTCCCCCTGGTTCTATAACTAAGCAATGTAGAATGTTATGCAATATACTAAAATCTTCCCTGAAAAATTATCTAACTAGAAGTGCAAATTCCATCAAAATCGATTCAGCAGAATCTTTTTTAAAAAATAATCTTTCATAATCAAGTTCACCTAATTATAGAACTGTCCCTATAATTTAATTTCCAAGCAATGTATAATAATATGCAATATATTAAAACTATCTCTAAAAAAGTATCTAACTAACAGTACAAGCCTCATCAAAATCAGCCTTGTAGAATTTTTTTTAAAGGCTAGTATATCATAATTGGTTTCACCTAATTATAGAACTTTTTCCATAATTTTGTGACTAATCAACATAGAATGATATGCTATATACAAAAACCTTCCTCCAAAAAGGATCTAACTAACAGTGTAAGTTCCATCGAAATCCATTCAGCAGAATATTTTACAAAGGCTAATCTTTCATAATCAGATTTATCTTATTATAAGACCTTTCTCCCATATTTCTATAACTAAAGAACTTGGAACAATATAGTATATATTAAAACCTTCCCTGAAAAATCATCTAACTAATAATGTAAGTCTCATCAAAATCCATCCAATAGAACTTTTTCAGAAGTCTAATATTTTCCATAATCGTGTTCCCTGACTATAGAACTTCCACCCATAATTATGTAAATAAGTAATGTAGAATGATATATTATACACTAAAGCCTTTCCTGAAAAATTATCTAAATAACAGTGCAAGTTCCATCAAAATCCATTCAGCAGAACTCAAGTTATAAGCAGCCAGAACAAAATTCCCATTTGCATTTTATATATATATTAGGGTGGTCACAAGAAATCAATTTTCAAATTTTGTCAGGGGGACCTCCCAAAAAGTTGCCAATTGGCTGGAAAATGTGATTGGAAAAGTTTCAGCTCATTTGGATAATATTAACCCTTGCCTCATTGAGGTCAAAGTTCAGAAAAACATGATTTTTCGCAAAAAAAAAAAATGTTTTTCCTTAATGAACTGAATACAATTAAAACTAGAAACATAATGCTGGTCTCATTTCATAAAAAATCTTTTTGTCTTGAAAAACCACTCACCATTTTTTTTGTAAAAATGTATAAATTTAAACATATGCAAGTTTTTCAGGACCACACTTAATTGGAATCCTAAAAATTGACATTTTATGAAAATGCGAAAAAAACTATTTAACATTCCATTTCATTTCAATATTTTGTTTTTCTTTCTTTGTTTTTTTCTTTCATTTTAAATATAATAAAGGGTTTAATTTTTAAAAAATTTCAAAAGTAAATGAAAAACATCGAAGTTTAAATTGAAAGATTTTAAAAGAAAAAACGGCCAAAGAAAGTATAAAAATGAGAACAAATAACATTAAAATGCATTTTATTATTAATGTTGTGCTACAAGAAAGGAAGCATTATAGAGGAAAGAAATTACTATCCCTCAAAGTTGTCATGTTAAGGCGGTAATGGCTTTGATAAGGTCTCTCTTGAAGAGTCTTGAAAAGTTTTTCTACGTTCAAATACAACTTTTAGCAGAAACTCTTTTTATTCTCCGTCTTTTGTTAAACAGAAATTGAAATCTTGGATTAATTTTATTCCTGTTTCAGCTGTGTTATCTTAAAATCATTCACTATTTTTCTTGCTTTTAAATAATGTCTATTTTCACACCATACATCGGGATCAGTATTTGAAAATTGTATATTAATATAAAATCTAATTTTTAAAAAAATCGGCTTGATATTAAACAAAAACATCGACTTCTTTGTTCAATAAATAATCCACTTAGTTGAAACCTATTGTTGCTCTTACGTTCCTATCATCATCATTTTCTTTTTCAAATAACATTAATTTTGCAGCCATGCTTATTTTCACTTTTTTTCCCTAAGTATTATCTAAAAATGAAAATGCAACTTGAACAGACTTAAGATACCAAATGTGATTTATCATTTTAGCAAGTGCTTTGTCTGTAAGCTATTTATCAATTTTTCTGTACTCAACAAGTGATTTTAATAATTGCAGGTCTTGATTGATGGCCGAAGTGGAAGTGTTGAAACCACGCTTTTACATAAATATTGATCATAACTAAGCAAATGTCTCTAATACCTTCTTTTTCTAAATTTGTTAATGAGAACTGCTTCCTGAAAAGATATATTTTGAGAGAATAAATGACGTGTGCCACCTATTGTCGATGAATTGAAATTGGATGTCTTTTGGAAGAAGACATCCTATAAAAATTAAACAAAGTTGGATGAATTCTTTATAATCATCCATTGGTTATTAATTTTTTTTAATGTTCTACAGAAAGCTTGAAATTTATTCTAAATTAAGTATTTTATATCTAATATTTTACCATCAATAGCATTTTTATACTTAGTCTGGTCCAACTTAGTCCACCCAATCTGGATTTTATTTCAAATAACTGGCTGAAAACATATTTTATGTTAATTTGTGAATTATGGGGACATGGTAAATACACAAAATTTTGCTTTAATAATTGCTATAACAATATGCGAGTTCCTCTGAGGCAAGAAGTGTTTAATCCAGTGGACACATTGCCAGGATTTTACCGACTTCCTTGCACGCTTCAACTGCTGAAAATATAGTAAAACCTCCCTAAAGCGACCATGTTCCGTTCCAATAAAAATTGGTCGCTCCGAGAGGTGGTCTCTTAATGGAGGTCATGTTTAAATCTAGATTTCAATTGTTCAAAAAGGTAACATTACTAAAATTTATTTTTCACATTAGGAAAAAATATAAAAATTTAAGTATCAAAACAAAAGTTAATTAGATAAGTTAATTACAGCAGAGTTTAAAAAATGAATGCATTGACGTTTGCTTTGATTTTACGGTTTTAGCTTTTATAACTTTTATTTCCAAGTCCTTTGGAAGTTCAGTAAATAAATGCTTTTTTGGGGGGGCGGAAACAAATAATGACGATTTCGTTGATTTATCTATTTCTTTGAGAGTTTCCTGACAGAATAGGGCAGGGGAGTTTGACTGTCATTCTTAATTTGTCATCAGAGTTAAGTTCATTGCCTAAAAAGGCACGAGGGGTTTAAACACTTAAAAGTTACCGGAATAATTTTAAAAAAAATCTAAACTTAGTTTAGACTAGAAGTCTGATGAATAATACTCTCTCTGGAATTATTTTTCTAATAAAATCTTCTTCAAGCGACCGAGAAAAAACTAAATTTATTTCATTTTCTTCAAAGAAATGGGTCGCTCATGGAGGGAGTTCAACTGGGATGGTCTCTGAATGGAAGTAAAATTAGTATTGAGCCTATGGGAAAAAATTTCGTTCCATGAAAATATGGTTGCTTAATGGAGGTGGTCGCACATGGAGGTTTCACTGTACAGTTTTTGCCTGAATTATTCCAATACTATTTTTTAAGCTGAGGAACTCTTATTAACTGTTCCTCATCTCCACAACTAATTAAAACTGCTATCCCCCATCAACTGCTATCCCTTTTGAATAAATAAAATGTAGGCATTTTCTTTATTAAAAAAATGAAGAAGCAGTTTTCTATCGTAGCTAACAAAAGCTAAATTGGAATTGTGAAATCTGTTTTTGATGAACTGAGTTTTTTGTTTTCGAAATAGTTGTTTGCGAAGTAGTATTACACTTCTACTTAAAATTAAAGTTTGTGATTGACTGGTAGGTGTACTGTAAGTCTAACAGCTTCTCTGGTGTTCAGTTTCACTTGGCAAATATTGTGAAACAAAATACTATTCTTTATTTTGTTTACTGCTGGTGATTTGATTACTGGCAGTAAGTTATAATTACTTGGTAACTTACTGCCGGTGATTTGATGAGACATGTGGCTAAATAAAATAATCTTGCATTTCTGCCATCGTACCGAAAGAGAAGAGGCAGGGGGTGTTCGGAATGTTTGTCCATTTTAAAGATATATAACGATGGCAGTTAATAAAAACAGTCTTGTAATAAAAAGAGAAATTCAGAGGTTTGTTTTAAATGCTCTTTAAGTGCAATACAAATCAGGAATTCTTTCCATGCACGGAACTAGATAACTAATAATTTACTATAATTCGTGAAATATTGTTTCAAAAATTGTTCAATTTCTTTTGCCTTTTAATCAAATAAAAATAGTAATATCAAAATTAATAAAAATTATTCATTTGAAATTTTTCACTTATTTTTCAAAAATGCAGAATTTGAGGGTATGGTTCATGAGCAGACCTGAAAAACACTAAATGTCATTAAAAATAAGTTTTGATGAGAGTAAAAGTTCAAGGAAACAACATTTTCTATGAAATAAGATTAGAATCTGGTTTCTAAGACAAATAATTTTCACAAAATAAACGAAAAACTACATTTTTTTTCGCCAAAAATCGCAATTTTTCAAGAATTCAACCTCGATGAGGCACGGTTTAATGTTACTCAATTGAGCTGAAACGTTTCCAATGTCATTTTCTAACTAATTGGCAACTTTTAGGGGGGTCCCCCGGGAGATAAGATAAAAAAATATTTTCCCATATATGTGACCACCCTAATATATATAGTATATTGATTGATGAATTTTAAATTAGACAAATGTTTAACTTCAGAATTTTTTGTTGTTATTGCTGTTACTCTGATAGTTAATACAAATGAAATTATCATTTATTATTCCTATTCTTTTTTTTATTTTTAATACCTTAGTTTAATTCCTTTATTTAGGTTGAAGCCATGAAGCATGTTCCAATGGGATTTACTACTGCTACTGAGTATTACATAAAAAGATCCGAAATCATACGTATTACAACTGGATCCAAAGAGCTTGATAAACTACTGGGAGGTATGTTTTGTTTCACACTTTATTTATGGTTACAAATTAAATTTGTATAAAAGCTTTTATGCATGTTGGCTTTAATAATATTTTATCCTTTTATTTACTTTAAATAGCTATGTTAAATATTTTTCATATATTAAGTATTTTTTAATACCAGAATTCTGTTATTGTTAGAAAATATACAATTATTATGACTAAAAGATATACTATTGCATCATATCACTATTTAGGAAATTTTAAAGTCACAAAAATGTGCTATGAGTTTTTTGAATTACTATATTTAAGTAGCTTCCTTAGAAGCTATTATAGACATTTAATTTTCATAGTAAAACATTATCACATGAAAAAAAACTTTCTATATTTTTTGAATGAATCAACCAAATTGAACCATAAATTATACAGCTAATTCTGAATACTTCATAAATATATCTGCATAATTTCAAGGTTATTGGATGCTTTTTGCAGCAGTTATAGTACAAACAGACATACTGATATCAAAAACTTTTTGCCTCTTGATAATAAACCTCTAACATTTTGGCAATCAGAACGGCATTGTAATGAAATTACTTGAGTTTGAAGATACATGGGAATAAATTGCTCTTTTTAGGGTTTCGTTCATCTGACGAAACCCTATTCACTTCACTCCTCTGTCTGTCTGTCTGTCACAGAGCCCGTTCTCAGAAACTATACATGTTGGGGACTTGCAATTTTGAGTACTTATAGCTGAACACCTCATATGAAACGACAAATCCTAAAATTTTGAAAAAGTCTTAAATTTAACCCTTTGGGCTCCGCTCCCACATGTGTATTTCAAACAATTCTTTCTAAGTCAGCCCTTAATAAGGTTGGAGCCATGAAATTCCGCATACTTATAGCTGAATACCTAAGACAACAAGATAAATCATAAAATTTTGAAAAAAGTTTTATATTTAACCCTTTGGGCTCCAACTTGTGTATTTTAAACAATTTTTTCTAACAGAGCCCCTAATTAAGTTAGAGACATGGAATTCTGAATTATTATACAGTCGAACCCCTATTTAACGAAGTCGCTAAATCCCGGAAGAAAGTTCGTTATATGGAAAATTCGTTAAATAGAGATTCACCCTTTAAAATACTTTAAACTACATAAAACAGATTTTAAATTCATAAACTCTAAATATTTTTACTAAAAGTAATTAATCACATTTTTTAATAAATTATATCGATTTGTTTTATTTATTTTACCCACCAATATCCATCATCAATTCCTTTTTTCTATGTGTTTAAATCTTTGAAATCTGCAAGGAAAACAAAACATTGTCCGGAATACACTGTATTTTCTGTTTAAAGTAAATAGTTTTACATTAAAATTAAGAAATTTTAATGACATTATCGTATCTATTATTATTATAAGAAATAATTTTAACCATACATTAACATATGCGTCCTTAAATTTAATTTCTGAAAAATTCTGTTAATTTTGCCTGAGTTTTTTATTTAAAAAAGTGCTGTCTCACATAATATGTCTCGCATCTTTGCAATGCACCCCAAACCACTTCATACTATTTTCTTTTAACTATAATCCGCGTCAGATTGTTTAAAATGATTTTAGCATTTCATCATACGAAGTTTTGATAATTCCTGCATAATGAACATTTCCATCATCATCATATTCGTCTTCATCGCAATTCATTGCTGTATTCTTTTTATTTTTCACACTGCCGAAAATATCCCATTCGGATAGTGTTTACGAGGTCTCAGTTTCAGAATTAAGTCAAATACAATCATCTATCAGCACATCAATGTTAATTTCTTCTTTTTTTCTCACTGTATCCACATTTTTTTAAGTTAAGGGATTATCATCTTCGTCCTCCGTACTTACCGAATTCTCACTGCTGACAAAGAAGGCGCCTGGTAAAACCAGTTCAAGGCCATTGAACATCATAAAATGTGTTTAAAGAAAGAATAAGTTTGAAATGTCCAGAAATATTTTGAGAAATGAGGAGAAAAAAAAATTTGATCAGAAGAAAAAGTTCGTTAAATAGATAATGCACTTCCCTATTTGGAAGTTATTTTACGAAGAAATTCACAAAATGTTCTTGGTTCCAAGGAAAAGTTCGCAAAATAGAGGTTCGTTAAATAGAGGTCCGACTGTAGTTAAACACGTGAGCCCACACAACAAATCATAAAACTTTGAAAAAGTGTTATATTTAACCCTTTGGGCTCCAATTTATGTATTTTCAGCAATCCTTTATAACAGAATTCCTAATCAAATTGGAGGCATGCAATTTTGTATTCTGATAGTTAAACACCTCAGATCACACGACAAATAATAAATTTCGAAAAAGTTTTATATTTAACCCTTTGCTTGTGTGTTTTAATCAATTCTTTTTAACAGAGCCCCTAATTGTATTGGAGACTTGAAATTTTGCATACTTATAGCAGAACACCCGAGGTCAGGCGACAGATCATAAAATCTTGAAAAAGTCTTACATTTAACCCTTTGAGCTCCCACATGTATATTTTAAGCAATTCTTTCTAAATGAGACCCATAATTAAGTTGGAAACATGAAATTTTGAATACTTATAGCAGAACACCTGAGAAAACACGACAAATATTTTTTTTTTTTTTTTTTTTTTTAAGTTTTATATTTAACCCTTTGGACTCCAGCTTGTTTTTTAATCAATTCTTTCTAACTGAGCCCCTAATTAAATTGGAGACATGAAATTTTGCATAAAGCTGAACGCGTCAGATCACAAGACAAAATATGAATTTTTGAAAAAGTCTTATAATTAACCCTTTGGGTTTCAACTTCTGTATTATAAGCAATTATTTCTAACTGAGCCCTAATTAAGCTGGGGATATGAAATTTTGCATACTTATAGCTGAACACTTGTGATCACATGACAAATGATAAATTTTTCAAAAAGTCTTATATTATTGACTCCTCTGGGCTCTAACTTGTGTTTTTTAAGCATTTTTAGCCGCTAATAAAGCTACAGCGAGCTAGTTTCACTTGAAGGCTCCAGGAAGGGGGGGGGGTCAATTTTTCCCCAAACCCCTCATCTGATATATCATTTGACGACCCTTCGGCCACTCTTTCATTTTATGCACAATAGCCTTTCATATTTTATTTCCACTTGGCCAGGAGGGCTTTCCTATTTTAAGTTTTATGGGTCCAATTTCCTTGACTAATATAAGTGCGAATAGGTTCTAAAACGGAATTTTGTCGGGCAGACGTTTGTTTAGAATAGAGTGCACTCCCTAGTTGCGAATTGTGAAGCTAACAGATTTTGCAAAAGGATAGTGTTTTGAAAGAAATATTAAACGAAACCCTCTGTGCGATCTGTGATCACACTTACCCACTTGTTTGCTTTTAAAACTGATAATTAGGGGATGATTCTGTACCGAATTTTCTGAAATTTTCAAGCATTCGGCTCCAAAAATGACCGATTGATCATCACTCGGAAAATTTGTACATAAAAAAAATCACCAATTTCATTTTTATATCACAGAAAAATGCAAATTTCTTCAAAGGATCGCCAAAAAACACAAATTTTGTCAAAAATCAACAAAAAACATGATTTTTGTCAGAGAATCGCAGAAAAAGTGTGAGTTTTGTCAAAGAATTGCAGGATAAGCACAAGTTTTGTCAAAGAATCGCGAGAAAAACACTAATTTCATCAAAGGATTGGGGGGGGGAAAAAAAAGCGCAAATTTCTTCAAAGGATCGCAAAAAGAAAACCACAAATTTCTTTAAAGGATCACAGAAACAAATGCAAGTTTCGCCAAAGAATTGCATAAAAAATGCAAATTTCTTCAAAAGATTGCAAAAAAACACAAATTTTGTCAATGGATTGCGAAAAAAATGCAAATTTCGTAAAGAGATCGAGAAAAAAAACTAACTTTGTCAAAGGATCACAGAAAAAAAAAACTGGAATTTCGTCAAAGGATCGTAAACAAAACACATAATTAGCACCAGGAAGAGATTTCCCCGCCTCTGCTATAACCTTTCAGAAAATTTGCTGTGAATTTCAGAATTTTTTTTTATTACTTGGAATCACCACTGCTGATAATGTAAATGTAAATTATGAAAAAATATTCAGAAGCTTTGAAGTCTATATAAAAATTTTTATTTTTTAAAACTTGAGGTTATGACATAAAGGTTATGCTTTTAGATATTAGATATAGTTTTTATATGTACAATTTTTAGTATATGTTATAATGTATGATTTTTTTTTTCTTTTTAATTGTTGATCATCAAAACAGTCTAGGTATGTATTATTTTGAATTGGTAATTTTCTTTCTATCTTTTACCCATTAAAAAATCCTTTTTTCAATAAACCTACCATACACCCTTTTAAAAGAAATATGAACACTTGTTATCTTCAACATTCAACTGAGCATTATTTTATAATTAAATTTGTATTTTGTATGTTTACATTTAAAAAAGTAAAGCCCCTTGATATATATATATATATATATATATATATATATATATATATAAATCCTATTTGAGCCTTTACAACTTGGCAAATGATACTGATTTTTATTATTCTATAATTATTGAAGCAATAATTACTGCATTTTTTTTCTCTTTTCTAAATATACAACAGTTTCATTTATACTTTTAAAATAAGAATTTGAATTATTGATGGGGAGTTGCTTTTGTAAAAAAAAGATTTTTAGAGTCCAGAACATCACTTGTGTGGATTTTCTTTACTTTTACAAGCTATTGTTTCCATAAAGCTGTAATAACGTTAAGAAAATTTATGTTTAATGTATTTTGTCTTGCAACATATATATATGTCATCATTTTATTCTAGTAATATCAAAATATTAGATCATCAGCTTAAAAATAGACACAATGCAGCCTATGATGTATTCATATATTATGCATAATTTAGTAATTTAAATGTGTGTTAAATTTAAGTAACTCCGTACTCTTATAATGCTAATTCTTTCAGGCTTTTCTTTTTAGGCAAAAATCCTCTTTTGCTAGTAAAAATTCAATATATTTTAGATTATTTTATCCCATTAAAAAGCTCATTCTTTCAGGCAGCTGTTTTAATTTGTCTTTCTTTGAAAATCAGTTTCATATGTTTGTGGCTTTTCAATCATAAAGGAAAATTATTTTCTGTTTGACTCCACGTTATGGATGTATGCCTTTGTAATGTACTGCGGCTATCATAACAAGAAAAGCATAAGATATTAAAGTTCGCCTTGTGAGCCATCTGCAATTTTTCAGATGCTTAAATTTAGGGCTGCCTATCAGTGCCCGTTATGTTGGTTAAAGATGCAGACACTAATTCTAGTTGACAATTGGCATGCTTTGTTTCAAAATTTAGAATGCATTTCTTCTTAATGTAATTTTTGTTGGTGCACCATGGCTCGAATTATAAAAAGATTAAGTGCCGTTTGCGAACGGCACTTCTTCCCACTATTTCAAGATGTAGGGATGTATTATCTCAACGGGGGGGGACCTCATGTTATTTGTGGGGGGAGGAAAGACAAACACCTCATCTCTGGCCAACTGTTATTGCATAACTCTATATGTATGATGAATTCAAAAATCACTTAACAAGGAAGGTCTCCTTACCAGGCATACTCAGAATATTTTGAAAAAAATACTAATTAAACTACTTATGTATGTAATAAAGGATCAGTCAAATTTAGCTGCGGAATTACAGTAGAAAGTCTGTAAAAAATTGAAATGCTTTTTAGTATCTGATGTGAAAAGACGAAAGCGTCACGCAATTTGGCGAGCAATATTTTTCCTCGCCAAAAGCAAACGATTTTAATGCACCTCAAAATTGTTTGTTAATTGATTTTTAGAATGCGTGTAAATAGTATTTAATAAATTTAAACTTAAGCAATGAGAGAGTTTAATAAATACATTTTTTTGTATTACATATTTATGTTGCTTGTTATTTAATTTTATTTAAAAACAATTTCATATATGAAAAAATATTTTTATGTATTTAAGCATATTCCAAAATAAAGACAAGATGAAGAATGCTGCAGTTATTCATTTCAATATCAAAGGAGTCGTTATTTACATCGCGACAAAATTGAATTGACAATGCTCAATTGGACTTAGTTTTGAGATTGAAACAATTTTAAGTAATTTAAATTTTGTTTTAATTCATAAAATTTGATAGTTAACTTTCATTATAAATATATATATATGACAAAACTATAGTTAAATCAAACTAAAACTGACAAAACTAAAGTTATTTACATTAAATTTATTTAAACAAGTTCAATATGGAACATTTTTATCTTAAAGAATATTTGACATCAAAAAGCATTTTTAAAAATTTTATTCCATCACCAACCGGTGATAAATCGCCAAATATCGAAATTTTCATTATTTTTTTACAGACGCTCTATTGAGTTTCTGCCGAAATTTTTTTTATAAACATATCTATCCTCATGAGTAGAACATTCTATAATTTTTTCAGATTTTTCAGAGTATGCCCGTATGGAGACCTTCCTTGTAAGTTCAATAATTCAAATTGAAATATGTAAATATACTATGAAGATATAGAGAAGCCAAGTTGAAAACAAAGTTCTTTTTATTTAAAAATTGAATAGTATAATAAACATCCTTTTCTGACTGCAAGTAAAAAATAATAAGTTAAACAGACACATAAAAATGAAATAAAACATGGATGCAAAAACTACTCATCCTAAATATGACTGTAAACTTAAGGTAACTACTCAATAAATCATATAACTGGAGTTACTGCTGGCCAGACCGGTACACACCAACTACATCTGCTGCATCTCTATTTATACTGACAAAACATTACAATCACAGTTAATTTAATAACATTAACATACTTTGAGAAAAGGTTATGGTTACAATTAAATAAAACAACAGCTTAATAAACAAGTTTAACAAGCAAACACTTAATTCTAGCATTTGGTTACCAACCAACCTACCATTATTGAAAACTGTTGACATGGCATTAAGTTTGCAAGCTTGGAGTGTGAAGTTACTTCCTTCACAAATAAACCATCTAGTAGATATATTTTACATTGAAGAGTAATATAGTCCTTTAGGTGTAAAAGGTAATACATATGAATAATTAAACATTTAAACTTTACATGTGCGAGTAATAGTTTGTTTACATTTTATACTAGCCAGCAAAGTTTAACTTTTAAACCCTTTTCTCAAACCTGAATAAACTTTAAAAATAGCAAATAAACTTTTAAAAATTCACTAGATTAATTTTCACACAATTATTCTAATTGGTAAACAAATCATATTAGATGTAAATTTCCAACTGGGCGAAAAATGTCCGGACCAGGATTCGAACCCGGGACCTCCTGGCTGAAGCCGCCAGTGCTCTGCCATCTGAGCTATCCCGGACGATTCTGGTCTGAAACCTGGTTCAGCACAACAGAATAAATCTAACAGAATAAATGCTGAACCAGGTTTCAGACCAGATGCTGTAATCTTCAAGGTTAGCTGGAGTGCTGGGTTAGCTGGGTGAAAAAGTTCGACCAGAATCGTCCGGGATAGCTCAGATGGCAGAGCACTGGCGGCTTCAGCCAGGAGGTCCCGGGTTCGAATCCTGGTCCGGACATTTTTCGCCCAGTTGGAAATTTACATCTAATATGATTTTAAAAATTCATTAAACATTGTGGGGATGGGTGAAAGAGAGGGAGAAAAACTTATTGGGATTTAATTAAACTTAAAACTAGGACTTAACCGTTTTATTGAAAATGCCAACATTATTCATATATGCTTTTCCGAAATTAAACTAATTTTTCCATGGTACTGTAGCGTAATTAATAAATAATTTATTTTCAGCAATTTCTCTTTCAGGAGATAGAATTTGTGTGGACCTTCTACAAACGTAATGCATACTTCTATTTCAAATCCTATTACCAAAATAACTAATTTACTACACCATACAATTGTTCGAATGATCAGTTGGATCAATAAAGATGAAAACCATTAGAATTTTCCCAATAAAGAGTCTGGTTTGACAGGAAACAATTTATAAGTAGTTGAAAATATCATATACATGAATCTTTGGAGAGGTAAGAGATGTTAACCTTCTATGGCAAAGCAGGTTGGCATGGCTTTATTAAACTAAAAAAATTCACATATAGTGCTATTCTGACCCAGCGCAAAGCTATTTATTGGTTAGAGCATAGGAATTAAAAATTATGTCACGGCAGAACATAAGTGATGGCTATTAGTCCAGGCAATAGAGACCATAGAGGGACTCTACCTAGCAAAATTAATGGTAGTTCTGGAAAAAGGCTTAACATATGTTTTTTGGGTCACTGAATCTGAATTTTTAACTTCCCACCAAAATTTCCCCTGGCAACCCCCCCCCCCCCAAATTTTGGTAAAATCCCTCCCAAAAAGGGTTTTTATTAAAAAAAATCAATTTTTTTAGTGTTTTAGGGAAAAAATATCTAGAAATTAGAAAGTACACAAAATTTGCAACAAATAAGATATATGACATTATGACGTAGGATGAATGGGAGGGGGGGGGGATCTGCCTCGGAA
This sequence comes from Maratus speciosus, assembly GCA_963932465.1. NCBI lineage: Eukaryota > Metazoa > Arthropoda > Arachnida > Araneae > Salticidae > Maratus > Maratus speciosus. Next base: position 123,181,198 of record OZ010786.1, read on the forward strand.
CATGCGCCGCGATGCTGCATGGACTAAGTTGTGCAATTTCACTTAACCACTCACATCGTTTACATTCACCCTCCTGTCTCCCCTCCGAACTTTCCCTATAAGGTTTACTTTAAGTTTTTTGGGTTTCTGAAACCGAATTTTTAATTTAACCTCAAAAATCCCCCCACCCCACCCCCCACCCCAAAATAGGTGTTTTTAAATTAAAATTTTTATTGTTTTAGGGAAAAGTATGTAGAAATTCAGAAAGTAGACAAAATTTGCAACAAATAGGATATGTGACATTACGACGTAGGATGAACGCGGAGGGGAGAGCTGCCTCTGAACATGCACTGCGGCGTTACGTGCACCAAGTTATGCAATTCCAGGCAATAGGGGATTTTACCTGGCAAAATTAATACTACTTCTGGATTTCGACTCACTTTATGTTTTTTGGGTCGCTGAATCCGAATTTGTAACTTCCACCAAAATTTCAACCGGCAACCCCCCCCCCCCCCGCCCCAAAAAAATTGATTTTTTGAAAAAATTTGGTTTTTGAGAACAGCATGCGGGGAATGTTCCAAGGCAGCCCTCTCTCCGTTTATCCTACGTGATAATGTCATATATCCTATTTGTTGCAAATTTTGTCTACTTTCTGAATTTCTACATACTTTTCCCCTAAAACAATAAAAAATTTAATTTAAGAACACCTATTTTGAGGGAGTTTCAGGGGGGGAAATTTTTGGGGTTAAGTTAAAAATTCGGTTTCAGAAACCCAAAAAACTTAAAGTAAACCTTATAGGGAAAGTTCGGAGGGGAGACGAGAGAGCGAATGTAAACTAATAAGTGGTTATGTAAAATTGCGCAACATAGTCCATACAGCACCGCGCCGCATGTTCCGAGGCAGATCCCCCATCCCCATTTATCGTATGTCATAATGTCATATATCTTATTTGTTGCAAATTTTGTTTACTTTCTGAATTGCTAGATATTTTCCCCTAAAACAATAAAAAAAATGTTTTTTTTTTTAATAAAAACCTCTTTTGGGGGGCATTTTACCAAAATTTCGGGGGGTTGCCGGGGGAAATTTTGGTGGGAAGTTACAAATTCGGATTCAGCGACCCAAAAAACATAAAGTAAGCCATTTACCAGAACTACCATTAATTTTGCCATGTCAAATCCCCTATTGCCTGGATTATTTTGTCTAAAAATAAACTAGCAGAGCTTGTCCTGAAAAGGCTTTTGTGAAAGCGTAATTTGAAAAGCTAATTGTTACCCAAAAGAACCCTAACAAGATATGAATACATGAAGACTATGCTGAAAAATAAATATTGAATGTATCAAAGATTTATGTGCATATGTGTGACAGGAATAACAACTATGTAAAAGAACAAGTTATTTTTATTAAACAAAAAATAACACTTAAAAAATGACCAGATAATTCAGCGTTTATCAGAAGACCAATTGGTAAAAGAGGAATTACAGGATTCTTATACATATATCTCTAACTGAGAAAACAAACCATACCTCTCATATATTATAAAGTAATAATTATCTTTCAATAATATCAACACTGGAACCAGGAGATATGTAAAGTAGGCTAATATAAAAAGGGTTGTTAAAAGCTCATGGAAAAGCAGTAGGAAACACTATGCTTTTGAAATAAACATAACTCCTTATTTGTTCAAGAAGTCAGAGATTAAAAAAGATTTAAAAATTAAAACAAACTGTTTCAATAACTTAAGCTTTTGCCTTAAGTTTATACTAGTACTTAATCTTTATATTATAGTTTGAGCTTTTAATCAACAAAAATATTTAAAATATCTCTTAAATTTTAATAGCTATTAAAATACAAAATACTTAGTTTATAAATACTTAGTTTAATTTAACAAAAATGCATAACTGACAGTCATTAATAAGTCCTCTATTATTCTAGTATTTAGCAATTGTAATTATAAAGCTTAACGAATTCAATATTTAAAGAATTAAACAATTTAAGTTACTTAAAAAAATAAACCAATGAAATATTTAAACGTGTATCATTAAACCTAAATGAAAAAAACTACAGCATAGCATCTACGAAAAACTTTAGAGTACAATGGAAACACAACTTGCATACTGTCGAAGACTGTACAGACTTTATATTGAAAAACTAACGTGCTGACCGTGAATGCAGCATTATATAACAACGTGGGAACAACCACCACTTCTATTTATTACTGTGAACTGAGCATTCTCGCCTATGACAAATTTAACTACTGGTCCACAAAGTTAAGCCTCTGACTCCATTGTATTACGCTAAACGTAAAATGTCTTCATACATCTGTTATTGAAAGGCAAAAGAAATTTAAAAAAAGAACCACTGTATTCCATGTGCATATGAATACATCTGACCTCCATTACAGCATACAGCTTTGAGAGACATTCTACTTACATTCTAACATCTGAAATATCTTTAAATATATATTTAAAATATCAAGAGGCCATGAAAGTTTTGTCGTTCTCAGCAAACATTGAACAGGAAAAACAATGAGACTAACTTTCCTCCCAAAACCATCGTATATGTACTAGCGATGACGAAAGCTCCCACGTGCCTACACGCCACGGGTGATGCAAGCGATCTGCTCTGAAGTACAGTGCACACTGCCAGACTCTTTACGCTATCTCTTGGCCTTGGCAGTTCACAGCATACGACTTACAATACGGGAGAATCCGACATCGATGCATACGGGAATTAAAACTATGCGATGTATGAAGCTAAAAAGGATGCAAAGGTTAAAGACTATGATGGATGCAGTGAGATTTAAATATAGCCTAAAGGGAACTGGTAATTAATAAAAGATAGTTGATTTTTCAAAGTATCCTGTCAAGTAGTAAGACCTAGAAATATAGTGGAATAATAAGGCATTCACAAGAACTTAGGATTTACTGAAATATGCCAACAGAAAAACTGCGCAATGCGCAAGGCTTTAGTCAATAGCAGAACCCAATTTGGCATACGGAGAAAAGAAGCAAAAAGTCTCCAAAGTGCGCAAGTACTTTGAAATGTCCTTCGAAAAAGTTTATGATCAAGAAAAAGAATACTACTCTGAAATTGAATGATTTCACAGTGGGTAAAAAATGTTATGCGTCGAAGACAGATTTTGAATAGGGAAATGCAAAAAGAATATAAGCTCATTGTAAATGGAAAAAAATAATAAAAGGAAATACATTTATAATTAAATGGGATAAAGAATTTGGATTAGATAAATTAGAAATTTAAAATATATTACATATATATAATATATATATAACATTTATTTTTATCTTTCAATGAAAGGTTTTGTTTTTCCCCTTCTAGAAACATTGAATTTACAACTAACCTTTTATTTTATTTACAAAAGAAAGAACTTGGTGTATTCCCAAATTTTATCTGCTGCTTCCATTTACAAAAATACACAAATGTTCATTATTGCTACTAAGAATATTTTTTCATGTGAGTGTATATGTAATGTAATATTTAAATAATACTAATAAAATACCATGAAAGATAACTAATTTTTTTGCATTTCTCTCCTTAATATGTGAAAATTTGACTACTAAGACATTTTAAGAAAAAATTAATTTATAATTGGTACATTCTTGTAAATAGTGCAAACTTAAAAAAAAATCATTGGAAAAAATGAACTTTGCTGCTAAAAAAAATACAACTTTGCAGTTTCTTATTCCAGAGCAATTCATCTCATGTTAGTTCGATTGCTGCTATAAAAATCTAGAAACCTGTCACCATCTTATTAATAAAAGAAATATGATTATCTGTCGGCGATGGCTAGGGAAATCTGGCATATATAGAGGTCTGAAAATTTGGATGAGGATAGACAAAGACAGGTTTGAATGCATCTGGGTCTCGGATTATTCATTTTTTTATTATTAATTGAGATAGTGATTAAAAACCTTAATGAACATTACAAAACAGCGAGCTTCAATTGTGCCTGTGTCTTTCTCGGCTTTCCTGGGATCTTCACACAGGGAAAAGGAAGGTTTTCCATTTTGCTGGCATTTTGAAATCATGATCTCAAATGCAGTTAAAAGAAAAAAAAAAATGATTTTCCAGAAAGGCAGTATCTTTTGTTTAAAAAATAAAATGTATACTATTCCAAAAAAATATTTTTTATGGAGATCAATTATATGTTCAAGTTTTTTGTATTTTTTTCATTTTGAAACTGCTGTATCTGCTTCCTCAAAGGAAGTACAAAAAAACAAAAAATACTCACTTTTTCAGACAACTTTTCCTTTCTAACAGTGTCTTTATAAATATTAATATTTATTATTTAAAAAAAATATTTTCCGAAGTTCAGTTTTATGTATGTTTTCACATTTTGAAATTATTTCCAAGATTTCCTTTCTGCATTTTGAAATTGCAAATATAAAAAGAAAAAAAAAAAAAAATATATATATATATACTCACTTATTCAGTGTACTTTGCCGCTTTTGGTGATTTCTTTGGTTTTCAAAAATATTAATATTTACCGAGGTGCTTTTCTGTTTTAGTGTCTTTGGCGAGATAGAGAAAATGGCTTTGGCTAGAGAAAGAAATTTTTTATGCATATTTTCTGGCAACTTTTTCACTGTTTGATTCATATACACAAACAATTTTTGTTTTCAATATTTATTAAAGGCCGTTTATCCATTTTTATATACAAACAGAAGTAACTTTTATATAAAAAACAATAATGTAAATAATGTTTATAAATATATAAATACATATATAAACAAGCATAAAAGTTCATTAGGTTTATTTTCATAGCTGTTTGTATCATTTGGCTACAAATCTTGCTTTCTGAATCCGAATTGCACAAGGTTTTTAAAACATCAAGGCTCTTATAACAGAAATGTATAAAAAAGATATTTCTCTGAGGTCTATTCACATTTATTTTCATCTTTTCAGTTATTTCTTCTATTTTAAAATGCCATCTCTTTTTCCCAAGCAGAAACATAAAAAATATAAATAAAAACACTATTCCGGGTACTTTTCTGGTTCTAATGATATCTTTGGTTTTTTTTAATGTTAATATTTACCATTAAAAAAAAAAAAATCTGGAAATTGTTTCACAGACTATTTTTGGCACCCAACTAAGGTGTAAAAAAGTCATGATTTTTTTTTTTTTTTTAAAGTCAGATTTTTTTTTTTTTTAATTTAATTTAAATCGGATTTTTCTGATTTTTTTTTTTTTTTTTTTCTCCCCCAGCATTCAAATACTGAATAGCTACCAAGAGTTTTAGGTTTCCAAAACAATTAAACCACTAATTGCTAACATAATCTATGCTTTTACACTTAAATTAATAAAATTATAATTATTAGTTAGTAAATACAGAAATTATAAAAACTCCAAATTAGCAGTTTCATTAGTTAGTATCATACAATAATGTTATATAGATTAATATTGTAATAATTATGTAAAACTTTATTAAATACTAGTAATATTTAACATTTATTAAAATTATTAATAACTGCATTTAATATTAAATAGTTACAACTACTTCCAATTAATAATTATTAAACAATTAGCTCTCTAATTAGGAATATATTATACATTTTTAAGATGTAATTATTGAAATGATAATTAATAATATAGTATTCATTTTAGTAAGAAAAAAGGACAGGATGCTAGTAACAAAACGGGGCACTATTTCATGAGGAAATATATTAGTAATGGTATTAGAAAAAAGAATAATTTTTAGTATGATAAAAATAAAGTGTCCTTAATTTTTAATAATTTTATGAATCCCAAATTGAAAAATACAATTAAATAACATGTTTTAATAATATCCCGTTGTTGTTTTTTTTTTTTTTTTTTTTTTTTTGTTTTTTTCTAAATAAAAAAAGTTTTATTATTTTTGCAAGATCTTAGGCACATGAATTTAAGAATACTGTTAAATGGGGAAGTTTTTTACAAGAAATCTCTGACTACAACTACAGGTGAATTTAACTTTTTTTTTAAGGCAGTGTGCATTTTGCCAATTTCAAAAGGGGCAGGGTGTGGTACCCTTAAAAAAAATGGCCTAGAAGAAACAGTAAGTAATTACAGAATTAATAAAAACTGCAAATAAGTAATTTCATTAATTAGTAGCACAAATAACAAAACTAACAAATGTTATTTGCAGCTCGTTTTGCATTTGTATACTTAGAAAAATTACTGTTAATTACCAAATTCTAAACTTACGCATGTGTATGTGTATGCTAACCAAAAAAAATATGAAAATAAGTTAAACCCGTTCATACACACATACAGAATAAATATAAGGGTAGCCAGTTATATCTGAAATCCTCAAAATATTTATATAAAAGTGGGGATTATTCATGTTCATTGGTTTAATTTTTTTTTTTTCTTTTTAAGAAAAGTTTTGCTGCCTTTTCAATCCCTAATTTTTTTATTTGGTATATATGAGTTACAAAGTTAAAAAACATTTATTTTCCTATACCGAAGGAGCTGTTTCTGAGCAGATTACTTCTTTTTCTCTTATGCATTCATTTACAATTTAGCTGTTGAGCAGATGTCACACTTTCATTCTTCTTCGACTCCAGATTGCTATTAATTAATTTATTACAAAAGTAGAGCGAGAAACTAAGATACTGACTATTTATTCTTTTACTTGCAGAAATTTATTGCACTTGCTATGTTTATTTTATATAAAATAATGCATAAATTGATTATCTAAAGGAAATTATGACATCGAAAATTATATTAGGTTTAAATATCATTTTTAAATTAAACTGTTTTATGTTGGCTAAAAACAATGCATTTTACAAACGTAACTGTTTTTAATTTTTTACAGTACTCAGGAATTAAGCTTAGAAACAATTATTTAAAGCTCTTTTTTTGTTTATTCATAAGTCAAAATACCTGTAGAAATTTTCAAATTATGTTCATCTTAGATTTTATTGCTTTTTTGACATTTTAAACATTTAGAAAATTTTTGATTTAAATCAACTGATTAAAATCGTTGATATCCTACCCTCAACATTAGGTACATTAGGAAAGATTTTTGTTTAAAAATGTAGTATAATTTAACACTTATTTCAGCTATGTTTAAGGTACCGTAATTTCGCACGTACACGCCGCACCCACCATAAGCGCCGCACCTCTGAAAATACATTAAATTAAAAAAAAATTCCTCAGAAGCGCCGCACCTACTGTAAGCGCCGCACTGTAAAAAAATTGTTTTAAAAAAACGAAATAGTTGCGTAAGCGGCAAGGCAAAAAAGTATTAGCAAAATCTGATTAAAATTAACAAAAAATATTGATAAAATCTTAGAAGAAATATGATTCATGTAATGTTTGCAATTCCTAAATATCGACGTATTTTAATTTATCTCCTAATTTTTGTCCTAGATTCCCATGCTACGTTTTTTTCACTCGCTTCCTTTTTCAACATGCAAATCGCCGATTCTGCATTTGTTTTGATTTGCTAGTTGCTCGGTTGAGTTGTTTGATTGTAGCGCTATTTATCTTTGACATTCGGCAATAAATTCATTGCGATCGCACCTGTGATTAATGCGATTTACTTCATACCAAAATTTATTTTAAGTCAATTAAACTTTAAAAACTCCTTTTTAAGACATACTTTGCATTTTTATAGGTCTTTTAAAGTTTTTGTAAGATTTTATAAAACTTAATTTTTTTATTCAAAAGTAAGTTATCGTCTGGGTGATGCAAATCGCATAATGCTTCCTGTATTCATAAGTTTAGTTGGTTGAATTTGACAACAGTCAATGATTGTTTACTTCTGTGTAAATGCGCGACACTGTGTAGCAAGAAATAAGATATTCAAAATATTACATTCGTCTTTTAACGTTTATAAATCTTATATTGAATGTTTATAAATGCTTTTCCAAAAATAGTCAAAAGCTTGGCATACGATAAAAAGAAGATTTTAAAATGTGAAATTGGCGTATACGCCGCATCAGTGTAAGCGCCGCTCCCAGCATTTTTAAAACTTTTTTTTACGTATGCGCCGCGGCGCTTACGCGCGAAATTACGGTAGTTATCATATGTAATGCCTGCATGTCAGCTAGCTAGAGAATGAAATTGTTGGCATTAATGCTCATCTGGTTGGTTTAATTTGTAAAAATCCTGAAGCATTATGCACTTCATTCCATGAAAGGCAAGAGATTCTTTTCATTACTAATAATTTGAATGTGATTTCAGTGTAACTTGCCAGAATCCTGTGATTATGTTTAATGGTTTGACTCTAATATTTAAAATTTATTTTTTATAGTCTGATCTAGAAGAGATATTTCTGTCTGTAGAACTTGTAATTTCTTTTATGCTTTCAAAGGTGGCGTGGAAACTGGATCTATTACTGAGATATTTGGTGAATTTGGAACAGGAAAAACTCAGATATGTCATAATTTAGCAGTGACTTGCCAGGTAAAATTATAACATAAATTTTGATTTTTTTTCTAATTTCTTTAGTGTTGTTGTATTAATAAATATTTGAATATGTCATTGAAATTAATTATAATTTGGAAATTACACTTCTTTCCAAAGAGGGAATTTATTGGTATCATTTGTTTAATCTTTTCTTATCTTATTAAATTATACCACAATTTGTAAACTGAAATAGTTTTCTTTTATTTTAACAAAATTAATGTATAAAGTATTCACTTACTACCATTCATTAATTTCAATGCACCCTGTATTTGTTTGTTTTTTCAGTTTTTCCAAGAAATACACAAAATAATAAACTCTCACATGAATATAATTTTTTCTTCAAGTGAAGAAACATATTTCATTTTATAATTTAGCATACACAACAGAATTCTGTCTTAAATCTCCCCTTCATCAAAGTAACCACCTTTAGAAGTAGTGATCACCGCCGCACACACTCGGGGTATTCTATATGTTAGTTTGTCCAAAATTTCAGATCCATTGTTATTCCAATTGTTTTGAGTTGTCTCCCACAGATAAGGCTCCACAGGCTTGTAATATTTATATCTCTGATGTACCTGTCCAAATGATCCCAAAGTAGTTCAATAGGGTTGCTGTCTGGATTCTGGTGCAGCCAAGTCATATTTTGAAGCACTTGTTGACGTTGGTTGGATTGAACATACAGTAAACTCCCGACTATCCGGCCTAGTAAAAAAAAATTAGGAATGTTGCAAGCGGTCAAGACAGGCAGATTCCCGTCCGTAGGAAAGTGCTAACTCACGACATTAAGGAGCAAGAAGGGATTCCAGAATGCTATGGCAGAAACAGACAGGAAGAAAGGGGGGGGGGGGTTAAGTCTTGATAACCTGTTTCGTCAGTTGTGCAACGGATGTTAACAAGTGAGGTCGTTATTTTCCGCTTATTCTGGTTACTTTCGTATAGTCTTTTGGTGTGCTTCGTGTTTACTTATTGAACATTAACGAAATGTGTGATAAACGAAAAAAGGTTGTAGTGACTATGGATGAGAAACTACGAGTTAGTAGGAGAAAGCGATGCCAGCTGATATTATCTGCTTGGCTTGTGTAAATGGAGAGACATTGCATCATGGAAGAGGGATAACAAGGAGAAGCAGTCATCTATCAAGGATTTTTTTCGAAAACTAAAAAATTAATTTCACTCTTATCTTATGCATAACTTTTCATATTTGTGCAATCATTTATTAATAAACATTGAAATGTGATTTACTTATTTTTTTTACGAATTAGGCTTATGTTTCGTGTTAATGTTTCGCTTATTTTGAAACTGTATGTACTGTATATATAAAATTCATCTTAAAATGTGTAACATGCGTTTTTACTATAATAGGCGGGTGGAGGGCAGGAAGTGAGTAAATATTTATAGAACTCCAGACTATCCGGCTATTTTGTTATCCGGCCTAGCCTTCTGCCACATTAGGCTGGATAGTCGGGAGTTTACTGTACTTTCTACACAGATTTGAAGTATGTTTGAAGTTGTTTTCCTGTTGTAAAATGAATCCCCGACCACTAAGGCAAGTGCTAGAGGGAATAGCATGCTGCACAAGGATGTTGTGGTATTGTTTGGAGTCCATGATCCCATCTATTTTTACAAGACCACCAAAACTTCCCCAAACCATGAGAGAACCCTTTCCATGCTTGATAGTAGGTTGGATACAAGCAGATAACATGCGCTGACCCACAGCACGACCAACAAACTGTTGGCTCTTAGAACCAAATACAGTAAACTCTCTGTGAGGCGGACTCTATGTAAGACGGAAATCTGTCTAACTCAGAAAGATTTTCAAGTCCCTGGAACCCATAGACATAGAGTAAAATTTGTCTAAGGCAGAATATCGTCCACTGCGGAAAATTTTTCTTGGTCCCGATCGATTCTGCCTTAGAGATAGTTTACTGTATTTCAAATTTCGATTCATCAGTAAAAAGTACCTTTTCCCACTGATCATGGGTCCAATCCTTGTGTTCTCTATCCCTGTTAAGCCTTTTCCTTTTATTAATCTGCTGTCGAAGTGGTTTTCTTGCTGCCACACAGCCTTTTAAACCAAGCTATAAGAATAAAATTATTTAGTTTTTTTTATATACTTTCTACATGAAATTAAGAATTTATGAACAATATCAAAACATTAACCTTATATCACCAAATAAGAAGTCCTCTTCTTTTTCGCTTGTAGTCTGCTAACATTGACACATTCCATCGCTCCTGGCATTTGTTTCATTGTCAATATGTCTTGGTGAAATTCCTAACCATGTTCGTCACTCCCAACACTGCAGTTTGCAGGGAGAAAATTTGAAATGAGATTGAAAAAAATATGAATTTTTAGGTGCAACCCAGCTGCTACTAATTTTGTATCAGATTTTTTACAAGCTCATCATAGTTCTCAGATCTCCTTTTGCTCAAAAATGCATAAAGTTCCTATTGAAATTGTAGAAAACTTTGACATTTTTAGCATTAAGACTTAAATTTGATATATTTGAATTATTCGATAAATTTTATTTTCAGATATTAAACAGGAAATTATTTGGTGCAGCAGTTTAGGATATGTACAGATTAGAGATGGGAACTTTTTGTTAACAGGTTCCATCATTACACCACTAGCTTGGTAACATGTTACAATAACCTAATAATTTTTTAACACCTTACCAGAGGCTAAAAATTTGTTGAAATTTGCACTTTTAAGGTCTTTCTTTAAATTTAGGTCATTTTTATAGATTTTGGTTAAGTATTTGTAGGTAAAGAACATTTTTTGGACTTTTGGGTAATATTTTGTTTCTTCGAAATATTAATGTCTGAAAAATGATCTAAGCTCACATTTAAAACGTAGAGGTAAAATTTACAAAAAGTCAAAACAGGTTTTCGAACTTCAGCAGTGGACATAAAGACACACTAAACAGAATTATACATTTATTTAAAAAGTTTAACATTAGAGTCTATATCCAACATGATTCTCCTTTTATAATTACAGCATCCTACTTTCTTAGTCCCACCTAACCTAAGTCTGAAGATATCTGCACATAAAGGAATAGTACAAAAAAATTTTCTTATTAATAACGTCTAGCATTCAAAACTCTCTAGGATTTAAGATGTCCCTAATTCAAATATCATTCAATGTCTAGAATAATTCTCAATTTTTTAAGGTGAAAATTCATATATTCAAGTAAATTTATCACTTATAAGTTCATCTGCTTAATAATTAGACTATTCGATAGATATCTCACACTTATTCCTAAAATACACAACTCTCTCTCCCTCTCTGTATATATATTTTGAGCGTCCCTTAATATGAGTGGTTACAAACATACCCCCATTTGATATTAAAAAAGGATGTTTAAATATCTATTAAAAAAAGACCAAATTGAAGTAATTATATATGTATATAAATATATATATTGCTTACAATATTATTTAGTCTCACTGTTTACATATCGCTGCGAGCCGTAAGAAAAGAGACGTATCTTGCAAATATTCATTTTACGTTTTTTTCCCCCACTAACAGGTCTGTTATAAGTGCGTCTTGCTACATAAGCAGTTTCATAAGTGTATCTATGCAGAAAATCACTTTATTACGCCATATGTCCATTTATGTCCACAAAAGAGGGGTGGATTGTGTGGGGAGGTAAAATTAAACAACCCTCTAAACCTCCTCCTACGTCTTCATTTTTAAGGGTTTTATTCTTTTATGTAAGTTTTCATTCCAGCATGCAGAGCTAAGTGCTATAATTACATGTAACAGTAAAATCATGGAAATTGTCTTTTGCCTCTCCTGTGAAATTTACTGTTGTCGAGATGTCACTTTTCTTGCAGGTGAGCGATATATTAAATTAGCAAAATTGCTCATACTAAAATAAATGTTTACTCTATGTATTCCCAAGCATTTCTTCCCCACATTTAAAAGTATTTTTCGTTTTTTCTGAAACACTTCAATTTTTCATATATAATATGTCACTTATCGAATAATGGTGCAATGCAATCAACTGTGTATTTTGACCTATCCGTTAACAACATCCAAAAACATTATGGGATATAAAAATAATTTAATAAAATCTTTTAAACTTAATTAGGTTTCAGGCAAAATTTGTGAATTAAAACATTCCATTTTCATGATATTTCCACTTATATGAACAAATAGTTTTTAACCCTTTGGGGACGAGTGACCGGTATTCGTGCCGTGTAAGCTGCTCAGAATCGGGGATTATTCTCACCAGTAAATTTTTATTGTAAATTTTGCCTTATTTAATCCGAGCATTTTCCCGATTCAATTAGGCAAAATTTTCTGTTTTACAAAACCGGTGATGAAGGATTTAAAATTCTGTAAAAGACGCTCGTCCCGAATGGGTTAACATGTCGTCGCTTTCATATTTGACAACAGTGATTATTATTTTTTCCAAATTGGTTAAAGTATTTAAAAAATTTTTACAAATGTTCCTATAAAATAATAATCTTATTGCTTTAGTAAAATTAATTCCGAGAAAAAAGTTTTCTAGCAGTCATAGTTATGACAAAGTGCAATAAATAAATAGCTTTAGCGCATCCGTACCTAGCATCAACAGGACATATAATTCAACAACAATCGAAAAATATTTTACCTCACCTTAAAATATCCCCAAACCACAAAAACAAAAGCGCGATACTAGCTTACAAATTACCTCAAAATATCCCCAGCCACGCGAATCTAACTTACAACCTTAGAAAAACTTTTCACCCTCTCTTGATAACGTAAAATTCTCAGATTCTAATATTACCAGTCTAGATAAACAATATATTCAAAGCAATAATATATTTTTTAAATAATTTAACTGCTTCATACCTATGTATTACAAAGTAACTATAATCTCTGAGAGACGTGATTAATTTTTTTTATGCATTCGACATAAAAAAAACCCCACAAATTCATACTGAAGCTAACATAATGTTTGAACATTTAACAGTTGGTATAGAATATTTGATGCTGACAAATAATTATAACTGATTGATACTTTTTATTCCTAACAACAGAATGAGAAGTAAAGTTTGTTATAAGTTCTGAGCAGATGAATTTTGCCTTGGGCGTCTCTATTTTTACTAGCAGGAGTGAAAAGTGATTGAGTAATAAATGAAATGAAAATAGGTGTTCGCTTTTCTTTTTCATACGTAGGACACGGTTTAACGATACGTGTTGACTTTTCTTTTTCATACATAGGACACGGTTGACGTTTGTGTTTTGTTTTTTAAGCTAAGTAGGATTTACTTGATTCTTTTGTAATAGTGGATTTTTTTTTCACTTTTTCTTAGAATGTTATTAAGAGCTAGGAAAATGATTTTACGATTTTTTTTTCATCGCAATATAAAATTAAAGCTAAAATATTTTTCTTTTCTTTTGTCTTATTTTCAGTTTTTCGCAAGGGAAATTGATAAATAGTTATAAAATTAATAGGCAGTTTCTGATATTCTGTTACTAAAAAACATACTTTAAAGCAATAACAGTGTTTTTTTAACTGTTATGTTAAATAATCCCCACCTCTAGTACAGATGTAACATTTGGAACTCCTGATGTTAAATACCTTTTTAATATTGTTCCAAAACAAATTTTTCAAGTGTAACTTAAAATCTGCGTGATGAGCTGTAATTTTAGATCCACATATTTGAAGCTTCTAGATATTGATTTCTGTTTTAAAAATACATATTTTAAAAAAAACTCATCTTTTCACATATGTATTTGAAGCCAATGAAGATTTTTTATGGTGATATTAGTGCTCAGTGAGTTAATTTCATACAGAATTGCAGACTTTCACTTCAGAGGCAATTTCATTGTTGTACAGTGTTATTGATCAGATATTTAAATTTTATTTTTACTGAGTGTTATCCAGCTATGATTTACTATGATTTTAAAGTGTGTCTAAATCAAGAAGAATGCCTTCAGCATCTACAATTAGCATATGGAAATTAAGTTCCATCTCATGCCACTGTCTTTAGATGGTTTATAGAATTTAGAAGAGATCGAGATTCTCTCCTTGATGAAGAAGTCACAGGAAGATTTTTGTCAACTGTAATCCCAGAAAATGAGTTGGCTGTACAAAAAATGTTAATTGGTAGTAATCCTTGTACACAGTAGAAACTTAGCATTGCTATACATAAAATTATTCGTGAAGAACTGCATTGTGAAAAAATTAGTTTGTCATTAGGTTCTCATAATTTAATAGAACACCAAAAAGAGAGCATGTCAGAATCAATTAAGAAACCCCAAAATTACCTAATGATGATAGGCACCACATTATTTCTAAAATACATAGCTAGTGGTGAGATGTACATACATTTTTTAACATTCCAACACATCAAGAAAGTAAAATATGGTTTTTTGAAGATTCCAAACCAAAAATGGTGAAAAGACAACAAGCAATGAAAAAAGTAATGAATACTATGTTCTTCAGAAGTTCAAAGTTGGTCAAAGAATAAAGCTAGAGGGACAACAGAAGACCAGGGATGTATTGGAAGATCTGGAATTTTTAATAACACACATTTTTATATACACCCTCTTTTTCTGCAGTAAAGTAATGTAAAAAGAAAATTCTATTCAGAAAACAAATATTTTTTTTAGCGAAATTCTGCAAGTAATGAAAAAAGTTGCAAAAGCTCTCAGGAAAACACTTTTAGAAAACGTGAATTTTAATCACATTCATAATATATTCTAAGTTTTAATGAGTGTTTAAGAATTTTTTTGTGTTTGTCTTACTGACTTAATTTCCTTATGGTATTGTTTATATATAAACAATTAAGTGTAATCGAGAGATGAATTACTCAGTTAGAAAAACTGAATTAGGTGGCACCACATAACCTCACTTGTAGCCATGATTTCCGTGAAGAAAAAATTAAAAAAAAAAAAAAAATCATTTAGCATTACAGATTAACAGAAAGATAAAAACAAAGTGTGTTATTTGTATATTTTGTTAGGAAAATTCACATCATTCATCTAATTGCAATTTTGTCTTATCACTAACAAAAAGTGAGACATAATAATGAAAATTGTTTCCTGTTTTAAGTAGGTTTTTTCTTTTTGATATCATTTAACCAAGCATTGTAAAATTGTTGAAGGGGGGGGGAAAAAAAAAAAAGGGAAATTTTATGAAATTAAAGATATCATTCAAAGTAGTATTAAATAATTAATATTTTATTTTTAGTAAATATAATGTTTTGTGCCAGGTGCTAAACAGAGTTAAAGCACCGTTTTACGTGTTTGCCTTAATATTAATGGCAATGAATATTTCGAAAATTGGTTTTATTATTTCCCCTAAAATACAGTGGAACCCAGTTAAGACACTCACGGTTAATACGCGATCCCGCTTAATACGTGGATTTTTTCCAAGCCCTTGAATATCGCCCATAAGACTATTGCAAAAATATCACGTTTAATACGCGAACGATTAATATGCGATCCCGCTTAATACGCGAGAGATTTTCGGTCATTTGAAGCAAAAAATCACGCTTAAGACGCGAATTCATTGATCAAGATGCAAATTCCTTGTCTTTTCTTCAGTGTCGCCAATTTACCAGATTTTTTTATATTCAAATAAAAAACACTGCTTACGAATAGTAATATTTACTTTATTTAATAACAGGTTAATTAAGGCGAACATTTTTAATCGAAAATAGTGACAGATATTTGAATCTTTAAAAACCCGCTAAATTAGCAACACTACAATTCTTGTTTGATCCCGCGTCCTAACATTCTTTTGTCTTTCGCTTCCTGCATGTTTTGACTGCAGTAGAGAGAGAGAGATAGAGGAATTCAGGATACTCAGATATGTCATGAAATTATTCTGATTAAAGATTAGTATACCTATTGTTTGTGAGGTTTTAAATATACATTATATCCCTACTATGATTCATAATACACATTATAAGCAAAAAAAGGGGACTCGTAAGGATTAAATAAATAGACTGCGGTTGTTTAATTATTTTATGTTTTCTTTACTCCTTGCTATACTAACAATGTTTTTTTACACAAATACTATTAACAATTTTTTTAATATAATGAACAGAAGGACAGATTATAATTGTACTCATTATCACAAGTACTAAATATGATTTTAACAATTGCTTCAAAGGTTTAATTTTTTTTTTAGCTCTGTAAAAAAATTAGTCTAGCAAGAAATTATTTTTTATTTTTGGTTGCAGCATATTAATCCATAATAAAGCCGTTAGATTCACTTTTTATTTTCAGTTATTATTCCATTTAGTTCCATAAAAAGAAACAATGAGTTAAAGTTCAATTCAATTAAATTTTAATTAAAATATACCTAAAATATATAATTTTCGACCGTAAACATATAGATGAAAGTTCTAAAGTTCATTTAGACGATTAGATGTTATAAATAAGTACAGCTCCTGGAACATTATACAAATCGCGTTTAATACGCGATCCCGCTTAATACGCGACTTTTGCCCACTCTCTTGAAACGCGTCTTAACCGGGTTCGACTGTATATTTAATTATAAAGATTAGATTTTTCTAAAAAGGTAGGAAGAGGAGGCATTGGTCTTATCAATTGATGTGACAGGTTGAAGAATTTTGGGTTCGTCTAAGACTCGGTTTGACGAAAGTCTTTTGTTTTTGACCTTAAATAGAGGGTTCGGGTTGGGTGTCGCACTCCAAGTTGGGACACACACTCCAAGTACTCCATATTGTCCTAACTTGCATAAAGATTTTCAGCATTGTTACTTCTATATTTCATTATCTGAAGCAAAATAAATTCTCATTGTAAATTAATCGTAAACCAAAAATTTAAACATTAGTGAATTTAAACATAAATCAATTATCTGGAAAGGAAATTGCAAAATCTATAGAAAAGGCTAAAAACAATTTTTTCAGTGTGGTCTAAAATGTAAATTTGTAATTTAAGAACATAGTGAGAAAAAATTGTTTTTCATTCTATTTTGATAGACATTTTTTTTTAAAGTGAAATTATAATTCTTGGGATGAAATTTATACTGAAAATTAAATTCCTAAGGATATATTATTTTCAAATTTTGCTTTTGCTTTAAACATAAAAATTAAAGAATGCTAAATAATAAGAATTTTACCTTTATTAAAAAAGTTAAAATTTTTCACTAAACTTTTTATTCGGCTTCATAATAAAACACTGCACATCTTTTTGGTTTTTAGTATTCATTTGTATGAGCTTATTGCACCGGTTAGAATTTATTATTATTGTAATGCAGCTTTCATATCTGGGGCTAAATAATAATTGACTTACAAAAGACAAAGTATTGTTTAGCATACAATTATTATGCATAAATATAGCTTTGTGAATGTGTTAGAATGTTAGAAAGAATTGCTAAATTTTAAAAAGAAAGGGACATGGGCGACAGTAGAAACAAATTTAGGCAGGGGTCAAATTTTGGAAGAGATGTGTTTGTGTTTCACAATCTAATCCGCTTTATTAAAATGCAGAATATAACACGGAAAATTTAAAAATCACTGCACAAATTCCGAATAAAATTTTTACCGACATTTACAATGTAATAACTCCTCCTAAAATAATTATTCGATGTAAAAACTATCTGCTTCAGCGTGTTTATCAAACATTTCTCTATAATACCACCAATTTTCATATTTTTGTATTCAGTAGTTTCATATTTTTGTATACATACGCAGTTGTAGCAAGGCAGTTTGCATACCCAAAGGAGCTACTTTCGGACACATTTTTTAATTAATTTTTGTTCGGAAACACATGAAATTTGCAGATGTTCTTACTCAGAAACTATGTAATTGAAAGATGTTTTCCTTTTTTAATAATCGCAAAAATCTTTAAAAAATTATTATTGAAGTTTGTGTTTCAAACCAAGTTCTTAGTCTTGACAGCGACAGAAAGGTTAAAAACCAGTCGTCACATGACCAAAATCGCTTTTAACTTACTAATTTATTTATCGAGAAAGGGTAAACTTCTTTTGATTATAAATCACTTCAGTAATCAACCCTGCCAAATTTATGCGTTTTCGTTTAAAAATAAGTTCTAAATTGTGTCAATGTTTTGCATAGTTGAGAAGGTAACTTCAGAACAACCTTAAGTATCTCTAGTCTTCAGTTTAAAACATTTTATTTTTTTTACGGCTGTTTGTCAATTCAAACTAACTTATTTCTTACATTTTCACAAAGTCCTTTTCATGGGCTTCTTGTCATATTCATTACGCCGGCTTTTACATCCCATATTTACTGGACACTACTTTAAGAACATGCAAAAAAAAAAAAAAAAAAAAAAACTATTAATTTTATAAGTAACGTTTATTCAAATTCTCTCCTTTTTAACAACTAGATTATCCACCCGGCGTTGCCCAAGCCCATTAAAATTTGCACAAGATGCGAAAAATTTCAAATTTGTTTGAATTCCAAATAAAATGTATTGTAAAGAAAACAAAATTTACTACATTCGGTCAGAAGATATAAACAAGATTTATTTTTTTAATGTAGAAAATTGCAGCAAATTATGATAAAATGATGAAAATAGCATTAAAAATGGCTAAAACTTCAAAAAATTGCAGAATGAGAAATTTTCTATATTGACTAAAGGACTAATATAGGATTCCTTTTATTATGTTGAAAAATTGGTGTACAATCCCAAAAAGCTACAAAAATTTTCAAAAATCTCTGTACGAATTCCAAATAAACTTTATTGAAACGAGTATAAAATTTGTTGTATTGGACTAAAGCTTAAAGCCGGATTTATTTTTGATAATGTAGGAGAATCGCTGTGAAATACAAAAAACCCCGTTAAAGTGCTTAAAAATCACTAAAAATTCAGGAATCACAGATGTTAAAATTGTTTGATGTCATAATTGTTAGTACAGTGGGTTAAAACACAGTGCTGCATGAATTCCAAGACAGCCAAAATTCGCATGAAATTTTTTAAAATCTATGCACAAATAAAATGTATTGAAATTTACTATATTCGACTAGAAAATATAAACGGATTGCTTTTTCTAATGTGGAAAAATCGCAGCGAATAGCCAAAACATGCTAAAAATATCATTAAAAATGGCAAAATTTGCACAGGAAAAAAATTTTCTACATGGACTAAAAGACTAAATCAGGATTCCTTTTACAAATGTTGAAACGCACAGACTCTAAAAATCTTCAAAAATCACATAAAAAATTAAAATATCGCTGTATTCCAACTTAACTTTTAAATGAGGATAAAATTTACTATATTGGGCTAAAATTTTAATGTAGGATTTAATTTTAAGAACTTGGAGAAGCAGACACAAACCAAAAAAAAAAAAAAAAAAAAAAAAAAAAAAAACCTGGTTAAATCGCATAAATATCGCTAAAAATTCAAAATCGCAGATGACAAAATTTGGTACAGTGGGTTAAAACATAGTAAACCGGAATTCTTTCAAGAACATAAAAAAATTTTTGTTGTGGAACCTTAAAAAAAGAAAAGGATTGGTAACATTAACTCTGACAAATTTATTCCCCCAAACAACAAAAAACAGCAAATCTGGAAATCCAAGGATCTACTCCAGGAGTAAACAAATAATATAAATTAAATCTGAAAAGGGATTTTCTACATGCCAAAATCATCACTATATCTCCCAATATGGGAATCCACTAGCGCCTAAGTGAGTAAACAGGTTGATGTAGTAATAGGGTGTCAACGATTTAAATCGGCAATTAAATCATGATTCAAATCAACGGATATATTTTTTTAAATCATTGATTAAAATCATAAATTTTCTAAATGTTCAAAATGACATAAAAAAGTGTTAAAATATGAGATGAACTTAATTTAGAAAGTTTCTATGGGTATTTTGACTTATGAATAAACAACAAAAAAAAGAGTTTTAAATAATTGTTTCTAAGCCTAATTCTTGAGTATTGTAAAAAATTATGTACAGTAAGTTTGTAATAAGCATAGTTTTTATCCGTCATAAAAACAATTTAATTTAAAAATTATATTTAAATCTAATATAATTTGAAATGTGATAATTTCCTTTAAGTCATCAAATTATTCATTCTTTTATATAAAATAAGCATAACAAGTATAAATTTCTACATGTAAAAGAATAAAATAACCAGAATCTTGTTTTTTTCATTCTACTTTTGCAATAATGAATTTATAATAAATATTCGAGCTAAAAAAGAATGAAAGAATGACATATGCTCAACAGTTATTGTAAAAGAGCATTTAGTCTTTTTGAAACTGTTAAACACCAGCTTTAAAGAAAACACATCCCTTAAAATTTTCATGTTCTAAGGAAAAACATAACGATTTTTTTTTCTCCGAAAATACTGAGAGCGTTCTAATTCCCTTTTTCTTCCTTTAAGAATGTATTTTTAAAATAGGACTTTTGAAAGTTTGTGATTGGCAAATTCTTGAGCAAGTTATCCAGGCAAGTAGAAAGTTTGTTGATGAAAGATTAATGCAGTTTCCTGCCGTGCTACACATTTCTTGTTCGCTAGAGCTTAAGTACCGCATCGATGTACGGTCCCTTACCCTGATTGCCTAACACTGATGATAGTTCAAATCTTCTATTTGCTGGGCAGAGCATCTGCCAATAAGAGAAGAACTAATTTGTATAAAAACTAGGGGGCTCGGCCCCCTACGAGCTACGCTCGCCAACCCCCGTCCAGACACCGTAGACTCTAAATGCACGCTAATTTGATCGGCTTTAAAAAGATTTCGAAAGATTGAATTATAATTTAAAAAACAGTGGCGATCTCTCTATAAACGGATTTCTATTCATTTCTCTTTGATTGGGGAATTTTAACGATAAATCCGTTGCGGTACTACTTGATTATCCTATCGACCAATTTCGCCAAATTATATAAATCGCCAAATTATACAAATTGACATAATTTTTATTTTAAATAACAAAAAAACAAATAAATTAGTACAACATTAATAAAAATACAAATAAAACGTCGAAATAAAAATAACTTGATGACGTAGACACGTGTAACAACATTTCAAAATAAGCTAATATAAAAGGAATTAAGTAAACAGAGTCTTTGTCTCCTGGTATTTTTTAACAAAGTGAAAAGAAAGTTCATTTAAATGAGACATTTTAAATTAATCGTTTTTAATCTGACGTAATTTTGACCAAACTATTCTTTCTCTTTTCAATATTCACGTGAAAATACTTGTGTTAGAAATTAAATATTATTTGCGCTTTCCTAATAAAAATAGTTGAAAAGTATCCTCTTAAAATATCAAATAAATGTCTAGCGCAATTTCTAAATTTAAACCGTTTTGCAATATTATTTTGTGTTCATTTTATGTAATAACTATAATGTGACGTAAATATGACGTAATTTCTCCTATTTACGACTTCTAACGCATGCTAATAAATTTATTGCTTTACAAATTCCTTTCTCTCTTAAAATTCACGTGTAATTATAGTTTTTATGACGTAATTTTTAATAAGTTCCTGCTTTTTGTACATAATTATTTAATTCTAATTCCAAATGTTTTTTTCTGTTTATAATAGTCACGTGTAAATAAATTTTTAATTTATTTACACGTATAAATATTTCTTTTTTTTTTTAAGCAAACATTATTATTTCCGCTGTTTATACAGTTGGCAACAGTTTAAATTAATATCACTTTCTAAAATCTGTTAAAAATATCTCTAGAAATGTTGAAAATCTGAATTTAAAATAGAAATAAAACCTCAAAAAATGAGTCAAAATAAAAAAATTAATGCAATCTGCACTCCGGCAAATTCTAACGCATAAAATGATCTAAAAATGATTAAATTCCTATGAACAGTTTTTGCTCCTATAAAACTTTTTTAGTGGAACGATTTTGTCCAACTTTAGCATTAAATATCTCTTAAAATAATTCTTCGATCTGAAAACTGTCTGCATCAGCGTGTTTATCAAACATTTCTGTATAATACTACCGATTTTCATATTTTTGTATGCATTATTTTTCTTAATATTAACGAAGAAAAACCTCCGGTCACAAAAAATTCAAAACCGGCGGCGGTGACAGCGGTAGTTACTTTTTTTTAGAATAGAGAGATGTTAAGCACACCAAGAGCTTCTTCGGTATAAGTTGAATAAATGTTTTTATTTCATATATATCAAATAAAAAAGAAGTAATTAGGGATTGAAAAGCAGCTAAACTTTTTTCTTTTTAAAAAGAAAAAAAAGTGAACCATTGAAAGCTAATAATCCCCACTGACAGGTAATAATGCTGTTATTTAATATTTTGAGAATTTTAGATAGAACTGGCTATTCTTATATTTACTCTGTATGCGTGTATGAATGGGTTTACCTCATTTTTATTATTTTTTTGGTTAGTTTACACGTACATGTGTGTAAGTTTATATTTAGGTGATTAACAGCAATTTTTCTAAGTACAAATAAATACAAAACGAGCTGCAAATAATATTTGTTAGTTTTGTTATGTGTCCTACCATCTAATGAAATTACTTATTTGCAGTTTTTATTAATTCTGTAATTACTTACTGTTTTTTCTAGGCCATTTTTAAGGGTGCTGCACCCTGACCCTTTTGAAATTGGCGAAATACACCCCGACTTAAAAAAAAAAATAGTGAAATTCACCTGTAGTTGTAGCCAGAGATTGCTTATAAAAAATTTCCCCATTCCACAGTATTTCTAAATTCATGTGCCCAAGACCTTGCAAAAATGCTAGAACTTTATTTCTTTAGAAAAAACAGGGTATTATTAAAACATGTTATTTAATTGTATTTTTCAGTTTGTAATTCATTAAATTATTAAAATTAATGACACTTTATTTATCATACTAAAAAATGTATACTTTTTTTTCTTATATTGTTACTAATATATCACTAATTCGTTTTCTCATGAAATGGTGCCCTTTTTGGAACTAGCATCCTGCCACCTTTTCTTTTTTATATTAATACTACATTATTATCATTTTAGTAAGTAAAGCATAAAAATTTATAATATGTTCCTAATTAGGGAGTTAATTGTTTAATAATTACTAATTTTATGTAGTATTAACAATTTAATATTAAATGCAGTTATTAATTTTTAATAAATATTAAATATCATTAGCATTTAATGTAGTTTTACATAATTATTACAAAATGTTAATGTATAATAACATTGTTGTATGATACTAGCTAATGAAACTACTAATTTGCAGTTTTTATAATTTCTGTAATTACTAACTAATAATTATTATTTTATTTCTTGAAGTGTAAAAACATAGATTATGTCAGCAATGAGAGTTTTAATTGTTTCGGAAACCTAAAACTCTTAGTAGCTATTCAGTATTTGAACGCCTGGAAAAAAATTTTAAAAATCCGATTTAAATCAAAAAAATCTGATTTAAATCAAAAAAATCTGATTTTTTATATTTTTTAAAAACAATCATGATATTTTTTACACCCTACGTAGTAAGGACCCTGCATGTTTTTTGTCATCTTAAAACAGGACCCTTCACAATTTTTGTCATCTTAAAATGGGACACTTCACAAATTTTTTAACCTTCAAACAGGACCTTTCTGAAAATTGCTTATTTTAAAAATAAATCTTTTAGAAAACTGTTCCATATCTAAATGAACTTTCACAAATTTAATCTTTTTAAAACAAAACCTGACCTATCACAAGACAGATGAAGTTGCCAAAGAATCTATTACTTAGCTGTTTTATACATTAAAGGATCTTGTTAAAAATAGATAATAAAGAACCTGAATATAACGGTAATTTCAAATTCACAAAATTATGACTAGATTTTTCACATTTCCACAAAAACAGGACCCGGTGAAAAAAGTCCGGATAAGCCCCTACTTGAACCATAGAACCATATATGCCCAAAAAATATCAGTGTGGTCCTCATATAAATAGATCAATTAATTGCAGGTTCAAATTAACTTTCAGCAGTAAAGCCATTCACCCAGTGGATTCTTACCTGTAAGCATCACATTCGGTAGCTATACACTACACACATATCAATCACCACCTATTGATGAAAAAAAAAGGTAAACATTCAGTTGAACCATTGACTTAGTAAAATACACTTATGATAACAATAATTAGATGAAATTGCAGTGTGAGAAAGCTGGAAAACAGGTGACTTAATAAGTAAAAAAATAAAGCTGCTACGAAAGTGAGAAAGTACTTTAAATAAAAGAAAATACCTTTCTGATTGAGTGACAAAAGATTAATAAAAGTCTCTATTAAGCTAACAAAAACTAACATTAAAATGTTGAACAACTGATGTGATACAAAAAAGGCCAAAAATATTCTTGATAATCTCATAAAAATTCAGAAAGTGCATTTCTTAATTTTATGGTATTAAGTTTTTTTTTCTTTCTTCCTTAACCAAAGCTATTTTTTTTTTTCTAATTTATTTAGTCAATCTGTGGAATTTTATTTTATATAATTATTCAGTTTGTTTCATTCTTTTTAGATATAATAGAAATGATAGGCATTTTTAAAATTTAGTTTGTATTGGAATTATTAATTAGAGTACAGTAAAAGCTCCATAATGGACACCTCTATTTAACACACACTTTTACGATGCCCAACTCCTATGTATTTATACATTTTACCTCCAAATAGCAGACAAATTCCGTGCTCCCGAGGTGTCCGTTATTCAGAGGTTTTACTGTATTTATTTTGAAATGGTTTTCATTTTGCTCATATTCGTAATTATTTTAGTTGCCTGTGGATTATAATGGTGCTGAAGGAAAATGTATCTATATTGACACTGAAAATAATTTTAGACCAGAAAGATTAGAAGCAGTTTGCAAAAGGTATTTTATTTTTTTTATTCAAAGTGTCCTTAGTAAGTATTGTTGTAGTGAGTTTTTCTCCAAATCTGTATGGCTCTTTAACCCGAGAGTAGTCGCGACATTTTTTAGAACGTTAGTAGTCGCGTTCGGTCCATTTGCCGCCGTTACCAGCAGGCCGAAAACGAAGGGGAAACTTGCCGGTGATATCAGATGATCGAAAACTGATAACGTAGGGTGAAAATATTGACTAAACTTTAAAAGATTACAGCAATTATTCATTTTACAACCTTTTACAACAAATTATTTATTTCGCTTAAGTATATATTCAGTTGGCATCTAGATAAATGTTTTTAATAACACTTTCTTCGTTTTGCATAAATACTTAAAAGTAAATAGTAAATGATTTGATTGAATTTCTGATGTTACTATGAATCAATAATTAGTAGGAAAACATTTACGAATATGAATCTAAATTCGTGATAGGGGTATTTTTATTTATTTATTTATTTATTTATTTTTTTTTTTTTGAAGGACAGAATCAGAGTCAGGTACATTTTTATGATACTCCGGCACTCTATATCCATTTAATAAAATAAAATTAATAAATTTAGCATCAATATATTACACTGACATTAAATTGAACAGTTAAACTGAAAATAAAAATGGAACCTATGACATGCAACAGCAAATCAAATACAATACCACTAATTCACCAGCATATTATATATATATATATATATATATATATATATATATAATAAAGAAAAAGGTAAAAAATACTTAATTTCGAAATTGTAAATGTTGTAACTACGTTTTATTTATTTATTTTGTGGGGTGTCTATATGTGTATGAGGAGGGGGCGGGGGCTCTCGAGATTTTATGATTAAATCCATTTTTCAAATGAAAATGCACGATTTGTAGTTTTTCTACTTATTTCAGGGTGGGAGCAGCGCCCCTGAATAAAAACTCTGGATACGAACTTCGCTTATATAAAGTAAATAATAAGTTATTAAAATTATATATTTAATTTAAATACATTTGCAAATGTAGATTTAAATCCTAAGATGGATAAATTATTTTAATTAATAGAATCACTGAAAGGTTCATCTTAATAGGGATGCATTTTACAGCAACTATTTAATTAAAATAAATATTCAATTGTACATTTCATAATAAGGTATTATTGTTATAATTTATTGTTTTATAATAACATTCATTAAAATAATAAAAACAATAAGAAATTTTTCTCCGAAATTATAAATATGCAGCAATAATTTTATTTAAATGAATTTTCTCTCGTATTCTGAAAAACATTATTTTGAAAAATAGTTTGAACAATTGATGAAGGACAACAAATTTAAATTTGTTAGATACCGTCCCCAAGCCTCTATTCGATTTCAATAATAATTAAAAAAAACGTTTTCTGCGGCATTGATAAAAAAAAAATTTGTTTTTACTTACAGTATAAAAATTTAAAAATAGATAAATTTTAGAAAAATACTTAAAATATTTTTTTAAATCATAGTATGATATTAAAATAATTACATTGTATTCACTGAATTATCCATAAAAGATTTTTATTTGCGTAATTTCTAACCTACATTATAAAATTCTCATTATTGTGCAAATAAATTATATGTATGTTCTTCGCAGATATACATACTACATTTCTGAGAAAACTGTTTTATCCTTCGAGTTTGTTTTATTGTACAAAAACGGTACTTTTCAGATTTTGGAGATACGGCAATTTTTTTACTGATTCCCACAAAATTCTCTTCTCTTTTTTTTAATGGTTTGGCTCTGTTATTGTCTGTTTTTTTTTTTTTTTTTTTCATTTATTTGATCTGGTAATAAATGGAAAGTAACTTCTTTTAAATAATGATGATGAATTTCCCTTTTTTCCATATTTAAATTATTATCAATTTGAGAATTTATTCCCGCAATGTTTGACAATGAAAAAAAAATGTAAGTGACCATCAATCAGCTTTTTGTGCGAACTGACTTCACAACTAATATAATAAAACAATTTTAAGTAACATTCTAAAAGTAAAAAAAGTACTCTATGAACGTGTAAAATAGCAGAAAGAAGAAATAACAACAGACAGAGAGCCCGTACTTCGAAGAAACTTTTCCCCGCAGATTTCGCGGAAATGGGAAAAGATGAACATGAGGGGGGAAAATTCAACTAACACAAGTGGTCGCAACGCGGTCATTTAGACCGATTGAAACTTAAGAATGCGATAAAATGCTAAGAAATAGCAGGAATGACTTGCAATTTTACTACATAAGAGTGTGAACACTCAAGGTCAGCTACACGGAATTTGGCTATCGTAACTTTAACAGGAAATGAGTTACAGGAAGATAACGAATTTCGGGCGGGGAAAAGACCAACGCGCGACTATTAACGGGTTAAGTAATGCTTAAATTATTTAATTCACTATTTTATTACAAGGATGAAAATCTTCTGCAGATCTATGATTTTCCTCTTGAATTTTTTTTTTTTTTTTTCGGTATTTTCAAATGTCTGCTATTTTTACTTTCTTCTATCTTTACAAGAAAAAAGTATTGAATTCTTGAAAATTTTCGAATTCCAGTTTTCGACGGATTTACACATTTTAGGGATCAGATATCCTGAAAAACATGTTACAAAAGGTCTGTCTGTAGGTGACACAAATTTTGTGGGCACTCTTTCTCAAGAACTAATGAGCGAAATTTGATAAAACTTTAGATTCAGTTAGTCCCTAATATAAATTGCTGCTGGTTACTTTTTGGTGTAAATCACCCGACAGGTGGCACTGCTATGCTGCATTTTACACGATTTCCGCAATAGCTATCTATATGTCAAGAATTAATGCTTGGATTTTCATAAAACTTTAGATTTGGTTAGTCCTTGGTGTAATTTGGTACTGATTACTTTTTGGTGTAAATCACCCAACAGATGACGTTGCTATGCTGTATTATTCATGATTATTGCAATAGCTCTATCTCAAGAACTAATGCATGAATTTTCATCAAACTTCAGATTCAGTTAGTTTCTGATATAAATTGGTCCTGATTAGTTTTTGATGTAAATAACCCAACAGGTGGTGCAGCTATGCAGATTTTTTTTTACGATTTCCGCAATAGCTCTAACTCCAAAACTAATGTATGGATTTTCATCAATTTTCAGATTGTTAGAAATTGACATAAGCTGTTGCTGATTCGATTTTGGTGTAAATCACCTGGCCGGTGGCGCTGCTATGCTCCATTTTTCAGGAAGTATTAACATGTATGAGAGAGAAGAAAATTTTGGGATTGCCACATCCAACTAGTTTTTAAATTAATGTTATATTTCTGTTGGTATTAATTCATAATTGTTTTTTTTAATGATAATCAAAGTGTATAGGAGAGGTCATGTTTGACAATTATATTTTGTAAATATCGGATATTATTAAAATGTATAAATATTAGTTGGAGGTGGGAAGGAAGGAGGAAGCTGTTTGTTTGAATCTTTTTTATGGGGGGGGGGGGTATTTTTCAAGTCAGCAATACATTATCTAAATTTATATTACTTTAGATATGTTTCCAAATCAGTCATACTAGTTTACTAGCAAAATATTTCTGATTACTATGTATTGATTGTTGGTAATAGTAGAAAATTATATTTCTTAATACTAGAATAAATTTTCCTTAATCAATTAAACATGTAAAACAAAATTTTCAATTTTCCATTTGGAAATTGTTCCTCTCCTTCTTATTAAAATGATTTTTTCAGCTTTTAAACTGGTGTGGTGTGTTCTAAACTAGGGATGCACCGGATATTGATTTTGCCGGATATCGGATACCGGATATCCGAAGCTCCTTCGCCTGCCGGATTCGGATATCCGGCCAGATATTCGATCGGATATCCGGCACTAGATATGTTTTTAGTTATATAGTGAATTATTTATCTATATATTGTCATCTCAGAACAATAAGTTACAAACATGTTTCACACATCATTAAAACATTTTAAATGTATTCAAATATAATTTACAAAAACTATATCTCTTTGAATATCAGGGCTTGCAATTCAAGTTTTCCCAGGAGGGAAGTTTCATACCCAAAATTTTTAAATGCAGGGGAGTTGAACTGTTAGAAAGGGAAAAAAAATCTTTAAACCCCGTTATTTTTTATGTGCTACTTAAAGAATTACATTTATATAGACATGACAAAATACCATTGAAACAATTTAAATTAACAACTCAAGATAATTATTCAAAATTTTTATTTTATTAAAACAAAGGAACAGAATCAAGCATTATATATACCATGTCTATTTTTCAACTTTCACCTTATGTTATGGGCAATTAACAATTGGGTTGCTAAATGAATTTCTTAATTTAGATTTTATTCCATTTTGCATACTTTAGCCTTTTTCACAAGTTACACTTTTGACAAACAGCACTGAGCGACTTTTATAACTTTAGAAATTATTGGAAACACATGGTTATGCTCTCTTAAGAAGTTTTAGAAAACTTTGCAAAATCTGATGTGCATTAATCTTTAACTTATGTGAATAATGCATATCGGTGATGGTATGTCATTTCTGAACAATTTTTTTTATTATATCCTTAATGGAATTATATTCAAAACTGTAATCCCTGGTATTTTCATTAATTGAACTATGTTCTATATGCATTGGAATTTTAAATCCATATCCAAAGTTTGAAAAGGGAATAGTCAATTGATTTCTTCTGTTACACGAGAAAAGGTTGATTTCAAAAAGTCATGTCCTAATTTCTGTTAATTGCGAGAAACAACTAGTTTGTTGTTTCTAAATATGTTTTTTTGAAGTTCATCAAAGTTTTTTTTTTTTTTTTTTTTTCATGTGCACCACAAGTGTAATCTGATTTTGTTTAGTGCTGACTATTGTCCAATTTGGTAGAGCTTAGTCTCCGGTGGCCATTGCTACCCTTTTAGTTATTTCCTATTTCGGGCACATAGGAAAAACATCGTAAAATACGTAAAATGGTCATAGAAAAAAACATTGCTGATTTCGTCAATCATGGTTAAAATAATTTGTCGATTGATTGCGAGAAAAAAACTGAAGTTCATGGGAAATCGACAGTGGGACAATATCATGAAATTTGTCAATCGATCATGGAAAAGTATCGTGAAATTTGCCAGTCCGTCACGAGCAAATACCGTGAAATTCCTCAGCCAGTCGCAGAGAAAAAATGCGAAATTTTTCAATCGGATGCAGAAAAACAATCGTTACTTTCATCAGTATGTCACAAGAACAAACAGGGAAATTTGCCAATCAGTCACAGAATAAAATTTCTAAATTTGTGAATTGATTGCGAAAAAAAAATTATGAAATTCACCAATCGATCTCCAGAAAAAAAAATCTAGAAATTCGTCAGTCGGTCGTGGAGAAAAATCGCAAACTTTTTTGGTCAGATGCAGAAAAACGAACATGAATTTTCACAATTTATTGTAAGAAGAAACTGAAATCTGCAAATCGATAGTGGAAAATATCACGAAATTTGTCAGTCGGTGCCGACACTTCATCGTCGTTTCACAAAGAAACATTTTCGGAAACAGGAGCCTCCCACCCCCAATATTCTTTAGGACACGAATCCTGATCTCGAAATTCAAGACATGTATCTGCCATTCAAGCCGTGTAATGTATATTAATAATGTTGTATAAAAAATGTAATTTAAACATTAAAATATTCTGTTTATTTGTACAATGAAATGCTGATAATTGCTACTGGATTTGGATATGGGATTGACTATATTGATAATTGCTAATAATTAATTTGTACAATGAAATGCTAATAATTTGTGTAACAAATTTTAACCAATTAATATGCCTATAATTGTAGAGTATTTTCACCAAGAAATACATACGTTCTTTTCATAATTTAAACATAAAATATCTACTAATATACCCATGATTAAAGAGTTATTTTCTCCAAATTTAGGTTTAGTTGATGCTTTTTTTCTGTTTTAATTATTTAATACTGTTTTGCTTTGAGTCACATTTAGTTTTATTTTAAGTTAAATTACTGTGATATTTATAAGTAAAAAGAAAATTACTTTTAATTTTAAATATTTTATTTATAATGAAGTTACAAAAATAACTAATTGGATGTGCCAATTCCAAAACTTTCTTCTATCTCATACATCTTAATATTTCAAAAAATCCCTGCCGGCCCGGATTACAGGCGGAGGTAGATTTCGAAGTTAAGTATACTAATTTCACAAACAAAAACCAAATCATGATTAGAGATAAGCCCACTTTAACAATTTTATCTGGCCGCTTTTGAAAAGTTTTATTTTTATATAATAACTGATTTTATCAGAATCATGTTAGGGCAGTATTCAAAAAAATATTTTTCCATGCTCAACAACTAGAAATTTTCTGGCATAACTCCAGATTAATTTTTAATAGGAAAAACATGAAACTTGTTGACGTGATTTTTGAAGAGATTTATAAGTGACCTGTGTTTTTAATTTTCATTCAATTAATTAAAACTTGATATATAAACAATTATTTTCTCAGTAAGACAATATTTTTCGTTTCTAACACAATCGCTTCGGGAAATTCCGTTCAAAATGCCCAATTTGACATCATTTTTTTAAATATATTCTGCCTCTGTCAAAAAATCGATCATTACGGTACATTATATAGTTTCTGAAAAAGCGAATCTATCAATTGGATGCGTTTGAGAGCAAAAATGAATTTAAAAATGAGTCGAAAATAAGCAGTTTGGATTAGAATACTCCCTTAATACGATGATTTTTCTAACACAATCCGCTTCGGGAAATTCCGTTCAAAAGGCCCACTTTGACAGCATGTTTTAAAATATATTCTGCCTCTATCAAAACATTGACCATTACGGTACATTATATAATTTCTGAGTAAGAAAAGGTACCAATTGGAAGCCTTTGAGAGTAAAAATGAATTGTAAAATGAGTCAGAAAATAAGCAGTTTGGATTTGAATACACCCTTACTAAGATGATTTTTTTTCTTCCACCACTATGTATTTTTAATTT
Source organism: Maratus speciosus (assembly GCA_963932465.1). Classification (NCBI taxonomy): domain Eukaryota; kingdom Metazoa; phylum Arthropoda; class Arachnida; order Araneae; family Salticidae; genus Maratus; species Maratus speciosus. The sequence goes on from OZ010786.1 coordinate 123,213,345, forward strand.
GTTTTTGCTGTAAGAATTGGTCCTATCCAAAACTTGTCTATATAGATGTTGTAGACAATATTAAGAAGATATATGATAAATTCATGGGGATTTTATATCTTTTGAATTGACGGAGTTACGGATTTTTTTCTTCTTCAAACCCCCTTTTTGTTTTCGTTTTTAATTTTTTTTGCGGTACGAATTGGTCCTATCAAAAACTTGTGAATATAAAAGTTGTAGATAATGTTAAGGATATTCATGATAAAATTAATTGGATTTGATAACTTGAGAACTGACGAAGTTATGAATTTTTTTCTCCCAAAAACCCTATTTTTTGCGCCCCTTGAGACCATTTTTAACTTTTTGAAAAATCTGCGATACATAAATTTTTGGCCCTATTTTTAGAAGTAATTAAAACTTTAAACTGATTCGATATGTACAAAATTTAAGAAGTTATGGGGTTTTTTCGGTTTTCACAAAACCCCTCCCTATTTCCATCCCCTTGGTCCGATTTTGCCCATTAACGAACTTGACCGAGATTTTATGCCCCTTGATTTTATGTATCAGTTTGGAAGAGATTGGTGCAGAATTGTGGAAGTTATCGTGTCCAGAAGAAAGTGATATATATAGATAAATACATAGATAGATAGATAGACAAAGTTTTTTACTGAGAGTGGTTTTGGGCTCTAGGGGTCATGATCGGTGTAGATCTGCAAAAAGCTTTCAGAAATTCCAACATAGGAACGACGCCAATAGGTAGTATTTCATACGAAATCTACCTAAAATTAATTCCAAATGTTAATACTTCGATATTATTAGTTCAATATTATACCAACTTTGATTTTATCTAAAATTTCTGCTCGTCAATTAATCAAAATAAGAATAAGTTAATCTCGATCATGATATTTATTAAAATCAATAATTTTTTTCGTTATTCTGTTGTACATCAGCAGATTGTGAATAGCCAGCTTAGCAGGATGCGAAGTTTCCATGGCTTCACGAGCCACCAATATACAGTACAAAAAACTGCGAAAAATTGAGAAAATTTTACAAAAAACGCTGTCACAGTGCCACTGGCAGAATATTTCCAAATTCAAGGAAAAACCATAGCCAAAAATATACACAAAAAATTGGTTCAATTCCATGCTTAGCTTCATACACTTTTTGATGGTAAAATAGTGGAAATAACACAAAAATCACTATTATAGCGCCCCCATCCAGCAGAATATTTTCAAATTGAAGGAGGACCAATTGGCCATAGCCAAAAACATACCCCCAAAAATTGGTTCAATTCTATGCATAACTTCATACACTTTTCGATGGTACAAGAATGAAAATGACACAAAAATCACTATTACAGCGCAACCTTCTGGCGGAATATTTCCAATTTAAAGGAGAACTTGCTGGACATAGCCAAAAGCATACACAAAAAATTTTGCCTAATTATATGGATAACTTATCATTACATATTTAACATATACTTTTTGATAGTACAATAATGAAAATGACACAAAAATCGCAATTACAGCACTCCCTTCTGGCAGAATGCTTCCATATTGAAGAAGGACCTGCTGGCCACAACCAAAAACATACACAAAAAATTTTGTTCAATTCTATGTATAACTTCATACACTTTTTGATGGCACAATAATGAAAATGGCACAAAAATCACGATTGCAGCGCCCCCTTCCAGTGGAATGTTCCAATATTGAAGGAGGGCCTGCTGGCTATAGCCAAAAACATTCACCAGATTTTGTTTCACATTCTGAAAGTAAAGGTAGAATTTTCTAAAAGATGTAAACATAAATTCTTAAATTTATTATAAAGAGTTCAAATACCAATGTTAGGAGAGCTGGCAATTATTTAAAAACTTTTGAGAATTACCTTTTACTCATGAATAGTGGACTTACTTTTATATTTTGCATTGTAAACAAAAGTTGTTCGGCATTGTTTAGGTGAAACGATTTCTCTTATCCTTATATATTTGCTTTGCTACACATTGCCAGATATCCGACCGAGAAGTTGGATATCCGGTGATTGTGATTCGGATATCCGACGGTATTTCGGATATTGAAAAATCAGCCGGATATCCGTTGCATCCCTATTCTAAACTCAGAAATAAATCAGCAAATTGGATATTTTTGACAGATATCAGTTCTCCATTCAGATTTGGCACAAACAATACATCTTTTAGATTGATTTCTCTCCCTTTTAATGTTCCAGAAACAGTCTCTATACCAGTTATGGTTAGTTTATCATTTTTAGATGTGTATGCCATCATTCCAGAAAATCATTTTAAGTTACTGAACCACTCGCATTTACTACACATATGTGAAGTGGCTCCAGAATCTAACAGAAAATTATTTCCTTCAATTTTTCCAGGAGCAAAAGTGACTTCAGTTGATTCTGTCTTTGAATCAGTTTTCTGTTTAGCTCTACAATTTCTTTTAAAATTACCACTATGTCCACACATATAACAAACAATTTTGTTCTTGCAATCCTTGGCATAATGACCTTTCTTTTTACACTGGTAACAAACAATATCACATTTAGATGCTCTAAAAGCAGTATTATCACAAGTAACAGAAACATTCTTACCTGAAGTACTTCCCTTGAGATTATTCTTATCTTGCATTTATAAATCTCTGAGTAACAAAATCCAAAATCAGATTCTCATTTGATTCATTTTCAGTGGTAGCTTTAATGACATCAAATTCAGAGGGAAGAGACATTAACAGGTACACGTCAACATCCATATTTTAAATTTCTACTTCAGCAAGTCACAAATCGTTCACAACACCTATGAATTCAGCAATATGTTGTTGAATTGAACATTCTCATCGTTTTTTCATAGTAGCAAGTCCATGCGAGAATTTGATTAACTGCACTTGTTTTTGTGATCAGCTAGTATCTTATATATTTAAATACAAATGGTGGAAAGGCTCTGGTTTTTTGCACAGATGGGTTTAAGGGTGTTTTCAAATCCAAAAGGGCAACTTTCTGACATAAGTTTTAATTTAGTTTCATGCATTTTCGAACAAAAATATCTGGTGTTGTTGTTCAGAAACTATGTAATTGAGCTGTTTTTTCCATTTTTTTGCAAACACAATAGATTTTTCAGAAAATAGTGTCAAAGTGGGCATTTTGAACCAAATTTCCACACGAAGGAAGAAAGAGCATTCAAGAGCGGGCGAAAAATGTATTTGTCACATGATCAAAATCGTTTATAACTCAATAGGTAATTGATTGATCAAAAAATGGAAAAAATAGTTCAATTCCAAAAATGCTTCCATGCCCAGGCTTTCCAATTTTATACATCTCCGTTAAAAAATAAATTTGTAAATGTGTCAAAACGTTTTGCGCTTGTTGAGCAGAGCAGTTAAGAACAGCCTTAAATAAAATATTAATAACGTGACGAAAGTTAATACTCCCAAAAAATTAAATGTAAACAGAAGAGGTCCTTTAAAGAATTTTAAAAGATAAAGACATGAAAATATATTAACTTGAATTCGAAAAATGTTCTGTTGATAGATGTTCTAAATGTCACCCACCTCAGTAATATCATATATAGGATGTTAAATAAGGGCACAATATCTTTCTATGAAAGTAAACGTTTTATACAAAATGAAACATGCACTACCAAAGACTGGACTGTGGGTACCAGGTGACGTGATAGGGGGAATCTAAACGTTCATGTGGACCCTAGTGTGTGTTCTACTTAGCATGGTAACAACCCTGAGCCAATAGCATTTACTAATGATGCAAAATTGTGCTGTAACAAAAAAATGATCTTTATTTGACTCTGATAAATCTCTTAAATGATCTTTAAAAAATTTTTCATCGTAGATTTGCTTTGTTGTTTCTCATGTTATTTTTGTATTTAGATTCCAGTTGAACAAAGATGCAGTGCTAGAAAATGTTGCTGTAGCTCGAGCATTTAACTCTGAACACCAGACAAAACTTCTAGTTAAAGCTGCTGCTTTAATGGTTGAATCTAGGTATGTATCTCTTGATTATGCTTAATAACTCTTTGACATCAGTTAAATTTCGGGTCTTCTAGTGTTAAAACAGATATGTTTTGTTCTTGTGTCATCATATAATCACCATGTTTTTTTCAGCACTTATTACAAATTTACTCAGGCTGGAAGAAATGTATATTTTTTTATCTGGATGCATGTCTTCATAGGTGTATTTTAAAAAGTTACTTGCTGTGTGGTAATGGCAACCTGATGTGTTGCATTTACACTGTGTGAGATCTTCCAATTTCTTGAGGGAAAAAAAAATTCTAAAATGATTGTTCATTTAGAAAAAATAACATTAAGTACTAAATTTTGAGTAAAAATCATACTTACAATGAAAGTTAAACAGAAAATATGAAAATATATTTTGCAGATACCGTGATTTTTTAGCTTTATTTTTCAAAAGTATATTGTTCTTTTAAGATTTGTTTTCTAATTCACGAGCTAAATGATGTCACTTTGACAGACATATAAAAAAAAATATTTTACCCTTTTTGAATTAAAATAAATGTTTTACAAGAAAAAATATCAACTTTTACTTTTAGTTCCTTTGTGAAATGTTTTAACTGCCATCTTTCAAAAATAATTATTTGAAAATAGTATTTGCTTTTTTTTTCTTCAAATTCAATTCTTGTGACCCATAATTGTCCATAAAAATATTTTACCTTTTTGAATTAAAATAAATGTTTTACAAGAAAAAGTATGTTAATTTTACTTTTAGTGCCTTTGTGAAATGTTTTAACTGCCATCTTTTAAAAATAATTATTTGAAAATAGTATTTGCTTTTCTTTCTTCAAATTCAATTCTTGCGAATAGGGATCCATGATTGTCCATAAAATGCAGGGAATTTAAATCTTCATCCGTGGTTGAATGTAAAGTTGGAAAAAAAAAAAAAAATCTATGATTAATGATTCCTAAACGTCAATATGTCAACACATGATTTTTGATTCTGTAGAATAAATTGATTCATAAAACTTGAATATATAAAGACAATAAAATGTTGAAACATTTATAGAAAATTTGATTTAATCAAGTTTTATTTTTCACCATCTATTTAATAATATTCACCTTCTATTTAATAATTGAAAATAATTTCTCTCCAATTTTAATGAGAAAATGTTGTTAAAATTCTAATAATCCCTATGGTTTCTCCTCTCTTTTATCCATAAAAATGGTGTAATTTAGCTGTCACCATTACAGAAATGCCTTTAAAAAAATTTTATCTTGGGAACTAATTCAAATTTTGAGATTTTATGTGACATACTTGCATCCATGTGGACAATTAATGCTGGTATTAGTTTTGTTGCCCATTGTTCAATATTCTAGGAGGAGGTTTAGTGAAATATAGACAGACAGATTTTAATATAGTAAATCCAGTATAGCCTGCCCAAACGGAACCTGTCTATTATGAAAGATAAACCATTGTCCTACCTTAAGCAGAGAAATTTCATAATTGTGACAATTTATCTGCTAAGACAAGCCTTCTCTAAAGCATAAAATTTCACCAGTCCCTTGCGATCCTGTGTTAGCAGATTTTGCTGTATTACTTTGATTTTAATGTAAAATGGGGCATAAGACAGTCTGATCTATGTCACTAATTTTAAAAAGTTGACTTAAGTGCATGGGGGGTATCTAGACCTATCAATTTATACATAGGAATATTAGTATAAGTGATAGTTCCATGAAATTTGCCTCTAAATAGTATCCGAAGATATCCCATCAGAAATCATTTTAACAGGTCCAGAAAATCCTTATTATAATCCCAAACTGTGGTAAACACTTTAAATATAACTAAAATCAGACTTGAATGATGATTTTTAAATGGAAATTTTGAAAATAAACCTAATGTTGGGAGCTGCACTGCCTGTGTCATCATACACACTCCAATTTATATGGTTTTACATTTTTAAATGAAAATCCATCCAAACAAACTAAGAGTTAGTTATAGCGATTTCCGATTTAATTTCGAACATTTAAATATGTTAAGCTTTCAATTCTGACCAAAAATTCCAGAGAAATCCTGAATAATATTAAAAAGAACCCTCCCCTTTTATTTTGAGTCAATTCAAAAAAGATATCTCTTACCTCAGAGACTCCAAGATCCCAATGCATGCACAGAAATGAATCCCCTATAAAAATGTTCTAAAGCAGCTGATCTAATTACCTTCAAAAATACTGAGAGAGATAGTTTTTTGTATCAACACTCAAAATAATACATAGGAAAAACCCAGAAGTGACTTTGAAAGAGGAATTTTTTCTGAAAGGGTTTGAAGACGCCCTTTTAAAAGTATGGTATGGTAATTATAATTTTTTTTCAAAATAACAGACATTACCAGGGACTGACAAAAGTTGAAAATTCTTAGGCAACAGAAAAAATTCTTAGGAATCAGCATGAAGAATCATTTGTCTGACATTAATTCAACAATTTTGCATTCACTGCAAAATTGAACACTGGCTACTCATAATCGTAATCGGCTATTTTTGAGTGATCTGTGTGTCATTTTGCAGTGAACATGTTAACTATTCAATAAAAAATCGAACTGGGTAAAAATTTTAAGATACCACTTTTACATTGTAAAAATTAAATAGAAACAAATTATGAAATTAAACATTAAAACAGTAGACAAATTAATATCCTTACCTTTAATTCCCAACAGGAAATTATATACGTAAATTAACAATGCCTTTGAGATTTTGATTTGAAATACCATTTGTCGTTTTTGTGATATATCTGATAACTGCACATTTTGGTACATTCCATTTAATGAAACATCATTTAAATTTTTTTCCATTCTCTGCTGGAGTATTTTTAAGATTTTCTAATATAAGCAGTGCTCTCAAAATGCACATTAGTTTGGCTTAGCTAAAACTCTGACTTCTGAAAAATTAGGGAGAGTTGTTGTACCGGTATGGTACATTTTCTTCCACTGCAAATAATCGCACTATTAAAAATAAATATTTTCGCATATGGAATTCTTTTGGTTAAAGGAAAAAAAATAATAATAAGTAGGTAAAAAAGTTAGTCGCCAAGAGGCACTTTTTAGTCGCCCGGGTGACCTGGCATCCGGGGTTTGTCGGACTCGGGACATTACATTACACTACATTAAAAAGATAAAAACACTAAAACCATTTTAAAAGGACGTTTCGGATTTATTTTGAATCCCTCATCAGCTACTTCCTAACGTGAAAGTCATACTAATAGGCCGTGGGGCGATGCTGAAAAAGAAGCTTAGAAACAGACTTCCGTTGCAACTTTCGGGGGGGCAACTTAATTTTAAACTTTTATGTTATAAAAAGTTCTTATTCAATAAAATTGTCAAAGTTCTGGATGCAAAAGTTGCACATTAATTAGAAATCACAAAAAATATATCGCACTATTTTCTCACGACATCTGACAACCGATTGGTTCAATTTCTCCCGTCTCGCACGTATTAGCCAATCGGAAGCGTACGTTAATGAATGCACTGTAGATAGCATAAAAAAACTGGCGAAAGTTTCTCTTTTCTGCTTAAAAACAAACTTACAATTCTCCAAAATGAATTATTGTGTTAAAATTATTTTATGATCATATGCTATAGCATGTTTGCAACTTTAAAAGTATACCAAGGGTGATTTTATTACCATTTTACTCTAGATTTCCATCTCACTTTTATTTATTGTAACTTTAAGTACTAATATTAATGAAAACAGCCAGATTTCCTGTTTTGCTAACTGGACATCTGGTCTATTACATATATAGTCTGTCTATTCTAAAAAAAAGTTACTACCGCTGTCACCGTCATCGCCGCCGCCGGTTTTGAGTGTTTTGTGACCGGAGATTTTTCTTCGTTAATAATAAGAAAAATATTGCATACAAAAATATGAAAATCTGCGGTATTATAGAGAAAGGTTTGATAAACACACTGATGCAGACAGTTTTCAAATCGAAGAATTATTTTAAGAGATATTTAAGGCTAAATTTGGACAAAGTCGTTCCATTAAAAAAGTTTTATAGGAGCAAAAACTATCCATTGGAATTTAATCATTTTTAGATCATTTTATACGTTATAATTTCCCGGTGTGCAGATTGCATTTAGTTTTTAAATTTTACTCATCTTTTGAGCTTTTATTTCTATTTTAAATTCAAATTTTCGGCATTTTGTGAGATATTTTTTACTTATTTTAGAAAATTGCACTAATTTAACCTGTTGCCAACTTTATAAATAGCGCAAACAATAATGTTTGCTTCAAATTCAAAATTTATTTACACGTGACTATTATAAACAGAAAAAAAACTTTCAAATTAGAATTAAATAATTACGTATAAAAAGCAGGAACTTATTGAAAATTACTTAATCTATAATTACACGTGAATTTTAACAGAGAAAGGATATTGTAAAATAATAAATTCATTAACATGCGTTAGAAGTCTTAAATAGGAGAAATTACATCACATTTACGTCACATTACACTTATTACGTAAAATGAACAAAAAATAATATTGCAAAACAGTTTAAATTTAAAAACTGCGCGAGACATTTATTTGATATTTCAAGACGATGTTTTCAACTATTTTTGTTGGGACAGCGCAAATAATATTTCATTTCTAACAAAAGTATTTTCACGTGAATATTAAAAAGAGAAAGAAAAGTTCAGTGCAAATTACGTGAGATTAAAAACAATACATTTAAAATGTATTTTATTTATTTATTTATTGACCAACAAACATACGACTTGTGTGCTTGACATGAGAGCCCGCTTAAAATGTCTTATTTAAAAGAACTTTCTTTTCCCTTTGTTAAAAAATACCGGGAAACAAAAACTCTGTTTACTTAATTCATTTTGTATGAGCTTATTTTGAAATGTTTAACTGATTTAATGTAATCAAAGAGGAAAATAGCCATTGTAACTTTTAACAGCAGCTGATTTTTCCTTAAAATTCCCCAATCAAAGAGAAATGAATAGAAACCCGTTTATTGGGAGATCGCCACTGTTTTTTAAATTATAATTCAATTCTTTCAAAATCTTTTTAAAGTCTATCAAATTAGCGTGCTTTTAGAAACTGCGGTGTCTGAACGGGGGTTGGTGAGCGTAGCTCGCAGGGGGCCGAGCCCCCTAGTACTTCATAATATTGTAGATAAAATATATTCTTACATGAAAACGTATTACTTTTTACAAATTTTTAATATTTGGTGAAATAATGCATACATAAAAACAATCCTGTAAATATATATAATAAACACATTTCTTATATCGTGCTTTAAAGTTTCAACTGATTTACTTTTAGAGAAAAATATCATGAATTTAAAAGAAGTTCGAAGACGAAAATTTTTACATGCAGTTACTTTTTAACTGTATTGTAATTTTTTATCTATATATATGCGTGTCTGTGTGTTTTAGTTAAGGAAAAATCATTTTAAAAGTACAATTATTCTTCAGAGAAAATACATAGGTCAATATTAAATATATATTGACCTATGTATGACACACACACACACACATATATATATATATATATATGTGTGTGTGTGTGTGTATGTAGCATTTGGCACACTCATGAAATATATAAATTTTATTTTTTCTTACTTTCTGTTTTTTATATATGTACGTATTTATTTATTGTTAATTTTAAAACGATTTCATTAAATAAATAAATATATATACACATATGAGTATATACACATACACACTCATAAATTTATTACACACATAAATTTATTCCAGAACTGGTATGAAATAAATAAAATTTACTGCCATAAAATAATTATTTGAGATTAAAAATGTGACTCGCATTTGTATGTATCCATAAATAATAATAATAATAAATATTAACTTCTATGGTAATTCAGATAAACTCCAACATTGTTTTTCACTTAAGCCTCGCCAGATGGCGCCAAAGAAAAGATTGTGCTGATGATATTAGAAATTTCAAATTAAAGGAGGGAAAAACAAATCCTGACAAATTCACAAGAACTGCTTATTTAATATCCATTAATGTCTAACATCTGAGATAATCTAATCAAATTTAGACACATATAAGTTCATACATTTGTTCTTTTAAACTCAGTAGATAGTTTGCTTACATTCTGACAACAGCAATGCGAGCGTCTGAAAGACTTGTTTTTATTGGCTCTTGTGCCTAAAAACGAGCCAATCGCGGATAGCTTAACAAAACTTATTAAAAAGAGTTCCATGTTTTTATTTTAATTATTAATTAATGTGCAACTTTCGGATCCAGAACTTTTGTGATTTCTAAAGTTTTAAATATCATTATAATCATGCAGGAATTAAGTTGCCCCCCAAATGTTGCAACGAAGTTGAACGATAATGCCTATGGCCCCACAGCCTATAAGGTGTTAAAGTTCAACAAGCAGAAAACATTACATCAAGTTGCCAAAAAAATAAAATAGTTAGAAGAAAACTGAATATCCTATTGGTAGAGATGCAGCCTCGTTAATTGCTAAATCAGCAGTTCTAGTGTAACAAGCTTCCAAAACTAGTTGGATGTGCCAATCCCAAAACTTTCTTCTATCTTATACATCTTAATATTTCAAAACCTAGTTACACATGTTAATACTTCAATATTATTAGTTCAATACTATACCAACTTTGATTTTCATCTTAAATTTCTGCTCAAGTCAATTAAACGGACTAAAAACGAGTTAATCTATATCATGATATTTGTTAAAATTATTAATTTTTCCTTATTCTGTCGTTATCAGCTGTTTGCGAATAGCCGGCTTAGCAGGAAGCGAGTTCCCGCCGCTGCATGAGCCGCCGATGCACAATAGAACTACGAAAAATCAAGAAAAGTATACAAAAATCGCTAGCACGGAGCCCCTTTACCGCGCAATATTTCCAAATTCAAGGAGAACCTGTTGGCCAAAGCCAAAAACAAGCACAAACATTTTGGTTCAATTGTATGCATAATTTTATACGCTGTTCGATGGTACAATAATGAAAATGACACAGAGATCAGAATTATAGCGCCCCCTTCTTTCGGAATTTTTTCAAGTTCAGGGAGGACTTGTTTGCCATAGCCAAAAACATGCACAAAAAATTTGGTTCAATTATATGGATAACTTCATACACTTTTCGATGGTACAATAATGAAAATGGTACAGACATCACAATTATAGTGCCCCCTTCCAGCAGAATTTTTCCAAATTCAGGGAGGACCTTCGTGACATGACCAAAAATAAACACATAAAATTTGGTTCAATTCTATGCATAACTTCATACACTTTTCGGCGGTACAATATTCAAAATGGCACAAAAATTGTACAAAAATCGCTATTACAGCGCCCTCTACGAGCGATTTTTTTACAAATTAAGGGAGGACCTCCTTGCCATAGCCAAGAACTGAAAATTTTTTTTTTGGTTCAATTCTATGCATAACTTCATACACTTTTCGATGGTGCAATATTCAAAATCGCTATTACAGCGTCCCCTAACGGCGAATTTTTTGCAAATTCATGGAGGACCTGCTTGCCATATCCAAAAACTTAAAATAAAAATTTGGTTTAATTCTATGCATAACTTCATACACTTTTGGACGGTACAATATTCAAAATCGCTATTACAGTGCCCCCTACCGGCGAATTTTTTCCAAATTCAGGGAGGACCTGCTTGCCATAGCCAAAAACTAAAAATAAAAATTTGGTTCAATTCTATGCATAACTTCATACACTTTTCGATGGTACAATATTCGAAATCGCACAAAAAACGCATTTACAGCGCCCCCTACCGGCGAACTTTTTCCAAATTCATGCAGGACCTGCTTGTCATAACCAAAAACTTATAATAAAATTTTGGTTTAATTCTATACATAACTTCATACACTTTTTGATGGTACAATGGCGACAGACAGACGGACACACAGACAGACAGACATTTTCTATAAACATGTTTTTTGGAATCTCTGACCCCTAAAACATGCAAATCCGTCGAAAACCGGAAGTCGAAAAAAATTTCGATTACAATACTTTCTTCTATTGAAGATAGAAGAAAGTAAAAATACGACTTGCATAAATGCTGCAGTTGGATCTAATTATAAAAGCATTCTCAAAACTCGGAAAATGATTAGTTTTCATGGCGTGGTCAATAGGGCTGGATTATTTATCAATATATAGACAGATATTGATATTTCGTAACTATCACAACAACAATATCTAAGCTATGACTGTTTATGCATCCCAATAAAATAACAGTGTTTAGCAAACACTGCAATTACGAGCATGAGCCCCGAAAAAAATATTGTCAAATATCTCAAAACTCAATAAAATAATAATGTTTTGCGCTCACCGAAAGAGACCCGAAAAGAAAAAAAAATTCTATTCCAATGTCTTCAATATCCGGCCTCATCCAAAATAGAAAATCTACCTCGATAACCTTTCTTTCAGCCGATTATCTAATCGACGTTAGAAATTATCCCAATCATTGCAATAGTTTCCTTCACTGTAAACCTATATTTTGTTAGACTGTCTGCGTAAAATACTGAATAACACTTATCATCTGTTCTTTTCTCCTAATTGTGAATGATCAACATGTATTGCAATAACTCCAGATATGAACATTGTATATGATAACATTCATATGATAACATTGTGAATAATCAAATGAGCACTAGTTATTAGTTGTCGCGTTTGATACAGAAGATAGCTGGTTATCATCGAGTATATACCTGAGGAGCTGAAATGCTCGGCTTGCGAGCAACCAATCAGAGCCCGCTTAATGGGGAAGGTTTCGCCTTTTGTTTGTGCGGCCAAGTTGGTGAAAATATCAAAGTCAAAGCAGTCATTCGCTGTGATGATTGGTTGCTTTTAAGAAGGGCTTCCCAGTCAGTAATGCTTTTTCATATTGTACTTTGTTCTTTCTTCTTTGTGGTTTGTCGTACTTCATTAGAGTGAAGTTTTCTGGAGTGAATTTACTATATCCTGTCAATATTTTTCAGCTATGAATGAATATTTATCAAAAACCAAATTTAAATTAGTATAAAACTTCTCTGAAATGTGATTTGAGTATTTATTATTTTTAAAAATGGTTTCAATGTTGTTTTCTTGTGGTAAATAGGTAGGAAGATATAACTACAGTGATTTTTTTAGGGTTCTGTACTTAAAAAGTGTTCTTATTAAGTACTATATAGCAGAGTGTAATTACTTTAAAAATTAATGAATTCTAACTGTCTTTAATTTCTTAACATAATACCTATTAACTCCCATCTTCTTAGTAGAAAATAAAATGTCTACTTACAAATTTGAAGAGACTTGTGGAAGAAATGGGATAGATGACTTTCAATATAATACATACTAGAAATGAAAGCTTCATTGAATAAAAACTAACAGCTTTTTATTTAGGCATATCAGGAGACAACTTCAATTCATACACTTGTAACACCAAAGCAAGAACTAGATCACATGAATGAGAAACTCTCATTTTATAATGGTTTGCAACCAATCACAACTAGCCAGCACATGCTGGAACTCTTTTGCATAAACAACAGAAAGTTGAGTAACACTGTGCAACCTGAAAAACATATTAACAAACAATGCTTCTTGTTTAACTGATCTTCTGACAATATTTGTGTTTTTTCCACAATCCTATGACGAAATTCGCCTTTGTTCCGCGATCCTTTGACGAAATTCGTATTTTCTGCGATCATTTGATGAAATTTGCGTTTTGTTCGCGATCCTTTGACAAAATTCGCGATTGTTTCAAGATCCACTGACGAAATTTGCGTTTATTTCACGATTCTTTGACGAAATTTGCGTTTGTTTCACAATCCTTTACCTAAATTTGCGCTTTAACGCGATCTTTTGCCAAAATTCGCGCTCTTTTGCCGAAATTTGAGTTTTTTACGCGATCTTGTGCCGAAATTCACGTTTTTTACTCGATCTTTTGCCAAAATTCACGCTTTTTACCCGATCTTTTGCCAAAATTAAAGCTTTTAACGCGATCTTTTGCCAAAATTCACACATTTTACGCTATCTTTTGCCGAAATTCTCGCCATTAACACGATCTTTTGCCCAAATTCTCGCCATTAACACGATCTTTTGCGCTTTTTACGCGATCTTTTGCCAAGATTCACGCTTTTTACGCGATCTTTTGCCGAAATTCGCGCTTTTTACGCGATCTTTTGCCGAAATTCGCGCTTTTTACGCAATTTTCTGCCAAAATTCACGTTTTTTATCCGATTTTTTGCCAAAATTCACGCTTTTTACCCGATTTTTTGCCAAAATTCACGCTTTTTACCCGATCCTTTGCCGAAATTAAAGCTTTTAACGCGATCCTTTGCCGAAATTAACGCCATTACCACGATCTTTTGCCGAAATTTGCGCTTTTTACGCGATTTTTTGCCGAAATTTGCGCTTTTTACGCGATTTTTTGCCGAAATTCGCGCTTTTTACGCAATTTTTTGCCAAAATTCACGTTTTTACCCGATTTTTTGCTAAAATTCACGCCTTTTACCCGATTTTTTGGCGAAATTAAAGCTTTTAACGCGATCTTTTGCCGAAATTCACGCCATTAACACGATCTTTTGCCGAAATTCTCGCCATTAACACGATCTTTTGCCCAAATTTGCGCTTTTTACGCGATCTTTTGCCAAGATTCACGCTTTTTACGCGATCTTTTGCCGAAATTCGCGCTTTTTACGCGATCTTTTGCCGAAATTCGCGCTTTTTACGCAATTTTTTGCCAAAATTCACGTTTTTTACCCGATTTTTTGCCAAAATTCACGTTTTTTACCCGATTTTTTGCCAAAATTCACGCTTTTTACCCGATCCTTTGCCGAAATTAAAGCTTTTAACGCGATCTTTTGCCGAAATTAACGCCATTACCACGATCTTTTGCCGAAATTTGCGCTTTTTACGCGATTTTTTGCCGAAATTCGCGCTTTTTACACAATTTTTTGCCAAAATTCACGTTTTTACCCGTTTTTTTGCTAAAATTCACGCCTTTTACCCGATTTTTTGGCGAAATTAAAGCTTTTAACGCGATCTTTTGCCGAAATTCACGCCATTAACACGATCTTTTGCCGAAATTTTCGCTTTTTACGCGATCTTTTGCCGAAATTTTCGCTTTTTACGCGATCTTTTGCCGAAATTCCCGTTTTTTACACGATCTTTTGCAAAAATTCACGCCTTTTACCTGATCTTTTGCCGAAATTAAAGCTTTTAACGCGATCTTTTGCCGAAATTCACTTTTATTACGCTATCTTTTGCCAAAATTCACGATTTTTAGCAGATCTTTTGCCAAAATTCACGTTTTTTACCCGATTTTTTGCCAAAATTCACGCCTTTTACCCGATGTTTTACCAAAATTAAAGCTTTTAACGCGATCTTTTGCCGAAATTCACTTTTATTACGCTATCTTTTGCCAAAATTCACGATTTTTAGCAGATCTTTTGCCAAAATTCACGTTTTTTACCCGATTTTTTGCCAAAATTCACGCCTTTTACCCGATGTTTTACCAAAATTAAAGCTTTTAACGCGATCTTTTGTCGAAATTAAAGCTTTTAACGCTATGTTTTGCCGAAATTCACACTTTTTACGCTATCTTTTGCCGAAATTCACGCCATTAACACGATCTTTTGACGAAATTTGCGCTTTTTACGCGATTTTTTGCCGAAATTCGCGCTTTTTACGCGATCTTTTACCGAAATTCGCGCTTTTTACGCAATTTTTTGCCAAAATTTACGTTTTTACCCGATTTTTTGCTAAAATTTACGCCTTTTACCCATCCTTTGCCGAAATTAAAACTTTTAACACGATCTTTTGCCGAAATTCACACTTTTTACGCTATCTTTTGCCGAAATTCACGCCATTAACACGATCTTTTGCCGAAATTTTCGCTTTTTACGCGATCTTTTGTCGAGATTCACGCTTTTTACGCGATCTTTTGCCAAAATTCACGTTTTTTACACGTTCTTTTGCCAAAATTCACGCCTTTTACCTGATCTTTTGCCGAAATTAAAGCTTTTAACGCGACCTTTTGCCGAAATTCACACTTTTTACCGGTCTTTTGCCGAAATTCGCGCTTTTTACGCGATATTTTGCCAAAATTCGCGTTTTTTTTTTCGCGGGAAAAAATTGTCCGAAAGTTGCAGACAATTTTTTAAATTGGTTTTATTAGTGCAGACAACAATTGTCCGCAAAAGATTTTTTTTGTCCGTGACTATGTCGCCGTGTCGCGGTGTTTCTGCCACTGGGTTCCCATGTCTTTAAAAGTTAATGACATTGCAACTTTGCGACCTCATTTCAAAGCGTGCTTAGCACAATGCCAAGTTTAGACTTTGAACAAGGGTTTTGTTTTAGATACACTGTAAAAAGAAAAGTTTATTTCTACGCTGAATTTAGTTTTATGAAATGCCAAATGAAGTTTAAATGCGCACTACTTTTATTGTTAGTACCGAATTAAGTTCATCATAAACAGATTAGGATAAGATTAAAAAAAGAGTTATGCAGAATAGCAATATTTGATATTATTTAGGCTCTTTGAACTTTTATGGTATACCAATTCATACTTTTATAGTATATACAGCTATACCCAATAGTGATGCAACGAATAGTGGTTTGGCCGAATGACCGAATACCGAATATTCAGCCAAGTTATAGCCGAATATTCGGCCTATTCGGCCGCCGAATAATGAACATATTTTTGCCTAAAAACAAAATATAGTGTGCACTATGTGCACAATTCTTGTATATTTCACAATTAAAATGTATTGTTTTCTTTAAAAAAATTATTTATATACAAATTTTTAATTTTTTAAAGCATTACTTTACTTTGAAAAAATATTCGTCTATGTTCGGCCTAAAAATTGGCTCAATAATATAATTCAGCCCCCCCCCCCCCCCAATAAAATTCTTAGCAAAAGTTCCTCATCAGGTACTGTCTAGTTACATTTTAATAGATATGTGTGTTGTTATTACATTTTAAAATAATGACAAAATTTTAAAAGTACTAGGAAAGATAAGTTTCAGCTTTCAGATAAAATAAAAAATAAGAAATCTTAATATCTTAAGAAAAACCACTGATAGAAAGGGTGAAAGGAATATCCTCTAAAATAGTGGAAAGAAATCATTGTAGACTTTATAAAGCTCACAATTAACAAAATTTTTTTTCATCTTTATTATTTTTTTTTCTTTGCTGTCAGCAGCGAAGCCTCTATAGAAAGTGCCCCTCAATGTGAAGAAGGAAAAGAAATTAGTAATTTTCTTTCCCAGCCACTGCTAGAAAGACAACAGTGTCCTTTGGAGTGGTGGGCGAAAAATTCGGAAGACTTTCCAAATCTTTCACGGTTAGCCAAAAAGTACCTTTCTGCACCAGAAAGTACCATATATAGTAAGAGATTATTTTCAAAAGCAGGTAACATTTACGAAAAAAAAAAAAAAAGGCAATCACCTGAGAATGCTGAATTATTATTTCTGCATCACAATCTACGTTTATTGAAAACCTTTTAACTGTTTTTTAAGGCAAATATAAACATTACAATGCTATTCTTGAAAAAAAAATATCTAAAACGTAAATGCATATGCATACTAATTAAAAGAATTTAGTATTTACATTTCTTTCATTATTTAATAAAAATAGTGACACACTTAAAAAAATCACTTAAATTATATTTAACTTTTAAGCGTATTTTACTAAAAAAAACCCCTTAAGCAACATATGACTTAAATATCTTAAACATCTGTATCTAATCAATCATATATTTATGTTCTTTATAGGTATAATTCAAAATATTATTGAAAGAAATATATTTTTATGTAACAAGGGATAAATGGTAAACTTCCCATTATGATAAAAAAAAATTGAATTAGCTTGTATAGCTGTGTTAAAACAATTTTGAATAGATTTAATGTTAGCTTATTACAGATACTTTTTGTGCTTACTGATACCGCATAAAAATTTTTTAACATGATTCCTAAATTAGCCTCTTATATAAAAATGGGTAGATAAAATCCATTCGCAGTATGAAAGTTAATGGGGGAAAAAAGTGTTAGTTAATTTCAAATAAAATTTTCGTTATACATGATGAATATAAATTGTCAAATTAAAAAGTTATACTGTGTAAATATAAAAACATTTATTACAGTACTATTCGGCCAAGGCCGAATAATGGACTTGATATTCGGCCGAAGCCGAATATTCGGCAGACAGGCCGAATGGGCCGAATATTCGTTGCATCTCTAATACCCAACCCTACGTTGTATAGTTTTTTACAAATTCTTATCATTCTTTTAGCAACAATTTTTTTAATAATTCACATATTTATGGTACAGAACCTTCAGAGTGCGAGTAATACTCGCACTTGACCATTTATTTCTATTAAGAATGAATTGATTCCTTAGAGAAAGATACAAAAACAACATTTCTGTTGTATTGAAACCTATTTAATGACAACTATGTCAGCGTGACATGTGGCATTAAATTAATTTTAGTTTTTCCCAAGCTTCCTCTTTTCCTGTACTAATTAAAATAAGATTGTCAACGTCTTAAATTTAAGAATATTTAATTTTAGTTTGTATTTTATAATTTTCTCAGTTATTTGCAATGTAATTAAATAGTTAAAATGCTACTGATAAGTAATGCATTGAGTATAGGAAGAATAGGAAACATACTGTTTTTGAAGTAAAATACTTTGAAACAAATGGTATAAGTGTACACAGATATCAAACATTGGTTTCTTTTCTAAAGTATTTTTTGTGTAAATATATATATACTTATTTTAATTATGCTTTGTGAACAAGTAGGTATGAGACATTGATTCGTTGCTCTCTACATCTGTTTTTACTTAAATTGCTGCTATTATACCATTTATGTTTCGAAATTAGAAATATTTCTATTTTTGCACAATTTAAGGTAGTTATTGTGATATATCACTAATATCAATATTAACTCGTTGATATATTGCAATATTAAATTTCTGATATCGTCCAGCTCTAGTGGTCAACAATCTTAAAATTTAAATTTTTATTTTTAAAAGCATGTTTATGCTCCTTAAGTCTTGTTTCAAGTGTAGGGGAAGACCGGGGTACAATGAAACAAAATTTACTAATTTTTTTTTCCTATCAACAATTTTGCATGCACCACAAAAATATAATTAATGCATACAGTTTATTCTTGTATTTTCCCCATTAGGGTGGTCCTTATTTTCGAAGTTTTAAAATTTATTGCTCTTACCCTCTAAATATGTTCCATTATATCTAAAAATAATTCTTGTAAAATTTAATCACTAAAAAATAATATTTAGAGGTAGCTCAAAGAAGTATAAGTTTCATAAATCAGGGTCATTTTGCTCTCTTTTTCTCCTTTTACTTGAAAAAAAAATTATAATCCTAATATTGATAAATTATTTCAATGTATTAAAATATCAATTATCTATACTATAAAATCCATAAAAGCATTTGTAAATGCAATTATTAAATAATTATCTACAGATAATTTCATTGATATGAAGAAGAGAAATGTCTCCCACATCTCATAGATGGCAGTACTAGCAACAGAGATTAAACTAAGAATTATTTATCTGTTTATTATTTTCTAATTCTTTTGCCTTATTAGATAAGCAAATAAGTGTTAAATAAATTTTAAATTGGTCTATTTTATTGTGAGTTTTAAACTTTTATTGAGTTAAATTATTTTACAGCTATATTATTATTTTACACTTAACTGCAACTGCTGTCATCTTACTTTTGGTTTTGGTTTGTGCTTTGTTTGTATATAGATGAACATTTTTTTAAATTTTATTAATCAGTCTAAATCTTTTGCCTTATAAGCTAATAAGTTTAAAAAATTTTGATTTTTAAATTGTACTATTTTACTGTGAGTTTTAAACTTTGGCAGTAGAAATGGCAATAGCAGTACGTGAGTCTCTTACAGATAGCTCAGATGGAGAAGATGGAAATGAAACTGAAGAACGCGATCACAAAATTGAACTGCTTGAGGATGCAGCATCATATCCTGGGACATCTAAAGCTAAGAGAGGGCGTATATATATCATAACTCCAGAATTAGCAAAAACTCTAGACAGGACAAAATTATCAGACAGAAAAGCAGTATTTGTAGTTGCAGAAACAGCAAAGAGTTTAGGATGTGATATTAAAGAAGTCAGTCTGAACAGAAACACAATTCGTAGAAAAAGAATTGTTAGTAGAACTAAACAATCACAGAAATTAAAGAACAGCTACAAAGAAATGTTCCCCTCATTGTCTGTTGGGATGGTAAACTTTTACCAGAGTTAACCGGTAAAGATAAAATAGATAGACTACCAGTTATAATTTCTGGAAAAGGAGTTTCTCAGATACTCTCAGTTGCTAAACTTCCTTCTGCAAGAGGCGAAGTACAAGCCCATACAATTTATGAAGCTTTGAATGAATGGGATATTGCAGATAAAGTGATTGGAATGAGCTTTGACACCACATCAGCAAATACTGGAAAAGAGAAAGGTGCTTGTGTCCTTTTAGAAGAAAAGCTTTGAACGAAACTTTTTTATTTTGCCTGCTGTCATCATATTATGGAACTTATAATTGGAAAAGTATTTCACATTTCTTTGGGAACTTCGTAATCAAGTCCAGAAGTACTTTTATTCAAACGTTTCCAAGAGTACTGGAGTTTTCTAGATATAGAGAAATTTAAAACAGGCTTGAAAGATGATAATATTCGAGCTCTTGTACAAGATGTAAAAGATGAAATTTTGGAGTTTGCCACTACACAAGAATCATCAACATGTGGACTAAGAGCCAATTACCAAGAATTTGTCGAATTTGTTATTTTCCTTGGGGAATACCTGTCAGGGGAATTCTTTTCAGGCTTGCAGGGGCAATGCATCATGCTCGTGGGATGTCTAAGGTAATATATTCTTTGAAAATATTCATCTTTAAGTTCCAATTCAAGCTTACCGAAAAGGAAGAAAGAGGTCTTCGTGATCTTGTGTTTCTATAGTCAGAGTGTATTAAAGCTTGGATCACTGCTTCAATAACAGAAACCTCACCCTATAATGACTTTCAATTGATGAATATTTTATTAGAGTACTCAAGAATACATCCAGAAATTGCAAACTCTGCATCAGAGAAATTTTCAAAGCATCTGTGGTATATGTCAGAAGATCTTTCTGGATTGACCTTTTCAATAGCCACGTGTCTGTTTGAACAAAAAGAAAGATGTTTGAAGTCCTTCAAAATAAAAAAGGTACAAAGAATCCTCATAAGAGGATATCTGTTTCCCTTAAAAATTTTCATGAAAAGAAGTTTGAAGATTTTGTTACCAAAAAATCTTTGAAGTTCAAAGAAATGAATTTACCGTTATGATTCTTTCAAATAAACCCAACACATTGGAGCACTAATTCTGATTATATGATTGCATTAGAGATTGTGCAATCTATTAAAGTGGTAAATGATCATACTATGAGAGGTATTGCTTTGATCAAAGAGTACACTGGAATCCTTGCAAAAAATGAACCTCAGTTTAAACTATTGACGAAAGTTGTGAAGAAACACCAAAAGCGCATCCTCACTGCAGAAAAATGGCAAACAAATTAAACTAATTATTGATACTTTCAACTTTTTATATGCTTAATATTGTGTTTTTGTGTTATACAAAAGTAAAATTAATTTACTATCATAATAAAAACTGTCATTTTGGCTTAGTTTCTTTTTGTCGATATCATCATGTTTTTTAGCATAATCGGCAAACTTCAGCAAGCTTGAGCTACTTCTAAATATATTTCTTTTTCATTCAAACTTTTTCTTCTTTGCTTTTTACTGTATTGGAACAAATTTTGATGGTAAGACATAAGAAAAAAAAAAAAAATTAAAATCGACCATATAAGGACCACCCTATTCCCCATCTAAATAAATTTTTATTAGGTTCTAAACAATATCACAATGTGCCCCCATATGCAGGGGCACAATGAAACACTCCAAATGATGGAAGTGTGACATAAATTTTTATAGAGTTAATCAAATGTTAGATAAAATAAATATAAGTGGTGTTAGATAAAATAAACAATCTGGAATGCCGTAGGAGTGATTGTATAACTGCTGATGATAAGATTGACTTAAGTGCCGAGAATAAATATTTTGCCGATGATAGAATGTTATTGCAGTAAAAATAAAAGGGAATGATCTTACTTAAAGGGTGAGGTAACACATTGAAGAGACAGCAGTTATAAAAAATCTTCTTTATTTGTCCATTATTTGAGAGGTTGGAAGGTAATTAGAAGAGGTAGGTCACTGTACAAGGCGAAAAAGTTCCATGTAGAATTATTAAAAAGTTGAAGTAATTCCATGAGTATAAAGAATACTGACTGATGCTGGTTAAAATCATTTCTTAGAGAATGTCTTGATGATAAAATGTCCGAATCGAAAATGCGTTAAATTAAATTCCATCGGCGATCGACGACAAACTTTTAATATTAAATGATCACCTCAGAACATCGTGATCGAAGAATCGCTCTTTGAATTCAGACGCTCACGGCCCAAAATCCAAAAGACAATCACATTGTCAAAAATACCATATCAAAGCTAGTTAAAGTCTGTTAAAAAACTGGCTGTACTTGGTATAAATACTATGTAAACAGGGTTTACAAAAGTATTGGAAAGAAACAATTTAAATCTATTAGTCAAATTAAACTTACGTATTATGAGTAGAACAAATAGCAGCAGGGAAAAACCAAATCTACGCTTTAATAGGCTAACGTAGACACACCTCTATATGACATGGTCAACGTCATCATGATGCACTGGTTCTAAAAATAGATCAGAAGAAAAGGGGAAAGCTGAAATAAAACTTATCTGTTACCTTCGGTAAAAAGGAAAGAAAAAAAAACAATTTGAACAATGTTTCAAGTCGAAAAGAAATCATTTAAAAGGCCGAGATAAGAATGCTGTATTACAAATAAAAAATAAATGTGATTACTGCATCACAGGAAGCAATTTTCACCCAGTATAGTTTATTTTATGAAGAATGAGATAAATACAAAAGCAAAATTTGATTAATAAAATATAAAAAAGGAACTTGATAAAAATAATATAGTCCAAGATGAAAAATAAGAAAATTCTATTAGTCAACCCAAATTCTATTAGTTTAAGAAATACCTTCCATTTTATATTAAATTGACTCAAGTCAGTGTCAAAAATTAGCATTTCTGCTTTTCTTTCTGTTGCTCCTGAAGGAATAGGTGGTGGTAGTTTCAACAGAATGAGTTTTTTTTTTTTTTTAAGTTTCTGAAGAACGCACAAATTTAAAGCTAGATTGGAGTCTTTTTATATGAAGTACTTCACATGTGGCTTCATTTAAATGTATATCTTCTCCAGCGGTATATATTTCCTTATGTTTCCATTTATACGGATACATGTTGTGTGTGGATATCTCATTCTTAGTACCTCAATGATCAGCTGGAGCTGGAAAAAAAATCTGGATCATCGTAATCTTCAGAATCTGTAGCAGGCAGAGTTTGTTTTGAAAACAATCCCTTCTTAGCTTTTTTTTCTCTTTCTATTTTTTTTATTGCTTAACAAGAGCCTTTTTTACTGGTCTGGTTAGAACAAAACTTTTTTTTTTTTTTTCCTGTTTTTCTACTCTTACTTCTAATATATTCTACTTACTACTTCTAATATATTCTATTGATTACTATAATGAAACATGTTTCATTGTACCCCGTCTGCAAGTGTTTCATTGTACCCCACACTGAGGTTACTAAGTAAAAATTTATTTTCAAACTTCTAATATTTATTTTTATTATTATTTTATTTTATTTTTTGTTTTTGGAGGTATGAAGACAACAACCCAAAGATAACAATGTATAGAAAAAATAATTATTACACATAACAACAAGGAAAAAGAAACAAAATTACTTTTAGTAGAGAAAGTTACTTTCAATGGTGTAAAAGCAATAATCTTCTATTGCTACTGTTGTAGAAGTGGGAATGTATGCAAATCACATTAGTAATTGGAACACATAGTTGCAGTTTATATATATGTTATACAACTCTCTGTGACAAATTTGGCTGATTTTACAAGTAATGTTTCATTGTACCCCATCTTCCCCTACGGCTGGTTTCACCTATGTAGGCTGCATTACACTGTTTGTATGGAATTCCATAAATAACATCTTTAAACTGTGAGCAGGGCCGTAGCGACTGCCCCCCATACCCCCATTTGGGGGGGGGGGCTGAGCAAAGTCAGGGGCCCAGTAGTGAGCTATTGTACCTTTCAGCCGAATGTTTTTTACTTTTTAAATTATTTTTTTATGTATTTTTAATAATATTTTATTTTGTTTTATCGAAATTAATTTTCTTTTTTGTCAAAGATCTTGATCAGATTTAGAAATAAAAAACAGATATGTGCTTTTCTTCTATATCCACCATTCTTTATAAAAGTTTTTGAAGGCTGTAAGTTCAACTTAAAAAATAAAATGGCATTTTAGTATTTTTGGGGTGCACCTATCAATGGGCGAAAAAGGTGAAACCAAAGGTTCAAAACTTCTTTAATACTATTACTTCCATCAAACAAAACAGATATGCGCTTTTTTTCTACAGGAACCATTTTTTTAAAGGGACCCAGATGAAAGAAATTTTGCAGGCTCTAGATTCTTTTTGAATTGTCTTTTTTAGGGCCCCCTATATAAGTGCGAAAAAGTTGGAGCCCAAGATTCAAAACTTTTAATCCCATTTTTTTATCCAAATTTTTAAAAAATATGCTTTTAAATCTCACTTAGGAACCCAATAAGTTTCAAAACTTTGTTATACTATTACTTCCTTCAACCAAATGTGCTTCCTTTCTATAGTCATTATTCTTTTTAAAGGTGCCCAGATGAAAGAAATTTTTCACACTCTAAATACCTTTTAAATTGTCTTTTTGGGGGCCCCCAATAAAAGTGAGGAAAAGTTGGAACTCAAGATTCAAAACTTTTAGGCCCCATTTTTATTATTCAAATGTTTTAAAAATATGCTTCTTAATATCATTGGGGGCCCCTACAAGGTTCAAAACTTTCTTAATACTATTACTTCTTTTGACCAAAACAGATATGCGCTTTCTTTCTATAGCAAGTATTCTCTTTAAAGGTTCCCAGATGAAAGAAAGTTTGAAGGCTCTAATTTATTTTGAATCGTCTTTTTTAGGGCCCCCTATAAACGAGAGGAAAAGTTGGAGCCCAAGATTAAAAACTTTTAGGCATCACTTTTTTATTCAAATGTTTAAAAAACATGCTTTTTAAACTCTTTGGGAGTCCCAATAAGTTTCAAAACTTCCTTAATACTATCAGTTCCTTCAAACAAATGTGCTTTTTTTCTATAGCTACCATTCTTTTTAAAGGTGCCCAGATGAAAGAAGTTTTGCAGGCTCTAAATACTTTATAAATTTTCTTTTTTGGGGCCGCTCTTAAAAGTTAGCAAAATTCGGCAAAAGTTAGCAAAACTCAAGATTCAAAACTTTTAAGCCTCATTTTTTTTTTAAATGTTCAAAAAATATATGCTTCTTAATCTTGTCGGGGACCCCAATAAGCGGGCATCTATGTGCATTACATATGCCGCCTATCTCCTTATGTTCGACCTGTTTCGTTTTGAACATTTCCTTTCTCTTGTCTCGATAAATTACTTATATTAACTATACATAAATTGCATTGTGTATTTATTTAATCTACTAGCAGAGCTTCGCTAATTGCTTTTTTAAAAAAAGAACCTATTTTTTGGAGTTCTCCATTGGGGGCTTTCACTGCCTTCCGCAGCGTAAACCTTTTCCGGATATTCCCGCTGCGATCTTGAATCAAACAATCATTGAATTTTTCGAATTTCGATGATTTTTTCAATAAAAGTGATAGTGTCCAGATAAAAGTAAACTTTTCCAGCATCGTAGCTCACGTTGCTACAGGAACAAATTTGTTATTTTTTCACTTCAGCTTAATTATGACAGCAGCAAAATCTACTGAATAATTCTTGGTTTCAGAAAAAGAATGTCAAAAAAAACTCTGCAAAACGCGAAAAAAAAAGTGTAAAAATCTTATAAAAAATTGGGCAAAAATTCAAAAATCGCTGAGAGAAAATTGATTATATCGAGCCAAAAGATTGTAACTGGAATGTGAAAAAATCACCGTGAAAGACAAAAATATGTTAAAAATCACATAAAACGTTCGTAAAAAATTCAGAAATTTCTATGGACATATTTTCTATATTGAGCTAAAAGACTGAAACCTGATTCCTTTTAGGGATGTCAAAAATCCGTGCCGCAGATGGCAAAATTTTTACTATATTGGGATAAAAGATAGAAACTGGGTCCCTTTTACACTGTCTCTCCAAGAAAAAAAAAAAAAAAAAGAAAGAAGGAAATCAGTAAATTGAAGGATTTTTTCCGTAACTTTTTCTTTTATTCAAACACACACACACACAAAAGCTTTGATTTTATTTTCTCATTTTCTGCGAAAATATAGAAAACTCACCAATCTAACATAAAAATTACCTAACATCCTTACTAAATATGAAGATGCATTTTTGTCAAATCAAATCACAGGAGTGTTCCGCCAACTTTGCTGCATTGTACTTTTCCCTATTAGAAACTGAACTTTTATGCATGACTTTTTCCTTCATAACACGAAGAAGTCGCGAATCAAACATCAAAATTTCTAGAAATTTTCCTTTCTAAAGACGAAAGTTTCTTCAAATGTGAGATAAAATCTCTTCTAATCACAGGGGTCTTAAAAAGGGAAAAGAAAAAAATAAAACGTTCATGAAAAATTCAAAAATCGCAAAGGACAAAATTTAGTACATCGGGCTAAAAGACTGAAACCTGATTCCTTTTACTAATGTCAAAAAATACGCGAAAAAAAGTTAAAAATCACATAAAAAATTCGCGAAATATTTAAAAATCGAAGAAGACTACTTTACTATATTCGGGCCCCACCAGTGGCTGAGAGGTTCTGCTCTTAAAGCTGGTAGACGGGAGGTGCTGGGTTCGATCCCAATCGCGCCCGTCGGCCTAATCGTTCAGAGTTTTCGTGGTTTTCTTCGAACCTTGGATTTCCAAGTATTAATACGGGTTAGGTTCCCTTAGAAAGACCCCCACGAAGGGCACTCCCCCCTGGGCCTATATCCCTCGTGCAGATAATTGGCCGTCATAAATACAACCAACCAACCAACCAACTACTATATTCGGCTAAAATGGAAAGATGGATTGAAAATAGATTCCTTTTATGAATGTGGGGGAAAAAGCACGAAACTCGAAAAAATACAAAAAATATCGTAAAAAATTAAATGAAAAAAATTCGAATCCTAAAAATTTAAAAACCTGTTTCGAGCAACTTCAGGCATACAGGTAACCTTCCTGTCAAATTTTGTACAGAACAGAAAAACATCTTGTCAGACAAAGAAAAAATCTGGACAGACAAACGTCTGTCTTTATTATTAGCTACTAGGAAACCAGTCTTCGTTGCCCAAAGAAAGGGACATTTCTATCCGAACGTATTTTTTTTTCTTCTTAAATTTCAACTTGGGTGACAATTTTAAACTGGAGAAAACCAGAATATATGAAAATAACATCCCAAAAGTATTTTTTTTTTTTTTTTTTTTGATTAGTAAATCTGTACATATATATGTATTTAATAAAAGGCACCAATCCGAGCAGGGAAAAAATTAATATAAGTGAATA
The DNA here is from genome assembly GCA_963932465.1 of Maratus speciosus. Lineage (NCBI taxonomy): Eukaryota > Metazoa > Arthropoda > Arachnida > Araneae > Salticidae > Maratus > Maratus speciosus. The sequence continues at coordinate 123,240,965 of OZ010786.1, forward strand.
TTTTCTGCTTAAAGAAAATCTGTCTAGGCCACGCGGATAGCATTGTCAAACTGAAGAGAAAATTAAAAATACGAAAACGACTTCCATATTTTTTATTTATTTATTTTGTTTATGAACAATACTTAGCAATTCTGCATTTGTAAAAAGAATTCAGTTTCAAATTTTTTTGCCACTTTTGTCCCCTGCTGTTTTTAAAATTTTCGAGAATTTTTATGTGATTTTTATCTTTTTTTTCACTTTTCTGGTAGTTTTTTTTAATATTCATAAAAATACAAACCCGGTTTCAATCTTTTAGCCCAATATGAGTAAAGTTTGATCTCTGTGAACTTGAAAATTTTTATGCAATTTTTGGCGTTCTTCGGCGATTTTTTTGACATTTTTTCCCTAAATGGAAGAATTCTCAGTTAAATTTTGCAAGTCCTTTGATTAAATTCACATTGTAAAAATATCAAATCTGTTCCTGTAGCAACATGAACGAAATGTTGAAAATTTGAATTTAATTTGGATCTAAATAAAAAAATTACAATATTCAAGGTTCGTATCATTCGAGATCGGAGCGGACATAGCCCCTATGGGTGTACGCTGCCGAAAGCAGTGCAGCCTAACTACAAATTCGTTCAATTTGAAGTTCGTTTTGGAAAATTCGTCCAGCGAAACTGTGCTGGTGTTGTTATACAATGGAACTCGGGTGGAAAATTAAATATAGATATTTCTCTAAAATCTTAGAGAGGGGCCCCGAAAAATATGTTTGGGGGAGGCCTCTGAAGACCTTGCTATGGCCCTGACTGTGAGCTTGGATATCTATGCTTAAGTGTTTTTTTGTGGGGTGAAGGACGTGTGAATGCCAAGAGGTTTCAGAAAATGCGAAATCTTATCTGAAATACATTTGTAATACGGAATGCTTGGGAATTTATTAATTTTCATACGTTGGAAGGGTGGAGGAGTAGCCATGTGTGCATGAAGGAGTTCCATTAAAATGCGAAAACAAAACCTTTCAGGGTAACTATTCAACTTTAAATCATATAAAATTTTTTGTATTTCTATATTAAAAAAATCCCTGCCGGCTCGGGCCTACTGGCGGAGGTAGATTTCGAAGTTAAGTACTAAATTCACCAACAAAACTTAAATCAAGATTAGAGATAAACCCAGTTCCTTCACTAAGAATGAGCTCTAGGGAGCTAAACATTTTGTGAAAATTCTAATATACACGAATACACGCACGCATGTATATGGAATAGGTTTAAAAATGGCTAAAACAAATTCAGAGAACCTCAAAGTGTTAAAATATGTTAATATTTCCATAGTCGGGTTTTTATCATGTTTTAATACATTTCTTCAAACTCACATGGCGTTACATATTCACCTGCTGAGGTCCATTATATTTCCAATATGACGCAATATATATATATATATATATATATATATATATATATATATATATATATATATATATATATATATTTAATTCGTCAAACCATTTATTTCATTTTGAGTTTTCATGCTGAAATCTTGCTCTAGAAAACTTATGACGTAATATTCAATTTGTTTCCAATTCGTCAAACTATTTATTTACTAATTTATTTTTTCACGTGAAAATCTTGCAATAGAAAAGCAATTATGGCAAGAATTTTGCTTTGTTTTTTTAATTGTTGGCAACTGCTATAACGAAAAATATTTATTTTTTCCTGTCATTGTTGTGTAAGAGCTGGTTTTATCAGAATCTTGTTAAGACGGTATTCAACATTTTTAACCCTCCCCATTTCTATTCCCTTGGGCTGATTTTTCCCATTTTCAATACCTGCCGAGATATTAGCCATCTCAAAGTTGTTGGCGAGTTTGAAAACGATCCATGCATAATTGCGACTTTTATCGTGCGGACAAAATTTAGTACATACATACATATATATGAAAGGATAAAAACCCTTTTAAAACTCAAAATTCAAATTAAATTTCAAAAATTTAAATTAAAATTTGAAGTTTCTTTCTCCTAACTTTAAATCTCATTCTAAAACCAGTTTTACCCCTTCTAACTTTGTTTCCCAGCAATACATCTTATTACTTTCAGATATCATTCTCAGACGATCTTTAAGAGTAAAATGCTGACGTTCGGAATATTCTCATTTAGTTGTGGTTAGCCGGCCAAGCCCAGGTCTTGCATCTGAGCCTGGACAATCAATCAAAAGCTAATCAACCAATTAAAGAAATGTTCCTCCCAATTTTACAACTGTGCCCACTGCTGGAAAATATGTTAAACTCCAAGATATTAGCTAAAACCTGCACCAAAAACAGGAGGACTTGCAATTTTGAGAAGCCTGCAAAACCCATGTCAATGTAGCTCCTAAAATCATCACATAAGTGGCTCGAGAGGGCCCCGGCCGAATTCGCAAATCGGACTGTAAGATGAGCGGCGAAATAAATGAGTTCGGTCCATCAAGTGGTTCCCGAATCTAAGTTATTTACACAAGTACTGTCAACCCCATGATGTCACCAGCTGTACGGACACATGCCGGAAAGTAAAGGTTAAAATTCCCGGTCGCCACCGGCCACAGGGCGACTAAATGTAAAAAATTGGCGACTTTATGATGTGCATCTGATCGCCAAAGTGGCGATCTTTATTTTTCATGTAATAGTACATGTCAGAAATGCCACTTTTCCGTTTTTTTTTATTTTTTTTAATCGATCAGCGATTTTCGCGGAATCGTAAAAGAAAAAGAAAATCGCGTTGATGTTCACATTGAAGGCATTTGGTTCCGAAAATTAAAAAAAATCGGCATAAAAATATCGCGAATTTCGGCAAATGGTCGCCGAAAGATATCAATTTCGTCAATTGTTCGCAAAAAAATCGTCAAAGAATCACGGGAAAAACGAGAATTTCATAAGAATCTCGAAAAAAGACGCGATTTCTGTCAAAGAATCGCGGAAAAAACGCAAATTTCGTGAAAGGAATGCGTAAAAATCGCAAATTTCATCAAAATATCGCAAAACCCCGTAATTTTCGTCAAAAGATCGCGAAAACCCTTTAAATTTCGCCAACAGATAGGGGAAAAACCGCAAATTTCGTCAAAAGATCGCGAAAAAACGGTAAATTTCGTCAAAAGATCGCAAAAAGACCATTAATTTCGTCAAAAAATCACGAAAAACCGCAAATTTTGTCAAAAGATCGCAAAACCCCCGCAAATTTCGTTAAAAGAATGCGAAAAACCGTAAACTTCGTCAAAAGATCGCGAAAAAAATCTCAAATTTCGTCAAAAAACGCGAAAAAACCGCAAATTTCGTCTAAAGACTGCGAAATAACGTAAATTTCGTCAAAAAATCACGAAAAACCACAAATTTTGTCAAAAGATCGCGAAAACCCCCGCAATTTTCGTTAAAAGAACGCGAAAAAAACCCGCAATTTTCGTTAAAAGAACGCGAAAAAAACCCGTAAATTTAGTCAAAACATCGCGAAAAAATCGCAAATTTCGTCAAAAAAATCGCGAAAAAACCGCAAATTTCGTCTAAAGATCGTGAAATAATGTAAATTTCGTCAAAGGATCTCGAAAAGCCCCAAATTTTGTCAAAAGTTCGCGAAAAAAGTGCAAATTTTGTCAAAAGTCGCGAAAAAACCGCAAATTTCGTCAAGAGACCACGAAAAAAAGTAAATTTCGTCAAAGGATCTCGAAAAAACGGGAATTTCGTCAATCAGGTGCAGAAAAAACACAGCTCCACCCTTCTGTAACCTTTCAGAAAATTTGCTGTGAATTTCAGAATCGCGAAAAAAAACGCGATTTCCATCAAAAAATCGCTGAAAAAAACGCAAATTTCGTGAAAGGATCGCGTAAAAACCGCAAATTTCATCAAAAGATCGCGAAAACCTAGTAAATTTCGCCAGAGGAACGCGAAAAAAAACCACATTTTGTCAAAAGATCGCGAAAAAACGCAAATTTCGTCAAAAGATCGCGAAAAAAACGCAAATTTCGTCAAAAGATCGCGAAAAAAACGCAAATTTCGTCAAAAGATCGCGAAAAAACGTAAACTTCGTCAAAAGATCGCGAAAAAACGTAAACTTCGTCAAAAGATCGCGAAAAAACGCAAACTTCGTCAAAAGATCGCGAAAAAACGCAAACTTCGTCATAAGATCGCGAAAAAACGCAAACTTCGTCAAAAGATCGCGAAAAAACGCAAACTTCGTCAAAAGATCGCGAAAAAACGCAAACTTCGTCAAAAGATCGCGAAAAAAACACAAATTTCGTCTAAAGATCGCAAAAAAACGTAAATTTCGTCAAACGACCGCAGAATAAAATCGCGAATTTTGTCGAAAGATCGTGGAAAGTCGCGAATTTCGTCAATTGATTGTGGAAAAAATCGCGAATTTCATCAAGAGATCACATAATAAAATCGTCACTTTCGTCGAATGATCGCGAAAAAAAATCGTGAGTTCTGTTGAACGATCGGCGAAAAAATTGTGAATTTTAGCAAGAGGTTGCGTAAAATAATTGCAAATTTCTTAAAACAATTTCAAAAATTAATTGTGAATTTTGTCAAACGGGAAATATTTTAGGCCTATTTTCAGAAAGAATTCTTATCTCGGGCTGCACAGTGACGTATTGGAGATGTGAACCAATCTTTGACCTTGGTCTTGTACGACATTGTTCGATAAATTCTCTCTTTTTTTAATGCAATATAACTGTTAATTGTTTTTGTTGGGGTAAGTAAACTGACGCTGGGGATAGTTTTATTTTTACATATTTTAAAAGATGTCTTCGTAACATAAATATTTTAAAAACATGTAAAACTATTTAAATCTACAAACTATGATAAGTGGCCACTAACTTGACAGTAGTGGCTACTAAACATACACCCTCTACCGGCCACTGGCTACTAAAGCAAATATTGAATTTTAACCTTTACCGGAAAGTGAACGGCTTGCGACTACCCTTTACAAATCCGGAACGCTCGTGAAATATCATTACATTTTAAAGTTGGTAGGACCACCAAAAAAAAAAAGTCGGTCCACCAAAAAAAAAAAATAATAATAATAATAAAGTTACTTGATTTTAATGTTTTTGTCATATTGTGAATAAATTGGAACTAGTTACATGCTTTTAAACAGAAAATTATCTAACAATACATGCGCAATTGAATATTTAGTGTCCTGTTCTATTAGTTATTTTTATAAATTGAGATGAGCACCCTGAAAGTTCTACATGTTTGTAAATAGTTATTTATGCCAGGTTGTTGTGTTATATTAATCCATATTTGAATCGTTTTTGTGTAGACAGATTTTATTTTAATGAGAACGTTAAAGTATTTCTTTTTGTATATAGAATTTTATACAAATATTACTCATTTTAGATTTTTGTGTTAGTTGAATATTACATTTTATATTATGTTATATTTTAATATTTGAGTTTTGAATTTTTAATATTTTATCCAGTGTGTCTTTGAAAAGATAATAAATGTTGAATATAAATGTTGATAATACATGTCACATGTTAAAGGACCCCAGTGAGTTGGCAACACCAACCACTTTTAAGAGACAAAATGGAAGGTCCCATCCTTACCATTTCATAAATACAAGATATGAGCAGGTATTTCACCCCTGCCAATTTTAGAAAACAGGTGAAGGTCCCGCCCCCACCTTGTTCAAAATATTTTCCATGATTCAATCACTGGTTTGGACATGACCTTCGTAACCCCACTTTAACCGTGGTAAATCCAATAGTGTCCAAATCCAAACATACAATTTTTAAAGATGACCATGGTTCCATCCCATTAAGTCTTTAAATCAAAGAGTTTTTTTTTATTTTTTATTTATTTAACTTCCACCAAAAACAGCCCTGTACAGACAAAAGGGATTCAGTGACCTGTGCAATCTGATCAAATGTGGCAACTGTTGATACAATAAATGTCCGGACAATCAACAAAATACGAGATCATTCAAAAATTTGTCAACGGGTTGCCATGCACTTAGAAGTCTTGGTCATAATCCTGTTTGTTTAAACCAGGGTCTATTATTTTATTAATTTTTTTTGTTTGTTTTATTTAGTTTTTTTTTTTTTTTCTGTTTTAATTATTTTTTTTTTTCCTTTGCCAGTAGTAAAACACTCGAAAATTAAAAGATTTTTACTATTTGCGTAAAAACTAGCAAGGAAAACTCAGAGCGTTCTGGCCTTAATCCTGAGGAAAAATGTTCTTTGATTTTTTTTTACTTGCATAAAATAGAAAATTTTTCTGAGTTAACAGTGAGATGTATGTGTAGTTATTAAATTGTGACTTGGATTTATTAATGCCACTGAGGAAAATATATACCCCAGTCTGCAAAATAGTAAATACCTTTGCTTATAGTGAATTGCATCTGCATCTTCACTCAAAAAATAAACTTCATTCTCATTTTTCTTTTTTTTTTTTTTTTTAATTTTTGCTAAAACCTTCAATGGTTTAGGATTTGCTAAAACCTTCAACAGTTTAGGATTTGCTAAAACCTTCAACGGTTTAGGATAAATACTACTTACCTCACAAGTAGTCTTCCCTGTACATAGACATCAATATAATATTTCTCTTTATTTTCATATTTATTTCAATATTTTTATGACATTATTTAATATTTACAATTTTACCTATTGCATATTTAAACATATTTTTAAATATTTTTACATTTTGAAATAAAAGGTGAAGAAATTTTCACAATATTTTATAAGTTCGCATTTTTAAGTATTTTCCTAAGTTGATTATTTTCACATTTTGCTGCCCATTATGTTTCATTTGAATATACTATTTACATATTTTGAAAATAGATGAGGAATTCCAGTTTTTCATGTTTTCAAATATTTCTATATGTTGTGTTTTCTCTATAATTATGGTTAATAATTTTTCCTATGTTTACGTGCAATTTACAATATTATATTTGTAAATAAATTTATATTTTTACATATTTTAATGTTATATAAAAATGTGAAGTTGTGTGTTCAAATACGTAACAAAAAAGCACAAACTTCTTGACCAGAGGACTTCGAAACAAGAAAATTATGGTCAATACTGAAACTATTATTTTTTTTATTGTGTTTTCTCATATATTTCTTATATTATTATTATTGTTGTTTATGTTTTTTTCAGCTGTTCTTGACATTTTATGGTATTCTTACATTTTGTGTTATTATATTTTCCAAATATTATATGTAAAGTTCGGTCAGGTTGTCCAAAGAGCCATAGCCCAAACTTAAATATTTTTGCATAAAAACTTAAAATCTTAAATTTTTTTCCTTAAAGTTTACAACTCAAAATTTAAATTTTAAATATCTTTTCTAGCAGTAAAATTCAACTCTCATGCCTTAGTAAACTTTACTTTAACATTATATGTACTTTAAATTTTACTTTAGACTTAACTTTAAGTTTAACCTTAATCTGTAGCATTGCCCAATGAAAGTCTTTCTTATATAACTTTGTATTCACCATTTTCTGGGGTGAGTCCTCCCAGATTTGCAGGCGAATCTGGTGGACCTCTTCTTGGAGGGGGAGATATGAAAGGATAAAAACCCTTTTAAAACTCAAAATTCAAATTAAATTTCAAAAATTTAAATTAAAATCCGAAGTTTCTTTCTCCTAACTTTAAATCTCATTCTAAAACCAGTTTTACCCCTTGTAACTTTGTTTCCCAGCAATACATCTTATTACTTTCATATATCATTCTCAGACGATCTTTAAGAGTAAAATGCTGACGTTAGGAATATTCTCATTCAGTTGTGGTTAGCCGGCCAAGCCCAGGTCTTGCATCTGAGCCTGGACAATCAATCAAAAGCTAATCAACCAATTAAAGAAATGTTCCTCCCAATTTTACAACTGTGCCCTCTGCTGGAAAATATGTTAAACCCCAAGATATTAGCTAAAACTCGCGCCAAAAACGGGAGGACTTGCAATTTTGAGAAGCCTGCAAAACCCATGTCAATGTAGCTCCTAAAATCATCACATAAGTGGCTCGAGAGGGCCCCGGCCGAACTCGCGAATCGGACTGTAAGATGAGTGGTGAAATAAATGAGTTCGGTCCATCAAGTGGTTCCCGAATCTAAGTTATTTACACAAGTATTGTCAACCCCATGATGTCACCAGCTGTACGGACACATGCCGGAAAGTGAACGGCTTGCGACTACCCTTTACAAGTCCGGAACGCTTGTGAAATATCATTACCAGCGGTAGAAATGATTAAAAAAAGTCACTGGTCCCAAGGACCAGTAAACATCAGAGTTTACTGGTCCGCAGACATTGTCACTGGCCCCTACATAAAATTATATTAAGTACCTTTAACCCTTTGAGTGACCCCCCCCCCCCCCTCTCCTCCTCCGAGAATATAAACCAAATTTCCTTTCAGTTACCCAAAATTTTCGGCATAATAAAATGTAAAATTATAATTTGCTAAAAATTAAATAAGTAGTACATTAACAAAAACTGAAATTATTAATTATGTATTTTATTTCCGTTTATTTATTTTAACTGACTAAGTTTTTATGCTTATTGTAATGTTTGGTTGCAGTTTTTGTCAGGGATGGGAAAATTTAAGTTTACCTGTCAGAGAGGGAAAAAAGTTACTTGCTTCATCGGAATGTTAAAAGACATATTGAATAATTTTTTTTTTTTTTTTAACCAAAATTTTTCTAATTTACCAATGTTTTTGAAGACAAAATAATATTTTGTATTTATCGCTAATGCTGCTTGGGGACAAGCATTAACAAATGTTATTAAATACAAGAATATTGTTTTGAATTTTTGCTTTATGGGCATGCAGTGCTCATACATGCAGTATTTTTAACTTACTGCCACATGCATGCACAAAATTTTTTGTTTATTTTTTTTACTATTTGCTTTTTACAAATTCCCTTTCTCCTCTCTTTTTTTAGAAATAACGTTTGGAAAATTTTGGTATTTTGTTTTGAAAACATCATTGTTTTTTATTGGGCTTAGATCAATTTTAATATTTATATGAATCTCAGAATCATTATCATTACAAAATTTTATACTATTTGCTTTTTACAAATTTCTCCTCCCTCCCCATCTCTCTCTCTCTCTCTCTTTTTTCATAAATAACATTTTGGAGAACTTTGGTATTTTGTTTGTAAAAGCATGTTAAAAGATAGATTGAATAGGTCTTTTTTTTTTTTTTTTTTTTTTTTTAACCAAAATTTTTCTAATTTACCGATGCTTTTGAAGACAAAATAATATTTTGTATTTATCGCTAATGCTGCTTGGGGACAAGTATTATAACAAATGCTATTAAATACAAGAATATTGTTTTGAATTTTTAATCTTATCTGTTAACCTTATGTTAATTTTTATAATGAAATTGAATGAGTTTTTGTATATCCCTTGCATATTCTCCCTTGATCGTCTGTCATCTTTTTTGTTATGACCGACATTTTTTTAGCGATTTTGCAACCCTGACTATTTTCTGCGGTAGAATTGATTTAAAAAAAAAAAAAAAATCGCTGATCCCAAGGACCAGTAAACATCAGAGTTTACTGGTCTGCAGACATCGTCACTGGACTGCTACATAAAATTATATAAGTATCTTAACCCTTTGTGTGACCCCCCCCCCCCTCTCCTCCTCCGAGAATATAAACCAAACTTCCTTTCAGTTACCCAAAATTTTCGGCATAATAAAATGTAAAATTATAATTTGCTAAAAATTAAATAAATAGTACATAAACAAAAACTGAAATTATTATGTTTTTTATTTCTGTCTATTTATTTTAACTAAGTTTTTATGCAAATTTTATGCTTATTGTAATGTTTGGTTGCAGTTTTCTCAGGAATGGGAAAATTTACGTTTACCTGTCAGAAAGGGGAAAAAGTTACTGTTAGTTACTGGTCCTTCGGACCACTAAATTTTTTAAATTAGTGGTCCGATTGAATTTTTAGTGGTCTCGGACCAGTGGACCACCAAGGATTTCGAACGCTGATTACATATATATATATATATAAACTTTTTAGGCGGGGGTGGTTTTGGGTTCCTGGGGTCTGAAAAGTTATGAAGGAATTTTTCAAAACTCGCACCGTGATAACGACCAGTAGCGCCAACTTTTGAAAAATATTGGGTGGGCTCAAAAATTTTTGAGTAAAATAGCGCATACAATTTTCCCCTTTAGTGCGAAGGTAGAGGAAGGGGAGGAGGGAATGATAAAGATGATAATTCGAAGTTCGGTTATGTTTTTTTCTAAGCAATATACACTATATGGCCAAAGGTGACCAGTTACTTGCGATTTTAGACGTTTTGTTACATATCTAGAAAAACACATGAGGAATTAACCTGAAACTGCAAGCGTGTAAACAGTATAGTATAAGGTCATATAGTTCCGCGAAGATTTTTTCCCAAAACCCCCTAGAGGACCGTCAACAAATTGAAAAAAACGAATGTCTTTTGGATAAACTTGTAAAAACATGAAGTAAAACCGTTCAAACTCAAGATTGTTAATAAGTGGCTTATTATAATATACTGTGTTAATTTTATGAGGATAGTATGTATACTCGTAGAGAAATAAGGTTTTTATAAAAACTGTCCCAAATTTCGCCAAAGTTTTTGCTTATAATTTGCAGAGTTCTTAATATAAAAAAAAGTTCTTTTCAGAAAGTATGACAAACAACATTGTACATAATACCCTGCAATCATTATTAAAAAATAATACAAATTGGATGAAAAAAGAGCAGGTTTACTAAAAAATGCAATACTAAACAACATTGTACATAATACCCTGCAATCATAATTAAAAAATAATACAAATTGGATGAAAAAAGATCAGGTTTACTAAAAAAATGTTTCACTGCGCATGCGCGAATGCCATCAAAATATAATATGCATAATGTATTAGCAACTTTTGTGAAAGTCTCAAAATCATAGCTTGAAAATTCTGAAAATTATCGTCGATAGAATAAGCTCGAAATCCGTTGTTCCCAAAAGAAAGCAAATAGGTGAGGGGTTGTATCCAAATATAGTAGTACGTGCAATATTGTGTATGCTATCTTGGCCCTAATCAACAGATATTTGATACAACCCCTCATCCTGTTGCTTCTTTTTGAGAACAATGGATTTCGAGCTCATTATATCGACGATAATTTTCAGAATTTTCAAGCTATAATTTTGAGACTTTCACAAAAGTTGCTCTATATACTTAGCTAATACATTATTCATGTTATATTTTGATTGCATTTGTGCATGCGAAGTGAAACATTTTTTAGTAAACCTGCTCATTTTTCATCCAAATTTTATTATTTTTTAATTCTGTTTGCACGATATTATGTACAATATTGTTTGCCATATTTTCTGAAAAGAACTTTTTTTTTATATTAAGAACTCTGGAAATTATAAGCAAAACACTTGGCGAAATTTGGGACTATTTTTATAAAAACCCTAATTTCTCTACGAGTATACATGCTATCCTCATAAAAGTGAACACAGTATATTACAATAAGCCACTTATTAATAATCTCAAGTTTGAACGCTTTTGCTACGTTAGTTTGTACAAGGTTATCCAAAAGATATTAGTTATTTTCAATTTGTTGACGGTCCCCTAGGGGGTTTCAGGAAAAACTCTTCGCGGAAATATATGACCTATACTATGCTGTTTATGCACCTGCAGTTTCAGGTTAATTCATCATGTATAGATATTTAACAAAACGTCTAAAATCGCAAGTGACCGGTCACCTTTGACCATATAGTGTATAAAATTATTATAATTTAATTATAATTTAATAAATAATTTAATTAAATTATATTCTCATAAGTTCTTCCTTATAAATACATTAATATTTGTTATAAATAACATAAAAATTGAAAGTGCAAAAAAAACGAAATGTCACGAAAAGCATACATTTTAGTCACCTAAGTGCTTTATCAATTCAAGACATTAAAACAGAGTGCAAAATATTCAGGAAATTTGTTTTTGAAAGAAATTTAATGATTCATCTGATGAAGGAGCTTTCAGTATTCCTGTAAGCCTAATTGATGTACTTACTATTTTTTAAACAAAACTATTTTGAGAATGTCAATAAAACTAAATTTCATTTCAGCTACTAAATAAAATAAATAAACTGTAATTAGGTGAGCAGAGAAATGAAATTATTGGGTGGGCTCGCGCCCCACGGGCCCATATAAGCTGGCGCCACTGGTAACGACTGCAATAGGTAGTATTTCTTACGAAATCTACCTAAAAGCTCTTTTGTGCTGCAATACCGTATAGCTCTGGTAAATAAAGTCTTTACAACTGCAATCTTATGGGATTTAAGAGATTTGGAATTAAAATTGAGATATTGTCCAAAGAACGTTGTTTTTCTGTAAGCTGAAGTTTCAAGGGTTTGCGAAGCATCATCCCATGTATCCATGAATCAGAATATCCAAAAATGGAATTTGCTGGTCGGTTTCCATATTCAATTGTAAACTTAATAGAAGAACATATGGTATGGTAGTACAGTATTTAAAACTTATTAAACTTAGTTCAATAAGTTTAAGGCATTGACAAGTTGAATCACTAATTGAGTATTTATATATATATACTAGGGGGCTCTGCCCCCTGCAAGCTACGCTCGCCAACCCCCGTTCAGACACTGCAGAATCTGAAAATCTAAAAATCTAATGGGTTTTAAAAATATTAGAGAAGATTAAATTATACTGAAAAAGCCGTGCAGATCTCCCTGTAAACGGATTTCCATTCAATTCCCTTTGATTGCAAAAATTTAACGGAGAATCAGTTGCTGTTAAGACATCCAATGGTTGTTTTCGCTTTTGATTAAAGAGGATCAGTTAAACATTTGGAAAGAAGCTAAAATAAAATGAATTAAGCATTCAGAGTCTTTGTCAACCGATATTTTAAAACAATCTGTATAACAATAGCCTAAATCATGTGACTATCATCAACAGTTCAGGGCGGAACACTTTGCTTTTTATACTCTAGGTGCCATTTTGATACTTTAATGTTATCCAGGCATAGGTGATAAGTCTCCAAATATTATTCTATCCCCATCATTTCATCTATATTATAATAGTTTAAGTCATCAAATGCCATGAACAAATACGATCTGATCCTTTCGCCCTTCATATGATAGTTTGGAACAAATGTCATATACGCCCCCATATTGGCGCGATTTTTTTCCAGCGCCAATTTGGGGAACACATCAACAGCATAAACAACAACATCCGGCTTACCATATCAAGCAAAATAACGATACTTTGGCGCAGTTAAGTGCCCGTTGCGTATATGACATTAGCGTCAGAAAAAAATCGTGCCAATATAGGACCGTATATGACATCTGTGCCGAAAGAAAAAAAAAGCCGGGTGCAAATCTCGCCAATATCTTTTTTTCAACTCGTCAGTTAGCATTTTTTTTTATTGTTCGAGTGGTAAATTAAAACATTGATTTGAAGTTGAAATTAAATGTCATGGTTTGTTACATAATTTAATATTTCGCCAGATGTCATATAGCATGTTTGGCATGTTTTTTTACGAAAATTTGCCGAAAGCCTCGTTTTCGAATACCAGTTACATATGTATTTTTGGTACTACTTAGCTTTCCTGTCGACAAAAAAATCTATCGCGAACTATAAGATTAAATGTCAATAATGCTTGATCGTAAATGTCACATTCACTTGACTTTTAGCAAGTTACACGTGTTTACGTCATCAAGTGATTTTTATTTCGACGTTTTATTTTTATATTTATTAATGTTATACTAATTTGTTTATTCTTTCGTTATTTAAAATAAAAATTTTGTCAATCTGTACAATTTGGCGAGTGGTTTGGCGATTTATATAATTTGCGAAATTGGGTGACGGAATAACTACTACATTGTACCATATTTTTTTAATTATTTTCTATTATTTTTAAAAGGAAATAGCAAAAAAATAATTAATTACTATAGAACAAAATAATTTATATAAATTTAAAAAAGAAATAAAAGTAAATATACATGTATAACCATGTAATAACAATAGCCGGGTTACCATGTCTATCAAAATAATGCCATTTGTGCGCCAATTAGGTACCCCTGTGCGTATATGACATCTGTGCCTAATATTTTTCTTTTCGTTTTTTTTTTTTGTTTGTTTTTTTTTTTAAAAAAAGAAGTGAGAGCCATCAATTTAAATGTTTCATTTTTAAATGAAAGTTTTGTATTTAATAAAATGATAACGAAATACAAAAAAAGCATTGTTCTTAGCATAGATTTAAAGGAGGCCCAACTGTCGCCAAATTAATTTAAAATAGTAACCTTTTCTGAATTATGAAAAAAAATTTCTGTTATGATTAAAATTTGAGTTGCCATCATTAGAAAAAATGTATTTAAAATTAGAAAAAAATTAATATTTCGAAAACTAATTCGAATTTAAAAATTCTAATACCAGTTTTGAGATCTGTAGATCAACACGGATTTTTGGTGTTAATTTCATCGCAAAGTATTCCATATTTTAGGAGAAATCGCCGTGAAACATAATCAGTTGTTTAATCAGTCGACTCAAAGAATCGTTATATTTCAGCCGTTTTACATATTCGTTTCATAAATTCGTTTCATTAGGATTTTATATATATAGGGTAGATATATTTTTCATATTTTGATGAAAAATAGCTAATGCAGAAACTATAGTAAACGCAAAAGTGACTTTTGAAAGCTATTTTTTTTTTTTTAGGTTATTATTAGTATTTTTTAAACAGATTGCACTGTTTGAAAGAAAAATTAATGTAGATGTGGCTTGGTATTTCTTTTTTTTTTCATAGTTTGATTTCCAAAGACAATACAGATATTTAAACATAGCAGAAAAAGCAGAAAAGTGATAAATAAGTGTTTAATTGCCAAATAATCTTTATAGTTATGGCTGTTTATGAGTTAAAAACCAATGTGCCAAACCACTATCGTGAAATATACCAAGTGGGTATGAAACTGCAACAGTGAAATATTTTAAATACTAAAAAGGACAAAATATAAATGAAAAATAAAGTGCAATAATTTTTTTAAAGAAATTCTTTTATAATTTAATAGCTTAATATTAATTAAATATTATGCATGAAGAAAACAATTTAGAAATCCCGAATAGATAGATTAATTATGCTGCTTTTTTTCTTTCTTTCTTTCCTGTTGTCATATCTTAAAAAAGAAACTAACTTTTTGATAAATTTACTTGTTTGTGTTTGGATCTAATGTAAATCCAAGTGGTGAAGTTTCAAAATCGGGGTCCATGCCAAATTAAGGTATTGTAACAGAAATTTTTTGGAGCTACATGAATTGCAGTTGTGAAATTAGGCTTATTTTTTTTTAAATAAACATTGAATGCAAATATAAGTTACTTTTTTGTGATTAAATATTCTATTTAAGTTGAAACTCACTATTGAATTTAAGTCTTTTAATATTTATAGCAAATTTAAAATTATGTTCAGTTATTTTTATCCATACTTAATTTTCTTTTGAATAGGTATGCCTTGTTAATAGTTGACAGTGCTACAGCATTATTCAGGACAGATTACAATGGTAGAGGTGAACTGAGTGAACGACAAAATGCTCTGAAGAAATTCTTGAAAATGCTTGCAAGGCTTGCTGATGAGGTAAAATTGGCAAAGTTATGCTACTCTTTCTATGTATTTCCAAATTGTATACTTTTTTTTTCCTTCAAAAAATCAAATCCAAGTTACTTTTTAAAATGTAGATTTTTAAAGGCTAAAAACCTCTTTAAAATAAATTGTGTTGCTGAATTGCCTGTTTTATCTGTATTATAGGCAAAAACATGTCTGTGTGTAATTCTGATGTCATATTGATGCTTGGAATGACCTGATCATAAGTTTCGCTTTTACTGCAGCTTTTATTACTTAACGCCACACAATTTAAATTTTTATACTGTGAAATAGGAAAAAAAAAGTTCTAACATATGTAGAGATTTTTCATTTGCTTGTGGGAATGGGGAAAGAGGGAATAAGAAAATTATCATCTTAAAATTTAAGAAATTGGTAACATATAAAAAAATTGCTGTGTCTTATAAATTTCTTTCTTTTAAGATGCTTTAGTTCATTCTCATAATACATTATGTTTTTATAATATGTGTCTGATAAGACTTAGCTGTTATTATTATTTTCATATTCACATAATATTCTGTTTTATGTTTCACCTCTTTTCAAAAGTTATGCTTGGATTAGCTCAAAATTTCACATGAACATGCTTCTACTGTTGTTTAAATTAAAGCGATTTTTTTTCCAAGCATTTGTGTACTTGCAACCAGGGCTGCAGAGTCGATGGGGAAAATGGCCGACTTTGACTCTGGGATGTTTTAATGACTCTGGGCTGGCTACTAGTGTTGACTGTTGGTTACAATAATGATGGAATATAAGAAAAATAAAGCTAAAGTCTCAATATTTTGTTATTCATTCTCTTTTTTAGGGATTCAAAAATAAAAATATATTTTTTTTCCGTTTTATGAACTTTACATTTTCACGCCCGGAAACCCGAAAACTCCAACTATCGAAATCTAAAGAACACAAAATGGAACTTTTACTATTTTAGATCTGCAGACTGGAAAGAAAAAGTGAAATCGTTACAATTTATTTGTTATTTAACTGTGTCCTCCAGACGCGAAAAATTTCTATGGAAACGAGGAAAAATAAAGGTAAAAATTTTATTACTTTGGAAATAATTCGGATTCAGTTGATTCTAATGAAAAAAAAATAAAATATTACATTTTTTAATTAATTTTACAATTTTGGCTTTATTTCGCGTTTTGCAGATCTGAAAAATCCGAAATTCAAAAGGTGAAAGATAACAAAATTTCAATCATTATTTTGGGTACCGCTGATTCAAAAAAAAAAGAATTACAATTTCATCTTACTTTGACTCCTGCGCACAACTAGTTGGATATGCCAATTCCAAAACTGTCTTCTATCTACTACATCTTAACATTTCAAAATTTAGTTATGAATATCAATACTTTAATATTATTAGTTCAGTACTATACCAACTTTGACTTTCATCTTAAATTTCTGCTTCAGTCAATTAATCAGAATAAAAACGAGTGAATCTTGATCATGATATTTATTAAAATCAATAGTTTTCATTATTCTGTTGTACATCAACTGTTCGCGAATAGTCGGCTTATCATGATGCGGAGTTCCCGTCGCTTTACAAGCCGCCAGTGTACAGTAGAACTACAAAAAATCAAGAAATTATACAAAAATCATTATTACAGTGGTCCCTTTCGCCAAAATATTTCCAAATTAGAGGAGGACCTGCTTACCATAGCCAAAACTATACACAAAAAATTTAGTTAAATTCTATGCATAACTTCATACACTTTTCGATGGTACAATAATGAAAATGGCACAAAAATTGCTATTACAGCACCCCCTTACGCCGGAATTTTTCCAAATTAAGGGAGGACCTGCTTGCCATAGCCAAAAACTCAAAAAAAAAAAAATGGTTCAATTCTATGCATAACTTCATACACTTTTTGATGGTACAATGGCGATAGACACACGAACAGACATTTTTGGGGGGATCTCTGACCCCTAAAACATGTAAATCCGTTGAAAACCGGAAGTAAAAAAAATATCGATTACAATACTTTCTTCTATTGAAGATAGAAGAAAGTAAAAATAAATAAATAAAGGAAGGGTATTTTAGAATTTTTGACTTTTGGTCATACAGACCGGAAAAATTTGAAAGGAAAAAAAGGGAAAATGTCTTCTATTACAATGCTATACCATGTTCTTAGTTCTTTTGCCTCCAAAAGTAGCACAAATTTATAATTTTCGCATGACCTCCGGTAAGAGATTTGCATGAACCAAAATTTTAAACCTTGTTTCCTAAAAAGTTTGGCCGTGCCTTTGTATTTATTCTCACCCCAAAATGCCCATTGTAAATTGTTCCTGTTTTATCAGTGTAGTTTGATTCTTTCAAATTTATTATATTGGGCTTGTCAGCCTGCTCAATTTTTTTATCTGTCTGATCCAGCCCATTAATATAAATTGTCTTAATTCTACTTACACAGCCTGTTTGAAAAATCGCCTTCATTTTCCAGGTCTTGGATCCTTGTAGTCTTTTGAACCCCGGGTTCTATCACAAATGCCAAAAATATGAGGGGAAGTAATTATATACTAAATGAAAATATCTACTACAGTTATGAATTAAAACAGTTTTCATCTACTCTGTACACAGGAACTACCCTGTACTTTCTTTGTACCTACTCCTGTATCTACTTTGTATACCGCAGTAATGTCACCAGATTTTTATTCCTGAAAATCAAAAGATTCTGAGAATGCCCCATATATATAATATATATAAATATATATATATCGTGTTTGTGTGTGTACTCATGTAAACTAATTTAATAAAGGATCTTTATACAAGCCTTGCAGTAATGTCCCCATACATTCATAAGCGTCAGAATTAACAAATGCCTTTTCTGTAATTATGTCAGTTTCTAACTTTTAGAAAATAGTTGGTGAAGGCTCCTAATTAGAATATAGTACATACTAGAATATCATATAGTTTGAAGTTAGAAACGAATTTGTTATTCTCAGGTATGGGTCTGCTAATTCTATGAAAAGTCCTTTGAACACTTTTGGTAATTTCATTTTTTTAAATCTTTAAAATAAATATTTATAAAAGTGGATATCATCAAAGTGTATCACAGCAGAGCTTTTTAAATAAAAATTACTTTTGTATCTGTGTGCAAGAGAAGGGATAAGGGTTTTAAAAATATTTAAGCATTATTATTTTTATTTATTTTTACTTTCTACTCTGATACTTCCTAAGAAGAAAGTATTGCAGTTGTAAAAACTTTCTACTTGCGTTTTTTTTTTTTTTTTTGGATGGATTTACATGGTTTGGTATATACTGAATGTGATTTTTGGAAAATGCTTGTTAGTCTTTTGTGTAACATAAATTTCATAGGTGTTCCATCTCAAGAATTAATGCACAGAATTTTAACAGACTTCATATTCTGTTAGATCTTGACAAAAGTTAGTGCTGATTAGGTTTGTATATATATCGATCAGCAGGTGGCGCTGCTTTGCTGTATTTTTCAAGATTTCTGTGATGTTGATTTAATTCTGTCTTTCTTCACTCCTGTGCTATTTTTTGTAATGAACATTATAGCTATATGTCAGTTTCTATTGGATAGAAATTCAACAAATTTTTCATTTTGAATAATTAAAAATATGTTTTTTCAATTTTGTAACTAAATACCCAACAAGGGTGCTGTTAGATTGTTTTTTTAATCAGCTGATCACTTTGACGCTTTTACAATTTTAAAAATGTGCTATATTATGTAATTGTTGATGTGTAACAATGCTATTTAAATTAATGTATTAGAATAATACAGAAGAAATGATGACCACAGCATGCTAGTTTTATATGTGGCAGATTAAATCAGTGATTCTTTAATTATTAGTTACCACAGACCCCTATGCACATTTTCTCTGTCCCCATGGTCCTCCCAGGATTTAAGTTTGAAATTGTTTAGAATATTGAATGCATGATATATACACTAATATAAGATTTACTCTAAAATCTGTGAAATGTAACCTATCTAATTTTTGTCTTAAAATTCATGGTCCTGACAAAAAGAATACCATAAAATTAAACCTGGTAAGACAGAAACCTGTTTAAACCAGAAATTTAAATGTCTAGCGTTACATATTACACACATTCTACCGTATAAACTAATGGTATTATATTTTCTAACAGTTTTCTTTGAATTTACTCAAGATTTTTCTTAGGTTCTGTATAAGTAAAAAAAAAAAAAAAAATATTGAACATGAGGCTTCCTCACAAACCCTGAAGATAAGTGGCAGATCCCAAGTTGCCTGCAGACTATAGTTTAAGAACTGCTGGATTAAATGGTACATTTAATGAAACTGCCAGTCATCAGTGAGGGATGGTGCCACAGCAACATTTTACAGCCTGTTGCAAAGTGAAATCAATTGCATCCTGATTATAAAGAATGTGTCATATTCAAGTAACATCAGTAATCGGGTTGCTGTTCATTTAATTTTACAGCATGTTGTGCGATGTTTCTATGGCAAACCTCCTACCACTGGTGCACAAGCTGTCTGTCAGCTTTGTTATTTACACCATTTAATCTATCATATAGGATAGATGCTCCAGTTTTGGCCACACTGGATCAGTTTGTCCAATATTTAGGTTCTGAATTGATGCTAACAAATAATATGCATTCTTACAGCTTAAGCAAACACTCTTTTATCATTTACAATCTCATTTGCTTATTTTTTTTGATAAAATACGACTTGCAAAAAAAAATGTGTGAAACTGTAGTGTGTGCTCACATGTACAGTAGCCTCCCGCTTAACCAGCCTAAACGGGACCGAGGGTTAGCCGGTTAAGAGAAAAACCGGTTAAAGCAGAGAAGTAAAAAAAAAAAAAAAACTAAATAAGTATATGCGTAGTTTAATTAATAAACCTGTATGATGCATTCAGTTTTTCAATTTGTGTAATTTTTAAAAAGTACATATTTTCTATATTTTGATATGAATACTAGTTACAATTAACTAAATTGAAAGAAAAATTATCACTCATAACAAATAATGAAAAATATTTAACACAAATTAAATTGTTGAAAATCGTGCTACACACCTTTATAAAAAGTTGAAATTGTTGTATATTATGTATATTGAAGTTAATCAACCATGAAGAAATCAGTGACCTTCTTCTGTTGAAGGCAAGATGGCAGACCTTTTGCAGCATAATCTCTCCATCTCTTTAATATCATAAGTTTAACCAAGGAAGCTGTTAGCCGCTGCTCAACATAGTGTAGCACGAACTCTAATGTTTTTACCCCCTTCCGCATGTGGAATTTTAGCAGTGTCAATTTTAACTAGATCATCATCAGGATCGTCTTCGTATTGAACAACATCAGTTACAGTCCTAATTATATCCTCGTCAAATAACGTTTCATGCTTGAGATCTTTTTCAGCAACTCTTGTATATCTTCTACGGTGATCTGTTCGCATTCCTCAAGCTTTCTAAATGTTTGTACAAAACAGCTTGCAGATAGATCAGGCATTATAGAGTTCCAAGGGGAGGATTGCACTTTTGACCATTAAAAACACAAAATCTCAGATCTTCCGGGGGGATGTTTCTCCCCGGGCCACACCCTGAATTCAACGCGTATCCATTTAGAACCAACCGACGTTCTCCTTTCTGAATTTTGCCTCCTTCCCCTTGGGATTTCAGTTCGCGTAAGCTGAGTTCCCAAGGCTGTCATCCAGGAATTTTGCCTGATGTTGGGGGAAAAAGTCGGCCGGTTAAAGCGGAGTTCCGGTTAAGAGGGAGGCTACTGTATTAAGATTTTTGCTTAGCTGACAAGTTTTCAGAATTTTTCAATATTAGGCACTTATCGGGTTCTGTTTGTTCTGAAACAAATTATACTATAAGGTGTTATGAGGTAAGCTTTCTCTCTATTGCAATTTCACTTTTAAATTAATTATTTTAACAGTTTAATGGAAGGTGGCCAAAACTGGTGCTTTAAATTTGCTATATGTACCAGTTATCGCCATGCAAGTGGCCAAAAAGGGTACAACATATGTTCCACTTTTGGCCACATGATTCATTATAGTGGGAATTTTAGCCATTAAATAAATTTAAGAACATCTGGATAAAACAAAATCAATTTAGTTTTGTTTTATATAGTATTGTCTTCAATAATAAGAAAAAAAGCAAGGCTAATGGCAGTTCTATCAAAGAGAGTTTGTAGAAAATTGGGAGAAAATATATGTGTGGTGAAATAGATGTTGCATAAAAATGTTACTCATTATCAATTAAAATGTTTGAACTACGTGATATTGGAGTGGCCTAAACTGGAGCATCTAACCTATATAAAAATCTGCTGTACTAAAATTGGTTGTGAAAATGTGACACTGCATACTGAATTGTAACTGATACAAATATTTTTATTTTCTTTTGGGAGTGTGAATTTGTTTATAATTTAATCTTAAAATGATCAAATATTGATTTATTTATATTGAAATAATAATAAGCTTCAGTAAAATATAGATTTTGATATTTCCTTTTTATAGCAGCAACAGCTTGAGGAAATGCAGTTTTTTGCTAAATATTATAAACAGCAACAAAAATTAAGTAGACACAATGACAAATCTTTTAATCTTTAGGTGAATTATGTTTCTTCATTTCATAAAAGTTGTTGCTGCTGAATAAACATTTTTTCTTTCCAAAAAAAAAAAAAAAAATCCAATATATTACTTTATATTTATTTATTACTTTAATATATTACTTTAAATTTGACATCAATGAAAAAAAAATACTATAGCTTTTTGCCAAAAGAAAGATATTTCATTTCCTGAAAGAATCCTTGAAAATAGCTATAATATGCAATTGCATGTTGGAAAGGAAATCATCTGGAGCTACAATATCAGCAATTGCAATAAGAGAAAGGTGTTTTCATGAACAACTGATTTAATGATTTTTACATTTGTTATATATATATATATATATATAAATTGAATAATAGGCTTCTAGTATGTACATAAATTGTTTGAAATGCTTTCATTAAATTGTGTTATTGAGCAAATTGCTTTATGTATTAAGCAATGAGTGGGCTATCAGACAGTGTATATAAAAAAAGTTCTTTTACCAAACCATTTCCTTTATCTCATCAGGGCCATTATAAAAAGGAAGTATTTTGATTTAAAAAAGAAAAGAAACTTTATGTTGATATATAAAAAGACCAATCAATATAAAAATAACATTAAATTCTCATTTCTAGTTTGGTGTTGCAGTTGTAATAACTAACCAAGTTGTTGCCCAGGTGGATGGTGCTGCCATGTTCTGTGCCAATCCTAAGAAGCCTATTGGTGGGAATATTTTAGGCCATGCGTCTACTACGAGGTAAAGTGCTATTTTCTTTTCCTCTTCTTACTAATGACTTAAAAATGTGATATTAGATGACATTTTGATTATGTAAAGTGCTTTATTTATTTAATGCCTAACTTTTCTCTCAGAGTCCTGCTGTTTGGAAATTTTATCTTTATTTTCTTTTGTACTTGTAAAAAATGTAAATCATAATTATCTGAATTTAAAATTATCATTATATAAGTTCCTGTTTAGACATTTTTAACCAAGACCTGTATGAACTACATATATAGTGCTTCCCAAACTTTTATTTCTCGTATATTCCTTGAAGAATCATGTGCACCTTCTGTGCCCCCTATTTGTTTTTACTTCTGATAATCATAAACTGAAAAAAATAATCAAATGAATACAAACATACTTTTATTTACATGTAACAAGCTTTTTTAATATGATGGTTACATTTGAATATTTGTTGCATTTTCAGTGTTAATTTGCTAAGTTACAATCATAACTCATATTTAATATTTACTCTTGTGTGTTGCTCTATTTTGGTCAGTCAATGAGATGAAAAAGCTCTTCATGGACTCATCTTGTATCCGCTAGAACATCAGTCATCAATCTTTTCAACTTGCAGACCACTAAATTTGTAATTTTAAATGCCGCAGATAACTAATATATATACTTTTTAATTTATTTATACAATAAAGGTTGCAGAACTTCCATTTCATTAATAAGAAATGCATCTATTTAGTATAACAAAATTATAAATACTTATTTAATTAAAAGAAAATCATAAGTGGTTATTTAATCATGACAAAAATTATTAAAGGTTATTTAATTGCAAAACAAATATCAAAGTTCACTTAATTATTACAAAATAACTGAACCTTATTTAAGTATTGCACACTTATTGCGATCTGAAATAACTTTTCTGTTCATATATAATGCATAAATAACAACTTAAGACAAAAAAAAATTATTATAGTTACCTGTTTTGAAAATAAACAACAAATAACATCTATTAACACAATTATCAGTACCTGCTGTAAATTTAGTTTTTTAAACTAAACATTAAAAAATGTATGCATACCACATTCTCGGAAACCATGGGCTAGATAAAAAAGTTCATCAATGACACTTCAGCTGTTTTGTGACACGTTTGATTTTTTTATTTTAAAATGATTCCATTTTTCAAAAATTTGTTTTGGAGATAGAAATGTTTTAAGATATATATATATATTTTTAAGGCAAACAATTTTGTGAAGAGTCTTGTTTTGAGATGAAAACTTTTGTGATGGACCCTGTTTTAAGATGGCAAAAATTGTGAAGAATCGTTTAATTCCTTGAAGGGGATGGAATATTTTTTACACCACCTAATTTTAATTAAAACGTGTACCAGAAATTTTAAATGAAATTTTACTTTTATATTTTTGGTGGGGAAAAAAACCCTATAGAAATTGCTTTACCTTAATTTCAAATAATTTTTTTTTTTTTAATTCTGGTGTGAGTTCAACATTACAGAGACACAATTACTTGCACTGGAAGGATTCAAATTCTTCTTTAAAAGATTTGTGTGCTATTTTATTTCTGATCTTTTCAAAAGTTGCTTTTGTTTTAGTTTAGTTACAAATTCTCAGAATTTGAAGAGATGTGTCCAATAGGATTGTAATTGCATTTAGTTATTTATATTTATTTTAATATTTCTTTCATTGAGGGAAGTTTTATTATTAACTCTTTGTCTTCATCAGAGTTGTATAGTATAGACGCCCATCATGCACGGAAAAATTTCTGCAAAATTCGGAACTTTGCGGAAAAAATTTTAGAAAAGAAAAATATAATTTTTGTTTTTGTATCTTTAAAAAATATATATAAAAAAATTAAAAATATTACCCAATTTTATGTACGATTTATTTATTGTTTGCTCATAATTAAAAGCAGGGGTGGTTCTGTTTCGAATTTTCCCAAAATTTAAGGCAATAGATTCCAAAAATTTGAAAAATCCATTAGTCCAAAAACTCGGACACAAAAAATCGCAAATTTTAACAAATGGTCAGCGTAAAAAATCAATTTCATCAATTGTTCACAGAAAAAAACTTCCAATTTCATCAGAGGGCTGCAGAAAAAAATGCGAATTTCGTCAAAGGGCCATGAAAACAACACTTATTTTGTCAAAAGTCGCTGGAAAAATGCAAATTTCATCAAAGGATCGTCTGAAAAAACGTGAATTTTCGTCAAAGGATCGCGGGAAAAAACTTTAATTTCGTCAAAGGGCAGCTGAAAAACATTAAATTCTTCAAAGAATCGCGAAAATAAAATCGAATTTCGCCAGTAGGTTGCGAAATTGCAAAAAAAGGGTGAACTTCATCAAGAAACACAAATTTCATCAAAAGGTCGCAAAAGAAATGCAAATTTTTTAAAGGATCACAAAAAAAACGTGAATTTCATCAAAGGGTCGCAGAAAAACGCAAATTTCATCAAAGAGCCGCGAATAAAATGCACATTTCGTCAAAGAATCGTAAGAAAGTAGTGCATTTCGTCAAAAGATTGCGGAAAAAAGCGAATTTCGTCAGAGGACCACGAAAAAAATTCGCATTTCATCAAAGGGCTGTGTAAAAAACATGAAGCAACGCGGGAAAAAACACGAATTTCGTCAATGCATCCCAGAAGAAATGCAAGCACACACACAAACATCTATGATTATATTATAGGTATAGTCTTTAATCTGAAATAATATACTGAACTAACTTTTGAAAAATCCAGTGAACCCAAACCCTATTTGCAGGAATCTGCACTCAGCCTGAAACCCACCCAACCCGAAAACAGTTAACTTGACGAGCAACAAAAATAATTAGTGCTGGGAGGGAGCAATTCCCCCACCCCCCACCCCCTGCTGTAACCTTTCAGAAAATTTGCTTTAAATTTCAGAATTTTTTCTTTTTACTTAGAATTACCTCTGACTTCCTATCATGGATTTTTTGCTTTATTATTTTTTTTAACCAAAATAATTATTCTTTAATTAATATTAATTCATTTTTAATTTAAATGGTAATTATTTTAAACTACTGTGTTTAATTCACATCATAAAAAATAATGTAATACGTAATTTTATTAAACATTAATTTGCAGAAAGTTTTTGACCCAATATTTATGTGCGCAGAAAGTTTTTGGTTTTATATAAGTCTGGTCTTCATCTTGTTCAGTAGTTAATTACTTCAACAATATTAACCTCCTTGCACTATAATTTTTATGACAATGTGTGCCTTTGTTGGTGAGAAAGTTATTTAAAGCTTTGCTATCTGTTGTAATTTGCTTTATGCACCATTATTGGTAATCTTTTTACATTCCATTAGCAGTACAATTTTTTTACAAGAAATACAGAATTTAGATTATTTAGCCCACTTTAAAAAAATAAAGAGAGGGGGTATTATATAGTTTGACAAAATATATTTATCTATGTTTGTTCACTTATAAATGTTGAATGGGTGCTCTAATTTTCATAAATCTTTGCTGGAAAGGTTTCGTTCTCACACTGGTCTTATATAAATTGCGTTAGATGCAAAATCTAATGTTTATTTTCATACTTGTACCTCCAAGCTTTAACTTTTGTAAGAAAAAAAAATAAGGCTATTCCCAGAAAATTTAGAGATTGTTATTAAGCTAGACACCCTTTTCAAATTTATTGTAACATGTGTATGCTTTTTACAAATACACACAAAAAAATTTTAATACACTGTGCAACTAGAATGCAGTATTAGATGTAAATTTCCAACTGGGCGAAAAATGTCCGGACCAGGATTCGAACCCGGGACCTCCTGGCTGAAGCCGCCAGTGCTCTGCCATCTGAGCTAACCAGATTTCAGACCAGATGCTGTAATCATCAAGGTTAGCTGGGTGAAAAAGTTCGACCAGAATCGTCCGGGATAGCTCAGATGGCAGAGCACTGGCGGCTTCAGCCAGGAGGTCCCGGGTTCGAATCCTGGTCCGGACATTTTTCGCCCAGTTGGAAATTTGCATCTAATATGATTTGTTTACCAATTAGAATAATTGTGTTAATATTAATCTAGTGTCATTTCGCATCCAGCGATTTCTGGAGTTCCATTACCTGAGATTTATTCTGTTGAGCTGAACCAGGTTTCAGACCAGATGCTGTAATCATCAAGGTTAGCTGGGTGAAAAAGTTCGACCAAAATCGTCCGGGATAGCTCAGATGGCAGAGCACTGGCGGCTTCAGCCAGGAGGTCCCGGGTTCGAATCCTGGTCCGGACATTTTTCACCCAGTTGGAAATTTACATCTAATATGATTTGTTTACCAATTAGAATAATTGTGTTAATATTAATCTAGTGTCATTTCGTATCCAGCGATTTCTGGAGTTCCATTACCTGAGATTTATTCTGTTGAGCTGAACCAGGTTTCAGACCAGATGCTGTAATCATCAAGGTTAGCTGGGTGAAAAAGTTCGACCAGAATCGTCCGGGATAGCTCAGATGGCAGAGCACTGGCGGCTTCAGCCAGGAGGTCCCAGGTTCAAATCCTGGTCCGGACATTTTTCGCCCAGTTGGAAATTTACATCTAATATGATTTGTTTACCAATTAGAATAATTGTGTTAATATTAATCTAGAATGCAGTATTTTCCCATTTAAAAGTTGTCATCCTATTTCACATGATTTTTCACAGGAACACATCAAGAATTCAAATAGATACTTAAGAACTTTTTAGACAAACTTGTCAAACATAAAGTTTGGCAATGAATTGGCTCTTTTTGCCATTTAAGTTAAAAGTTAATGTACGTCAAAGTTGGCATACACACACACAAAAAAAAAAAAACTTGCGAATACGCCCGGAGTCCGCCATCTTGAATTTGGCGATTTTGTGCTGGCGATGCTTTTCTCCCGATGGGCTTCCGACGATTGTAGTGTTCTGGTAACCCTAAATTTTTTACGTCACTTCCGCGATTATTCTCGAATCGTCACTTTATTTTTGGAGATTCTCCCGTCCAGACGTGCGTTTGTTGTTCCGAGATTCTCAGCTATACGTGGTCAAGGTTATATTGTTTCATACTGTTTTTTCTTTTATTTGATTAAGAAACTTATATTTAATCTAATTTTATAGCATATTTATTTAATCAAGAAAAAAATTACATTTGCATCTCATTTTATTGCATATTTATTTAACCGAGACAAGAAAAAAATTACAATTGTATCTCATTTTATCGCATATTTAATCAAGAAAAAAATCATTTTCTTTTTGTGTATAATGTTACAATACGGCTATTTTAAATATACATTGCCCTTTTTTTTTTTTTTTTTTTTGATAAATGTTCGTATTTTGCGTTTGGGCTAATCGCAAATTTTGAGTAATCGCCCGGAGATGGCACACTATTTTAATTATTATTAAAAACAATTCAAGTGCTGTCTTCTGTTCAATTTGCATTGTTTTTTATTTAAAATTGATGGATAAATGTTAATATTTTGCGTTTGGGCTAATCGCCGATTTTGAGTAATTGCCCGGAGATGGATTCGAGTGCTTTTTCTGTTCAATTTGCATTGTATTTTATTTAACGATTCGAGTGCTGTTTTCTGTTCAGTTTGCATTGTTTTTTATTAAATAAATGTTAATATTTTGCATTTGGGCTAATCGCCAATTTTGAGTAATCGCCCGGAGATGACCCCTATTTTTATTATTATTAATAATGATTCGGGTGCCTTTTTCTGTTCAATTTGCATTGTATTTCATTTAAAATTGAATATTTGGTTTACTCTACTGCTTTAAAAGGGTCATTTATAGTGACTTTAGGCTTGAAAAACATTGAAAATTCAGAGATTACACACTTAAAGGAAAGCAAAAAAAAAAAAAAAAAAAAAAAAAAAATTATGAAAATTGCTGATTTCTGTTAAAAATTTATTTTTATTTTTGCTTTTCTTTAATTGTTTAATCTCTGATTTTTCAAAGTTTTTTAAGCCTAAAGTCGCTATAAATTACTATTTGGCGACAATTGCTTGGCGCGAAAACGGGTTTTTCATGCCAAAACATTTTCCAAGATGGTGGACTCCGGGCGTATTCGCAAGTAGTTCCAAAAAAAAAAATTAGTTTTCATTTTAAAGCAAGTAATTTTTGTATACTGTTTACTTATGAGTAAACTTTGTGTATTATTAATCACTGCTCATCCACTTTTCTGCACACAGGCTTCTTTAGCATGGTCATTGATGTTATCTATAGCAGCCTATCTATAAGTGTTATTGTTTCCATATGTTTCTTATAAAAGTTTGATGTATTTTAATTAAATATAGCATATCTAAAAAGACCCTTAAGTCAGCTGATAAACTATTATTACCAATTAAATCCTACATCAGGTCACAAAATTTCAAGTCTAAAGGTGTTGTTTTGCCAGACTAAAAAATAATTGTCACCAAAATTTTACATCAGTTGAAAATTCTTTATCTATTGTCAGAAGGCATAATGCAGAACTTTTTTTATTTGTTATTTATTGATTACTGTTCATTTATCAGTAGCAAAACTTTTTTCATTTATGATTTATTAATTGTTGTTTACTTATTGGTAACACTTATTAGATTTATATAAAAAAACATATGTTAATAAAAATTATGTTCTATCCGTGATTTGAAAGTTGAAACCTTTTAATCACAGCATGAACAACATGCTGACATATGGCAGCATTACATTGCAAAAATATTATACAAAGCAGTGAACTCTGTTATGAAAAGTCAATGTAATATAGCATTGAATTTAAACTAGCATATCATTCTAAAATAAGATACATTGGTTCAATTACAAGACCAAGGACTTCAAGAAGTGAAAAATTATTTTCCTCGTGTAAGAATAAAAATAAGGAAAATATGGGAAAAGTGATGATTTGTCAAGTTTTGTATTAGAATAAGTACAGTATTGATCCAAGATCGGAAAAGAATCGTGTGTTGCCTTCTAGTCACCAGGCTTAGCCTTCTGGTCACCTATGGTGACCTACCAACCAGAAATTTCATATTCTGTCCTACAGACTGCTTATTTTTTTATTTTTCTTTCTTTATTTATTGGAAAAAGTTACAGGGTAGATTCTATTATTTTAAAGATTAAAAACGTTAGAAGAAGCTGCCTAGATCTTTCAGATAGTTGTAGGTAGATGTATTATGCAAGTAAATTTGTTCTTTCACATTGATTTTCGTATAATCAGCAATAAACTTTTAGAAACCGGCATTTTCAAAAACATGATTATTTTTTTTTCCCCTTACAAAATGGGTATTTCTTTTTAACTTACTAATTACTTCCTTAAAAGATTATTCCTTTCAATGAAGAAAATAGTACTTCCTAAAGAATTATTGCATTATCTTTATTGTTGTATCTTTTTCAATTTTTTTTGCATAATTTATGCGCTATAGCACATTTTGCAACATCGTTATTGTTTCATATAGTTTTCTGAAAACTCAATAAAATTATGTGTGCTAAAACATATTCTTTGGTATGACATGTATTCTTTGGTTTGGTCATGTATGTTACTGAAAATAAAAGCTGTATTACTGACTTATATCAAAGTAAAACTTGTGCTATATTTAGTGTATTAACTCTTTGAACATTAATTTTTAGTACACTGTAGATAATCAAAGCTGTAAAATGAAGGCTTTCATTGTATTTATCTTAAGTATTATTTAATTATGTAACTGTTTGCTTTCTGACCCCATATTTTAGATTGTCTCTTCGAAAAGGCCGAGGTGAAACAAGGATATGTAAAGTTTATGATTCACCTTGTTTACCAGAAGCTGAAGCCATGTTTGCTATTAATGCTGATGGCATAGGTGATGCAAAGGACTAAAGAAAATATAGTACTCTAAAATATTCTTTATATTGCATTTTGTTTTTTTAATTACATTTTATAGAATACATAAAATATTTTTATTGGATATTTGTGTAAAATATGTAAATAAAATTTTGTGAATCTGTATAAAATACCTTTTTCTTACTTTACCTCATTTGTCATGCTAACATATCGCTCACCGGCAAAAAAAAGTGACACAACTCAAAAAAGTTTCTTTTGTGTATTATTCTACTAATAGTAGGGTGTGAAAAAATCATTATTTTTCTTTAAAAATAAAAAAAAATCAGATTTTTATGATTTTTTTCTCTGCCTTAAAATACGGACTAGCTAATAATACTTTTAGGTTTCTAAAACAATTAAACCTCTAATTGCTAACATAATCTATGTTTTTAAACTTTAATTATGATTATTAGTTGGTGTAATTAGAATAATTATAAAAAACACATTCATTTTTCATTAGTAGTATACAATAATGTTACATACATTAATATTTTGTAATCAATATCTAGAACTATATTAAATACTATTGATATTTACAGTTATTAAAATTATTAATCACTGCACTAAATATCAAATTGTTAACAATGCTTGAAATTGATCATTAACACTTAACTAATTAGGGGGGGAAGCAAAATTTTATGCTTTAATTTCTAAAATGATAATTTAGTATTCATTCTAGAAAAAAAAGGGTTGCTAGTTCCCAAAAAAGGCACTAGTTCAGTAAAAAGAGAGCATTACTTCATGAGTAAATATATTAGTAATGTGTTATGATATGAGAAAAGAGTATATAATTTGTTAATATGATAAATAAAAGACCATTCATTTTTAAGGATTTTATGAATTACAAATTGAAAAATACAATTAAATAATGACATGTATCTTGTTTTTTGTAAAGAAATAAAGTTCTATAATTTTTGCAAGGTCTTGGGCACACTGATTTAGAAATTGATTGGTTATGAGAATTTTACATTGTCATCGGATTTAAGTCAGTATGTAAAATTTAACTTTGAAAGTGAGTTAAAGTTCGAGTACAAATTTTAAACTGGAAAGACAATCGTTGCAAGTTAAATAAAATCTTATGAAAATAAAATAATTTTTATTAAAAGAAATCATAGCCTCAAATCCTTACAAAATAAAACATACGTTAAAATACTATTATTTTAACTCAATCATAGTACAATTTCTTTCAAAGTGCCTTGAAATAAGTTTAAGTACTTTATATACGACCCTTGAAAGCATGGCCGAAATCATCTGTTTTGAAATGCAAAAAAGTGGTATAAGTCATTCATTTCAAAGTTTCATAACTCGGTCAATTTTAATGTTAGATGAATGGGACTTTTTTTGTCACAGTAAATTTTTACTAAATATCACTTATATGACTGGGGGACTATATGAAAATTTAAATTTCATAATTTTTTAATAAATGTTTTTCTTGACCCAAATCGCTTTAACAATAATTCTTTACCTTATTTAAACCATTTTTGTAATTAGAAGT
Source organism: Maratus speciosus (assembly GCA_963932465.1). Taxonomy (NCBI): domain Eukaryota; kingdom Metazoa; phylum Arthropoda; class Arachnida; order Araneae; family Salticidae; genus Maratus; species Maratus speciosus. The sequence continues at coordinate 123,273,108 of OZ010786.1, forward strand.
ATGCATCTAGGACCAACGGTTAGAAAAATAAAGGTCGTTCAGGTTATATGTGGACACACTGTATATGTATATACAGTGCAATCTTGATTATCCGAGCTAATTGGGACCCTTAGTACCTCGGATATCAGAAATCTCGGTTAATAGAAACTGTGTGTAAAAACTCGCCGTGCTTGTAAATTTAACATCTCTTTTTAAAAAAAAAGTTTTTTAAATAATAAAAATAAATATATGTAAAATTCTGTTTCACAACTTAACAAATTTAAAAAGGAAATCAACTATTAGTAGTAAATTTTAAAAAGCAAATTGAAAAATTTACGAAAGTTCACACGGCCACTCGAAACAATGCATTGTTCGCTGTTGACTTCTCAGGGCCCAATGTTTCTTGGGAATTCAGTGCTTTTGGGGGCAGAAGAGCCTGTATAGAACGGACAGTAAACTAAAAAGTGTGGTCATTTTCAAGGCTTATTCAAACGGGGGGAAAAATCTGACTGTTATCGGCTCGGTTAATCGAGGTTCTACTGTACATGTATTTGCTCTAGATTTGTTTTTTTTGTGAGAAAAAATTAGTATGAACTTTATTTTTTACAAGCGAAATTGATGTAATGTATAGATTGCAAGCAAAACCCGCAGCGTTGCTCGCATAATAGTTGAAATATGCCAATTGGTATTTTTATTAGAAAAATTACACTGTTAGGATTAATTAAAAAATTATTAATTAATCCACAATTTCACTAAACTTCATTATTACACTGCATTAGCTGAAAATGAGTTATCGCAATAGGAAGAACTTAAAGTAATTCTAAATAAATGATAATTTAAAATGCATTTTGAAACTTTAACGCTCATTTCAGATTTCATTTGAGGTTGTGAATTTTTTAGAAAATATCATAACCATCATGGCATATTCCAAGCTTCTAGTCTAACGGTCTACCATCCCTATGGTGGTAGTGTCACCAACATAAAATATAGCATATGTTGGAACAGGGACTGTCACATGAATTTGCCTACATAAATTTTGAAATCTTTACTGTAGTATTTCCTGAGATTCTAAAGAAATCGTAATTTAGAAAGTTTTTAAACGACTTTTCGCTCATTTTAAGCCTTTAAATTTCGTATCTTTTAGAAACTGTTCTTAGAGAGCATTTGTGTCTTATAAGTATCTATCATGCCAAATTTTCAGTTTCTATCATTTAACATCATATTAAAGCATTTACATGATATAAGTAACTGCCATACAAAATTTCACTTTTCTATCTTTAACAATTTTTTAAAAAAATGAAAATTTAGAAAGATTTTAGAATGCTTTTCACTCATTTCACCTTTTTTACTTTCTTCTATCTTTACAAGAAGAAAGTATTGTATTCGTGAAAATTTTTTACTTTTGGTTTTCGACAGATTTACATGTTCTAGGGTCAGAGATTCCGAAAAATGTTTTTAGAAAATGTCTGTCTGTGCATCTGTGAGTCTGTCTGTCTGTATGCGACACAAATTTTGTGGGCGCTCTATCTCAAGAACTAATGCACGGAATTTAATAAAAATTTATATTGAGTTAGTCCCTGATATAAATTGGTGCTGATTAATTTTTGGTGTAAATCGCTCAGCAGGTGGCGCTGCGATATAGCCTTTTTCACGATTTCCGCAATAGCTCAATCTCCAGAACTAATGCACGGATTTTCATCAAACTTCAGATTCAGTTAGTCCTTGACATGAATTGAAGTTTTGTACATTTTGGTGTAAATTGCTCAACAGGTGGCGCTGCTATACTGCATTTTTTACGATTTCCGCAATAGCTCTATCTCAACAACTAATGCTTGGATTTTCATCAAACTTCAGATTAAAGTATACTTTGATATGAATTTGTGCTGTTTGTGTTTTGGTGCAAATCGCTCAACAGGTGGTGCTGCTATGCTGCACTTTTCGGAAGTTCCATTATAGCTGTATCTCAAGAACTAACACAATAATTTTCACCAAACTTCAGAATCAGTTAATCCTTGACATGAATTGACATTTTGTACATTTTGGTGTAAATCACTCAACAGGTGGCGCTGCTATGCTGTATTTTTCAGAATTTCCACTATAGGTGTATCTCAAGAGCTAATGCACGAATTTTCATCAAACTTTAGAATCAGTTAGTCCTTGACATGAATTGACATTTTATAGAGTTTGGTGTAAATCGCTCAATAGGTGGCGCTGCTATGCTGTTTTTGTGATTTCCGCAATAGCTCTATCTCAAGAACTAATGCTTGGATTTTCAACGAACTTCAGATCCATGTCTACCTGGATATCAATTATTGCTGTTTATGTATTGGTGTAAATCACTCAACAGGTGGCACTGCTTTGCTACATTTTTCAGAATTTCCGCTATAGCTCTATCTCAAGAACTAAGGCACGAATTTTTTATCAAACTTCAAATTCAGATACACTTTGATATGAATTGGTTATAAATTGGTGTAATTTTTTGTACTATTTAAATGATTTAATTGACGTGATTTATGTAGAAGAAAGTTTTGTGATGGCCACAACATACTAGTTTAATTTGGAATAGTTTACAAGCAGTTGTTAGAGAGCATTTACATCTTATAAGTAACTACCATGCCAAATTTCAAGTTTCTAGCTCCTTCAGTATCACAAAAATCGAAACTTAGAAAGTTTTTTGCTCCTGCAACCTCAAGGTGTTAGTGGCACCGACATAAAATAGAGCCTAATGTTAAAGCAAGGACTGCCATGATCAATTTGAAACCATTGCTTTTGAAATCGTTTCGATATTTCCTGAGATTGCACAGAAATCGTAATTTAGAACGCTTTTCATGCAGATTCATCCCTTTTAACTTTAGATTTTTTTTTTTTTTGGAAACTGTTCTTAGAGTGCATTTATATCATATAAGTGAGTACCATGCGAAAATTCAATTTTCTAGGCCCTTAAGTAACACAAAAATCACATTTTTAGAATGTATTTTGCTCCTGCAGCCACTTTGGGGGTAGTGACACCGACGTAAAATATAGCCTATGTTGGAGCAAAGGCTGTCACCATCATTTTAACACCATTATTTTTTTAATCAATTCGGTTCTTCCTGAGATTGCATAGAAATCGCCATTTAGAATGCTTTTCATGCATTTTCCCCCCTTTTAAATTTTGAATTTTTTAAGAAATGTTCTTAGAGATCATTTATATCTAATAAGTAACTACCATGCCAAATTTGACATTTCTAGGCCTTTCAGTAACACAAAAATCACATTTATAATATTAGTATAGATATGTATATAAAGTATAGATATAGGGAATGTATAGATTTGATGATCCTGAAAGTAACCGTGAACACAAAAAATAAATATTTAAAATATTGTAAAGGTAAAAAAACAGTATCTTTCTTTTTGAGGCATACAAACTTGATGACACTTCTGGATTACAATCTTGCAGCCAGCGTTTTCTCATTCATAATATCTAAACTATAATTTTCAGTTAGTAATCTTCGTTCTATTTAATGGCAGACTTTCCGTGGTAAAATAAATATTTGGAAATTCTTGTATGTATTTTAAATTTTAAAAGAAATAATTTTATCACTTAATTATTTTATTTTAGTGATTTTCAGAGGCACGCCAACACTATCTAGCGCTTGTGTGCAGAACCTCAAATGACACCCTATTCCCTCCCCCCCCCCCCTCCCCCCCTCTGCTTCCGAAAATAAAACTGCCATCCTGCTGGAATTTTATCCCATATCAAAGAAAGTTTTTTGAACCAGAAAATTATTTAATAAAATGTGTCTCGTTTCCATAGGGTTTGTATTTTATTTCATTTATTAAATAAAATTTCTGGTTCCAAACATGTTTTAAAAAATTGAAAAATAAGGAAGGTTAGCAGCTATATAAATAAAATTCGAAACAGTAAAGCCTGTGAAAATAAAACCTGTCTGTATCTGAATCCTGCATTAAACGGTAAAATTTCATTATCCATAGAAAATAATGCAATACAATAACAATAGATTGCTTCCATAACTAATAAAAGAAAGTTGATTGTCATCTCTAATTTGCATATCTATATTAATAAAAGAAAGACGTCTGTCTTTACTCTGAATGTGTTGGCAATGGCTAAGAAAATGTACCGCACATAGAGGTCTGAAAATTTTGATAAGGATAGACGTTGGCAAAAAATCTAGAAATCATCTCTATAATAATAGCCTAAGTCATGTGACTGTCATCAATAGTTCCGGGCTGACCGCTTCGCTTTTTATATGCCAGGTGACCATTTTTTTATTTTTCGCGTGGTAAATTAAAACAATGCTTTGATATTGAAATTAAAAGTCATGGTTTTTGGTATTATTTATTATTTTTCTTTTCTTTTTCTTAAAAAAGGGAAAGAAAAAGTGAAAGTCATGTATTTTAAATAAAATGAGTGAAAGTATTATATTTTAGATGAATTTAATGAAATATGAAAAAATGCGATTGGAAAGACAATGTTTGATGATTTATCACTTGCGCCTGGCTAGCATAAAAAGGTATACTTAGTTATACTGTCGACCAATTTCGCCAAATTATACAAATTGACATAATTTTTATTTTAAATAGCAAAATAACAGATAAATTAGTATACCATTAATAAAAATACAAATAAAACGTCAAAACTAGAGAACAGGAATTCTGCTTTTTCAGAATTTTGTGTCGCCCCGGCATTTCCATTACTTCATTTTCTTCTGGTGGACTGGTGGCTTCTATTATTATGAAACAACCATTATAAATGAAGCGTTAAAAAAAAATTATGGTCATTTTTTTCCCCCATTCTGACCAGAAAATCAAAGTTCTAACTTTTTACGGCAGCTCTTTCATCTTCACCTAACGCTTCATTTATAACGACTGTTTCATAATAATAGAAGCCACCAGTCCATCAGAAGAAAATAACTCTGTTAAGCGTGACTCGGATAATCGGGACTCTACTGCAAAACATATTTCAGTTTTAAGACTTAAAGCACACGCTTTTATTTTATGTAAAATGACGTCATTTGCATTAATATAGAAACTTAAAATTAAATATAGTTTATAATAGCTCCCTGTTTTATCATAAATCCTTCATTTATATTTTTCTCAAAGTAGCACGTATTTTAATTAATTTTTTTTTTCAATTTAATTTTTTTTAATTAATTTTTTTTTTCATTTTATGAGAAAATGGCAACAAAAGATATAATTGCTATTTTTCAGCAATTTTTTCTTTACTTTCTACAGAAATGGCGTACTTGAGTTGCCAAAATGAAACAAATGTCGCTAAAAACTACAAAAAAATTAATATTTCAAAAACAAATAAAGATGCAGTTTTCAAACAAATTTCATTAAAAAGTACTTTTTTTTCCCAATACTATAGTATAAAAACTGAAAATGTGCGAAATTTAGAAATTTTAAAAAAATGCTATAGAGCATTTAATTGTACAATGATACATCTACTTTGTTTATTGCTAGCATCTGTAAGCTAACGTTATTTTTTGGACACAAAATAAGCTGGGAGAAAGAAATAGCATACCGTACCGGGGCTAATAAAAATAACTTGATGATGTAAACATGTGTAACTTGCTTAAAAACAAGCGAATGTGACATTTACGATCAACCATTATTGATATTTAATCTTATAGTTTGGCGATATATTTTTGGTCGACAGGATAACAAAGTAGTACCCATAAAAACACGGAGTTCTTGATTTCTCTACTAGAAACTTCTGATTTGGCAAAGTATTGAGAAAGTAAATTAAATTTTGGATAAAAGTAACATGGTACAATGCTTAGAACACATCTAACGGAGACCAAACTGGTCGCCAAGGGCAGCTAGTTTCAAAGATTCGCCAGAGATGTTTTTTCTCTCAGTGTAAGTTTTCTCAAGATATCGTGTCGTTTCCCACCTCAGATATATGTGCTTTGAACATCATTTCGCATTTTAAAAAAGTGATGGGGATCAGGCCCCGATCATGACTAACTGGGGCCTGGGCAAAGATAAATTAGGGGGCCCATTCAAATCATTGCAACAAATAGAACTGGTGATCAGTCATATGTGTAATGCATAAACAATATTTTCGGGACGGCAAAAAAATTGAAAATGATGCCTACTAATTATTGTCATGTGTAAATTATGTTTCCGAAGTCATCTACATATTGAAAATTGTACGAACTTTGAATTTTCAAACAATAACACCTATTTTAGACACCTTATTTGAGTTTCTTGGATCGGGACAGTCCAAAATAGGCATTGTTTATATACGTTATCTTAAATCTTGATAGAGTTAGAAAAGCTTAAATTTGGAGATGTTAAAGTTAAACCTATTTGAGAAACATTAATTCATATCTTCATAAAAGTCATCTCATTGATTTTTTTATTAATTTATTAAAGAGATACACTGAATAGACCCAAACGTACTACAAACTTTTTTCTATATTCGAAAACATTTTTTTTTAAATTATGAAAACCATTAATAAATTCATGTTAAAAAATATGAATTATGGCATGCATTAATTTTTGCTTACAAACAAACCACAGTTGTTAAAAATATCGATGTGTAAGTTTACAGCTCATTTGGATAATTAGTTTTCGAGATAGAAAAATTTTCGCTTTCCATAATTTAAGGTGTTCGACTTCTTTTATCAAAAGAGCAACAGAAAAAATCTGTATAGACTTAATAGAAACAATTTGTAGAATTTTCTTTTATTAATGTAAAGTAAGTTTATTATATATTTAAAATTCCTGTGTAATTTTACTGGCGACTAATTGAATATCTTTGGTACTTTTTCTTTAAGATCTTCATTTTATTTTCCTAAATTTATGGGTAAACCTCTAACACTTTTTGTTTTATAACTGTATTAAGGTTTAAGAAAATTATATAAATTATTTCCCTTTCCTGGCTGGTAAGGAATTTAAATAGGGTATCAAAAGTGGATGTTACCATTTGAAAAATCAACATTCATGCATTTTTTAATATGTAGATAATCACCAAAGCAAAGTAAAATTTATGAATAGCATATGTAAAGATTTGAGCTATATCAAACTCGCCATATAGAAAGAACTAATGTATTTCTAAAACAGAGTAAAAATATGGTGAGGTCCACTAAGACGAACGGTAAGATGAAGTAAACTACTCAGTCACCATCGATCTTGGACATTTGACAATCGGTGACAGTTTGCTAATGCAAAGGAGCAGCCAGTATTCTCTTGATCTTTAGCGTGGGAAAAGAACTCGCATACTTTCTCACAAGAACATATGATCACAGGATCCGTGTGCAAAAAAGAGGAGGTTCTCAAGGTGTCCATTCAGGGGATAGCGAAAAAGGTCCCTGGGAGGTTCTTGAAAAGAACGGACAGTTAGTGGCTGAGAAACTCACTATTGTTTTTAGAGGGAGATAATTGAGATATATATATGAGAGGAGGATGAAGAGGAGATTTAGATTTGGCTGGAATTGGAAGAGCGACTTTTGAGAGGAGAAGGTTCTCTCCGGAGAAAAGTTGAAGGCTGAAAAGGGCCGAGTTTTACAATTCCTAGGACCAGGGACTTATACCTGGGATCAGCAGCAACAGGGCACCGGGTGCCGTCACGGAGAAAAGATCTTAATCTCTGAAATAAGACAAGCGTCTACCGATTAAATAATGCATTGCCTTCTGGACTTAATCGACTAGCTGCCACCTTCTCATAAACACTTTTTTGATGGATGCATAAACTTTTTGTTCAACAAGAATACATTGTTGTGTACATAACTACTTTTATTTACTCCAGAATATCTTTTATTTTATTATAAAAATGAAAATCATGTTGTCATATTCTAAGAGAATATAAGTTGTTAAGCCTTTGAAGTAAACACCCTCGACCATCGCTACCGCCTTCTTAGGACATGCCGACGGCACAACTGGTGGCAACCAACGAAACGAACTTTTATGCAAAAAAATAGTACAGATGAGATTGTTAGCAGACTGTGATTAAAAACAAAAGAGAGCTGAGCAGCGAGCAGCAGGACAACGTCATAGCCGCAACACAGCGAAGGAGTCAACAGTCCAGCGACCCAGGAGAGAGCAAAGGGGCATCCAGTAGATCCACATAAAGCCAAACGGAGAGAGCCGACAACCGACAGACTCCCTTGGAAAGGCCTGACCCTGACGCAAAGAGAGTGACTGATACTTCAACAGCAGCACACTAGCCAAAGCAACTGTGACGGGACCTCAACACAACAGAGCAGGTAGGCTCATTATTTTTTGAATGGCTCTCAATTTTTTTTTTTTTTTTTTTTTTTTTTTTTTGTAGAATTTAAATATTTTAAATTCGGGATCTAAAATTGTGAGATAGTAAAATTGTTGTAATTTGTAAAGTAAACATTAAGATAAGGGCATCAAGCCAAGTATAACAGAGGCAAATTCATAGGCATTTAAGACAGCTCAAGCTAGGGAGCAGATTAAAATCTGGTTTGTATTCGAAACAAATACAAAGGAAAATTTTGTTTCAAAGAAAGAAAGTGGAGAAATTTTTCAGGGGGGATTGCAGTAGCGAGCCGGGGGAAAAAAAGGCTCAGGGGAACAGTTTTTAAATTAGAGATGCAAGTAGTGTAATATTACATGTAAATTGTGAGGAAAATTAATTTATGTTAGTTAAACTACTGAATAAAGATATTTTCTAGAATTTATTGTCAGAACACTGATTACACTGGTCATGGTTTGCAAAGAAGTGCTCAGATTTGAAATATTTGAAAAGTTTATTCGAAATATATGTGTGCAATTTCTATAAGATTTTACTATATATTGTGTTTTATCCTGTGTGTATAGGGACTTTAAAACAGAAAAATTTATCTTGCACATTGGTTATTTTTAACAAAAGGGGAAGGTATCCAAAAATTTTACAGATATTTTAAATTTATACTTTATATGCTGTATTTGTATTTAAAAGTTGTTTATGTAAACATTTACAGTAAAAAGCTATATTTAGGATAAGGATGAAATTATTTTATAGTGTCAGTTGACAGGTTTTAAATTCTCCGAGGAAATTATTGGTATAAATTATTGAAATTGTGTTAAAAATAAGGCTTCATTATGACAAGGGTGACCACATTAAAACATTGCAGAAAGGTTGATCTACAGGATTTAGCAGCAGAATTGGGAGTAAACCTTAAGGAGGGGGATACAATACAAATAATCATCCAAAAAATTGAGCAGTCAGATAGTTACGAGGAAGACTTTGCACTAACGCAAGCCAGGTATATTGTACAAGATAGAGAAGACAATTTAGCTAGGGAAAAAGACCGCGGAAAGGGAATGCGAAAAGGAACAGTTAGAATTAGAAAGAGCTAAATTAGACAGCGCAGACAGACAGAAAGAAAGGGAATTCAAACTAGAAGAATTAAGATTAACGCAAGGCACAGAGAGAAGCAGTTCCAGTGCGAGTAATCGTTCTGATAGAGGCCCAAAATTAAACATAAAATCTATTATGCATGCGTTCGATCCAGAAAAATCAGAGATAACTTTATTTTTAAATTTATTTGAGAGACAGGCTGAAAGATCGGGAATCAAGTCAGATGATCTAGTAACTCATCTTTTAGTTTTATTGCCCATAGAAATTGCAGAATTAATTTTACGAGAACCGTCTGGCAGCGTGGACAATTTTGCTCACGTGAAAAAAAATTCTCTTAGAACGATATAGGTTAACAGCAGAAGCCTATCGTTTAAAATTAATGAGGCATCAAAAATATACAAACACCCCATGGAAAGACCTAATCTTCGAATTAAATAGTTTTCAAGAAGGGTGGTTAGTTGGTTTGGGCATTGGAAGTTTAGAGGAGCTAAAAGACCTGCTTATTACGGAACAAATTAAACGAAGAGTGCCGACTGAAACTAAAAATCATTTTATCGATTCGTGGGCAGAGTATAAAAAACCAGACAAACTCGCAAAAGATTTGGACGGTATGAAGCAATAAAGGGCGCAACGGCCTGGAAAAAGTATGCCAGACCCCACGTGGAAAAAAGATTCGAGAGACTGAGATATGCGGAAAAAGACAGCGAAAAATGGTTCTATCGCCCGAGTTACGAGGAAAGGGACCCGAGGAAAAATCCCAATAATAAATCTAATTGGCGGGAGAAAAATGACGATAGGGAAAGGCAAAAAGCTTTAAAAAAACAAAACAAAACAAAGCACTTGCTTTCAATGCGGAAATCCAAAACATAGGATACGAGACTGTCCAGATTTAAAAAGATCGGAAAAAGAAATAAGCACGGTACATCATGTTAGGTGTAGTACGAAATTAGACAAAGGTTTCGAACCCTATTTAAGTAAGGGAAAGATAAATGGAGTAGAAATTACAATGTTACGTGATACGGGAAGCATGGATAATGTATGCTCAAGAAGATTCATTAATAAAGGGCAATTAAACGGAGAAATTAAGTGGTTAAAACAACCTCTGGTCAGGGACCTTCAACAGCTTCCGGTTGCGGAAATAAAGTTAGAATTAGCGGATAAAACGGTGATAACAACTAAAGCACTTATCACGGACCACGAGTCAAATTTGGATAATTATATCCTTAGAAACAGAACACAAGAATTAATCAATTCGAATGAGCGTAATAAAACTAAACAGCCAGCGAGAGAAAACGAAACCAATAGCAGTCAAAATTTTCAGCCGTGCATTCAAGGGGTCAGTCAATCACGGGAGATTAGTCCGGAAAACGCCACGGCAGACGATGAGTCAGACGGGATCGAAGGGGAGGAGCCGATGCCTTTACCACCGCTCGCACAGGAGTCGAAGGAGAATGACAAAATACCGTTTGAAAATGAAACTTATAGCTTAAGGGAAAAAAGTAAGACGGATTGTAAAAATGCACAAAAAAAATCAAATCGTGTGAGGAGTCGATTTCCAGGGCAGAAAACTTTCGAGGCGATGGGGATTTGAAAAAACAAACAGACGTTACGGAAAAGGATTATAACGGTCATCCGAAAAACAGAATAGCGACGAATTCGTCAAACTTCGAGAAAGAGGGGAGAATAAAAGACAGCGTTCGAAAACGGAAAATAGGAAAAGTCCATGGGTCAGAAAACCAAGAGAAACCACAAGAGAATCAGCTGTCAGGTGAGGGCAAAAACTTAAGGATTATAAGAAACTTAGACACACACATAACTCGCGAAGACAAGAGGTCAAAAATACCGGTAAAAATCATACAAAATAGGCAAAGTGCTGGACAAGAAAAGCTGTTCAGAGATTCATCCCGGATAGAAGGGATTAAAATGAGGGAACAGCAGGTTAAGTCGCATGAAATCTGTAAAAAAGTCAGAAGGGAGAGTGAAAACTCAGTTAAAAATAAAAGAAAGTGCGAATTACAGAATTTATGTAAAACAGTAGAAAAGGATTTTAAACCCGGGAAACAAATACTAGATTTAGGAACAAACGGTCAACAAAATGAAACTGTTAGTTGGGAGGACATTAAGAAAGGGAAAGTAAAAATAGCAAGGGTGGACGAACTTATAGAGATCCCCAAAAATAAAAAACAGGCGAAAGCAAATAAAGCGAAACGTGCTAAAAAAATTAATACAAAAATGAAAAGAAATAAAGGATTAAAGGCCTTAATGGTCTGGAAAATTGCTGGTCAAGGAGAGAAGTTTAACACTCATAATTCCACGAATAGATTGAAAAGGCGAAAATGGAAAGAAAGTGGCAACAGGAAAACGGGACAAAAAAGCACGAACATAGATTTAGAAGCCAAAATCAGGGTAAAAATAAACAAAAATCCGAGAAAGCCAACGGTAGTTAAAATAACGGAGATAAACACATTGTCAAAATCTAAAAGGGAAACAGAAAACAGGAAATGCTTAGATAAAAACAAGGAAATTGATCAATAAGAAATCAGTGTGAAAGGTGAGAGAATCGGCAAAATTCAGAGAGGCATGCCATAAGGCATTCGACAAATAAACGAAAGAATAGTTGCCATAAAAAAATTAAAGAGCTGCACTGATAAAAAGAGTTTAATAGAAACGGATAGCAGTGCGCATTCATCTAGGAAAAGCAAAAACAAAATGACTCGTAAACCACTCAAAAGGGCACATACTTTGCAACCTGACCAATATGCCAGAGTACAAAGGCCAGGGAAGGACATTGTCCAAATAGATTTTTTGAGTAGGGCAGAGTAATATTGGAAAAAAGAAAGAAAAGAAAATTGTATATAGTATGTTATCATTCCTTTTAATGTTTGACAATATAATACAATGTGAAGTGTTTGGAAATAGAATAAAGTGTAAAATATTATACAGAGTGTATAATGAATACTTTTTTGTGGAGGGGCAGACAGGCAAATAAAGTTTTTTTCTTTTTTCTTCTTTTTTGCATGTGAGCCATTCATATAAATTTTGAGTCTTTCTCTCTTCTAGAATATTTCGTCCTGCGGCCAAAATATTCTTTTAAAAGGGGGGGGGGGGTTGTAAAGATTTGAGCTATATCAAACTCGCCATATAGAAAAAACTAATGTATTTCTAAAACAGAGTAAAAATATGGTGAAGTCCACTAAGACGAACGGTAAGATGAAGTAAACTACTCAGTCACCATCGATCATGGACATTTGACAATCGGTGACAGTTTGCTAATGCAAAGGAGCAGCTGGTATTCTCTTGATCTTTAGCGTGGGAAAAGAACTCACATACTTTCTCACAAGAACATATGATCGCAGGATCCGTGTGCAAAAAAGAGGAGGTTCTCAAGGTGTCCATTCAGAGGATAGCGAAAAAGGTCCCTGGGAGGTTCTTGAAAAGAACGGACAGTTAGTGGCTGAGAAACTCACTATTGTTTTTAGAGGGAGATAATTGAGATATGAGAGGATGATGAAGAGGAGATTTAGATTTGGCTGGAGTTGGAAGAGCGACTTTTGAGAGGAGAAGGTTCTCTCCGGAGAAAAGTTGAAGGCCGAAAAGGGCCGAGTTTTACAATTCCTAGGACCGGGGACTTATACCTGGGATCAGCGGCGACAGGGCACCGGGTGCCGTCGCGGAGAAGAGATCTTAATCTCTGAAATAAGACAAGCGTCTACCGATTAAATAATGCATTGCCTTGTGGACTTAATCGACTAGCTGCCACCTTCTCATAAACACTTTTTTGATGGATGCATAAACTTTTTGTTCAACAAGATTACATTGTTGTGTACATAACTACTTTTATTTACTCCATAATATCTTTTATTTTATTATAAAAATAAAAATCATGTTGTCATATTCTAAGAGAATATAAGTTGTTAAGCCTTTGAAGTAAACACCCTCGACCATCGCTACCGCCTTCTTAGGACACGGCACACATATATTATTCCTAATCGACTGGCACCTATGTCATTTTTATACGGTCATTTGCAGGAGAATTGATAGGGGATGATCACTTCTTTCCCCAATACTCTGATAAGGTATCTATCCTCCTGAGACCTGAGTAAGATAAAATACATTAGAAAACATCCATTTTTATCGATGCCAGGTCTCAGGAAGCTATTGACAAAAAAATAAAAGAAAGGGAGCCCTAGCCTTGATATCAGTATAAGTCATCTACTACAAGGTAATCTGTAGAGATCGACTGAAAATTCGGTTTCGTTTTTGGCCCAAAATCTGAGTTTCGGCGAATATGCTGTCAAAAATTCGGCCGGACCGAAATTGTATTCCAAAAATCTCGTTTCTTCTTTCAGAAATTTTCAACATTACTCATTGATTTGAGCTGTATCGGCTCAAATGAGACACTCTTTATTTATTGCTATGAACTTCACTGTCTATAATTATCAGTCATGACTAACTCGAGACTTGAGTGCAAATTATAAAGCAAGCAATGCATAATGACTAAACTTTGAAGACGCTTTTCATGTGCTCATTAAAAGCTGCAGTCTTAACAGTAATAAAAATTTTTTAGTTTTAATCTGCAGAAGAGTTTCGAATACTCCTTGAGAAAGTTGTAGTAATAACAGATGATCATTTACAAAAATCGTTATAAGAGATAAATCGAGGTATGTACACCTGAAACATTTTTTAATTAGATGAAATGCGTATGATTAGAAAAGCATACTGTATCGTTGATGCATTATTTGCATTTAATTTTAAATGAAAATAAAAAGTTTTGGTCAGAGGCACAGAGAGCCGACTTGGGCCACACGTATGTAATTAATTAATAATTATGTATATTTAATAAACACGTATAATTAATTAATAATTATGTATACTTATCTAAGCATTAATTATTTTTTTGTTTATTTTTGGCATTTTCGTTTTCGGCCGAAAATAGTAATATTACCAAAATTCGGTTTCGGCCTTAAAACCTGTTTCGGTCGATCCTTAGTAAACTGTGTTCAACTTGCTGGAACTTTTAGATATTACATGATTCTTTTTAGAAAATTGCGTAGCATTTTGTAGATTTGATGGAACTTTAAGCATGCACGGGATTATAGCGAAGTCTTCCATCTAGACTTCGCTATATTAAACTACAATGTTAAACCATTTTCATACTTGGTGCTATGCGAATATGTTAAACCTTGTCAAGCCAGATACAACACAAGCAAGTAAAATTGACGTGAGTTCGTTAAAACTTTTGCGCCCTCTGAAAATCCAAGGTCTCAGCCCTTTTCCCTGGCCCAGCTCGACACTGTATTCAAACTAAAAAATTTTTATCACTGCTAAGTCTCCAGATTTTAATGAACACGTGGAAAGCGTTTTCAAAGTTCAGCCATATATGTATTGCTTATAATTTGCACTCACGTCTTGAGTAAGTGATAATTGTAAAAAGTGAAGTTCATAAGCAGGATCTCATTTGAGCCAAGACAACTGAAATGGACCTTATTCACGTGACCTGAGGTCGAGACTAAAATTCGTCTGCTGGCGGTATTTACTGGCGGTGTTTAGCATAGCAGTCTATGGAGTGTGAGTTATTAATGCTTGTTTGTTAAAAATACCGCAAAAAAATTCTTTGATGCAGCAGCATATACTTAATATATTGTATTCTAAATTCAAAATGTTGTTCTGTATGCAAGAAAATTCTCTAAGTTTGCAAATTTTTAGTTAAAATGTATGCACTCAACCTGGGTCAAGGCTAAAGTCGTCTGCTAGCGGGTGTGCGATTTTACAAACCATCACGCGTAAAGTGATTGAGAGCGATATCGAATAATGATTGGTCGGTCGCCTCGCTGTAGGAGGGGCTTAATTTGCTGGAAGAGGATAGCTTTCACTTCGTTGATCTAAAATCGCCAAAGCTCGCATATTCATATTTGCTTTATTTGTAATGATGATTAGAACAAAAAAAAGTGTACAACACGATTTATTATCTTATTCATTTAAAAGAAAACAATCCATATATACAAGTATCATTTAATAAGAAGCAGATCGAATAAGCAATCAAGTACAACAATTCTTGTATTATTTTATTGTATTTATTAATTTTTTTTAAGAAAAAGAAAACTAATATTTTAACTGAAAAGGTGAATGAAAAATAATTAATTTCTATCATCTCATCTTTTGTAATTTTTTTTAAGGGGGAGGGGACTATATGTTTTGCATAATTTAGTGATGTATAACAAAACCTTACATAAACTTAAAAAATAAACATTAATATTCTTCTACCAATTTTGTTTATAAATTATTATATTCGTTAATATCTGTAAACGAATATTTCCGATTGTTAAATAAAATTTAAATAATTACTTTTTCAGTAGAAGCAACTCATATTTTGAATAACTAAAGAATGAAACTGAAATCAACATATTAAACTAGTATTTCACAAGAATAATTAAGTAAAGCACAAAAAAAAAAGTGTTTATTGTATTATCATAATTAGAATTGAAGTATCATATTGAAATTGAAATATCTCCTGCAATGTATATTTTCGCATGTAAATATATCTGCACTACAAGATGCACATTCAGAATTTTTTTTTTTTTTTTTATAAATATTAGAAAAAAAATTGCAATTTTTCATTTTTTAGACATCGAAAGTTATTCCTTAAATCGGGATTATAAATTCTTTAAATTTACCAAGCTGTTTATATCTTTTTGTACTGTTGCATAAATTGACATGCAAATAAATTGCAGTTTTATACTTTTATCTTTGGGGGGGGGGGAGGGGGAGGGAGAGAGGGGAGAGGGGCTCAGACAAATCTCTTTAAATCAAAAGAGCAGAAAATGCAAAATTTGTGATGTGAATTTATTTTTTTAAATATATTTAAATTATTTTTTAGTTTCACAAAAACTTACAAACTTCCCATGTATTCACAGAAAAAATTAAACTAAATAAAACCTGAAATTAAATAATTTAGTTGACTAAATAAATTATTCAGCGGTTTTTAAAAACAGAAATTTTTGCCTAATTGAATAGGGAATATGCTCAGATTAGATAAGGCAAAATTTACAATAAAATTTTACTGGTGAGAATAATCCCTGATTCTGAGCACCTTACGGGCACGGATACCGGTGGCTCGTCCCCAAGGAGTTAATATTAATTATATATTTAAATAAAAAACATAATTAATATAGTTATGTATATTAAAATATCAATATTAATTATATATTTAAATAAAATTATTTAAAAAAGAAAATCTTTAGTTAATGGTAATTCCCCACTACTTAATAACTACAGATGAATCAGTAATTGTTGAATACTATATAATAAATATAAATGTTAAAGTCTAATGCTTACTTT
Organism: Maratus speciosus; assembly: GCA_963932465.1. Lineage (NCBI taxonomy): Eukaryota > Metazoa > Arthropoda > Arachnida > Araneae > Salticidae > Maratus > Maratus speciosus. Next base: position 123,289,744 of record OZ010786.1, read on the forward strand.
TAAAAGATTAATTCTTTAAATTTGATATTTATCTGTTATTAAAGTTTCAACATAAAAGTAATTTAATGTAAGTTTTAAAATTATAACATTTTAATAAGTGTTCATTTAATTATTAAAAAAATAGCTTATATGAATTTAAAAAAAATAATTATTGAAATTTATTTAAAATTAAATTTTATTGTATGTAATAGCAAATTTATTTAACTTATAATTTAATTATCTAATTGACAATTAAAAATTACAAAGCAACTGATAATTAATTTTTATTATCATTTAATAAATACTGTTAATTAACTTAACTAGTTCAATAAAGATCTAAATAAAACTCTAAAAAAAACAACACTTTAATAAGGACACAACTTAAAACCTTAAGGTTACTACTTTTGATAAAACTAATAAATTGATTCCGTTAATTTCATATCTTTATTAAAGTTCCAACATAAAAGTATTTTTAATGTAAGTTTAGGAGTTATAGTACTTTAATAAATTCATTTAATTTTTAAAAATAGCTTATAAGAATTTACAAATTTATTTAAAATTAAATTTTATTTTATGTAATAAAAAATTACTTAAATTTTATTTAACATAATTGTAATTATAATTTAATTAACTAATTCACAATAAAAAATTACGAAGCAACTGATAATAAGCAATCTTTATTATAAGTTAATAAATACTATTTATTAACTTAACTAATTCAATAAAGATCTAAACAGTTCTAAAAAAAAAAAAAACTTTAACAAAAGCACAACTTTAAAACTTTATATTACTAGTTTATATTACTAGTTATAAACTAAGTGCCTCATTGAATTGATACATTTAACTCCTCCCCCAGAAACTCCGTAACCATCTTTCTGCCGATCACCATTCAATATTGCACTCAATCGCGCTACGCGTGATGGTTTGTAAAATCGCAGCGGGTGTTTGCGCCTGCGCATACTGGTATTCTGCCGGTGCAGTAACTAGAATATAGAGAGGGGCAACATCGTTCCTTTTAAGGAATCGTTCACCGAAAGGAACGAGTTCATTGGAGTCGTTCCGAAAAAAAGGAACGAATCCGAGAAAAAGGAACGATTCCGAGAAAAAAAGAACGATTTTGAAAAATAAAGTATTCCAAGGGGGAAAAAACACTTCCGAGATAAAGAGAACCACATGCAATCCATAATATTTTTTACTAATTTATTTTCTTATGTACCCATCCATTTTCTTAGGCATCCAGTCGCTTTAATTTTGTAATGTTTTGGACAGATGATTTTGTTTTTAAGAGTTCATTTCATTGATCAGTGTGTGCAATTAATTTGCAGTTGTTTCTAACTTTATGATTTATGGTATAAAGTGGAAATTCCTCGTGGAAATTTAAGGGCGGTGCAAGGTCTGTTCGATTTTCAGTGTAATCATTAGTTTCTCTTGAAAATATGTCGTCAAATGACCGTCCATTTATATTATTATTTTATACAGTGTGTCTTTACTCTCAACGATGTTCAGTGGCTAAGTCCTAAACCGTTAGTCATAGACCTATAGTTCCAATTACAAAAATGTTTTAAATAAGGTAAAAAATTATTCTGAAAGTCGTTTGGATCAATAAAAATATTTCTAAAAAAGTTACGAAATTTAATTTTTTATACGGTCCTCCGCCCTATAAGAGATATTTAGTAAAAATTTCCCGTTCTCTTAAAAGAAAGACAAAAAAAGTCCCATTCATCTAACACTAGAATTCATGAAGTTATACGAAACTTTGAAATGCAAGACTTATGCCACTTTTCTGCATCCGAATACACATGAGTTTAGCCATGCTTCTAGGGGTCGTAAACAAAGTGCTTAAAGTATTTGAAGGATTTATTTCATGTGTAGCTGCGCTTTGAAAGAAATCGTATTACGACAGATTTTTGTAAGGATTTGAAGCTGTTTCTTTTCATGATTTTTTTAACAAAAACTATGCTATTTTTATAAGCTTTTATTTAACCTATTAACCGCCAAAACTATAAGTAGGAATTTTCAAATTTCTCGTTGAAAGTCGCTTGTCACCACAAATTCAGAAAGGTAATTTCCGCTTTATTAAAATATCAAAATTTCTGCCAATAAATAAGGCAATTTTTTTAATTGTAAAATAGTGGTGACAAAGTAATTAATGTAAGCATGAGCAATTAGTTTGACCGTTGCATGAACGCAACACCAGCGGGTAACGGGTTAACTTGAAACGATCGTATGTATGTCTTTCCAGTTCAAAATTTGTACTCGAAATTCAACTCATTTTAAAATATGCGATCGAGGTTAAATTTTACATATTGACGTAAATCAGATGACAATGTAATATTATTATGATTTTCAGTGCTTACCATTATGTAATTATTTTACAGGGTAACACAAAAAATTTCGGATAGATTACTGCCAACAAGTTTTCTAAAAAGTTTTAGATTAGATAACACAAGACTGCGATGGTTGTGTTATTTTATTTTTAAAATTATGTATTTTCAAAATTATGATTTTTATGTATTTTTTAGCGCTGAATCCGAAAATTATCTTCATTTTTAACCATCATGTCAGAATTTTTCGCAAATAGTAAATTTCAAAATTGAAAAAATAGCTAATACTATAAAATAGAGTCGATGGTTGTATTTTTTAACTTTTATGACTGATTTGTATGTGCTTTTTAGCACTGAATGTAAAAATTACCTTCATATTTAACCATCATGTTAGACTTTTTTGTAAATGGTAAATTTCAAAGTTAAAAAATAGCGAAAATCTGATACTATAAAATTGGATGTAAAACTTCTTTTATTCAATTTAATTTTATTTAATTCAAGAATTTACTCAATTTTTGGCTTATACTGGGATTCTTACAGCTAAACAGCTCGGGGATCCGATGATGTGGGAAGGAAGAGGTTCAATTAAAACTTTGAACTTTTAAACTTTGAAATTTACGATTTGCGAAAAATCCTGACGTGATGGTTAAAAATGAAGGTCATTTTCGGATTCAATAGTAAAAAATACATAAAAATCAATTATCAAAAGTTAAAGAAATAACAATCACATCTATTTTATACTATCAGAATCAGATTTCCGAAAATTTTTCACTTTTTAGCTTTCAAATTTACGATTTGCAAAAAATCTGTACTTTGTGATAAAAAATGAAGGCCATTTTTGGATTCAGTGTGTAAAGAATCGAGGCTGTTGCTTTTCAACATTTTATTTAACGAAAATTCTATTATTTTTTTCCTGTTATATGTTTAGTACAAGCTGTATATTTTGCATTAATATTTCAGAATTATTATAGATTTCAAATTTATAATGCAATGTTAATTTTACTATTAACTATATTTTTTATATATCTGAAGATTATTTATATTTCTAGTAAATTTGTAAATGACCCCTATTTTGCAGCAAAAAATATGTTCCAAGTTGAAACAGCCATTACTTCGGTCAGTTTTAGTCGTAGAATAATAGGACTTTTATTTGTCTTACTTGTAAGTGTAATAGGAAAGTTTTACTTACCGGGGGATCGTATAAAAAATTAAATTTCATAATTTTTCAAGAAATGATTCTATTGACCCAAATCACTTTTTAAATACTTCTTTACCCCCATTTAAAACATTTTTGTAATCGGAACTATATGGCTATGACTAACGGTTTAGGAATTAGCTATTGGACATCGTTGAGAGTGGACATCCTGTATAGGAAATTTTATTATTGCTCTGATATTTGTCACCAGGGTCTAGGAATTTTTAGTCTCATAGATTCCTCTTCAAAATCTACCTCTAGGTAATCTTAATTTCATTTTTCATTCTGAATCTCATTTTTCATTTGGATGGCCCTACTGGTTTGGATATGTAACTAGTTAAAGTAGATTACATTTTTGTTCCAGTGTCCGTACTTTCAATAACTTTATGCCCTTTATCGTCTTTCTCCTCAGATCCCTAACTTTACGCACACAGGGTATTTCGCATAATTCATCAACATTATTATCACCGCCTTCAGGATCTGGTTCAGAAGTGAAACAACCTATTCTATAGCAATCATCTTGTAGTGCAATTTAGTGATATATATCAATTTTAATGCATTTGAAATAGCTTAATGTCATTAAAATGCGCTGCAAACGATTTTTTCCCGTTGACCATAATGTAACGAAATACTTTTGAGTGCCCCTGTAAATAAACTATTAATGCTACACTCTTCATATTGAATACCAAACATCCCATGGTAAACATCATTAACATATATCAATTGCATGGGAATCCGAGTATATTTACGGGAGTTAGGTATATTACACACTGAGACCACAGAACGACACAAAGCGCAACATGAAGTGCAAAAATCGGTCGAAACAAAGAACGAAGTTGTTGCAAACTTGTTTTAAACCAGTTTTTCTAGCGAATTCAAGCGACATGTCTTATGTGTCGCCTTAGTGTGTGACTTGCCTTAGAGCGTGAACAGGCGGTCTGACGGACAGACAAACCGCATTCATAAACACTAACTTTATTGGAAAGAGTTAAAAAGTAAAGGACGTTTTTGCACACTGTCTTTCCTGAGTGACTGATGTATATCTTGTTTTTTACCCTAACATCGCTATTTGTGAACTGCTGTTAACTACGTAGAATTTCAATAAACTTACAACTCTTTTTGAATCTCCAATTTCACGAGAACCTACAGGAATTTCTCTAATTTCACACCCTCATCCGCCGTCACCCTCTCTCCACTTATATCATACAGAACCTCAGTTCGGTGTGAGTGAATTGCAATGCTAATATGTTTGTTTGGATTGGGATCTTTGGAGCTTCATAACTCATGAAGTCATGGAACACTTGTGTTACACGAAAGGGTAGAAGTTCTTTCAGATGATTTGTAAACAGATTCATTAGCAGGGCTATGGCTAGTGGTATTTATAAGATAATATTATATGCATTAATATTATAATATATATATATATATATATATATAGTAATATACAGGGTGATTCATAAAAGATGGGCAGAACTTTAAGGGGTTATAGTACACTTAAAGACAAATAATATTAAATAGGAGACTAAGGGTCCCAGACGTATTCCCAAGGAGATAGGGGGCATTAAAGTTTAGGGTCCGAAATTTCAAATGATTATAAAACATGGAAAAATTGGTCGATTCGTTTGCGGTTTTTGCAAAAAATTTTCTTTATGCCAGTATTTTCTTGAAATAAAATTTTAAAGTTCAATTTCAAAAAATGCCGATAGGGGGCGCTTTAGACTTTGGAGTAACAAACAACTATTTTTTAACGTTATTTTTTGTATTTCTTTAAATGATTTCGAAAGCTTAGACTTAAACTTAAATTTTGATCTAAAAATCTGAGTCCTAACGAGTAGTTAAGTAGCATAAACTGAAATTTGAAATTTGAAACCCTTCTCCCCCCAGAACAAAAATCAGTTATTCCCGATCTTTGTGTTGTAGATTAGGCTCTAACTACTGCCGCGTTTTGCTAAAATTATTCTTTATGTCAGTATTTTCTTGAAAATAAATTTTAAAGAAAATTTTCAAAAAATTCCGATAGAGGGCGCTTTAGACTTTGGAGTAACGAGCAACTATTTTATACCGTTATTTTTTGTGTCTCATTAAATGCTTTCTAAAGCTTAGACTTAAACTTAAATTTTCAGCTCAAAATCTGAATCGCTGAGCGTGGTTCAGTAGCGAGGGGAGGGGGTTCAAATTTCAACTTCTGAACATAGTTCAGTTTGCACTACTTAACCATGCCCAACGATTCTGTGCTGTGATACGAGGCAAAAATACAACTTTCGTCAAGGACTGCATAGTCGGAATTCACTCATAAAGGCACTGGCACAGTTGGAAACGTCGCTCATGCAAACGTCAAAGCTCCATTCCTGACGCTAGTCACCGGGTGAAGAAGGAAACAGAAAGTATGCAAATGTCAAATGGGGAAGAAGAAGAACACGTATGCAAAATTTCGACACGATTCAGGCATAAAAACCACTGAACGGTGAGTCAAGTGTAAGTCGCTGTAGTAATGAATCGGAAGATGGTGCCCTTCACGAATAAGGAAAAGGCTGAGATGCATTTAATTTACGGAGCGGCAGATGGAAATGGTGCAGAGGCACAACGAATGTACGGAGAGCGATTTCCCAACAGGCGGTTGCCTAACCGCAAAACTTTCGAGCGCTTGCACAGACAGTTGTGTGAGACGGGATCATTTCTCGCTTCCCGGTCGAATGCAGGTCGTGCAAAAAAGGACGAATCGGTAGTTGTTGCAGAAGCCATTCTGGATGTAGTAGCGGCGCAGCCAAGTACAAGTACACGAACAGTGGCTAGGCAGGTGGATACCTCACAGTCCATGACTTGGAGGGTACTGAAGGATGAACATTTGCTCCCGTTTCATGTGCAACGAGTCCAGAAACTGTCTCCAGGGGATTATCCAAATCGTATTGAATTCGCCCGCTGGTTTCTGCAGCAGAACGCGCCAAATCCACATTTTGGACGAACTGTGCTTTTCACCGATGAATGTACCTTCACACGTGAAGGTACATTTAACACACACAATGCACATGTATGGACGGATGTCAATCCACATGCTACGTATCCACATGCTCATCAGAGACGCTTTTCCATCAATGTTTGGGCAGGAATCCTCGGAGACCACCTAATCGGACCGTACCTTCTTCCTGAACGCCTCAACGGTAAAACATACCTCACATTTCTGCAACATGTGCTGCCAGACCTGTTAAACGTTGTTCCTCCACGCATCCGGCGGGTCATGTGGTTCCAGCACGATGGAGCGCCAGCCCATTACGTACGAGACGTCCGCAACTATCTGGACATCACATTTCCGAACAGATGGATTGGTCGAGGTGGTCCTGTTGCTTGGCCTGCTCGCTCGCCAGATCTTTCACCCCTCGATTTCTTTTTTGGGGGACGATTGAAGGCTCTTATGTATGAGACACCCATTGAATCCCCCGAGGAACTGGTCGCCAGACTTTCCGCCGCTGTAGGGGAAGTGCTCGAAAAGCCTGATGTTTTCGCGAATGTTCGCCGTTCCATTCTTCGCCGTTGTTCTGCGTGCATAACCTCTGGTGGTCACAATTTTGAACATTTATTGTAATTACATGTTAATAAATATGCTTTGGTAACATAATCCTAATTTGTGTCTTTTTACCTCGTATCACAGCACACAGTGTGTGGACATGGTAAACTGAACTGTGCTCAGGAGTAGAAATTTCAAACCCCTCTCCCCAGAAACTTAACCACGTCTAACGATTCAGATTTTGGGCTGAAAATTTAAGTCTAAGCTTTAGAAAGCATTTAATGAGACACAAAAAATAACGGTATAAAATAGTTGTTCGTTACTCCAAAGTCTAAAGCGCCCTCTATCGGAATTTTTTGAAAATTTTCTTTAAAATTTATTTTCAAGAAAATACTGACATAAAGAATAATTTTAGCAAAACGCGGCAGTAGTTAAAGCCTAATCTACGACACAAAGATCGGGAATAACTGATTTTTGTTCTGGGGGGAGAAGGGTTTCAAATTTCAGTTTACGCTACTTAACTACTCGTTAGGACTCAGATTTTTAGATCAAAATTTAAGTTTAAGTCTAAGCTTTCGAAATCATTTAAAGAAATACAAAAAATAACGTTAAAAAATAGTTGTTTGTTACTCCAAAGTCTAAAGCGCCCCCTATCGGCATTTTTTGAAATTGAACTTTAAAATTTTATTTCAAGAAAATACTGGCATAAAGAAAATTTTTTGCAAAAACCGCAAACGAATCGACCAATTTTTCCATGTTTTATAATCATTTGAAATTTCGGACCCTAAACTTTAATGCCCCCTATCTCCTTGGGAATACGTCTGGGACCCTTAGTCTCCTATTTAATATTATTTGTCTTTAAGTGTACTATAACCCCTTAAAGTTCTGCCCATCTTTTATGAATCACCCTGTATATGATTTATTCATATATAGTACATATTATCTCCGCCAAAAGATATAGTGATTCACTGAACTTCAAAGTTCTATTTCTTTAAATTTGAAATTTGCTAACATTTTAACTGAAAAAGGTTTATTGGTTTAATTAAATTAAACAAATTAAAAGTATGTCCATTATTATTACAGAGTGTAGTACTATATAAAGAACTATCCTTTTGACGATGTTTCGGCCGTTGAATGAAAGATATCTGTTGCAAACGAGTTATAGATAATACCAACCTTAATTTTTTGAGAATTTGACTATTTTTTATTCGGAGTTAAACTTTTTATTGTCAAAACTATTTAAAATAGATAAAACATTTTGTTAAATTCGAACTTTTCAGAAAACTTTATGTAATTTAAGAAAAAAAAAGAAAATAAATAAATAAATCTTCTAAGTGAAAAGAATAACAATAAGAAAGGAAAATACATAAAATTTAGTATCGTATTTGCAGTAAGTTTTACCTCAATAAAAACGGAAATTTGGTATTAGGCTTGAAACATTAAATTTAGTTTAGCATCAAGGGAGCCTCGATTTGGTCGAAATTAAACTCAGATATGTATTATCCATCACCACAGTAACAGGCATTAATCGTGGCATTGATTTCGGGATTTACGAGTATCAATAACGATCAAGAAATCTGAATTATTATAAGAAATTATTACGATAAACGATTTTTTTTTTGCTTTTATTTTACGTTGAATTAAAACAAAGTCACAGTTATTTAAATTCTAATTATTTAGCAAGAAATAGAAGTAAAATAACAATTGAAAAAACTGTACAAAATCACAACGTGCATTCTTTGGAAACCAATAATTAAATTCGTATATTGTAAAACTTTTTAAATGCAATATTAACCTTCCGCATACCAGACCGGTGCAACAGACCCGATAGATACATTCAAATTGATTTTTCACATTTTAAAAAAATGAAAATTTTGTAAATATGTGACTTTTTCTGGAATGTTCTACTCAAAAGAATAGAACATCCCAGAAAAAAACCATATTTACAGAAATTTCAGTTTTTAAAATAAATTAGAAATATCATTATAAATGTACCTGTCGGGGTCATTGAACCCCTCTGGTAGGCGGAGGGTTAACATAAATCTATTAAACTGAAACAAGCATAAAATATGCAGCTTTATATGTGTCGCAGTGTTGGAGAAAGTCCGATAATCTATATGTAGCACGTGATTTTTCTTACCCGTTTTTATACTCAAAACGACCATTAAGAGAGCGAACCGCGGTTAAATTATTTCAATCCCACGCACCACTGTTACTGTTATCTTATTATTATTATTAGACATTATGCTTTTTGAAATATTCATTATCTTAAAAAAGAAAGAAACGTTTTACAAAAATTCCTTGTTCTAACAGATTTTACTCTATGTAATAAACCTCAATGTAAGTTGATTAAAACAACAATCTTAGGGAGTTTCGAGATTTTTTTAATCATCTTCTTCAGGAGAGAAAAACAAGACGCCAAACTGTGGAAATAAAGTAGTACTCGAGCGCTCGTAGCTGGTCATATATTTATTTTGACAAAGAGGATTCTCAAATTGAAATTATGTTTGAGGAAAAAACATGAAATAGTGAAATATGCATGAAAGTGCGTAACTCTACAATTATTAAAATAATTGAAAATCAGTTATTATTATCCTATTAAAATGCAATTTTTATGGCCTAGTGATATATTTCTTACATTATTCAAAACTGTTTCTAGTCAGATTTAATAAAATATTTTTCACTAGTAATTAAACAAGCATTTTCTTTGTTTTTCTTAAGGCTGTTCTTAAGTGATCTGCTCAACAAGCGTAAAACGTTTTGACACATTTACAAATTCATTTTTTAACGGAAAGATATAAAATTGGAATGTTTGACCATGGGAGCGATTTGGAATCGAACTGTGTTTTCCATCTTTTGATCAGCAAATTACCTATTGAGTTATAATCGATTTTGATCACGTGACAAACATGTCTTTTCACCCATTTTTGAGAAATTATGCCTCTTTCGCGCGGAAATCCGGTTCAAAACGCCCACTTTGACACTATTTTCTGAAAGGCCTATTGCGTTTGCAAAAAAAAACGGAAAAAACAGCTCGATTACATAGTTTCTGAACAACAACACCTGTTCGTTTCATGCATTTCCGAATAAAAATAAATTAAAACTTTTGTCACAAATTTATCCTTTTGGATTTGAGAACAGTTTTAAGAATTCATTTAGAAAAAATTCATTTCGTATGATACATTTACCAATTAGAAAATGTATTAGTGTATTAAAGTACACATGGTGTTCCATTACCCTCGGGGTCCAGGTACTCAATCGGTAAAGCACGTAAAGTTTCTGGGTTCGAATCCCATCTCGGGCACTTTTTCACTCAGGTGTAAAAAATCCAATTCGTATAAAATATTTTTTTAATTATTTCTTTCAGATTAATTTAGCACAAGAAGATGAAATAGTAATGTTTATTAAACGCCCTACTCCGCCCCGCACTTCAATTTCTTTTTTCTTTCTTTCTTTACTTTTTTTTTTTTTTTTTTGAGGAGGGGGGGGGGGGGGGGAGCACACACATTAGAAGGATATTTTGACAATAAAGTCAGCTTTAATAGAATCAAAACCTGTTATTTTGAAATAAAATAGCGTATTTTAATTTATTAAAACTGGCCAGTGTACAAGAAAAGAACCGATTCCCGAGGAATCGGTCCTTTTCGGAACGGTTCCTCGGATTCGGTCCTTTTCGGAATGGTTCCTCGGATTCGGTCCTTTTTGGAACGATTCCTCGGATTCGGTCCTTTTTGGAACGATTCCGAAATGGACCGACTCCGAGGAATCGGTCCTTTTCGGAGTCGGTACATTTTGGACCGATTCCGAGGAGTCGTTCCTTTTCGGAATCGTTCCAAAAAGGACCGAATCCGAGGAACCTTCCAAAAAGGACCGAATCCGAGGAGTCGTTCCTTTTCGGGCTCGTTCCGAAAAGGACCGATTCCTTTTTACAGAATGGAATCGTTCCTTCAGTTTCACTGCCGGAATCGTTCCTTTGGAGTCGTTCCTCAACAAATGACACATCTCTACTAGAATAACAGATGATCATACCGTCAGCTCTGGCGTCTGACGTCACCTGAATAGGGTCCACTGATGAGCAATGTTGAAAATTCATGAAGGAAGAAATTCGATTTTAGGAATAGAGATAGTTTCGGTTAGTTTTGGTTCCAGCCGAATATTCGGCAGTATTTTCATTGAAAACGAATGTTTGCCGAAACTCAGGTCTTGGGACGAAAACGAAAACAAATATTCGGTCTAACTCTAATTAGGACCTTTTGATTGATATTTGGAACCGGTTTGTGCAGAAGCTCCTGGAAATTGCTTTCAGCAGACTGACCACAGACAGGGGCGTAGCTACCGTGGAGCAGTTGGAGCAGACTGCTCCAGGCGCACGAATCCTAAGGGCGCAAAATTAGAAAAAGAGTAATGAAGATTTCTTAAAATATTTGCATAATTTTTTCATTATTAATCAGACATTATAGATGAATCTTTTTACAATCAGCGTATTCAGCTATGATATTTTACCTCGTGTTTAAGCTCAACCATTTCGATTTAAAACATGTTTTCATACACAGTTGAAAGAAATGACTTCTATTCAGGAAGTTTTAATTTTAATTCATACCATATTGCAGCCTCAAATAACTTCTCCAACACCGTTTCAGTATGCCTGATTTTTTTCTGTAACTTTCTGGGGTCATCGGTCATCATCGGTCACTTTATTGGCTACCACTATTTCCAAAAAATAATCTTTCTGGTACATTTATATTAAAATTTTTTTAGAAATTTATCATGATGATTACTGTATGGAAATACTGGTAGCCAAAGAATTCACCGCTGAGAAACCTATATGTACGATGTAACAGTAGTAATTTATGGTAATTATTTTACGAAATTATTATTTATTATTTGGGAAAAAAAAATAACCGGACAAGTTGAAGAAAATTATTGACCATTTTACAGACGAAATCAAAGAAACGAAAAAAAATAGCCAGACAAGTTGAAGAAAATTATTGACTATTTTACAGACGAAATACAAGAAAAGAAAATTTTTAAGGTTTTTTTTTTTTTTTTTCTTTGTGGAAACTAAACATGCATCAATACCGATTACAAAACAATAATAAGAGCTGGATTTAAACATATTCCACTTCAGCCCACGGCGACAAAATTTAGACGGAAGGGTAGGGGGTGTGAGGGGAAGCAGCAACTTAAATTTTATGAGTATTGTTTTTGAGATTTTGAAAATATTGTCAAATGCAGAATCGATAAGCTTCAAAAAGAAAGAAAAAGTTAAGTACCAAATTCAGTGTTTATAGCCTATGCAGAATTACACCACTTTTTTGTAACAGGATTTTCCCGCATTAAACGTTATTTAATCGCAGAATTTTAGTATTAAATAAGGCAGACTGGCTCGCCGGGCAACGGACCTGCCGATCGGTGCGCCCTAAACCAGGTAAAGCTGCTCCCTCCTCAGGTCAAGCTAAAAATTTTAAAATTTGCTATAAGCATTAGATAGGAAAAGTCTTAAATCATTTAATAATATTTAAAAAAACAAAACAAAAAAAACCCACTTTTTTGAAGCATTTTTTATTAATGATTTTTATTTCTCTTTGCAAGGCAGAAGAATTGATTTTTTTTCTTGAAAGTTTCTTTGCTTCAGAGGACCATTTAAATCTTTTAAAACCTAACGTATATATTCTGTAATTTTGTCTGTCACCAATAGCGACATGGTGTGCCCCAAGAATTTTCAGCCTGTCAGGTACCAAAGAGTGCGGCCTCTCTTTATATATATATATATATATATGGGGGTGAGACTCCATACATAACTCACAACTCACTTTTAGGACGAACACTGACATTTATTGAGACGAATACACAAACAAAAAATACAGATATAAACACTCTTCTCGTTCTTTAATTAGCTTAAAGTCTATAATTCAGGACGTCGTTGAATATTTCTCAGATTTTCTTACGTCGTGTAAATATTCAATCTTATTTCACCGTAATATGTTCTGTTCTTTTTTAACAAAACCCTGCGTCGTAAAAACTCATTTCGTTATCTTTACTTCTTCTGCATTTCCACTTCACACAGCTCCGTTAAGGCTCGTTTCCTTTTTAATCTCGAAGCGGAAAATACGGGGACACTCAGTCTGATGCAGGTGTTGCTTGCGAAATCTCCACAAGCGGCCGTCCTGACATCTGGAGCTGCCAGGACTTTTTTATTTTATGAATTTTATATAAATATTTTATGAAATAAATATTTATTATATTTAATAAATATTATTTATATATATAATTATATAATATGTATATATTTTATATAATATTTTATATATTTATATATAATTATATAAAATATAATATATATAATTTATTTATTAAATATAAATAAATATTATATTTAATAAATATTTTATGAAATTTTATGAATTTAGATTTCAACTTTAAACCTGGTCCTTGCTGGATTCTCTTAATTGCTACAAGGTCACCAAGCTTGTGCTTACGGGGTTTCTTACGTCGTAAATTATAGTGCTTGCGGTTTTCTTGTTGAATTTCCAGAATATTCTTCTTGGCTTCTTTACGGAGCTCTTCTCTGTCTTTCATAAATTGTTCTTCGACTGCACTGTTTAAGAGGTCAATAATTTGTACATCTTCTTTCTGTTTCATTTTTGTACCAAATAATATTTCAAACGGTGTTCTCTTAATGCTTCTTTGGTAAGTTGAATTAATGACTTGTTGAACTTTAGGAACATGTTTAAACCATTTGGTCGGTTCGTCTTTGGACATTTTAGAGATTACAGAAATTATGGTGGAATTAAGTCGCTCTACTTGACCATTGGCACGGGGAAGGCCAGTTGTAACTGTCTCGTGCTTTATATTTTCATCTTGACAATAATCAGCAAATTCTTTGCTTGTAAATGCAGGACCTTTATCGCTAATGATAATGGAAGGATTGCCAAAAGTATGACTTTGTTGTCGTAGTTTTGATATAACTTCGGTAGCAGAAGTACTTTTACATGGATACAACCAGACGAATTTAGTAAATGCGTCTATTAAAGACAAAATATGTTTATAATTTTTGTTGGTTGTTTCAAGAGGGCCTAAATGATCAATGTGGTAGGTTTGGAGAGGAGTCTCTTCTTTAGGTAAGGGATGTAATTCACCTTCTTGTTTGCCACGTTTGCGATTATACAAAAGGCATGTTACACAATTTGCTATAATTTTATCAATTTTATTTGACATATTAGGGATGAGAAATTCTTCGTTAAGGAGTTCTTCACAGCGTTTACGGCCAAAATGTCCTTTGTCATCAACGTGTTTAATGACATTTAGCTGCATTTCATCCGGCGCAACTATCAGATCGATACCTTTATGATTTTTATAGAGAACGTTATTTTTAAGGAAATAGTTGTCATATGGCTTTGTTTTCAAAATTTCTTTGATGGCCTGTATATGTTCGTCAGTGTTCTGTGATTGTATGATTTTGGTAGTAAAACTATCTTGAATGACCATACATATTGGATTTCTACTTAAAGCGTCGACATGGCGCATGCGTGTACCTTGCCTGTGTTCGATTGTATAGTTATAGTCAGCTAACATTAAAGCCCATCGAGCAATCTTGGTGCAAAGATCTTTTTTATTCATAGTAAGGGCGAATGCGTTGCAATCTGTGACTATCTTGAAAGGAATACCTAGAATGTAAACGCGAAATTTTTTAAGGGCTTCTATGACAGCTAAAACTTCTAATTCATAACTCGAATATTTACGTTCGGCATCTGTGGTTTTTTTGCTCATAAAATAGACAGGGTGAAATTGATTGTCAATAGAAGACTTTTGAAGGAGGACTGCTCCGTAACCGTCAATAGATGCATCACAGTGAACTTCTGTTTCGTTACTAGGGTTATAAATGCTTAAAACGGGACCTGAAGAAAGGATGTGTTTCAGCTGATTAAATGCATTTCGTTGCTGGTCGCCAAAGTGAAATTTAGTGTCCTTTCTAATAAGATCTGTTAAAGGCTTAGCTATTAAAGAGTAATCTTGAATGAATTTACGAAAATATGAAGTTAATCCGACAAATGAATGTACATCTTTTATACTTTTAGGTTCTGGGAAATTAAGGACAGCTTTAGTTTTTAAGGGGGATGGGTGCAGTTGACCATTTTTAATGTGGTAACCCAAAAAATCAATTTCTCGTTATAGAAAGTGGCATTTTTTGAGATTCAACTCTAAATCATATTCGGATGCAGTTGTAAGGACGCGTTGTAATTTCTGGAGTCCTTCGACTTCGTTTTCAGCTGGTATTATGAAGTCATCCATATAGACAATAAGTACTTTTTCATTAATGAGGTCTCGAAAAACGTTATAAATATATCTTTGAAACACTAACGGTGCATCGCTAAGGCCATAATTCATATATAAGAATTCAAATTGACCAGAATGTGTTACGAAAGAAGTATATTTTCTACTATTTTCTTCTACTTCGACATGAAAAAAAGCATTTTTAAGGTCAAGAGTAGTAAATACTTTTGCAGAATGCAACTGATCAATAATGTCATCAATTACTGGGAGGGGAAAACGTTGTTTATGTGTTTTAGAATTTAACTTCCTATAGTCAACACACAATCCATATGAACCATCTTTCTTTTTTACTAGGACAATAGGTGATGAAAAATTACTAGTGCTTTTACGAATAATTCCTTTTTCGAGCCACTCAGAAATTTGTTTTTCGACGAAGTTTTTCTCTATTTGCGCCAAGCGCCTGGGAGGACAAGTAACAGGTTCTTCGTTTTCCAGATGAATTGATAATTTAACATCAGTTGTCTTTATTTTTTTAGGAGAATAATTTTGAATAAGTTCTGAAATTTTTGAACGTATTGTTTCATCGGTAATATGAGATAAATCAAGATTAAGATCGTCTAACACATGAGCAATATTAATCAAAAAATTATTGGGCGTATCGTCATTTTTCTCGATTTTTTGCATCGAAATATTATTTCCAGAAATTGTTAAAATACTTTGTTGAATGATATCTGTACCAATAATAAGATCAAAAGATATGGAATAATCTGGGACTACATAAACATTAGTTGTATAATTAAAATCATCTATCATAATGTTCGTAGAGAAAAAACCTAGGGGTTTGATTATAGTATTCCCTAATCCAGTTAATGTGATAGTTGAATGTTCAAGGTTCGAAATTGTAGGGAGTTTGCGATAAATACTTTCCTTTAGTAAACTTCTTTCACTACCTGTGTCTACCAATGATGTAACATTTACAGACGAAATAATGACTTGTTTGGTCATGAAAGTGTTCGACGTGACAGTGGAAACATTGGAGGGTTCTGACTTAACTCTAGGCCTCCTTGGTTGATCACATTGAGCCGATTTATGGCCAAAATTCGAACAATTAAAACAACGAGGGCCTTTATCTTTATGTCTGCATTGGCTACTTTTATGATTCGATAAACCACAATTAAAGCAAAAAAGATCAGATTTTGGTCGAAAGGATTTCTCTTTCACTGGCATTTCAGGTTTGACTTTACGAAATTTAGTGTTCTCAAAGTCATGTCGAATTTTGTCATAAATTTTGAGCTTTTGCTTGAATTCTACAATGGATTGGCATCCATATAACATTGATTTTCTGAAAACGGGGTCGGGTATGCCGTTTATGATGTATTGCATTAATGCGGAATCCTCGATTTTACCACGCGAGCATATTTGTTTCATGATAAGAAAACATTCTTCTATTGATTCATTTTCTTGCAATTTTCGTTTATTTAATATATCATGTAACTCGGCAGAATTATAAGTGGTGCTAAATTCTGATATTAAGAGTTGTTTAAGTTTGTCATATGAATTGATATGAAATTCTGTTTGTGTTAATAACTGGGCTTTTCCTCGTAATGATCTTTTACAAAATATGAATTTATGAAAGTCAGATAAATTAAAAATATTAGTAACATCCTCAAAATTATTAAACCATACGTTTATATCACTAAAAGAACTACCATCGAAAGGAGGTATTACACTTTCAATATCAGTAAAATTCATAGACGATGGCATAAAACTTTGAACTGGAAATTGCTGTTGTTTGTCAAAATTTGATAATTCAGTGTTATTACTTGAAGTCATATTATTTGAAGGCAGTTCGGGTTCCGAGTCAGTGTCACTTTCATTTTGTATAATATTATTTTGTAGTAAGGTCAAGTCTGAAAGGTATGTAACTAATCGGGTTGCGAGATCGTTTAAAGATCCCTCATTATCAATACAAAGTAGATTGCACACTGTAATCAGATCATTTAATGAAAAATCAGTTTGAACTTTAGTTATTTTATTTTTGAATTCGGTACTGTCGGTTTGAAAACCGAAACCAGTAAAATCACGTATTCTCTTTCTATTAGAGCGATCACCGTCAGCATCAAATAGGAATTTATGCAGCAATTTAATTTTATGCGTTCGTTCGTTTTTAAATGCAACTTCCAGTTCAGGTATCTCAACTAACTTCATAATCAAAATAATAATAATGAACTCACCGTTAGAATAATATCCGGCTTGAATCTGTAGGATGAATAACTCTAATTAATCATATTGGTGGGTTAACTGTCACTTATGACACCAATTTATGGGGGTGAGACTCCATACATAACACTCACAACTCACTTTTAGGACGAACACTGACATTTATTGAGACGAATACACGAACAAAAAATACAGATATAACACTCTTCTCGTTCTTTAATTAGCTTAAAGTCTATAATTCAGGACGTCGTTGAATATTTCTCAGATTTTCTTACGTCGTGTAAATATTCAATCTTATTTCACCGTAATATGTTCTGTTCTTTTTTAACAAAACCCTGCGTCGTAAAAACTCATTTCGTTCTCTTTACTTCTTCTGCATTTCCACTTCACACAGCTTCGTTAAGGCTCGTTTCCTTTTTAATCTCGAAGCGGAAAATACGGAGACACTCAGTCTAATGCAGGTGTTGCTTGCGAAATCTCCACATATATATATATATATACGTATTTTATTTTAATTAGTTTTTTGTAAAATCATTTATCAAGTATTTGTTTTAAATGTGTAGGCTTCGGGTATTCCAAGACAAGTCCTGATACACCTGGAACTCAGATTTTTAATTTTTTATGACCGGCGCCCCGATAGCACCTTTCAGTTTATATGCCCTGAATTGCTCAGAACTTGACCCCTTTTTACCCGATATTCTTCGTTTTGGGGGTCCTTTTCCTATTTAATTATTCTCCATTTCTACATTCCAGTTAAGACACTGAACCTCTTGAAATTTTCGTGCGCCATGCATTTTTTACACCCTAATGTTGTCAACCTCTCAATGCATAACTTTAAAATTTAGACTTGGACTCCTCTCCCTGGGCCAGCACTCTCATATTTTTATTGAGAACCGAGTGTCCTTTTTTAAGAATTTCCCAAATTTATTTTTCATTCTTCTTTAAGATTTTATTCGAATGATTAATATATACCCTATGCTTAATTTCGACTTATTGAGATCTAAAGCGCAAAGTACTGGAACTTTTTAACATGTTTTCATCTTATGGCCCTGCTCTCAACTATCAGTTGGTCCCTTTTGGACTACGTATTATATCTCCCTTAAAAATGGCCTGATTCACTAACCTTTTTTTTGTATCAACATTTTTGGAAATCCAGCTACTACACGAACATAAAATTTTTTTAGACTTCAGCTACCACCAAATTTGAATATTAATCTCCTTCTTGGGGCCCTTGCCCAGCTACATTCCAGTTGAGTAGCTTCATTCCAGTGAAGGGTCCAGTCCCCTGGACCCCTGGAGCTTGTTAGAAGGCCACTTGAAGTTTTTGTGCCCTAAATTGTTAATAAATTGCACCCTTTTAATCCGACCTTCGTTTTTGGAGCTCTTTTTCCATTTGGTTTTTTTTTTTTTTTTCATTTCTACATTTCAGTTCAGACACTGGCCCCTTAGGGTAACTTTTTGTGCGTCATGTATTTTTCACCTACTAATTGGGTCTCATTCTCATTGCATAACTTCAAAATTGAGTCTTGGAATTCTCTCCCCGAGCCAACGCCTTCATATTTTTATTGGGATTATAGGGCTCTTTTTTTTAAGCATTTCTTTGAAAATTTTTTTAATGATAAATACTTATGCCCTATACTTAATTTCGACTAATTCAAAATCTAAAGCACTAAGTACTAGGACCTTTTATCATGTTTTCATCTTAGGCCTTGTTCTCAATTATCAGTAGGCTCCTTTTGGTCCCCCTATAAAAATGATCCGATTCACTAGGATATTTTCCCTAACAATTTCTCAGGTCCTCTAGCTACTACATGAATAACAAAAAAAATTACTTACATTTCTGCTACCACCAATTTTGAATATTAATCGCCTTCTTAGGGTCCTTGGTGCAGTTTCTTTAAAAATTATCCGATAGTCTTGCAATTTTCTTTAGCATAGTTCTAGGGTCCTCCGGCTACTTTATAAACCACTAAAAAATTTCTTTTACTCCAGCTACCACCTTTTTCGAATGTTAATCTTCTTTTACAGCATCAACTTTACGTTTACTCCTTACAGCGTGAATTCAAATTCGCCCTACTGTTAAAGGTAAGTGGTTAACTTTAGAGGGGATGGGATTTCATCCGTAAATTAAATATCACGTTAATGCTAAAGATAATTCGTTAAATTTACAGGGGGTGGAGGCAAGAAACACCTTCCACTGCTTCAGGCTGCATTCTTTCCTCGGCTTCTAGGGGGCCGATTTCAACGGGAATTGGTTCATTCAACCTAGATTACGATTCAGCTACTTTCTGTATTATGAGAGTTTGTCTTAGACTTCAGTTAGCACCATTTTCGAACATTAACTGCGCATTCTTTTCTCGGTTGTTACTGGCTCTATTTAAACATAAATTGGTCCATTCAACTTAGCTTACGATAGTTTTAAAGATTATAGTTCCACCGCAAGGATTCGCATTCTTATCTTGGGTTCTATGGGCTCGATTACTACGGTGTTTACTCATTCAACTTGGTTTTTTATTGTCTCCAGCGCGTACGGAACACTCCTGGCATACACTGCCTTTGGTAGCGGGCACCCAGGCCACAGGCTCGTTCAGAAAGAGGTTTGTCGGGAACACGCTAGACGCTGCCGAAGGCAGCGGGCCACCCCTTAAACCAGGTTTATTTGAACTACTTTATAAATATATAAAATCATACAAACTTGAGTTTTGTTTATATTATTATAACGGGCCCGGGCAACGCCGGGTGGGCCAGCTAGTTACACACATATATATATATATGTAACTTTAAAACAAAATTACGCAGAACTTTTTTGAGAGACAAGAGGGCGCACAAACTTTACTCGCTCTAGGGCGCTGAATATGTAGCTACGCCACTGACCACAGAACAAGTGGGTAAGTGTGATCGCAGATCACATAGAGGTTTTCGTTTAATATCTCTTTTAAAGCATTTTATCCTTTAATTAATAAATCAAAATTGTTAATTTGTAATTATTAAATCTTACATAGATCGCAGTACCATTAAATTAAATTTAAAAATAATTATAAAACTTTTTTAAAAATAAAATTAAAAATTCCGATTTTTTTTTTTTTTTTTTTACTCGGAAATTTCAAAAATTATCGGAAGTTTAAATAAAATTTAAAATTTCTAAGAGAAAAAAAAATGTTTGAATGAAATTTAAAATGCCACTAAATTTCTCAAGAATTTAGTGGATGTTTAAGCGAAAATTAGACGGGCCCGTGGTCTTAACTGGAACGTAGATACGGGAGTATAACTAAATGGAGAAAGTATCCCAAAATTGAAGATCGGATAAAAAGGAAGCAATTTATTAAAATTTTAGTGCAATAAAACTTCAAGGGGCCCTGTAACGGGCCACTTGCAAGGGGGGCAGGGTTTTAACTGAAATGTAAGGGGGCAGAAACTGAAAGGAGAATTCACTTCAAAAACGAAGAAGATCGGATAGAAAAGAGGCATTTTATTAACATCTTAGTGCAGTAAAACTTCAAAGGGCCTTGTACTGGGCCCCTTAACAGGGTGCCAGGGTCTTAACTGAAATGTAGAAATGGGGAACAAACTGAAAGGAGAATTCATCCCAAAAACAACGAAGATCGGATAGAAAAGAGGCATGTTATTAACAATGTGCAAACTTCTGAACACTCACCCTATGCCCATAAATCGTCGGAAAAACATCTGAAGCTTAAATGGATTATAATCTATCTTCTAGACAGCTGTGACAGTAGCACTTATACTTGGGGAAGGACCAAGAAGATAGCAGGTGAAAGCCTGATACTGCCTATTTACATCCCCTAGCTTAATATGGTTGCAACATCGGGCGATGTAGCACTCATTTCGGCGACACAAAATTAATTTTGAATTGCGTTTGCAAGAACCTTATTTCAAAGATTATTTTTTTCGTCATTCTTTGAATGATTAAATACAATTGGTTATTTGCAATTTATCACCAAGGCTCATTTTTTAAATTAGAATAACATACATTATTTTCCAAGAACATTTCACCTTTGACAGCAATCTTGAGAATTAAAATAAATTGAAAGGAAAAAAATAAACATATTGTTGCAGTTTAACATCACCTATAATTTATTTACCACCTATAATTTTATTATTTTGTAAGGGAGTCATAATTTTTTAGTTGAGAAATGTTTTTTAGTACTAATACAAATGTGTTTCTAATCAGGTTTAAAGTTATTTGTATGTAACACGTAACAGGTATCTAGCATTGCTTAATGTGCAATTTTGAAGAACCACCATGTTTTCACATTTGTATTTTATATGAAGTCTTTTCATATTTTAAATTAAGATGAGAAAACAAACAATTAAAACAAAATTCTAAAAACTTTTAGCTTTAATCAGCCAAAAATGAAAATCATTGGAATATTCTGAATTATCCACATTACGATACAAAGTTCTCGCATCAGCATACGTAAACAAGCAACATATTTTTCCTTTATTTGTAATTCAATTCCATATTCATTCTAAAATTCTGTACTATATTAGCATAATTATGTAATTTTTTTTCTAATATTGCCTGTCCTGTAACTATAAATAGCAATTCGCTGAATGGGTGCCGGCAGCACTAAATCCAGAGAGAGGAAAGATTTTATAACGTATATGACTGTTGTCCGCAGTCTTGACCATATTCTTTAAAAATGGAGACGACATAAGCTAAACTAATAGTTTTATTTAATCAAAACATCCGCGCAAGATAATTTTCAAAACATATCAATATAAAGAGCAACTTAAAAATTTAACAAGTAAAAAAAAATTAAATATTCAAAAATAAATATCTACTGACATTCCGAAAAAAAAAAGAAAGAAAGAAAGAAAAAAAATAAAGAAAGAAATACAGAAAAAGAAAGACAGAAAAAAAGGACAATTGAACAGTAATTTCATTTTCGTTAGAGAGGGCCACCCTTCCTATAGACCCCTTGCATTGACGTCACGTTGCTATTAGCAACGACTGATACTATAGCTTCTGGAGCACACACGTGGAGCACAGAACTCCCCGTTTGCCGTTAAAAGCACGTGTTATCTTTCTCTTTAATTTAGAGCTTCCTTATTTTAATTATTATAGTGCAAATAAGTCTAAAAAATCAAATGGAGAGCACCAAATTCGCCTTATATTTGGGCGCCATAAGAAGCGATTTCAGACATGTGACGTCATGTGCAACCCGTCTATAACGGCGTTCCCGTTATATATTCATTATTCCTCCTCTCCCCTTAAAAATCAACTTTTAACCTTACTGGTTCATTATAAATTGTCATTATTCTTCCCCCCCCCCCCTTCAAATAAAATATTTAGTTTAAATTTGACATTTTATAGTTAATTTCATATGGCTTTAGTCATTCTCTCCCCCCCCCCCCTTCACACCACTGTAAGTTTCACTTTTACTTTTATCTCGGTTCCTTCTTTCTGTCTTTCAAGTTCACACGGATAGAAAAAGATCTTAACCGCAGCAATTTTCCATTGAAACAAAGTAAAAGAATAAAATACAAGTGAATGTCTTTTTCGCTTCGCAGCCGACGATATATAATGCATATTTTCTCAGCCTCTGGGCTTGCATTAGTATTCAATTCTCACACTTGTACTTTGTCGGATACAAACCATATGCCCCTTGCTGACTAATTTGCAGCTGTCGTTAAATCTGTAACGTGCATGTAAAATCACGTGTTTGCTCTTTCTTTAAGCCACTCTCACTTACCGCTGGAATGTTATTTATTGTAACCCTAAAGACCCCGCCATGGCATAGTTTTCAATTGAATGTAAAACTTCTGGATTGTTTTGTCTACCCAATTTGTTTTTCGCCAAACATCTTACATATGGTTATCTAGTGTTCGCCAATCTGTATGTAATAGTAACAAAATCTATCTCACTTTTGCTCCTGACTTCGAGCTATGCAGTCTGCAAATTAAGCCCCGCTGTGGGGCGTCTGCAGACGGGCAGTTATTGAAACTCCCCCGTTCCGCTATACTGTTCACGGCTCTTCATTAAAGGTGTTTCATAATAAAGATGTAAGTCCTCTAAACTTTTGTGTTGGAGTTTTTTTCTCTTACTCATATTGTGAACCTGGGTATACGAATTCACCCCCACACTTCCTGAAACCCCGTTTAAGATATACAGTCGTACCTTGTTATCCCGACACTCGGTTTTTCACGTCACTCTGCTTATAACGTCAGTTTTTCAAAATCCGGATTTTCTGTATATAATTTTAATGTAAACTCCGGATTTTATGTCATTGAATAATTTGCAACTCCCTACATCCCGAAGGTTTAGGAAAATTGTCCATTTTTCATAATCCATCTTTATAAGCACGAAAATTAAGCGGTAAAAAACGTCTTAGCTATACTTTTCACAAAAGTGTCTAAAATACCCATTGAGATAAATGAGAAATTTTACTTCAATCCTTTATTTGAATAAATAAACCCACACACTATGAATGACCCACTTAATTTCCAGATAGACGTATCAGTCTACTCGAGGTCTTTTTGTTCTGGTCAGGCGGCGCTTTCTTGTGGTCAGACGGCGTTTTTAATCCAACTAAAACGTAAGCATTGCATTGCATCAAAACGATCAGAAATTATCTAATATCCATTTCTGAAACAACGAATATTTATTACAATACATTGTATAATATTGAAAGAAAAATTGTAAGAAGCACATTTAGGGATAAGCAAACCTTAATTCAGCAATATTTCATGTAACAATAAAAAAACAAGTAGTCATAAATCTGATTTTTATTCTTTTCAATTTTGTTTTTGCGTTTATTTTGTTAAATAATAATGTTTTATTGCTTAACCCCTTGAGGGGCGGTGGGATATATTTTATCACACCTACCATTAATGAAGATTTGCCCCAGAAAAATTTTATGAAATTTTACTTTTCTAACATTGATGGAAAAAAGTTGTAAAATTGCTTTTCCTTATTTTGAAATAAAATTTTTCTAAATTTCCGGTGGGAATTCTGCATTACACAAACGTAATTGCTTGACCTTCAAGGGGTTAAAACTGCAAGAACAGTTATGAATTTAAAATTCTCTTAAATTAATTAAAAATGCAGCTTTTTATAAACATATTTTTCTCCGACACCGGTTACCGCGACACTCCGCTCATGACGACACTTTTTTCTGGTCATTAGAGTGTCGGGATAACGAGGTTCGACTGTATTTAAAATTTTTGAATGTAAGAAGGAAAACAAATCTAAAGGGAAACAAATTATTGCATGTATGAGTATCCTTCTATATATAAAAAAAAGTTTTGATTTGGAAATGGACCAATGAACATCTGCGTAGATATTCCGGGTAGAACTCATCCAATTTAAATGCTTAAGCCAAGGCCTCCTTATCGAAATAACAGGCCTCGCAATCGCTAAGTTTACTTTGTCCGCTGTACACGTGGTTAGAAACCACATGGTTTCCCGTGACGCCATCTAACGTGAGAAACAGAAATATTTTTTAATTTGTTTTCCATTTGTCTTTTACCATTTTCTTTACGATGTGCTTTGTAGTTTGCAAATGATAGTTGTTAATCTTAAAACTTTCATATGTTCTAGACATTTTATTTAAAAAATGAACTTATTTTACTGTTAAACAAAAAACGTTTACTGCTGTATTCCGTTATGTAAATAAATGATGATAATAATAATAATAATAATCAGGAAAGAAAATTATTTTACCATGAATTTCTCAGTGATATTAGTTATTGAAATAAATGGATAGCATCTAGATCCGGAAAATGTAAAATATTTCATTTTCTCTTTTATATTTTCAAATATGTGATATATTTTATTTCTGCTATTTCTTTTCTTTTCACAATTAATTTCACCTTACAGTATTAATTTAACATCGCTCCTTCAATTTGTTTCAATGCAGAGTCTCATTTATTTATTTATTGGCCTATCATTTGTTTTATTTTTGAAGGTATGGGGGATCATTTCAGTTTAACATACTTTAGATGAAAGCTTCACTGTTTTTTTTTATAAAGTTTGTATGTATTAATCTATGGAAAGTTTCATAATTGGCTCCACAGCCAATTGGCATATCTTGGCAGGCATAGTTTGGTGCGTAATTAATTTCCTTGTTTTAACTCACATATGTTATGTAAGTTTTACTATAATGTATCGAAGTATTTTAGGAAAGTTAAAACACGCATAGATACACACAAAAAAAAAAAACAGACTGAAGTCATAAACACTTAAAAAATTGGAAAAATAAAGTTTAATAATCACTTAAATTTATACATGTCCCTCAACTTTCCGCAAATACCGTATTCTTGTCATGCTACGATTTTGGTGTTTGTAAATCTTAATTTGAGTATTCTTCCTTAATCAGACCTAGAGCCAATTGGCGTAAGTGTAGTTTGGCGCAAAATTAATTTTATTTTTAAACCGTATACTTGATACCACATTATTCCAGCATCGCGTTTTTGCAGTCAACTTTGACTGTGGAACAGATTACAGAACATTAGCTAATACTACATTATATAATAATAAATCGGTATTTTTCAAGTATAGGGGTCTTAGCGAGAGAAGAAAATTTGGCAACGTAATTTCTGGAAGCATATTCACTGTTTCACATAAAGAAGCAATATTTTCCAATATTTGTACAATTTATTTAATATAAAGAAGGCATTTATCTATTTTATATACAAATATAAACAAATCGTACATAAAAAACAATAATAATATCTAGAAACTAAATTTATACATGTAAATTCGGCACAGATGTCATATTGGCGCGATTTTTTTCTGGCGCCAATGTCATATACGCACCGGATACTTAACTGGCACCAAAGTGTCGTTATTTTGCTTGATATGGTTATCCGGATATAGATGATATGGTAACGAGGTTTTCGCAAAATTGGCATCGGAAAAAAATCGCGCCAATATGGGGCATGTCATGACATCTGTGCCGTAAATTCTTATAAAACAAGCTGACAGTTCATAAGTTTTGTTTTCATAACTGTTTATATCAATTCGCAACAAATCGCTCTTTCCGAAGCCCAAATTGTGCCAAGATTTAAAAACAAATAACCCGCAAAGTCCAATATACTGAAAATGGTACTTGTTAGTTATCCCGCCGACCAAATTACTGTCGCCAAATTGTAAGATTAAATGCCAATAATGGTTTGCCATAAATTAATTAATTTTAAGATTAAATGCCAATAATGGCCAATAAAACCAATATTTCGACGTTTTATTTGTATTTTTATTAATGTTATACTAATTTATTTGTTTTTTCGTTATTTAAAATAAAAAATTGTGTCAATTTGTAGAACTTGGCGAGTAGTTTGGCGATTTATATAATTTGGCGAAATTGGTCGACGGGATAACTAACAAGTACCCTGAAAAAATATCAATAAATCTTATATTTAAATCTTCATTTTTGATATGTTTCATTTTTTAAAGCCAGAACATAATTGTGCGAAATATTTTTTTACGCCTTTATTTTACTGGAATTCGAAAAATATTTTATACAATTTTGCCAATAACACAACATTTTCAATTTTTTACTATGCATTTGTTTATGGAGTATTACTAGGAGTATACACCAGGTGGCGTAACTTACGGGACAAAGTCAGCTAATAAGCTGGCAATTATAGGGGACATTTTCACCCATAGACTTTCTCCGGATTGTCGTCTGTTTTATGATAAGGGCTTTTATGATAAGTTTTATGATATAATAGTAAAGTCTTGGCTTAAGCATGACCATAGCCTACTATGATATATAGCGGCCCGCGCATTTCGCCGAAAAAGTTAAGTCGGATCCAACTTCAAACCCTGAACCAAAACTTCACAACGTGCTCTTTGTTTACATTTATACTCTGCCCAGATAGAAGCTTGTTTCTCATCGTCGAGGTTTCAGAATCATTTTCATGTAATAAATTAAATATTTATATTCTTCAATTTCCTTCGATTTAAAAGGCTATTTTACACAAATTGTAGCATTTTAGTGTTACACATACTTTTAAGATTTAGCTAAATTATTTATTGTTTACCTTGATCGTTTGGTCCATTCATGAAAAATGCCGGTTCTGTTATTCTTTTTTGAATGTCCCGTATTTATATAAAAATAGCTTGGTATCATATACACGTTTTAAAATTAAAATTTGATTTTTATCATACTACAGTTCTCATAACTGACTTGAAGCAGGTATTTTTTATTTATTTACTGTTACCGGTAAAATATTTGTTTTTAATATCGCCCGAACCAAGAAGAAGAAGAAAAAAAAGCCGATCTTCCTTAAACATTAAATATTCTTATTTTCAATCAGAGAAAGAAATGGTGATCACGGATTTAAATATCGTTGCAATATTCTATGTTATCCAAGCAATTTTGATTAAATCATGTAAGGGTATTTGTTACTTAATAAATTACATTTATTAATTATTACAAGGAATTTTATGAGTATTTTAATATATTAAAAAAAATTCCATCAGTTTTATTGTTTCAGCAGTGAAAATAGTAAATAAGTGGTACTTAGTTATCCCGTCGACCAAAAGTCTATCGCCAAACTATAAGATTAAATGCCAATAATGCTTGATCGTAACTGTCACATTCACTTGACTGTAAGCAAGTTACACGTGTTTATGTCATCAAGTGATTTTTATTTCGACGTTTTATTTGCATATTTATTAATGTTATACTAATTTATTTGTTTTTTTGTTATTTAAAATAAAAATTATGTCAATTTGCATAATTTGGCGAGTGTTTTGGCGATTTATATAATTTGACGAAATTGGTCGACGGGATAACTAAGTGGTACCAAATAAATTTGTGACATTGATGTTTTAGACTAAGCATGTGTTTTTTTATTTATATATTTTTATGTGTGTTGGTTTAACAGTTTTAAAGAGAAACACATTATATTAGTCACTTAAATAAATAGAACTTTACATTTACATTGATATGGACAGTTTATAATAACCCTTAACAGCTGTATTCGAATTAGCTGTTATTTCTAAGCTTGAATGGAATGTCAGCAGAACTGTAAACGTAACCATGGCGACATGACGTAATTTTGGTGTTTGTTTACATATCTACCCTTCCCAGGTTGTTTCAGTTACGGTCAGAGTCAAATTTCAATTTTGGGCAGGGTATCAGAGTCCTCTGGCGAGCGACTTCATACATTAAACGCAAATCATTCTGCCTGTAGTAGTATCCAAGTATGCCTTGAGCATGGCCTTTCTTCGTTAATATTAAAAAAACTGTCGTATACAAAAATATGGAAATCGGTGGTATTTTAAAGAAATATTTGATAAACACGCTGATGCAGACAATTTTCAAATCGAAGAATTACTTTCAGAAATATTTAATGGTAAAGTTGGACAAAATCGTTCCATTAAAAAAGTTTTATTGGAGCAAAAACTATACATGAGAATTTAATAATTTTTAGATCATTTTATAGGTTATAAGTTCCGGTGTGCAGATTGCATTTATTTTTTTTTATTTGACTATTTTTTGAGGTTTTATTTCTATTTTAAATTCAAATTTTCAGTATTTCGAGATATATTTTTTACAAATTTGAAAAATGTTATTAATTTAAACTGTTGCCAACTTTATAAACAGCACAAACAACAATGTTTACTTCAAATTAAAAAAATATTTACACTGGACTATTGTAAACAGAAAAAAAAATTACAATTAGAATTAAATGATTACTTGTTAAAAGCAGGAAAATTGCGTCATAAGAAGCATATTTACACTGGAAATTTAAAAGAGAAACAAAATCTTAAAATAAAAAAATCATTACTATGCGTTAAAACCTGTAAATGGAGGAAATTACGTCATATTTAAAATGGCCAAAAAACATGGCAAAACAATTTAAATTAAAAAATATATTTGCGCGAGATATTTTGAGATAATCTTTTCAACTATTAATTTGAATTCGAAAACATCGCAAATAATATTTCCTTCTAACAACAAAAGTATTTTCACGTGAATATTAATAAGAGAAATAAAACTTTGGTGTAAATTACGTCAGATTTAAAACGATACATTTAAAATGAATTATTTAAAAGAACTATCTTATAACGCTGTTAAAAAATACCGGGAGACAATGACGCTGTTTACTTAATTCATTTTACATTAGCTTATTTTCGAATGTTTAACTAATTTTTTAAATTAAATACGAAAACAGCCATTCTATCTTTTAACAGCAGCAGATATGGTCTTAAAAATCCCCAATCCAAGAAAAACGAATGGAAACCCGTTTACAGAGAGATTGCTACTGTTTTTTGTTTTTGTTTTTTTTTTAATTTTAATTCAATATTTTTAAAGCCGATCAAATTAGCGTTCTTTTTGGATTTTGGTGTCCCTGAACAGGGGTTGACGAGCGTAGGTCGTAGGGGGCAGAGCCCCCTAGTACACTATAAAAATATGTAAAATAAACTTTTAAGCTTATTTTTATTATCAATATTTTCCCTTTATTTTTAATTCAATCTCATATTCATGCCAAAACTTCTATACTACATTAGCATGATTATGCAATTTCTTTCTAATATTGCCTATAACCATAAAAAGTCCTGTGCAAGACAATTTTTTAAATATATGAAAATAAAAACTAACTTAGCAATTTAACAATTAAATAATATTTAATATTCAGAAATAAATTTCTATCAGGGTTTAAAGAGAAAAGAGAAAAAATAAAAAACAAATAAAACAAAAACGTATTAAACAGTAATGTTTTTAATAGTTCTTACTTTTTTTCAAAGATTTAGAGCCCTCCCCTCTCTCCCCCCACCCCCCTTGCATACGCCATGTTTCTGTTAAAAATAACTCGACTTTGCCGGTAGAAAAATTCATATTCGAGCGGAATATGAATGTAGCGGAATTCTTCAACTTTTTTATTTACAACCTCAGCATTATAAATAGACATTTTATTGTCATGCTTGGTATCCATTTGGGGTAAAATTTTCCGATAAGTTCAAATCCACAAAACTTGTTTCTGTATTTTAAAAAGTTTAAAAAATAAAAAATATATACTGCAGATTAAAAACCGCAAACTTAAGAGTAATTATCTCTTAACTCACCGGAAATTAGGGAGATGCGGGAGACGTTATCTCTAACAGGTTTGCAATCTCTGTACAACACATGTTCATTAGCGCCAAGATTTCGCCAAAGCGAATAAATACATTTTTATATAAATTTAATATATACATATCATAATAGTGACAAATTTTAACTTAAATCAGTTTCATTTAGTCAATAAATCGTTTTTGCATTAAAATTTTGGGAAAAAAAAAACAAAAAACAAAAAAAAAAACATATCGAGTGAGATTTTATTAAAATAGTCAACGCACTTCTTCTTGTCGCGGAAGTATAACGATCGCAGTATATTCAATACTATCAAGTTCCTCATTCCCCAAGTATAGTCAAGATGACCAGATGAGCGATCGCTGGTCAGAGATTAATTTCAGGGACGAGACAGCCTGCAAAGGCACTGAATTCGCAAAGCCCATAAGGTATCCCTGTGAGCATTCCCGACTTTCACTTTGAGGCAGATGGTCCCCGGAGCGTGGGAAATTAAGGTGTATCCTAGCTAAAAGCTCATGAGCAAATCAGAAACAGGAAGAACAAGGATTGGCTGAACCCTAACGCCAAAGAAAAGACAATTTTTAGAACTGAGAAGAGAGTCCTGGAGGAGTAGTTAGTTAATGACGGGGACGCGAAGTGGCAAGTTGAACTTTCGTTACTTGCGCCGAGGTTTCGTTACGGAGAATTAGATTATCCAGTTCTTATCTTACGCTCTCACCTTGTGGGCAGCAAAGCAGACCGGCTCTGGAATCATCGTACTTACGTTAGTGAGCGACGGGAGATTGGATCTCCCAGCCAGAACTATTATTAACTTAGATCGTCATAGACCGCATGGACTAAGCGGTATTTGATCAATCTCTTACTGGACTATCCGGCGTTATATCTTAAGGCTGCCACCTTTCAATAAGACTTTTTTCCTCGCCACGTACGTTAACAAATATGTTGTGATGCAGGAGCGATCTGAAATAACTCTCATTCTGAAAAAAAAAATCCACTTTGTCATTTTAATTAATAAAATGTCATTTATTTATTTCCTCATAATTTGAGTTGTAATTTGATTTCACTCCCCTTCGAAAACAAGCCTTGACCGGCTCGCTACCACGTTACCGAAGGTCGCATAACAATTTAGTGCACTAAAACTTCAAGGGGCCTTGTACCGGGCCCCTTGCAAGGGTGCCAGGGTCTTAACTGAAATGTTGAAATGGGATAGAAACTGAAAGGAGAATTCACCCCAAAAACGATGAAGATCGGATAGAAAAGAGGCATGTTATTAACAATTTAGTGCACTGAAACTTCAAGGGGGCCTGTACTGGGCCCCTTGCAAGAGTGCCAGGGTCTTAAGTGAAATGTAGAAATGGGGCAGAATCTGAAAGGATAATTCACCCCAAAAACGAAGAGGATCGGATAGAAAAGAGGCATGTTATTAACGTTTAGGGCATAAAAACTGAAGATGGCACAGGGGCCCCGGCCCGGCCCTTAAAAAATTAAAAATCCGAGCCTCAGATGTATCAGGACTTGTCTTGGACAAATCACATCTGAATTTTCAGACTTGTACGTGCTGTAGTATTCGCTAGCCATCGCACACAGACAGACAGACACACACACACACACACAGAGCGATTTATTCTTTTACTAGCAGACCCGCCCGGCGTTGCCCGGGGTTTGTAAATAATAACTTTAAACAAAACTTAAGTTTGTATGATTTTATATCTTTGGAAATTCTTTTAAACGAACCTAATTTCGGAGGCCCCATTGCTTTCCGCAGCGTCTAATGTGTTCCCATCAAACTTCTTTCCGAACGAACCTGTAATCTAGATCCCCACTACCTAAGGCAGCATTTAGCGGAAGTGCCCGCACGTGCCGTGCCGGAGACAATCGAAAACCAAGTTGAGCGAGCCAAACCTCGTAGAAACAACAACAAAAAAAAGAATGCAACATAAATGTTAGAAAATGTTGGTAACTAAAGTCTAAGATAAAATTTCATATTACAGAAAGTAGCTGAATTGTAATCCAAGTTAAAGGAAGCAAATCCCGTTGAAATTGGGTCCTTAAACCCGAGGAAATAACGCGCCACCAAACGGTGGAAGGTGTCTCCTTACCTTGTAAATTTCATGAATTACTGTTAGCATTAACACGATATTTAATAAACGAATGAAATTCCTTATCTAAAGTTATCTTTAAAGTAACGCGATTTATTAATTTACGGCTGTAGTGAGTAGACGTAAGTTAATGCTGAAAAAGGAGATTAATGTTCGAAAAAGGTGGTAGCTGAGGCATAAAGAAAGACCGGGTCCTGGGGGCCAGGGTCTTAACTGGAATGTTGTTGGGTATAAGAAAAAATTTTAAGGGTTTTAAAGTAGCTAGAAGACGCTAAAACTATGTTAAAGAAAACTGCAATAGAATAGGATAGTTTTTAAGGAAGCTGCAACAAAGGCCCCATGAAGACGATTAATATTAAAAACTGGTGGTAGCTGAAGTCTGCAAATTTTTTTTGTCGTTTATGTAGTAGCTGGAGAGCCTAAGAAGTTGTTAGAAAAAAAAAGTTTGTGAATCGGACCATTTATAAGGGAGCTGTAACAGGGGCCCAACTGATAGTTGAGAGCAGGGTCCTAACATGAAAACATGTTTAAATACACTAGATTATTTTTAACACAATTATTCTAATTGGTAAACAATTCATATTAGATGTAAATTTCCAACTGGGCGAAAAATGTCCGGACCAGGATTCGAACCCGGGATCTCCTGGCTGAAGCCGCCAGTGCTGAGATGTGCCAGTGCCGTTATGAGATATATTCTGTTGAGCTGAACCAGGTTTCAGACCAGATGCTGTAATCTTCAAGGTTAGCTGGGTGAAAAAGTTCGACCAGAATCGTCCGGGATAGCTCAGATGGCAGAGCACTGGCGGCTTCAGCCAGGAGATCCCGGGTTCGAATCCTGGTCCGGACATTTTTCGCCCAGTTGGAAATTTACATCTAACATGTTTAAATGTTTTAGTACTTAGCGTTTTAGATCTTCAATTAGTAAAAATTAATCATAGGGTATGAAATAATCATTAGAATAGTATTTTAAAGAAATACGCAAAAATGGGGTAAATGCTTAAAAAGGACCCTAGAGCTCCAATAAAAATATGAGGGTGTTGGTCTAGGGGGAAGAGTCCAAGACTCAATTTTAAAATTATGCAATGAGCAGGTGAGAAAATTAGGGTGTAAAAAATGCATGGCACACAAAAAGTTCAAGGGGACCCGGATCGGGCCCTACAGGACCCTAAAGGTACCCCAGGATTTTAACTGGAATATAGAAACTGGAGAATAACTAAATGGAAAAATGGTTCCAAAAATGAAGATCGGATCATGAGGGAAAATTTATGAATAATTTATGGTGCAAAAGCTTCAAAGAGCCTTGTACCGGGCCCCCAGGCGGAAGGGACTTAAGTGACATGTAGTTTGGTATAAATACACTTTTAGTAGTTTTTAATGTAATCTGAGGACGCTAGAACTATGGTAAAGAAAATTGCAAGGAATTCGGATCATTTTTAACCCTCCGTCTACCAGACGGGTCCATTGGACCCGACAGGTACATACAAAATATTCATTCAAACCAGAAATTTCTTTAAAATAAACTAAGTATATAAACCAGACAAAAATAAGGTAAATAAATAAGTTAAATAGTTTTAAATAAAAATTCTGGTGTAGAACGTTTTATTAAAACTTGAATAAAATTCCCGGTAGATCTAGGGTTAAAGAAGATGCACCAAGAGCCCTAAGAAGACGATTTATATTCAAAATTGGTGGTAGTTGAAGCCTGGATTTTTTTTTTGTCGTTTATGTAATAGATGGAGAACCTAAGATGTTGTTAGAAAAAAAAGCTAGTGAATCGGACTATTTTTAAGGGATTTATAATAGGGGGCCCAAAAGGGGCCAACTGGTAGTTGAGAACAGGGCCCTAACATGAAAACATGTTAGAACGTTTTAGTACTTAGCGCTTTAGATCTTCGATTAGTCAAGGAAAAATTAGCTCTGCCTTGAGCGTATACCCTCTGCTTAGAGCGTTTACCTCCTGTTTTTTTTTACGACTATACCACTGCATACAACATAGAACACAAATGTCACATGAAATCTGAAAATGTACAAAAAAATAATCATTCTGAACAGGGCTGACAGGGATGACCACCCCTGGAACCCAGCTTTCGCTCCTGGGGGGGGGGGGGGAGTGAATAATTCTGAACAATGCGTCTAGAATACGTAGTGTGGAAATGTACTATCCAAACAACGCTAAAAATTTGTATCCCTTATTAAATGTGCGACGATACTGCTAAAGCGACATCTGCGGGATTTTCGTATATCTTGCAGTTGTAGTTAATATCCTGCAGATGTCGCTGCGATCTGTATATTTCAGCAGCATCGTTGCACATTTAAGGGATACAATACTTTAGCACTTTTTTAACCCCTTCGGGACAGGAGCTTTTTACGAAATTTTTAATCTTTTTTCACCGTTTTTAAAAAACAGAAATTTGTGTCTTATTGAATCGAGAAAATGCGCTGATTAAACAAGGCAAATTTTGCAGTAAAATTTTACTGGTGAGGAAAAACAAGGATTCTCAGTGCTTCCTGCGGCACGTATACGTGTCGCTCGTCCTCAAGGGGTTAAGTATTACAGGCAGTGTTGAATTCGACACTTTTCTCCGGGAGGGATTTCTGTGGCTCCGAGGGGGGGGGGGATTGCATATTTTGACCATTGAAAACACAAATTCTCAAATCTTCCGGGGGGACATCTCATTGCTCCGGGGGGGGGGGGGGGGTGTCACCCCCGGGCCACCCCCTGAATTCAACACTGATTACAGGGATAGCCAATTTCCACACTATATATTCTAGGCGCTATATTCGAAGTACAGCGGCTAGAATACCTAGTGTGGAAATATGCTATCCAAACAGTGCTAAAAATTTGTATCGCTTAAATGTGCGACGATACTGCTAAATTCCCAAGTGTCGATCGCAGCAACATCTGCGGGATTTTCGTATTACTAGTATTACATTGTCGAGACTACACTGCGCGCCACACACCAGGGAAACATGCGGCAGAAAAGCGTGAGGCATGCGACAATTTCACCCTCTTAACAAAGAAAATACCGGTTTGAACAGCAGAATTTGCCTCATGTCTCACGATTATTGTCGGATGTCTCTCTGGTGTGTGGCGCGCCTTAAAAATCTGGGGCATCTGCTGCATCGTCACTCCATCGCTTTTATAGGAAACTGTAACTTGACAATATTATGGGGCATTCTCATTGGTCAGAACAGAAACATTCTATAAAATTGGTGGAGTGAGTATGCAGCAATTGCTGCATATTTTTAACAGTGAGCAATATCTTGCAATTGTAGAAAATATCCTGAAGATGTCACTGCGATCTGCATATTGCAGAAGCATCATTGCACATTTAAGGGATACAATATTTTAGCGTTTTTTTAAGTATTACAGGTTCAAAGTACAGCGTCTAGAATACCTAGTGTGGAAATATGCTATACAAACAGTGCTAAAAATTTGTATCCCTTAAATGTGCGACGATACTGCTAAA
Source organism: Maratus speciosus (assembly GCA_963932465.1). Classification (NCBI taxonomy): domain Eukaryota; kingdom Metazoa; phylum Arthropoda; class Arachnida; order Araneae; family Salticidae; genus Maratus; species Maratus speciosus. The sequence goes on from OZ010786.1 coordinate 123,325,850, forward strand.
ATTTCAAGTGTCAATCGCAGCGACATCTGAGGAATTTTCGTATTACTAGTATTTCATTGTATAGACTAGCAATGGAGGATATTCCATCTCCGTTTTGATCACGTGATCAAGGTAAAAAGTTCTAGCGTAAAGAAGGGAAGGCTCACGTGTAATGTAAATGCCCGCTAGCCGATGTAACAGTACAGCGTCTAAAATACCTAGTGTAGAATTATGCTATCCAAACAGTGCTAAAAATTTTTATCCCTTAAATGGGCGACGATAGTGCTAAAATGCCAAGTGTCGATCGCAGCGACATCTGTGAGATTTTCGTATTACTAGTATTACATTGTATAGACTAGCAATACCTTGCAGTTGTAGAAAATATCCTGCAGATGTCGCTGCGGTCTGTATATGGCAGCAGCATCGTTGCATATTTAAGGGATACAATATTTTAGCACTTTTTTAAGCATTACAGAGATAGCCGATTTCCACACTATGTATTATAGTCGCTATTAACAGTTCATGAGGCCAAGCAGTAATATCTTTCCTTCTTATCAGTTAGAAGTTCCTTGGGTAAATTACCGGTATCACGTGACTTTTTTCAGCCTCGAACCCATATTTGGAATATCCTCCATTTCTTGCAGTTGTAGAAAATATCCTGCAGATCTCGCTGCGATCTGCATATTGCAGCAGTATCATTGCACATTTAAGGGATACAATATTTTAGCGCTTTTTTAATTATTACAGGGATATCCGATTTCCACACATATATTCTAGGCGCTATACCAATGCTCGGCCAAATGAGTTATCTCGGATGATTCTGGAGAACATAATTCAGCCAACTAACCTTATTGATCATAGCATCTGATCTGATATAAAGTTTAAAGTGCTTGCATGGGATTTTCCTGAAGCGAGAAGTTATAATTTTTCTCCACCAGATGGCAAATTCAAATGCACGAGTAGCACGGCATCGCCAATATCACAAATCCCATTCCCCTTTTTTTTCAGGGTTTGTTTGGCAACACCACTGACCTGCCTAATGTTTGTAAACATTCGTGTCTGGATCCTTGATTTGTGCTTCAATTTTGTAAATTTAATACTTTTCCATTTCAAAATGGTTCAGTACTGTGTCGTACCCATGTGTAAATCAAATGCTTTTACACCTGGTATTTCCTTTCATAGCTTTCCGAAAGATAATTCGCTTAGAAAGCACTGGATAATAAAAATGAGAAGAGATGAAAAACACAACGCGAAAGTATCATCATCAATGAGAGTTTGTTCGAGACATTTTTTACCCGAAGACATTATCCCTTCCAAAAACGGTTTAAGAAAACATTTACGTAAATATGCTGTTCCTTGTGTATTCGATTTTACAGCACCAAGAAAAATTGAACCAAGAGGAATATTTTGGTTAGATAGATCGCCTTGGGTAAGTTAATTTTATATCTGTAGTTATCCGGAGAGTGGTAATGAACGGGCCAATTTTCGGTTTTTAATTTTTGTAATTTTTTCTAATAATTTATGGAAAATAAAAATATAGAAATTTGGCCCATTCATCCCTACCCACGGGGCTGAATGGGCAATTGAAGGTAATGAATGGGCCACTAAATGAATTCAATGAAAAAATGTGAAATTAATCTTTTATTCACCAAATATGACAAAATGAATGGCACTTGACATGATATGATCAAAAGCATACTGAAGTAGTAAGTTGGGGAGACTTGATCCCTTTTTCAGTTTTTAATTTTTATTTTGGAAAAAACAAAATTTTTAAAAAATGTTTTCAGTTATTATTAAAGGCTCATGTGTCTTTCTTGTTGTAGTATTTTTTTTTATTTTGGAAAAACAATTTTTAAAATTAAAATAAATTGTTTTCCAAAAAATAAAAATAGGATCAAGTCTCCCCAGTTCCAGGGAGACTTGATCCCTTGCCAAGGGACACTTGATCCTTGAAACAGATGCATTGAAATGATTCAAATTAAGTAGTAGAAATCAAGTTTGTTGTTGACTAACGTATGTAAAAAGGGAGAGAAACACAATTAACGATAAAAAAAACATTTTCAAAGCTTGAAAAATCAAATGTAAATATTAAAATTATTGCAGTTTGAAGAATTCGGAACAGATGTCATAAGTTCCCGTGGCCGCCATCTTGGAATTTTTCTTGGCGTGAAAACCCCTTTTCTGCCAAGTAATAAATGTCACCAAGCACCGGTTTATATGCATATTTGGATTAACGAAAATAAAATGTAAATAATAAACAAAATTCGCTAAAATGGCAATCAGTAATCGTTGTATGTGTGCTTCGTGCACATTAACCGAAAAAAAACATCACTGCATTCAGCAGTTGTCGCTGTATAGCATCCTCAAAATTCAGCAGTTCTTGCTTTCTAGCAATCTCAAAATGTAAAACACTCTTAAAGAAGCAAAATACACATAAAAAACAAAATTCGCTAAAATGGTAATCAGTAATCGTTGTATGTGCGCTTCGTGCACATTAACTGAAAAAAAATATCACCTCATTCAGCAGTTCTCGCTGTATAGCATTCTCAAAATTCAGCAGTTCTCGCTTTTTAGCAATCTCAAAATGTAAAAAACTCTTAAAACAGCAAAATACGCATAAAAAACAAAATTTGCTAAAATGACAATCAGCAATCGTTGTATGTGCGCTTCGCGCACATTAACCGAAAAAAAATATCACTGCATTCAACATTTCTTGCTGTGTAGCATTCTCAAACTTCATCAATTCTCGCTTTGTAGCAATCTAAAAATGTGAAAAACTCTTAAAACAGCAAAATATACATAAAATTATCAACATACCTTAACAGACATCTGCTTTCTTGAAAGCTCCCGCACAAAATATCATCACCGTCATTTTCCAAAATAGGCTTATGAATACACATTCACACTCTATAAACAAACCTTCTTTTCTTGTCAAAATTTCCTCATATTTCCTAATTACTTCAGCAAAAGTGTTTAAACGGACTACAGAAACCATAGTCAATCAAATACATTCAATAAATTTCACATAAAAATAAAAAGGCAGAACTGTACATTTGATGGCAACTCAAATTTTAATCAAACAGATATTTTTTTTCAGATTTTAGAAAAGGTTACTATTTTAAACTAATTTGGCGAGAAGTTTGGCCTCCCTTAAATGTATGTTAACAAATGTATCATGTTACTTTTATTCATAATTCAATTTGTATTTCATTATCATTTTATTTAATACAAACACAAACATTTAAAATAAATGGCTTTCACTTCTTTATTTTTTTTAAACGAAATGAAAAGAAAAATATTATGCACAGATGTCATATACGCACCGGGGTACCTAATTGGCTCCAAAATGGCATTATTTTGGTTGACATGGTAACCCAGCTATTGTTGTTTATTTAATAATAAATGCTTATTTACTTTATTATCTTTTTCTAAATTACATAAATTGTTTTGTTCTGTAGTAAATTATTTTTTTGGTTATTTTCCTTTACAATTAAAAAATACGGTACTACTTAGTTATTCCATCAACCCATTTCGCCAAATTATATAAATCGCCAAATTTTACAAATTGACATAATTTTTATTTTAAATAACGAAAGAACAAAGAGAATAGTATATCATTAATAAATATACAAATAAAATGTCGAAATAAAAATCACTTGATGACGTAAAGACGTGTAACTTGCTTAAAGTCAAGTGAATGTGACCTTTACGGTCAACCATTATTGGCATTTAATCTTATAGTTTGGTGATAGATTTTTGGTCGACGAGATAATTAAGTATAGTACCAAAAATACATATGTAACTAGTATTCGAAAACAAGGATTTCGCCAAATTTTCTTTAAAAAAATCACGCCAAACCGGGTGCGTATATGGCATCTGGCCAAATATTAAATGATGTAACAAACGATGACATTTAATTTCAACTTCAAAGCAATGTTTTAATTTACCACTCGAAAAAAAAAATGCTAACTGGCGAGTTGAAAAATAGTTATTGGCGAGATTTGCACCCGGCTAGCGTAACAGTACCAAGAATTCTTTGCGACAATGGTTTTATGTAGTATTTTTCGAAAAAAAAAATTGATTTTTTTTAATCGAAATGGAAAACTTTCGGCACAGATGCCACATACGGTCCCATATTGGCGCCATTTTTTTCTGCCGCCAATGTCATATACGCAACGGGTACTTAATTGGCGCCATAGTATCATTATTTTGCGTGATTTGATAAGCCGGATGTTGTTGTTTATGCTGTTGATGTTTTCCCCAAATTAGCGTCGGAAAAAAATCGCGCCAACATGGGGCCGTATATGATATCTGGGCCAAACTTTCATATGAAAAGCGAAGGGATCAGAGCGTATTTATTTATTTATGGCAGTTACATGACTTGGACTATTATAATATAGATGAAATGATGGCGATAGAATAATATTTGGCGACTTATCACCTGTACCTGGCTAATATTAAAGTACCAAAATGGCACCAGGAATATAAAAAGCGAAGTGGTTCGCCCGGAACTGTTGATGATAGTCACATGACTTAGGCTATTGTTATAGAAATTGTTTTAAAATACCGGGAGACAAAGACTCTGTACACTTAATTTCTTTTATTTTAGCTTCTTTTCAAATGTTTAACTGATCCTCTTTAATCAAACACGAAAACAACCATTGGATGTCTTAACAGCAACTGATTCAGCCTTAATTTTTTGAAATCAAAGGAAATTGAATGGAAGCCCGTTTACAGGGAGATCTGCACAGCTTTTTTCAGTATAATTCAATCTTCTATAATATTTTTTTAACCGATCAGATTAGCGTGTTTTTAGATTCTGCGGTGTCTGAACGGGAGTTGGCGAGCATAGCGTGCAGGGGGCAGAGCCCCCTAGTAGTATATATATCAACCTACAGATCAAGTTCAAAAGAATTGGAATACATATTTGGCTATGGACGGTAACTGCTGAGATCAGTTTTTCAAATGCTTCATGCGTTTTCTAAAATGTTTACTTAGTCCTCTTATATACCTTATTTCCCTAAATAACGACGTTTTGTTAAAGCATTCAGGAAGTGTTGGAAAGTGTTTCATAATCTATGCGTAACGCATGATTTTTCTAACTTGTAATTTATACAATCGAAAGCTTATGCAGATCAGCTACTTTTTTCAGCTGAAGCTTGGGGTACCATTGCTTCATCTAATGTGTGATTGCTGAAATGATTAGAATGATACATAAATAGAAAAACTTACTGTCCTATTCCTCCCACTGTCCCATTCCACCCCATTCTCACTTATACATTTTTAGTACAATGTTAGTGCATCTGTACTAATAAAAGAAAGTTTCGCTCTGTCTGTTTGCAATGACTAGCGAAATCTACCGAAAGTACAAGTATGAAAATTTAGATTATGGTAGTCCAATGTATGTCCTGATTAGGGATGCACCGAATAGTGATTTGGCCGAATACTGAATACCGAATATTCGGCTAGCCGAATATAACTGCTAGGCCGAATACTGAATATTCGGCCGAATACCGAATATTCGGCTTGTCGAATACTTTTATATTTGAAAGTTTAAAGGCATTAAAATGTGAATTTTAAAACAATTTTACATAATATTTAAAACAGAAACTTTCATTTTGACAATCAAGTGCTTTTTTCAAGTAAACTTTATGCTGAAAAAAAATCTGCTTTGAGTTATTTAAGAAGAGGATAGTTATAAAACTTTTTTGATTAATAAAATATTAAATTTCATGGCTTCTTTTGTGAATTAAAACAAATGAATAAAATTTTCTTAAATTCTAATACAAACATTATAAAATCGCAGAGAAATTGTGGAAAAATTTGAGAAAAATTGTACAGGATTATATATCATTTGTTTGTCAGGAAGAGACAAAAGTAAAATTAAATAAATAATACAATCTATTCAAATTTTATAGGGTGGCAACTCAGCAAGAATAACTGTTCTACTCCCTTTGATTAAGCAAGGAAGTTTTTAAATGCATCCTAGGTCGGTGCCTGGGATGGCGATCATTTTCAGAGATTGTAAACGTTGCTCTTAAAATCTTAGTAAAAAACAGATTATTTACTGGACAATGTGCAGGAACTTGCATTTGTGCATAATTAATTCCTATGAAAATCCTCGTGATTGGTTAATTTTCTGAAATAATACTTAACAAACAGCAAATAAATAATGTAAAAACATTCCCTTTTATTTAAATATATGATTCTGTTTCTAATTATTCTGGATATCTTTATATGTTGACTATTAAACGTAGAAGTGGTATAAGATTTTTAAAAATATGTTTTAAAAGTTTTTTTTAAGTATTCAGTTGGGCCGAATATTTCGACATTCAGAATATTCGGTATACCAAATAGTTTGATATTCGGCCAAACCGAATATTCGGTAACATGGCCGAATACCGAATATTTGGTGCATCCCTAGTTCTGAAGCACCTGAGGCCTAGAGTTTCAATTTTTTGATAATTTTGCCAGTTATTAATTAAAAATCACAACAAACTCCCATCAAAAACTCATCTATTTTATTCCGAGCCATCAAAAGTGCTCTCGTATGCCTCTATTCCATCTATCAGAAGAAGAAGAAGAAAAAGAATGACTAGAGAACAGGAATTCTGCTTTTTCAGAATTTAGTGTCGCCCCTGACATTTCCATTACATCATTTTCTTCTGATGGACTCGTGGTTTCTATTATTATGAAACAGCCATTATAAATGAAGCGTTTAGGTGAAGATGAAAGAGCAGTCGTAAAAAGTTAGAACTCTGATTTTCTGGTCAGAATGGGGGGGGGGGGGTGGCCATAATTTTTTTTTTTTTTTTTTAAATTATGGCCATTATTTTTCCCCATCTAATTCATCTTCACCTAAACGCTTCGTTTATAATGGCTGTTTCATAATAATAGAAACCACCAGTCCACTAGAAGAAAATAACTCGGATAATCGGGACTCTATTGCAGTGCAAAAGATATTTCAATTTTAAGACTTAAAGCACACGCTTTTATTTTCTGTAAAATAACGTCATTTGCATTAATATAGATACTTAAAATTAAATATACAGTAAACTCTGTCTAAGGCGGAATCTATCGGGACCGAGAAATTTTTCCGTAGTAGACAATATTCCGCCTTAGACAAATTTTACTCTATGACTAAGTATTCGCAGGGACTTAGAAATCTTTCCTAGTTAGGCAGATTTCCGTCTTACACAGAGTCCGCCTTACAGAAAGTTTACTGTAGTTTATAATACCTCCATGTTTTATAAATCATTCATTTATATTTTTCTGAAAATAGCACATATTTTAATTACATTTTTTCAGTTTTTATGGAAAAATATCAACAAGAAGATATAATTGCTATTTTTCAACTATTTTATCTATTATATCTTTACTTTCTACAGAAATGGAGTACTTGAGTTGCCAAAATGAAACAAATGTCGCTAAAAACTACAAAAAATTAATGTTTCAAAAATAAATGGAGATGCAGTTTTCAAACAAATTGCATTAAAAAGTACTTTTTTTCCCCCAATACGACGGTATAAACATTGAAAATGTGCGATGCTTAGAAGTTTTAAAAAATGCTGTATTAATCGCACAATGAAACATCGGCTTTTGGTTTACGGCTGGCTTATACAAGGTAACGTTATTTATTGGAGACGGCACAAAATAAGCTGGGAGGAAGAAATAGCTTACCGGGGGCTAAAAAAGAAAACTAACAGAAGAAAACACTGCCTTTTACAACTCAATATCTTAGTATGAAAATTATACATATGCTTTGGATGACACGAAATGTAGTTTTTTAAACGGTGAATCGCCCCCCTCACCTTTCCCGTTGCAGTTATTTCGAGCCCTTTTACCGCTAAATATAAATATTATTTTTGTTGTTGTTTTTGTTTGTTTTTAAACCGAATTTTCATAGTAAGCGGACACGCATTTTATATAACCAGGGGTGGGGAATTTCTAGAAAATCTTACCAGCCAAGGATTTATTTCACCAGCCAGTAAAATGCAACGTACAGTTGAAAATTTTTATGACAAAATTTATGCAACTCAAAAATAGTTGGTTACTATTACTGTAATGCATTTTTTTTTTTTTTTTTTTTTTTTTTTTTTGTAAAATTAAGAAATATAAACAAGAGATGAAAGTTTAATATAAAATAGAACTTAGTACCATGTTTACATCGCAGTAATTAGGACAATTGAAAAATATAGCTAACTATTTAAAAAAAAAAGAAAAATTGCATATCTCTATAGTTTGCAGTTTTCAAAGACTACCTAAAAATGCACTCGCCCTGTCAGAAAATTCACTCGCCAGCGGCGAGTAAAGTGGTGCATTTCACCAGCCCTGTATATAACATAGGGGAGACTGGAGTACAGTGGACCACTTTTGCAGTTAACATTTTTTTTTCTCTTTAATGGAGAGACCAATTTACCTGAAAATATTTTGAATATTTTTTAAATCTTTGACATGCCTCATAATTTTCGCAGAATATAGTTCCCAATATATTTTTCCAAATTTTTTTTTATATATATACCCGTAAAGTGAACCAGTGCACCCCGGAAGCGGGGTACATTGGTCCACCGACTGGGGCAAAGTGGTCCACTATTAGTTATTGTCTAAAATACAATATAAATCTATTTATAATTAATCTAATTCTTTTTTATTTTCCCTTTACCTCCAAAATAATATAATAATACAAATTTGCAAGTAGCATTTTTAAAACATAAAACTAAAGAATTACCAAAAAATGTATTATATTTTGAAAATAACATTATAAGATATAGGAGTGATTGCAAATAAGTTATTAGTAATTAAGTACAAAAAAATCAGCAAACATTAAGACAAATATGATGATGAAAAATTTATTAAGCTCAAAATAGTCAGGATAAAATAGTTCATCACGAGCTAACCATATGCTCTGAAGCTATAAATAACCAATCCAAGTGAGGTCATCTATTACTTATTAGGCTACAGTTATATTTTTCAAAGGCAGTTAATACAAAACAAAATATTTCTTAATATGTTAACTCTACAATGCATGATTTTCATTTCTCTCCTTCTCCCCCCCCCCCCCCCCCAAAAAAAAAAAAACAAAAAAAAAAAAAAAAAACAGTGGCACTCCGGGAGTGCCAATAGAAGTGAAAACCAATAAAAGGGAAAATTAAAAAAAATCCGGAAAATTTGGATAAAAAGTCGAAAAATAAAAAAACCGAGAATTTGATACAGATCTTATATACGAACCAGGTTTGGCGCGATTTTTTAACGTCAATTTGGCGAAAGCCCGTTTTCCAATACCAGTTACAATATATATTTTTAAATTATTTTCTATTGTTTTAAAAAGTAAACAACAATAAATAAACGATAATTTCATTAATAACTATAGAACAAAATAATTGTACAATTAAAAAAAAATAAAATAAAAGTAAATGAACAATTTATTAATAAATAAGCAACAGTAGCCGGGTTACCTTGTAAAATAAAGTAACGCTATTTTGGTGTCAATTAGGTACCCAAGTGCGTATCTGACATCTGTGCCCCGTATTTTATCTTCCGTAATCGAAATTCCCGCCAATACTGTTGGTCATTGACCAGACCATCAACACGATAAAATACAGCGTTATCGGTTTTTAGTTACACGAAATATGTAGGTCACGAATACGGTATAATTAATTTTAACTGACGAAAAACAAAATAATAATTTGTTTTACCAAATGTTGTTTTGGTGAATTTAAATATTTCTGCAAGTATGTTAACATTTCTTGATAAATAATTGCGTTTATGCTTTTGCTATATTTAAAACCACTACCATATTATTAGAAATATCGCTATAGTTTGATGCTAAAAATTTCTTTGCAGGGAGAGCGCAAATTTAAAAGATGACGATGGGAAAGCGCATACACTGCAATAATTTTCCTTCGATAATGAGTCGTTAATCAGCTAATGACGTCCGTAATTACGGCGGGATTTTCTCGAAACCACAAAGAACGTTTTTCTGAGAAAACGGCGGCCCGAATCGACATATTATAAGACCCTCTGCGTCGCCTGTGAGGAAAGTAGTTCCGGCTTAGATAGGGAAAGCGCAAATTTAAAAGACTAGCAAAGTGGTATTTATATGTCTAATTTTTATTAAAAGGTACTAACTAAATTTTTATTTTATTAAAAGGTAATATTTTATTTTATTAAAAGGTACTTATTACTTTTAGGAATAATTAAAAAAATTACTATTTAAAACACAGTTTGATTAAACATCATTGTTACACTGCATAAGGCAGAAATGAGACTTAAATTAATAAAACGAAATAAAACTAAATAAGTAATAATTTAGAAAATATTTTGAAACTTTTATGCTCAATTAATACGCTCATTTCAGTATTCATTTGAAGTTTTGAATTTTTTAGAAACTATCTTCTTACATCTTAAAATTAACCATCATGTCAAATTCCAAGTCCTACCACCTCTCTCAACATAAAGGGCTATGTTGAAATAGGAACTGTCACCATTAATTTGCCAACATTAATTTTGAAATTGGTTTATTATTTCCTAATATTCCACAGAAACGTAATTTAGAAAGCTTTTAAAGGCCTTTTTTAGAGCGTTTGTTGTTTCTGTAAATCCCAGGTGATAGAATCATCGGCATAAAATATAGCCTGTGTAGGATCAGAGACTGTTACCATTGATTCGCAACTATTACTTTTATATTTGGTTTATATTTCCTGAAATTGCGTAGAAATCGTAATTTAGGACTTTTTTAGAATGCTTTTAGCACCTCCCCTTCACTTCACCCCTTTTTAATTCGAATTTATTTTCGACAGTCCTTCGAGGGCATTTATATTTTATAAGTAACTATCATGCCATATTTAAAGTTTCTAGCCTTTTCAGTATCACAGTAATCGCAATTTAGAAAGCTTTTAGCTACTGCAACCCTCTGGTGGTAGTGGCACAGACATAAAATATAGCTTATGTTTGAGCAGGTTCTATCACCAACAATTTGTTATCATTATTTTTTTAATTTGTTTGGTATTTGATAAGATTACATAAAAATTGTAATTTATAACGCTTTTCGCTCACTTCATCTTTTTAAATTTGAAATTTTCTTTCGACAGTTCATAGAAAGCAGTTGCATCTTGTAAGTAAATAACATGCCATACTTCAAAGTGTTAGACCCCTCAGTTATGCAAAAAACGCAAATTAGAACATGTTTTGCTTTTGCAACCCTCAGATGGTAGTGACAGCAACATAAAATATAACCTATGTTATAGCAGGGATTGTCACCATTGATTTGCAACCATTACTTTTGAAATAGCTTTGGAATTTCTTGAGATTGAGTAGAAATCGTAATTTAGAACGTTTTTAGAAAGCTTTTCGCGCATTTTCACCCCTTTTTAAATTTCCAATTTTTTCGAAACTGTTCTTAAAGATCATTTATATGCAATAAATATGTACCTTGCCTAATTTTAAGTTGCTAGCCCCTACCGATCACAAAAATCGAAATTTGGAATGCTTTTTTGCTCCTGCAATGTCTAGGTGAGAGTGATACCGACTTGAAATAGCATCAATTTCTTACCATTACTTTTGAAATCAGTTTGATTTTTCCTGAGATATTGGTGACAAATCGGCATTTAGAACACTTTTTTAGAAAGCATTTTGCTCCTGCATCTCCTCTGGGGTAGTGGAAACAGATATAAAATATAGCCTATCTTAAAACAAGATCTGTCGCCATCATTTTAACACCATTATATTTGAAATCGGTTCAGTATTTCCTGAGATTGCATAGAAATTGCAATTTAGAACGTTTTTTACAACGCTTTTTGCGCATTTTCACCCCTTTTAAATTTTGAATTGTTTAAGAACTGTTCTTAGAAATCCTTTATGTCTAATAAGTAGTTGATACTTCAAATTTCATATTTCTAGGCCCTTCAGTAACACATAAATCGCATTTTTAGAACGTTTTTTGCTCCTACACCCCCTTTGGGGTAGTAGCACCGACATAAAACATAGCCTATCTTGGAGCAAACGTTGTCACTATCATTTTAACGCCAATATTTTTTAAATCGGTTTGGTATTTCCTGAGATTATGTAGAAAGTACCATTTAGAACGTTTTTTACAACGCTTTTTGTGCATTTTCACCCCTTTTAAATTTCGAATTGTTTAAGAACTGTTCTTAGACATCATTTATATCTTATAAGTAACTAATATTCCAAATTTCATATTTCTAGGCTCTTCAGTAACGCAAAAATCGCATTTTTAGAACTTTTTTACTCCTGCACCCCCTTTGGGTTAGTGGCACCGACATAAAATATAGCCTATGTTCTAATTTGGAATAACACCATCATTTTAATACCAATATTTTTTAAATCGGTTTGATATTTCCTGAGATTATGTAGAAACTACCATTTAGAGCGTTTTTTAGAACGCTTTTTGTGCATTTTCACCCCTTTTAAATTTCGAATTGTTTAAGAACTGTTCTTAGACATAATTTATATCTTGTAAGTAACTAATATTCCAAATTTCATATTTCTAGGCCCATCAGTAACGCAAAAATCGCATTTTTAGAATGTTTTTTGCTCCTGCACCCCCTTTGGGGTAGTGGCACCGACATAAAATATAGCCTATGTTCTAAGTTGGACTAACACCATCATTTTGATACCATTACTTTTGGAATCGGTTCGGTATTTCCTGAGATTATGTAGAAACTACCATTTAGAACGTTTTTTAGAACACTTTTTGTGCAGTCTCACCCCTTTTAAATTTCGAATTGTTTAAGAACTGTTCTTAGACATCGTTTATATCTTGTAAGTAACTAATATTCCAAATTTCATATTTCTAGGCCCTTCAGTAACGCAAAAATCGCATTTTTAGAACGTTTTTTGCTCCTGCACCCCCTTTGGGGTAGTGGCACCGACATAAGATATAGCCTATGTTCTAAGTTGGGCGAACACCATCATTTTGATATCATTATTTTGGAATCGGTTCGGTAGTTCCTGAGCTTACCTCCTACAAATAAACAATTTTTTCCTCTTTATAATATGAGTATAGATGACGATGGGAAAGCGCCTTCAATAATGAATGCCAAAATGCTAGCATATCGGTTACGTTACAGTGTCTCGAAATCAGTGATTTTTCTCCATCTCAAAAAAAGCTCAACGCGCCTAAAGAAGTTTTCACTTCAATAAATATTTTTTTTCACGATTTTTAAAATTTAAAAATATAAATTCAGACAAAATCAAGTTAAAAATATAAAATCATACAAATTTAAGGTTATTATAACGTTTGCGGGCCACGCCGGGCGGGCCAGCTACTTAAAATAAATTAATACAAATTAGCTGAAAACCACCTTTCTTTTAAAAATCTAAAAGCCAGCTTTTTCTAAGTGTTTTAAACCAAAAAATGCTGTTCGGCTTGGCTAAAAGCCAGCTACCCTGTAATTAACCCTCTCTGTACGAATCAAAGTCTTTCTTACACCGCCTTATATCTGTTGCCACAAACAAAAGTTTTAGGAAGTTGACATTTCTTAAAGCTTATGGGAGGAATTTAACAAAAGGGGCTGTACATGCATAACGTTATCAATTTTTTAACAATTTTGGACCCTCTACCCCCCCACACCCCTTACGATATCACATGTTATCATTCCTCGAAACCCCCCTCCTCCTCCTAATGATATCGTTATCAGAGTCTAAAAATTATTTTTATTTTCGCAATTTTTTTCTTTATTTTTATTTTTATACGTTTTTAATGATATTCAGATGTGGTTCAACATTTATTATTCACATACTTTACTGATTTAAATGAAGAAAAGTTAATAAAATATCACTATTATAAAGGCAGGGCTCCCAAATGGTCCCCCTTTTCCCCCCAAAGTCCCCTTTTTGAAAAAAGGTCCCCTTTAGTTCCCTTTTATGCATTTTGGTCCCCCTAGTCCCCTTTCAGTAACTGAAAAGTCATCGCAAAAAAAAAAAAAAAAAAAAAAAAAAAACTAAAAATCGCTAAAAGCTTAAAAATCATAGAGGACAAAATTTTTTACAGTGGGCTAAAGCATTGTAACTGGAATTCTTTCACGAATGTTAAAAAATCACCATGGAATATGGACAAATTTTAAGAAATCTTGTTAAAATCCTAAAAATTAAAAAAATAATAGAACATAAAAGTTACTGTATTAAGCTACTGCTTGACCCGTCTTCAAAGACTGACCTTGATATGCTGTCCAAAAAAATAGAACATTTCGAATGGGAGAAGCATTGAATCAGGAGGAGATAGAAGATTCAAACTAAGAAAAATGAATTTAAAGCTCACAACTGTGAATCGTTTAAAAGGAAATGGGTAGAGTAAAATGCCTTTTCGCATATTTTTAATTATTGGAATGAAATTTCTTTCAAACAAGATGCCCTTACAGATGCTTACTTACATACTTACTTTTTGCCCTTACAGAAAACTTCCTGTTGAATCAAGAGTTAAAATTTCTTCCATTCTCATTATTTATTTTTCAAACATCCAAATTATTATAGCATGTTTCTTTGGCTTAAGGATATTCTTTTCATCAAAGAGAAAGCTAAAATTTGCATGTATACTATTACCCAGGTCCGGTGCAACCATCGGGCAAATGGAGCAACTGCCCAGGACCCCAAGCGTACAGAATTCAAAATAATGTTTCCTCAGTATATTTTTTATCTACATTTGTTTTTAAATTTTTCTTCATGATAAAAAAAGGGAGTATTAACTTTATTTCTTACAGGCAAAGTTGATATAATTTTCGGGGAATTTATAGATTTGCTGAAAGTAACTGTGAACGTAAAAAATAAATATTTAATGTATTGTAAAGTATAGAAGATTTTTTGAAATTAAAAATAATTATGCATATCACATACGAAATTAGTGGTATTTTGGTACATTTATTATCTATATTATATGAGGACATGAGTTTCAAAACTCGCCTATCACAAGTTTAAAATATCGAGTTTTCTCTATAAATTTATTCTATTTAAAAACTTGCATTGAAAAAACACAACAGTCTGCAAAAAAAGTAGATTTATCTTGTATTTCATCCCTTGTAAAATCTTGATCTACAATGAAAACCAATAGATGCAGTTAGAGGTTTTTCGCGATTTCCCCTGATTTGATTTTCTGTTTAAGGTGAGTTTTGAAACTCATGACCTCATATATTATTCTATGATGTATACAATTTAAAAGTAAATTTTATTAGATCAGTATTGCAGTATACGTTAGGCCCCATTACCTCCTTTGCCAGGGCCCTGTGCAATATTGTGCTGGTCCTGCTTATTACCTCATAAAAAACAAAATCCTTTTTTATGTTCTTGAAAACAAGTAAATGCGAAATTGTCTGAATTCTTCTATTTATCCTCCACAAAACAAAAAGTAGTAGGGGAGACTTCTTTTTTATTACCCACTTTCTATTTATCAAGGATAGGCTTGTCTTAGCCAGACCTGTTACTCACATGACCAGTTTTTTAAACCAAACGTCAAAAAATTATCACAAAATGCACACACACAAAAAAAAAAACTTCAACTTGCATAAAAAATTCAAAAAATGCTGTACCAATTCCGAACAGATTTTATTCAAAAGATGACAAAATTTATTAAACGTGGCTAAAATATTGAAACTAGATTCCTTTTAAGAATTAAAAAAATCACATAAAAATTCAAAAATTGCTGCACAGATTCTGAAACCTGATTTATAAGGAGAACAACATGTACTATATTGGGCTAAAACATTGGAACTGGATTCCTTTTACTAATGTGAAAAAAATCACTGCATAATGTGCATATATACATACAAAAGAAAGAAGCTAAAATTCGTAAAAAATTGAAATCTAACGAAATGACAAAATTTATTACATTAGGGCATTTTACAAAGTGTGAAACTGAATTCCTTTTATGAATGTCAAAAAATTGCCACAGAATCAAATAAAGCTGAAGTTCGCATTAAAAATTTATGAAAGATTTAAAAAATGTTGTACAAATTTCGAATAAACTTTATTGAAAAGAGGGAAAAAAGATTATTACATTAGGCTAAAAAATAAAAATCTTATATAAAAAAAAAAAAGTAGTAAAAAAAATCCAAAAACTAATTTAGACAAACAGGTACCTTCCTGCCAAATCTTGTAGCTCTACGTGCAACAATCGCTATCACACTGACAAACTTTCACCTTTATTATTACAGATGTAGTTTTGATGGAGAAGCATCCAATCTATTAAAGGAGCTCTTAATTACAATGTATTCTTGCTCTTTTTTTCTTATGCTCTCTTCAGTATATATTTCTATGTTCTCAAAAAAAAATTTTGTTACCAGAGTTTTTTCTTCGCTGATATTAAGAAAACTGTTGCATAAAAAAATATGAACATTGGTAGTACTCATATTATACAGAAATGATTGATAAACTTGCTGATGCAGACAGCTTTTAAATCAAAGAATTATTTTAAGAGATATTCAATGTTAAAGTTGGTTTCAGTGTTAAAGTTGGTCAGAATTATTCAGTTTAAAAAGTTTTATATCTGAGCAAAAACTATGCATAGGAATTTAATCCTTTTTTCTAAGGATATACATTACAAGCTTGTGGTGTGCAGACTGCATTTATTTTATTTTTGTTTTGACTAATTTTTTTTTTTTAGTTTTTTTTTTAATTTTTTTATTTAAATTTTCATCATTTCAATAGATATTTTTATTCACATTTAGAAAAGGTCATTATTTTAAATTGTTGCCAATTGTAAAAACAGCACAAAAAATACTATTTCCTTTTAACTAAAAATGTATTTGCATGTGACTATTAAAAAGAGAAATAAAACTTTAAAATAAGAATTCAATGATCACGTTTTAAAAGCAGGAAAATATTTAAAATTTCATCACAAAAATTGTATTTACATGTGAATATTAAAAAAGAATTTTTTTTAAATTAACTTTAATATGTGTTAATTAAAAGCAATAAATAGGAGAAATTACATCACATTTTAAATGCCCAAATAATATTGCCAAGAAGTTAAAATTTAAAAATATATATACACGAGATTTATTTTGTATTTTGTGGTGATCTTTTTAACTATTGTTGTCAATTCTACGACAGTGCAAATAATAAATAATACTTCCTTTCTAACAATAAAAATATGTTCACCGTGAACAGTAAAAAAAAAAATGCCCCCCCCCCCCCAAAGTCCCCTTTTTAAATAAAAATGGTTCCCCGAAGTCCCCTTTTTAAATAAAAATGGTTCCCCGAAGTCCCCTTTTAAAATAAAAATGGTCCCCCAAAGTCCCCTTTTTAAATAAAAATGGTCCCCTTTCCCCCTTTTTGAGGACTAAAATATGTTGGGAGCCCTGTAAAGGAAATAACATTATATAAACACACTTTAAAGAAATATTAGGTTGTAACGAAAGTTTTCCGCCAAATCACCATTACATAATACTAATTATAATACATATAATTAATTGTAATTTTATATATAACCACCATTCCGCCAAACCTTCACAGTGCCATATGATATAATACGAGTACCTAAAGCCGTACACTTTCTTCGGTGACATTCTGTAGCTGACTTTTTGCAATGGAACAGGAAGTAAATGATGGTTCTAATCTGGTATGTTGGTAGTTCCATTTCAGACACCTTGTACTTTATGATAACGATGATTTTTTTTTACAAATTTCACAACACAGTGTTATAAAGGAAGTCTCTTTCTTTCAAGTGCCAAAAATCGTTTCACAAAATATGAGCAAGCACGTCAAAGCGAACTGTTTGTATAGATCGTATATTAGCTGTGTGGCGGGAAACTTTCGTTACAACTTGATACTTACTATTTAAAAGTACTAGGGGGCTCTGCCCCCTACGAGCTACGCTCGCCAACCCCCGTTCAGGGACACCAAAATCCAAAAAGCACGCTAATTTGATTGGCTTTAAAAATATTAAATTAAAATAAAAAAAAAAAAAAAAAAAAAAAAAAAACAGTAGCGATCTTTCTGTAAACGGGTTTCCATTCGTTTTTCTTGGATTGGGGATTTTTAAGACCATATCTGCTGCTGTTAAAAGATACAATGGCTGTTTTCGTATTTAATTAAAAAAATTAGTTAAACATTCGAAAATAAGCTAATGTAAAATGAATTAAGTAAACAGTGTCATTGTCTCCCGGTATTTTTTAACAGCGCTATAAGATAGTTCTTTTAAATAATTCATTTTAAATGTATCGTTTTAAATCTGACGTAATTTACACCAAAGTTTTATTTCTCTTATTAATATTCACGTGAAAATACTTTTGTTGTTAGAAGGAAATATTATTTGCGCTGTCTTCGAATTCACGATAATGGTTGAAAATATTATCTCAAAATATCAAGTAAATGTCTCGCGCAGATATATTTTTTAATTTAAATTGTTTTTCCATATTTTTTGGCCATTTTAAATATGACGTAATTTCCTCCATTTACAGATTTTATCGCATAGTAATGATTTTTTTATTTTAACATTTTGTTTCTCTTTTAAAATTTCAGTGTAAATACGGTTCTTATGACGCAATTTTCCTGCTTCTAACATGTAATCATTTAATTCTAATTTTAATTTTTTTTTCTGTTCACAATAGTCCCGTGTAAATAAATTTTTAATTTGAAGTAAACATTATTGTTTGCGCTGTTTATACAGTTGGCAACAGTTTAAATTAATAACATTTTTTAAATTTGTAAAAAATATCTCTCGAAATACTGAAAATTTGAATTTAAAATAGAACTAAAACCTCAAAAAATAGTCAAATAAAAAAAAATAAATGCAATCTGCACACCGGGAACTTATAACCTATAAAATGATCTAAAAATGATTAAATTCTCATGTATAGTTTTTGCTCCAATAAAACTTTTTTAATGGAACGATTTTGTCCAACTTTACCATTAAATATTTCTGAAAGTAATTCTTCGATTTGAAAACTGTCTGCATCAGGCATCAGCGTATTTATCAAATCTTTCTTTATAATACCACCGATTTCCATATTTTTGTATACGACAGTTTTTTTAATATTAACGAAGAAAGGCCATGCTCAAGGCATACTTAGATACTACTACAGGCAGACTGATTTGCGTTTAATGTATGAAGTCGCTCGCCAGAGGATTCTGATACCCTGCCCAAAATTGAAATTTGACTCTAACCGTAACTGAAACAACCTGGGAAGGGTAGATATGTAAACAAACACCAAAATTACGTCATGTCGCCATGGTTACGTTTACAATTCTGCTGACATTCCAATCAAGCTTAGAAATGACAGCTAATTCGAATACAGCTATTAAGGGTTATTATAAACTGTCCATATCAATGTAAATGTAAAGTTCTATTTAAGTGACTAATATAATGTGTTTCTCTTTAAAACTGTTAAACCAACACACATAAAAATATATAAATAAAAAAACACATGCTTAGTCTAAAACATGAATGTCACAAATTTATTTGGTACAACTTAGTTATCCCGCCGGCCAATTTCGCCAAATTATATAAATCGCTAAAACACTCGCCAAATTTTACAAATTGACATAATTTTTTATTTTAAATAACGAAAGAACAAATAAATTAGTATAACATTAATAAATATACAAATAAAACGTCGAAATAAAAATCACTTGATGACATAAACACGTGTAACTTGCTTACAGTCAAGTGAATGTGACATTTACGATCAAGCATTATTGGCTTTTAATCTTATAGTTTGGCGATAGATTTTTGGTCGACGGGATAACTAAGTACCATTTATTTACTATTTTCGCTGCTGAAACAGTAAAACTGATGGAAATTTTTTTTAATATATTAAAATACTCATAAAATTCCTTGTAATAATTAATAAATGTAATTTATTAAGTAACAAATACCCTTACATGATTTAATCAAAATTACTTGGATAACATAGAATATTGCAACGATATTTAAATCCGTGATCACCATTTCTTTCTCTGATTAAAAATAAGAATATTTAATGTTTAAGGAAGATCGGCCTTTTTTTTTTTTCTTTCTTCTTCTTCTTGGTTCGGGCGATATTAAAAACAAATATTTTACCGGTAACAGTAAATTAATCAAAAATAGCTGCTTCAAGTCAGTTATGAGAACTGTAGTTTGATAAAAATCAAATTTTAATTTTAAAACGTGTATATGAAACCAAGCTATTTTTATATAAATACGGGACATTCAAAAAAGAATAACAGAACCGGCATTTTTCATGAATGAACGAAACGATCAAGGTAAACAATAAATAATTTAGCTAATCTTAAAAGTTTGTGTAACACTAAAATGCTACAATTTGTGTAAAATAGCCTTTTAAATTGAAGGATTTGAATCGAAGGAAATTGAAGAATATAAATATTTAATTTATTACATGAAAATACGATCAATGATTCTGAAACCTCGACGATGAGAAACAAATATCTATCTGGACAGGGTATAAATGTAAACAAAGAGCACGTTGTGAAGTTTTGGTTCAGGGTTTGAAGTTGGATCCGACTTCACTTTTTCGGCGAAATGCGCGGGCCGTTATATATCATAGTAGGCTATGGCCATGCTTAAGCCAAGACTCTCCCTTATCATAAAACAGACTTAACAATCCGGAGAAAGTCTATGGGTGAAAATGTCCCCGATAATTGCCAACTTAGTAGCTGACTTTGTCCCGTAAGTTACGCCACCTGGTGTATACTCCTGGTAATACTCCAACAAATGCATAGTAAAAAATTGAAAATGTTGTGTTATTGGCAAAATTGTATAAAATATTTTTCGAATTCCAGTAAAATAAAGGCGTAAAAAAAATATTTCGCACAATTATGTTCTGGCTTTAAAAAATGAAACATATCAAAAATGAAGATTTAAATATAAGATTTATTGATATTTTTTCAGGGTACTTGTTAGTTATACCGTCGACCAATTTCGCCAAATTATATAAATCGCCAAACTACTCGCCAAGTTCTACAAATTGACACAATTTTTTATTTTAAATAACGAAAAAAGAAATAAATTAGTATAACATTAATAAAAATACAAATAAAACGTCGAAATATTGGTTTTATTGGCCATTATTGGCATTTAATCTTAAAATTAATTAATTTATGGCAAACCATTATTGGCATTTAATCTTGCAATTTGGCGACAGTAATTTGGTCGACGGGATAACTAACAAGTACCATTTTCAGTATATAGGACTTTGCGGGTTATTTTTTTTTTTAAATCTTGGCACAATTTGAGCTTCGGAAAGAACGATTTGTTGCCGATTGATATAAACAGTTATGAAAACAAAACTTATGAACTGTCAGCTTGTTTTATAAGAATTTACGGCACAGATGTCATCATCACCTCGTTACCATATCATCTATATCCGGATAACCATATCAAGCAAAATAATGACACTTTGG
Organism: Maratus speciosus; assembly: GCA_963932465.1. Lineage (NCBI taxonomy): Eukaryota > Metazoa > Arthropoda > Arachnida > Araneae > Salticidae > Maratus > Maratus speciosus. Next base: position 123,347,180 of record OZ010786.1, read on the forward strand.
TGCCAATTAAGTATCCGGTGCGTATATGACATTGGCGCCAGAAAAAAAATCGCGCCAATATGACATCTGTGCCGAATTTACATGTATAAATTTAGTTTCTAGATATTATTATTGTTTTTTATATACGATTTGTTTATATTTGTATATAAAATAGATAAATGCCTTTTTTATATTAAATAAATTGTACAAATATTGGAAAATATTGCTTCTTTATGTGAAACAGTGAATATGCTTCCAGAAATTACGTTGCCAAATTTTCTTCTCTCGCCAAGGGCCCTATACTTGAAAAATACCGATTTATTATTATATAATGTAGTATTAGCTAATGTTCTGTAATCTGTTCCACAGTCAAAGTTGACTGCAAAAACGCGATGCTGGAATAATGTGGTATCAAGTATACGGTTTAAAAATAAAATTAATTTTGCGCCAAACTACACTTACGCCAATTGGCTCTAGGTCTGATTAAGGAAGAATACTCAAATTAAGATTTACAAACCCCAAAATCGTAGCATGACAAGAATATGATATTTGCGGAAAGTTGAGGGACATGTATAAATTTAAGTGATTATTAATCTTTATTTTTCCAATTTTTTAAGTGTTTATGACTTCAGTCTCTTTTTATGTGTATCTATGCGTGTTTTAACTTTCCTAAAATACTTTGATACATTTTAGGAAAACTTACATAACATATGTGAGTTAAAACAAGGAAATTAATTACGCACCAAACTATGCCCGCCAAGATATGCCAATTGGCTGTGGAGCCAATTATGAACTTTCCATAGATTAATACATACAAACTTTATATGAAAAAACAGTGAAGCTTTCATCTAAAGTATGTTAAACTGAAATGATCCCCCATACCTTCAGAAATAAAACAAATGATAGGCCAATAAATAAATAAATGAGACTGTGCATTGAAACAAATTGAAGAGCGATGTTAAATTAATACTGTAAGGTGAAATTAATTGTGAAAAGAAAAGAAATATCAGAAATAAAATATATCACATATTTGAAAATATAAAAGAGAAAATGAAATATTTTACATTTTCCTGATCTAGATGCTATCCATTTATTTCAATAACTAATATCACTGAGAAATTCATGGTAAAATAATTTTCTTTCCTGATTATTATTACTATTATTATCATCATTTATTTACATAACGGAATACAGCAGTAAACATTTTTTGTTTAACAGTAAAATAAGTTCATTTTTTAAGTAAAATGTCTAGAACATATGAAAATTTTAAGATTAACAACTATCATTTGCAAACTACAAAGCACATCGTAAAGAAAATGGTAAAAGACAAATGGAAAACAAATTAAAAAATATTTCTGTTTCTCACGTTAGATGGCGCTAGTCACGGAAAACTATGTGGTTTCTAACCACGTGTACAGCGGACAAAGGAAACTTAGCGATTGCGAGGCCTGTTATTTCGATAAGGAGGCCTTGGCTTAAGCATTTAAATTGGATGAGTTCTACCCGGAATATCTACGCAGATTTTCATTGGTCCATTTTCAAATCGAAACTTTTTTTTTATATATAGAAGGATTTTATAATAGCTTTTTGTTATATAACGCATTCAACAGTAATATTGTCTTGCTTTTGTTCCTTGCACGGGGGTAAGCATAACTTCTTATAAACAAAACTGGTGGACAACATTATTCCCTATTTTTTACTAGTAAATATAGCAAATATAATTTCGAACCTGGTTTCACTAGCAACGAATCATAAGCGGATATGACAGAAGAATATAGGAATGGCGAAATTGTTGGATTATTCTGTATTTTAGAATGAAATGATTTAATAAACATTTAACGTTTTTAGGTGCGTTCGTAATTATATAAATACGTAGCACCTATAGTCGTCGTTCAGTCCGTCTGTCTGTCCGCATATAACAGAGCAAAAACTACCCAACCGAATGGTCTGAAATATTAAATATATATAATTGTTGCAAAATTTTGTCAAGTCTTTTCAAATTTTATGAAAATCGGATGTATAGTTTAATTATAGTCCAAGAGCCAACAGCACAAAACCTATCTTATCAAGCACAAGAAAAAACCTTTATTTTATGGAAGGGTAGAAGTAGGGGAATCTAATGACCCATGTCTGCCGGAAGTGCAGTGGTGCATAAACCAAAAATTAAAACCACCAGTGGTTGACTCGTAGGTTTATCATTGTGTTTGTCCTACAAACAAAGGTATGAAAACATGGCGGATAGTTGTAGGACAAACAAAAGGATAAACCTACGAGTCAACCACTGGTGGTTTTAATTTTTGGCTTATGCACCACTTCACTTCCGGCAGACATGGATCATTAGATTCCCCTACTTCTACTCTTCCATAAAATAAAGGTTTTTTGCTTGTGCTTGATAACGTAGGTTTTTGTGCTGTCGGCTCTTGGACTATTACAGGGACAGTCAAAAGTTTTCCGTTACCAATGAGAATAAATCATTGCAAGTGCATTTTAGTGTTTCGGCCCTGCTCCGACATTTCGGCCTGGCCGATGCTAGTGTAACATATAAACAATCGCTATTTATTCTGCCAATGGAGGTTTTAATTAAAAGGCTTTTAAACAGAATGTTTGAAATAGACTTGGGGAGTAAGTATAGATGTTTTCTGTTGAGATGAATCAACACCATTAAAATATCTTTATATGGTAAAACATTTTGCACAACAAAAACTTACCTAGTTATGTTACTTTGAATTCCATGAATTTTCAGCATTTTCTGGCACTAAAAATGCATTTTTTTATGTTTAGTGACAGAAAATGGCGAAAATTCATGAAATTCTAAGTACTCGGTAAGTTTTGGTCATAGAAGAATGAATTTTTACTGTTTTACTTGTTAGAATTCATAGAAACTTTTTCTAAAAAAACTTATAGGACGCAGGCAATGTATAAAATTTTTTAATTATTTAAAAAGTAACTATTTTGATATAAATCAGTTTTCCTATGATGAAGAAAAATATTTGAGACATTTTTGCAATTGGAACTATATCTCTAAGCCTTATTGGTCAACGATAATAAGAGAAAATTCTCCGACCACTAAGATCTGCATTTAGTCTGTATGGTATGATTTTTTAAGCAGTTAAATATGCTAAATTTTATTTCAAAACACAAAGCATGAAAATATGCATGATGATTAAATTTTAAAGCTGTATATTTCATTTTTAATTTGTGAAATAAACTTGTTGAGGCTTTAAAAATGCCTTTGGTTATCATGTATATAAAATATCAAAACTGACAGACGTTACATTGTGGATAATTTGTGAAAAAATGTTAGTCTTCAAACAAATGCATTTGCTTAATCTGCTTAACTGATGGTATATTTTAATCTATTTCCAAATGGGGTCAGATGCTTTTGAAGTGTCACACTAGTGAAAGTTTCAGAGATTATTATTATAAAAACTATTAAACCCACTTGTACAAAATATTAAATAATTTAAACACGTATATACTTTATTGAATCTACTAAAATTTTGCAATTTGTACTGATGATTGGCATTTAAAGTATAATTTCTTGTACATTGTACAACTATTTTCTAATGAAAAAAGAAAGTACTTTCTTCTTTGCTCATTTATATAACTGCACTTCTGTAATTAGCAGATATTTCAGTTTTTAATAGTAAAGGCTGGTTAACTTCTGATAATTTCAAAATAATAAAATATAAGTTATATTAATGAACTTAATTGTTTTTGTTGCTGTTTTTCATTTTCAAATTGAAAATTATGTTTATTTTAGATATCCACGGAAAAGCCTGAAGAAGCTACAAATGAAACTATATCTTTTGCTTCTGTGAGTGGAAACACTTTGGCACCAATATCTGACACATCTGTAGCGCCCTATAAAGATGCACAAATTCATTATTTGGGGTCATTGAGTGATGAGAGTACACTTACTGCAGAATCTTCCATACCAGACACTGAAGATGGTGTGTTTTTTGATGAGTTATCTATTGCAGCAAATGAAGACTCCGCAGTTTGTAAACTTGACTCATCTGTAGCAGACAGTAAAAATGATGCATCTCTTAATGTTGATAGGATTGCAAAAGTGACAAAGGACCCATTGGACAAAATACAAATACCTACAATAAATCCTATTCCAGAAGAGAACGCTGAATATGACTATTCAGATTTTAAATCTTCACCTTTTGATACAAAGGAAGACTTGGCAATAAAGTTAGAAACAATGTTAGCAGTTAATATAGCATTACAAGGAAAAATAAAATTTTATCAAAACAAGTGTAAAAAGTATGAAAAAGAAATAATTAATTTAACAAATATTGTAAAAAATTTTAAAATAAGTAATTCTGCTCCTTGATATATTTGTTATATTTGATTAAAAAATCTGTGATAAACTCTCCTTTAGACATTCAAGTATTAGACAAGCAGAATTTGCCAGTTGTGAAGTTAAAGTTTTTGTTGTTGATAATGAAGGTAGCTGGAGACGAAAATTCTTATGTAGTATAAATAAAATAACATAAAACAATAGAATTTAAAATAATGGACAAATATCTGAAAACCTTTTTTTTTTTTTTTTGTTATTAATTTACATCATTTAATGTTGTATATATAATAAAAATAACTCCTTTCTTTCTTTAAGGCACTTGGGATCTGCAATTTCTTATTTTACCTTAAAAAAGGTGGGAGGAAAGGGTGTAAAATCAAACTGTTCTTATATAATGCTTGAATACTTTTATTCTTTCATATCTGTATAGACCTTTAATCTATAGTCTCTTGTAATTCTTCTCTTGCATTTAAAACTGTTCTGTATAATTTAAATCAGATATGTTCTAAAACATATGTCTTTCTTGAAGTTTGTAAAACCATCATAATTTTTTTTATTATTATTTAATTTTAAGAGACATTATTGGAATAAAAATATTGCTTACGAATAAGATATTTAAAAAGAACATAATTAGTTATTAAATGTCCAAATTTTTTTAAGCTATAATAATGAGCATTTCTGTTATGATGAAATTAATATTTTTTATTTGTGTTGATAAATAAATGCTTTTGTGCTCATACACTAAAATGTTTGATTTTTCTGATTTTTAATAAATAGCAGCAATGTTTTAATTTCAGTATTGTTCCAGTGTTTTCATACCGAGACCAAAGTACTAATTACTGTAACTTCGGAAAGAAGCGCCGCCGCGCATACGAGTTTAATAGTTAAAAAAATCCTTAGTGCGGCGCTTCTGCCGGGGCGGCGGGTACGGTGATTTCTTTTTTTCCGGCAGCAATATGTATTGATGGGGTATTTCTGTTCCGAATTTTTTGAAAATGTAAGGCATTCGGTTCGAATATTTTTAAAAATCGGTCATCAGTCTGAAAATTTCAGGGTTGGTAAAAAAACGGGGGTTTTTTTTCAAAAAAACCAAAAAACCCGTTTTTTGGTTTAAACCGGGTTTTTTTTAAATATATTTTCCTATTACATATACATGCATACTTATTGATAAAAATAAACATTGTTGGATATATAAGTAATATAACTTCATTTAAAAATAATTTAAATTAAATAATTACAATCAGTTGTGTAGAAGATTGAAATCATTTAAAATTTAAACATTTTTAGTAAAAGCTATGTCTTATGTTCTATCAATAAAATGCTCTACATAGTGAAACATTGATACCTTGAAAATCTTAATAAAAAATCTTTTGATTACTAGTACTAGAAATAAATGTATGGTGTAGTTTCATAAATATAATATACTTTTCCATGGCTATTCAAAATAATTTCTTTGAAATATTTGCAATCTGAGATATCTGATTTTTCTGTTAGAACACTACATGAACAATTATTATCTTTTATTGAAAGTAAAGCTTTTTATAAAGAATTCCTGGAATGATTTGAATTTAGCAGTAGGGTCTTTACACGTTTCAAGAAGTATTGTGTATTGTCATTTGGCACGTCTCCTCAGAAACTGCCTTGTTAAAACAAAAAAAAAAAAAAAAAAAGGCAACAGTAAAATAAACAGAAATACCTATTTACCAGCTTTTTAGACTACTGAAAACATTAATCTTAAAATGGAAAGTAGATTTATAAAAGTTTTCATCCACTAAAGCATTTAAACAGTCATATTTTTAGGCATTTTTATGAAACTTTTTTCTGTTATGTCTCACGCGAACCTTATCTCAATTTTTACCCATTTTTTTTTTTGTCAGATCTTAATAGTGAATTCGATTATGCAATAGGCGGTTTAAATATCTTATTGCATATTTTAGTTAAATAAAAGTAAACAGGTGCTTCGCTAGCGCCCAATTTTTCAATGTCCTCTTATTTGACTTCATATCTTGAGTTTCTTTAATATTCTTAAGGCTGTTCTAAAATCCGAAAGGGCAACTTTATGACATAAGTTTTAATTTATTTTTGTTCGGAAATGCATGAAACTAGCAGATGCTGTTGTTCAGAAACTATGTAATAGAAATGTGTTTTCCCGTTTTTTTTTTTTTTTTTTTTTTTTTTTTTTTGGAAAACGCAATAGATCTTTCAGAAAATATTGTCAAAGTTGGCGTTTTCAACCGAATTCTCGTGCGAAAGAAAAAAAGAAAAATAACTGCTCAAGGAAGGTTGAAAACATCTTTGTCACGTGATCAAAATTGCTTATAACTCAATAGATAATTCCATTATTTATCAAAAATGGAAAACACAGTTCGATTCCAAATCGCTTCCAGTCAGGCCTTCTAATTTTATCTTACCGTTACAAAATGAATTTGTAAATGTGTCAAACTGTCAAAGCATTTTGCGCTTGTTGAGAACAGCCTTGAAAGATATTCTCCCCAATCAAGAAAATTTTCTTTTGCAGCTTGACTGAAATCTTAAAAGTCATTTTATGTTATTAATTGTAAATAATCTGCGTTTTCTCAAAGGAAAATATTTTATTCAAAATATTGAATATTTTTAATCTTTTTATCTTTGCTACATTCACATGTTTTAAATTTTATCTTTAGAACTTCAGATATGTTTATCAACACATGCAATTCGCATTCTACATGCATACAAATATAACCTAGACTCACTATGTCTCACGGTGACTGCTGGGATAAGAATGTTAAAAGAAGAAATTATTTATATCCAATAATTTGAAACAAAGCTATATAAGTAAGCGTACAATGTCAGTACTGGAATCTGGAGTTTATTGACACAGTTGCGCCGTCTGGTAGACGGGGTGAATAATGCAAATACGCGGGTTTTCAGTATGACGTCATATATGACAGAATATCTACTATCTGCGCATCTCTTGCGCATATTTTCTGAATCTTTACTCACTTATGGAAGATGAATCTTGTTTACCAGATTTATTGCAAAATATTTTTATTACAGCTTGTTTTGATAAAATTATGTACATTTAAAAAAATAGTCGCAATATCATTTTAATTTCGGGAGATAAGCAATAAGCACTAATGCTACGGAAGCATTAGTGACTTTTGCCCTTAAATTAAAATGACATTGCGACTTTTTTTTAAAATACACATATTTTTATCAAAACAAGCTGTAACAAAAATATTTTGCAATAAATCTGCAAACAAGATTCATTTTCTGTGAGTAAGTAACAATCTGAAATTCGTAATTGAATTTTTAACAGGGATTCTCTAAATGGCTTTATCTGTTTCAAAAAAAAAAAAAAAAAAAAAAAAAATCTAATCTGGCGATGTTAGGAAAATTATTGAAGTTCTTGCCTAGACTCGCAAAATATTTAAACAAATAAATGAACAACACTTGCTCGTTTAATAGTACAACATTTAATGCAAGCATTATTTTAAATTAAAGTGATTCGGAATATAAAATGGAATGAGTTTTATATTAAATGAATGAAATATTTGTTAGTTAAATAAGATGATTGCAATGCGATTAAGAGAGTATTGGAAATTTATCGTTTGCGCATGATAAGCGAACAAAAGGACTTAAAATTGAATATTTTATTTATAATTAAATTCTATACATATTCTAAACATTCATAAACCTCTTATTCTCATCGGGAATACATCCGTGTATATAATTTTTTGTCACTTTAGCACATCAAGAATTGAGTAAAAAATAAGTCAACAAAATTTTTTACTCACTCTTTACACATTAACTACTTACTAATTTTTATGAGTCATTTTTGATTTCATTAAAAGAAAATAATTAAAATCGAGCGTATTTAAATCAACAACATTTGATAATAAATTTTAAATAATATTTTATCTTTTTTAATAAATTAAAGTTAAAATACGTAACTAACTTGTTTTACTCTTTGGAAAAGGACAGATATAAATTCTATAAGAAAAAGAATTTTCTTACAATTTCGAAAACTACTGTTATTCGATGGCCAACGTTTTGCCATTTTAACAAATAGTATTAGTTCTAAAAAGAATTGTTTTTATTTAAATAATTAACTATAATAAATAAGTCAAAAAACACGAATAAAAATTAATAGAATATTCTATTACTGTCATAATATAAATGAGCAAATGAAAACACGACTTTTGCGCTTGCGCAGTTATTTCATAGATGTGCAATTAATAGATTATCCATAAGGAAGAAAACAGTTAGGCATCTTTCTGTAGTTCACCCCGTCCGCTATGTGGCGTGCGACCTTGATTGATGTGACCTCGCATTTAATCTTGCTGTTACCTCTCCCATTTAAGATAGGACGCTTACTTATATCGCTTTGATTTGAAACAATTAAATTACAAAAATGAGAAAATATTATATCAGATCTTTTGTGAAAAACAAGTTTGTTAACCAATTGATTTAAACCGTGCCAATCCTGCTGGTAACAGAATAAAATCATAATGCAAAACCCCAATCCCAATGCAGGAATGCAAGAAAAACAAAAGCTTACTAAACCTAATAGCCATGATACAGCAAAGAAAACTCACAGCTAATCATTGATTAGCACACAGAACAAAAAGAAACCAATGGAGAGAATTACTTATGATTATGTCATCATTGAGGGATATGTAATTCTTAGTAAATCTTAACTAATCAAGCAATCTAAGTAATAAAAGTGTATTTTTAGCTCAAATGTGCCATTTTGGCTATTTTTAAAAATAAAAGGCTTAAAAATAAAAGAAGAAGAAAAATAACTAACTACTTGTTTTTTTTCTTCAAAGCTAATTTTAGAAAAAATAGTTAGTCTGCTCTGTAAATTTAAAGCTTATAAGAAAAGTTTGATTGATTAAAAGTGTTTATCACCTTTACAAATGTATTAATTCATCATTTTTCTAAAGCTTTGCTTGTAGCTTCTGCATAACTTGGATTTTGCATTTTTCAATAATGTATAAAATGAAAGAAAACATTAGGGAAAAAGAGGAAAAAACCACATGAAAAAAACCCAACATATTTAAAAAAAAAAAAACTTTTGGTTTAAACCAATCAACCCTGGAAAATTTGGGTATAATATATATATATACTGTAATTTCCGGCCTATAATCCGCAGCCACAATTTTTAGCCCTTATAAAAAAAATTCAGCAGATAATCCGCATCGGCGTATTATCCGCCGGACTATACGAGGATTGTTTTCAAGATTCCAAAGTACTACTAATAAACCACCTCCCTATTTATTTATTTAGTTGCTCTATTTAAGTGATAATTTTAATAAAATAAATAAATAATAAAATAATTGCAAGTTAAAAAATACAAATGATTTTTTTCATTGAATCTTATATCTAAAACGTATAATGTCTTGTGAATACAGATGATTCTATAATAATTGCTGTTTTTAAATCATCTTCCGCTTTTTTAATAACGTTCAGTTTAAATTCTGCAGTGTTAAATAACACGTTTTCTCTTATATAGTCCAGTAAAATTAGACCAAAAAAGGCGTCTGCCTGGAAAGTTTTGGAGAAGTTTTTTTTCTATTTCTTCCTTTATGTTTTGGGGGGTGCTGGACGCGATTTTTAACTTTGCCACCTCGTATCTGGTCGGCTTAAAAAGGTGTAAGCGAAAAACCGTGAAAAAATTGGGTTTTTTTTTCGGATTTTCGATTGTAGTCGCTAGAGGGTTAAACTTTTTTGAAAAAACTGCTGCACGAAATTTAACTAGAGAAATTTCCCTACATTTTTCATATGCAATGTTTTTTTTTTTTTTTTTTTTTTTTTAAGATAAATACTTTTGGCAATACGAGCAAAAAGAATTAAAAGCAGCGTTTAGAATGTCACTTCGTATCAAACCGGATTTACAGATGCCGCTATCATTCATGCTTTCCTTTTGCACCCATTTACAAACGCAAGCTTAAAACCCCTCCCCTGCGAAAAACCGGAAGCTGCGTAATTTTTCCTTCTGAATTATGATTGGCTGATTAGGGTACTGCGGCACAAACTTCAAATGTAAACATGTTCCAGTGTACACAGAAACCGTTTACGGTCATTTTCGCGTGTGATAATCTTCGTTCTTTTGCTTTATTGAGGATTAAAATGTTTTACCGCTTAATGTTAATGCAAACTTTGATTGACATCTTTGTAACACCAGAGCCAAGACCGCCTCTAGCTAATTTTCTGCTTGAGGCGAACATTATTTTGCCGCCCTTATGACGCAATCGTTTTTTCACCATTACACAAACTTTTTTAAAAAATAAGTAAATAATATAATAACTATAATTTTTTTAAAAGAAAACAAATATTTATAAAATTTGTTTACATTTAAGAAATTTAAAGTAATAAAACTACGTAAGATATTTTGCATTTAAAAAAAAATACTACTAATACTGCTAACTTAGCATTAAATGAATAAATCATATTCTACTAGTATTTACAAGAAAGACTCATACAAAGATTAAAACTTACACTTCAAAATCCTTTTTATAGGGGGTCCCAGAAAAGACTAAAATTCCATTTTATTTTTTAAACCGAAACTAGAATTTTAATTATTACAAATAAAATATTTTCATCTTAATTGAAAAACATTATCTAGATGCTTAGCATTATCTATCTAAATGAAGACAAATAATGTTAAGCGAAGACAGTTAATGGCAAGCTAATGTTAAAACTGTGGGAGCATTTTTGACAAATTTCATTTTCACTATCTATGAAAATAAAATTCTGGCGCCTGGGGCACAAGCCCCAACTGACCCTCTCTTGTTTCGGCCCTGACTCTGCCCGACTCAGTATCTGCCTACCCATTGGCAAACAAAAATAGATAGTTCTTGAGGTTTGCCAATTAGTTTTATAATTTTGCCAAGTTACCACAATTAGAAAATATAAACAGTTTTTATTTGTAAAAAACTTAACAATGTTCACAATTATATTTTTAATTTTTGGCCAAGTCTATCAGAAATAGAAAGTGTATTATAGTTTTTATTAATGTTTAAACAAATTTGCCAACCAAGTTTGAAAATTTGCCAAGTGTAACAGCATTCGCGAAAGTTTTTTTTTTTTTTTTTTTTTTTTTTTTTTTAGGGGGAGGGGGGGGAGACTACCCCCCTCCCGCCCTTAGCGAGGGCTGTGGCTAAGTTTAATAAACAGTATTGAGCCAAAACATGTCAAACATTTAATCAATCAAATTATGTATAAAATTTGTGTATGAATTTCAAATAGCAAAATAATGATATCAGTAACAAGTTAAATATCTTTTTGAAATCGTATACACAAAACAAAATCCCATTATATGTTAATTGATATAATATGTTATTGATATATATGATTGATGTAATCTGCACGGGCCAACCCGACCCATAGAAAGAAAAATTCGGCCCAGTATAAAAATTAAAAGTTCGGCCCGAGCCCGATTCGCCCCAGTATAAAAGTTAAAAGTTTGTCCCGAGACCGGCCCGGACTAGAAAAAAGTTAAAACTTCATTGGCCCGGCCCGAACTAATTTCTACAAAATGTTGATTTTTCGTTCACTTGGTTAAAAATTTGTCTCGTACGGGGAGTTCTGACCAAAAACACTTATCTAGTTTTTTTTTTTTCATGTTTATAATTTTCATTTTTATAGAAATGTCGTATCCTGCGATATTTATTTTTTTTAATGAATTGCTGTTTGTTGTATGTAAATGTTTCAGTTATCATTAATATTGTTAATCCATATTCCATGTATTAGAGATTTAAAAATCCGACAAATGCTGTACAGTAAAATCTTCTAAGACGGAATTGCACAGGAAAGAAAAAAATGCGTTATAGACAAGTTCCCTTCTTCGCAGGTGTAAATATATTAAATATTCTTTTCTTACGTATTAGTTAGTATAATTCATTTTGTATGGATCAACACATTTTTCTGTTTAAGACAGGATTTCATTATAAGCAGGTTCTTTTTTCACACGTTTTACTATATTTTAATAAGCCTAAAAATACACTATTCTTTAAAAAGAATAAATTTTAATGTTTATTTATAGAATAATGGCGATTTAGAAATGTATGCCCTTTTTTTTTTTTTTTTTTTTTGTTCCTGGCCAAATTTTACTGATCTTTGAACGGACGCCGAGCCGAGACAATGATTTTCATAGTCAAAACCGGGACTTAAAATTTTGGACCGTGAAGAGTAGGAAGAATGAAACCAGTGCCGGCTCGGTACGGTTGATTGGTTGGTTATGTTTATGACGGCCAGTTATCAACACGAGGGATATAGGCCCTAAGGGAAGGGGGAGTGCCTTCCATGGGGATCTTTCTAAGGGAACCTAAGCCGTATTTATCCTTGGAAAATCCAAGGTTCGAAGAAAACCACGGAAACTCCGAACGATTAGGCCGACGTGCGCTTTTGGGTTCGAACCCAGCACCTCCCGTCTACCAGCTTCGAGGGCAGAATCTCTCGGCCACTGGTAGGGCGGCTCGATACGGAAAAAAAAAGTTAGACCGGCCTGGCCCAATCCTTCAGGAAAACAGTAAGGCCCGATCCCGGCCCAGCCCGAGCTTTCAGAAAAAGTGTGGCCGAGCCCGGCCCGAGTGCCGTGAATAAAAATAGGCTCGAGCTTGGCCCGTGCAGATCTCTGCCATGCTACCAGGCTTTATTACTATTGTGGAGTGCAACATCAGTACAAACCTTTCGTTACATATTATATTTTTTGGTTATTACGAAGACACCATTTCTCTCAAAAGAATCTTCTATATAGTCTGTAATAATTTACATTTTTGACTCTCATTAAAAAAAATATTTAGTTACTTAAAAAAAGACGAAGTGCCTGTACTGATGTTGCTCTCCATAATAACAATAATGCCTGATAGCATGGTATATCAATTAACATATAATTATAATACGTGCATTACAAAAAGCAGATTTTTCTGTTAATAAACTATCAAAAATCGCATATTGGTAATATTTAAAAGAAAATAGCTATTAAAAATTAGGCAAATCTTTAAGACCTAATTTCCCTTTATTTTGCTTTGGGGAAGTCATTTAGTACGATATCGAAATCAATGTTATAAAGCCATCAGATTATCAAGCTAAAAATAAATAAATAAATAGATAAACATACTGGAGCAAACTTCACAATATATTATTGAAATTAAATAGAAAAATTATGATATGCAGAGAAAATTACCTTATCATTTCCAATTATCTGTATGAATATTTAATTTTACAATAGTAATACTATTTTCAAAAACACAACTATCAACTAGCAAACCCCGCGGCTTTGCTCGCGTAATATTTGAAATATGCCAAGTGATATTTATGTATATAATTTTTATTAAAAGGTACTAATTAAATTTTTATTTTATTAAAAGGTAATATTTTATTTTATTAAAAGGTACTTATTACTTATAGGAATAATTAAAAAAAAATTACTATTTAAAACACAGTTTGATTAAACATCATTGTTACACTGCATAAGGCAGAAATTAGACTTAAATTAATAAAACGAAATAAAACTAAATAAATAATAATTTAGAAAATATTTTGAAACTTTTATGCTCAATTAATACGCTCATTTCAGTATTCATTTGAAGTTTTGAATTTTTTAGAAACCATCTTCTTACATCTTAAAATTAACCATCATGCCAAATTCCAAGTCCTACCACCTCTCTCAACATAAAGGGCTATGTTGAAATAGGATTTGTCACCATTAATTTGCCACTAATTTTGAAATTGGTTTGTTATTTCTTAATATTCCACAGAAACGTAATTTAGAAAGCTTCTAAAAGACCTTTTATAGAGCGTTTGTTGTTCGTGTGAACCCCAGGTGGTAGAATCATCGGCATAAAATATAGCCTGTGTAGGATCAGAGACTGTTACCATTGATTCGCAACTATTACTTTTATATTTGGTTTATATTCCCCGAAATTGCGTAGAAATCGTAATTTAGGACTTTTTTAGAAGGCTTTTCGCACCTCCCCTCCACTTCACCCCTTTTTAATTCGAATTTATTTTCGACAGTCCTTCGAGGGCATTTATATTTTATAAGTAACTACCATGCCATACTTAAAGTTTCTAGCCTTTTCAGTATCACAGAAATCGCAATTTAGAAAGTTTTTAGCTACTGCAACCCTCTGGTGGTAGTGGCACAGACATAAAATATAGCTTATGTTTGAGCAGGTTCTATCACCAACAATTTGTCATCATTATTTTTTTAATCGGTTTGGTATTTGATAAGGTTACATAAAAATTGTAATTTATAACGCTTTTCGCTCACTTCATCTTTTTAAATTTGAAATTTACTTTCGACAGTTCTTAGAAAGCAGCTGCATCTTGTAAGTAAATACCATGCCATACTTCAAAGTGTTAGACCCTTCAGTTATGCAAAAAACGCAAATTAGAACATATTTTGCTTTTGCAACCCTCAGATGGTAGTGACTGCAACATAAAATATAACCTATGTTATAGCAGGGACTGTCACCATTGATTTGCAACCATTACTTTTGAAATAGCTTTGGAATTTCCTGAGATTGAGAAGAAATCGCAATTTAGAACGTTTTTAGAACGCTTTTCGCGCATTTTCACCCCTTTTTAAATTTCCAATTTTTTCGAAACTGTTGTTAAAGATCATTTATATGTAATAAATATGTACCTTGCCTAATTTTAAGTTGCTAGCCCCTACCGATCACAAAAATCGAAATTTGGAACGCTTTTTTGCTCCTGCAACGTCTAGGTGATAGTGATACCGACTTAAAATAGCGTCTATGTTAGAGCAGAGGCTATCAGCATCAATGTCTTACCATTACTTTTGAAATCAGTTTGATTCTTCCTGAGATATTGGTGACAAATCGGCAATTAGAAAGTTTCTAGAACGCTTTTCGCTCATTTTGCTCCTGCATCTCCTCTAGGATAGTGGAAAGAGATATAAAATATAGCCTATCTTGGAGCAAGGTCTGTTCCCATAATTTTTACACCATTATATTTGAAATCGGTTCAGTATTTCCTGAGATTGCTAGAAATCGCAATTTAGAACGTTTTTTACAATGCTTTTTACGCATTTTGACCCCCCTTTTAAATTTAGACTTTTTTAGGAAATGTCCTTAGAGATCATTGATATCTTATAACTAACTACCGTTCTAAATTTCACGATTCAAGGCCCTTCCGTCACGCAAAAACTGCAATTTAGAACGTTTTTCTCCTCCACCCCCTTTGGGGTAGTGGCACCGACATAAAACATAGCCTATGTTGGAGCAAGGGTTTTCACCATCATTTTGACGCCATTATTTTTTTAATCGGTTTGGTATTTCCTGAGATTGTGTAGAAATCACCATTTAGAACGTTTTTTAGAACGCTTTTTGCGCATTTTCACCCCTTTTAAATTTCGAATTGTTTAAGAACTGTTCTTAGAAATCCTTTATATCTAATAAGTAGCTGATACTTCAAATTTCATATTTCTAGGCCCTTCAGTAACACATAAATCGCATTTTTAGAACGTTTTTTGCTCCTACACCCCTTTTGGGGTAGTTGCACCGACATACAACATAGCGTATCTTGGAGCAAACGTTGTCACTATCATTTTAACACCAATATTTTTTAAATCGGTTTGGTATTTCGTGAGATTATGTAGAAACTACCATTTATAACGTTTTTTAGAACGCTTTTCGCGCATTTTCACCCCTTTTAAATTTCGAATTGTTTAAGAACTGTTCTTAGAAATCCTTTATATCTAATAAGTAGCTGATACTTCAAATTTCATATTTCTAGGCCCTTCAGTAACACATAAATCGCATTTTTAGAACGTTTTTTGCTCCTACACCCCCTTTGGGGTAGTGGCACCGACATAAAGCATAGCCTATCTTGGAGCAAACGTTGTCACTATCATTTTGACACAAATATTTTTAAAATCGGTTTGGTATTTCCTGAGATTATGTAGAAACTACCATTTAGAACGTTTTTTAGAACGCTTTTTGTGCATTTTCACCTCTTTTAAATTTCGAATTGTTTAAGAACTTTTCTTAGACATCATTTATATCTTATATGTAACTAATATTCCAAATTTCATATTTCTAGGCTTTTCAGTAACGCAAAAATCGCATTTTTAGAACGTTTTTTGCTCCTGCACCCCCTTCGGGGTAGGTGCGCCGACATAAAATATAGTCTATGTTCTAAGTTGGACTAACACCATCATTTTGATACCATTACTTTTGAAATCGGTTTGGTATTTCCTGAGATTATGTAGAAACTACCATTTAGAACGTTTTTTAGAACGCTTTTTGTGCATTTTCACCCCTTTTAAATTTCGAATATTTTAAGAACTGTTCTTAGACATCATTTATATCTTATAAGTAACTAATATTCCAAATTTCATATTTCTAGGCCCTTCAGTAACGCAAAAATCGCATTTTTAGAACGTTTTTTGCTCCTACACCCCCCTTGGGGTAGTGGCACCGACATAAGATATAGCCTATGTTCTAAGTTGGACTAACACCATCATTTTGATACCATTACTTTTGAAATCGGTTCGGTAGTTCCTGAGCTTACCTCCTACAAATAAACAATTTTTTCCTCTTTATAATAGGAGTATAGATAGATGAAGTATTTAAGTCGATAATAAATTCACCTTGAATTTTCTTTGTCAAAGGAGTTTTTTATATCGCAATAATGAATTTAGAAAATAATCTTGAAACCAAATTATTCTTACGAACATAAAATAAATAAATAAATAAATAAAAATATAATCGCCGCAAAACGCGGGAAAAAATTCCAAAAATCCCTGTACGTAATTGCGAATAAACTTTATTGAAAAGAGAACATTTTTTTTCCTTTTAATTAAACTTAAAGATTAAAACCGGATTCCTTATTATTAATGTTAAAAAATCGTCGAGAAAACGAAAAAAAAAAAAAAAAACCTTTAATTTTATTACAGTGAAATTTACTACAGTTACTTTGAAATGTACTACAGTGAGAGCTAAAACATCCTAACAGGAATTCGTTTTTGAATATAAAAAAAAAAAAAAAAAATTGGCGCAAAAGCGCAACAACGTAAAAAATCGTATTGAAAATCGCGGGAGACAAAATTTAATTTATTATGCTAAATGTTTAAAACAGAATTCCTTTTGTGGTCATCAAAAAATCATCGCGGAAAGAAAAAAAAGGGGGGGGGGCTAAAAATTGCATTGAAAATTACAAAAAATTCCAAAATCGTGGTGGACAAAATTTACTATATTAGGATAAAAGTTTAAAACTGATTTTTTTTTTCTTAACGATTGTAAAAAATCGCAGCAGAACGAAAAAAACCCCGCCAAGAATCGTATTGAAAATGTTATTAAAAATCGGTAAAAAATCAAAAAACTTGATAAAGTTGTAAAAAAACAGTAAATAGCGCAAAAAAAAAAAAAAAAAAAAAAAAAAACATTGACAAAACTCTTAAACGATGGAAACAACAACACGCTAAAACGAGTGAACTGGCGATGTTTGTTTACCCGAAAGGAATCATGCGTAAATGCTGGATTACTGCCCTTAGGAGCTAGCAGGAGTGAAAATGACCTAGGCTAGTTTCATCTTCAAACTGGCTTTTTCATTGGAAACGGGGCGAAAATACAATGATGGTATCGGCGTGGATTGAATCAGGATTAGAGGTGACATTGTAAACACTGTTGTGATCAGGTGTTGATGCAGATTTTTATTTTTTGGGCCCAATTTGTGAAAAGTAAAATGTTTTTTTGTGAATTTGATAATATTTTTGTGAAAAATAACATTTTTAGGGTTCCGTACTTAAAAAGTAAAAACGAAACCATTATAAGATCACTTCTGTGTCTGTCTGTCTGAGCCCCTTTACTCGTAAACTATGTAACGTGGAAAGTTCAAATTGGGGGAAGTAATAAAGATTATTGACCCACATATTTATAGATTAATAAACATTCATAAATATATTTAGGAAAATGTACAGGGGCTAATTAAGTTACTTGAAAAAAATCTTTTCTTTGTACATCGTGTGTGGTATCGTGTGAAAGCTTTCGTAACACTGAAATCAAAAATATATTTCATTTAATTTTAGGTATTATATTTTGAAAGTTATGGTGGAAAATGTAGTGCAAAAATATGTTCCACCCCCCCCCCCCCGCCCCCACCCCCCCTTCCATCTAATTCCGAGTCTATTGAAACTAAAATTATGAAAAAATTAGAGGTAGTAGACATTAATTTAAACCTTGCGGGAAAATTATAGCGATTACCCTGGGTCACATATTTTTTGAGAAAATCGCATTTTTCCGTTACACACAAATTTTGATTTACGGGCTTCAGCAAAAGTGTTAAGCAGCGCTGGAGGCACCTATCCTAGCAGAAGTTTAAAAGCACTGTTGATCATGAATGTCGGAAAAAATCGTCGGTAATTAGCCGAGATATCAACAATTAAAGACACGGACGGTTTGAACATACATAATAACAGGGACGGCGTACTCTATGCTACTCCATGAATTCCTACGCTATAGGCTTTTAAAGCCTAGATAACAAATTTTAAGGATATATTTGTGTAATGCAATGCCCAGTAGCAGTATAAAAGCAATAAACGTCAAATTGTTAAAAACAAACTAATTTAATGATAATTAATCACATAAATACTATGGGATTCGCGACTAGTTTGCATTGAGTGGTTCTCTCAACACACTTACCGTGTCTTTAAAGGTTAACTAAAAAACTATATGGAAAACACATATACAG
This sequence comes from Maratus speciosus, assembly GCA_963932465.1. NCBI lineage: Eukaryota > Metazoa > Arthropoda > Arachnida > Araneae > Salticidae > Maratus > Maratus speciosus. The sequence goes on from OZ010786.1 coordinate 123,366,171, forward strand.
AATAGCTATATTTGATAGTATTTAGGTTCCATATATCTTTGAACTTTCATGGTATATCCATTTATACTTTTATAGTATAAAGGTTGCAAAGGAAAGTTCCTTTAACCTGAAAATACTTGCGAACGGAGAGATCTGCAGCTATGTAAGTGAGGTAATGGTGTAGTTAAGCGACTACGCCCGATTTAATGAAAACGACAGCAGCCCCTTAGTGGCGAAATTTGAAAGATAGCCACTGCAAATCGAAAATGAAAAGAGATATTTAGCAAAATATAGAGCAAAATTTCCAGTTAAAAAAGCTTTAGAGCATTAATTAATTAGTAGAAAACAACATATGGTTTACATGGATGAGATAAATCTTCGACTATATACCCAAAAATGTCCGAAATCGATGCACTCCATTTTGTGTAAACGTTTGAATGGAATAGCCAGAAGTATGAAGAAATACGCACAATTTATTTAAGTATTGCGCGGCAGCGCAATACTTATTTATTTCCAGTGTCACTTCTCAATGTTAATTTAACATGGGAAAGCCTATGGAGATGATAACTTTTTCATTTTTTCTTCCCACCTTTTTGTCCCTGATGCCACTCATTTTTTATTCTTTACTAATTCTAATGATATTATAAATTTAAAATGTAAAAACGTTTGCCTGACGTCAGGGTCAAAACGAATGGTAAAATGCCTTTGCATATGATTGAATGATAACCCAAAGAGAAACATGGGCAATTTTTGTTTACATTATTCAATTATTTTTCTTAATAATTCCAATTTTCGCTTTTTTCATTGAAAATCAACGCACATTTTTTCATAGAAAATGCAACATTTTTACTTCATTGTTGCAAAAATTTCAAAAGCCGTAATAATAATTTATTTCTTTTTAGGTGAAAGATTTTCACATGAAACATTAAATTGAGCTAGTTTTTTTCAAAAATTAAAAAGGTGAATATGGCGTCATAGTGGAAATAAAAAGGATATTTTCAGAATCAGTTTTTGCTTTGGTCAAGTTTATATTTTAGTAAAAAGTTTCTAATGGATAGCTATTTTTACGCAGGTAGCGAACTTAGTGGGGAATTACATAACTTAAATTTTAAAATGTATTTTTTTTTTCGAGATGAGAACTATTTATACTCCAAGTTAAACTTAGGTAATAATTTTCTGATGTGTTTACATCACCCCTTGGGAGAGATTAAGGTTTAAAAATTTAAGTAAAACTTTTATTTTTTATTAACCAGTTGGAAAAATGGTTATTGTTCTCGTCAGGGTAGGAAATCAAAAACATATCTGAACGTTTTCATTGGTTTAATCCGCAATTTATTCGTTATCTGATTGGTATATACAGTAATCTGTATTTCCCTTTGGTTTCAACAACGATGGACAACAGAGTGTTGCCACTATGACAAAAAAGTAATAAAAACTACAAAAAAAAAATTAATAAATCCGAAACAAATTGAGATACAGCTTTCAAACAAATTGCATTTAAAAGTACATTTTTTTCTCTATCCGACGGTATAAAAAGTAATATTGTCGGATGTTTACAAGTTTAAGAATGAAATTTTATTTAAAATTGGTCATGAGATTTTTTGGAAATCTTATGATAGAAAAGCCTTTTCCCGAACAGCCAATGAAATGCTTGGCTATTACGTAAGTTTCATAGGAAATCTGACGAGTCGCAGGCGATTTTTCTTGCTTGCAATTTTTACGTGTAATAACACTATTAATCTTTAATTCATGGCGTACGTAATGTATGACCAGCTCCGTAGTTAAGTTTAAAAATTTACAGTACCGAAAATTGTAAAACTGAAATTTCTTTTAAAATTTGTTCATGATGGGTCCAGAAATGTTATCGTTTAATCCATGGCGTACGTAATGTAGGATCAACTCCGTGCGATTTTTTATGTCTTAAATTTTAGTCTTTGAAAAAATCATTTTCCAAATGGTCGTTGTAATTTGTTAAATTGCTTTTTTTTTTTTTTTTTTTTTTTTTACTGTATCACAGCTATAATATTGTTAAATATTAGCAGTAAGGATTCAACACAATTTACATTTACATTCATAGCGTTCCTGAGTGGGGAATAGGGTATCTAAATTTAAGTGAAGTTATTTTTTTATGATTTGATTATAGATTTTTTATGTTCAGATTGGAAGTTTTTGTCTAAACTACCGTCACCTGCTTTCCTACAGTGGTGAAACATTTTGAATTACACATTGGTAAACTGCATCCCACATTGTGATGCAGTACCACATACATCAAAGCCTGATGATAATACTCTCTATTAATTTTGAAATGCGTTCGTCTGAGTGCAGTAGTTATTGAAAAACTTGACCATATTAAACAAAAACATAATTTAAAGAACAAATTAAAAAAACAAAATTTATTTCCTACATTGTTTAAGCCCGAGAAGGGACAGATATTAAGTTATTTCATTCAATTAGTTCTACATTTAATGTTAAATTTTTGTAACAAATTAGTTAAGCCAATTGAAGATTAGAAAATAAAAATAAAATTTATACAATATGATACTTAAAACACCCTAAAAAAATAGATTCCGTTCAAATGAAATCGAAATAAATCTTCTTCCATTTTTAATTGAAAATATTTGTATTGCAGATTTTGTACTATGCTTATGACAATTGTGCATAAAATGATAAGATGCATGCAAAATACAAAACTTAAAAAAATGTCTAAATTTATTTCGATTTCATTTGAACGGAATCTAATTTTTTAGGGTGTTTTAAGTATCATATTGTATGAATTTTATTTTTATTTTTTAATCTTCAATTGGCTTAACTAATTTGTTACAAAAATTTAACATTAAATGTAGAACTAATTGAATGAAATAACTTAATATCTGTCCCTTCTCGGGCTTAAACAATGTAGGAAATAAATTTTGTTTTTTTAATTTGTTCTTTAAATTATGTTTTTGTTTAATACTATAAATGCGTACTTATCTCCATACATTTTGATAATATCGCACAAAAAAGACAAACTGTCTCACAGTGATAAAAAGTTGATATTCAGTATTCGAAAAATTCGCCATTGCTCACGATACACGTTTGTATTCGTGAGAGTAATTCTGCGTGTGCATTTCTCAGCATGGAACGTCTAATTCAAGCCTCTTCAATACGACGACATAGATTGAACCCTTTCAAGGTTTCAAGGGCGGTGGCTAGACGGTCTAGTCACCTAATTTTAATTCCAAAACTGACAAATGGCACCAAGAATAATTTAATAAAATTTTGCTTTTCTAATGAAAGTGCAAATTAGCGGGCTTTTGTTATCTATGAAATTTGTTTTAATTTTCTGGTGTCAGTCAATTATTTTTTACGAACAGAATTCTTCTGCCCTTGAAAGGGTTAATCTAAAATTTTAAATGCATTGGAAATTAAATTTTTACAGACATTACAGCACAGTACAACGTCACAATCTGCAATTGTGCTCCGCTACATTTCCAGAATGTGAATACGCAAAGTAGAATCGTCGCTCATCGATTTCAACCATTTTTGGATATGCTGCAGGCGGCGATTTATCTTATCCGTGTGAACCAAATGTCGTTTCGTACTAATTAATTGATGCTCTAAAACTTTCTAATTGAAAAATTTGCTCTACCTCTTTTCGTTTTCGATTTGCAATGGCTATCTTCCAAATTTCGCCACTAGAGACGCTGCCGTGGTTTGCATTAGGTCGGGCGTAGTCGCTTTACTGTACCGTTACCTCACTTGCATAGCTGTAGCTCTCGCCGTTCGCAAGTATTTTCAGGTTAGAGGGACTTTCCTTTGCACCCTGTATACTATACAGTTATACCCAACTGTACGTTGTATAGTTTTTACAAAATCTTAGCATTGTTTTAGCAATGGTATTTTTTTAATAATACACTTACTAATTCATATATTATTGTACGGGACCCTCTGTGCGCGAGTAATACTCGCTCTTGACCGTTTATTTAACAAAATTTGGAATCCAGTTACTCAAATTCGAACCAAGAATTTGTTAACAAAAACTTCTTTAAATCCTCTTGCTAAAGTTTTTGCTTTTCGTGACCTGGTTTTATTTACAAATTATACATTTTAAAACAGTTTTTATGAAAAGAATGTTATGTAGAGAACCTATCTATCTATATTATAAAGGACAAACATATCTGTGCGTAACGCATACGTCATTCTGCGAATGGCAACACTTTGAAATTTGAAATGAAAAAAGGACAAACATATCTGTGCGTAACGCATACGTCATTCTGCGAATGGCAACACTTTGAAATTTGAAATGAAATTTCGCTTTTACAATTTTTGCTACTGCAAATTTTTAAACTTCTAAACATCCCACATTTTAAATGTTTACACCGTCGTATGCAGAAAAAAATGCACTTTTAAATGCAATTTGGTTGAAAGCTGTATCTCAATTTGTTTTTGAGATATTAATTTTTTTATAGTTTTTAATACCAATTTTCTAATCGTGGCAACTGAAGTACTTCATTTCTATTAAAAGTGGATTAGTTATCGGGTAGCGGTCGTTGCAGCAACTGGGAACCTGAAATTTTGAGCATGCGCATCAGCTCTTGATTTTTGCCTACCTAAAGAACGAGGTCGAAAATAAACACCGTTATAAAAAATTGGAAAGCTAGCTATACAGTAATGAATGTTTTATTGGAAAGCTAGTTATACAGTGATGAATGTTTTATTGGAAAACTGGATATGCAATAATGAATGTTTTATTAGTTGACTCTGCTGAAGAAGGATATTTAAAGATTAAGGAATATGAAAATGAGACATTTTCTAAATTTTGCGTGAAGACAGTACGTGCGAAGGATTTTGGAGATGCAGAATTGTATTCAAAAACGGGGAACAGTTGCATACAATGGTTTGATACATTGCCCTATATTTATGTAAATCAAATTATATTTGATTGCAAGTATGGTCCAGATCGTCATATTTCATTCAAAGAGGAATTGTGCCGGAAGAATGAAGAAAAAAGCAGAAGCGATCACACTCATGGAATAAAATTAAAAAAATATGTACAATGTTCTAGAAAATTAGGCTGCACAGCTAAAATTTCATTGAAAGAAATATTTACATTTCCGGAATGCACAATTCCTACAAATAGTAAATACAATAGAAAAAAGGCATCCAAAGAACTACGAGCATTATTACAGAAAAAAGAAGTAAAGGCAATTAAAAAATTCATTTTAACCTTTCCAGAAAATGAATCTGAACATGCTATGCATCCTATTGGAGAAGCAGTAGGAATCCACCTGTCTATTGATGAAAAATTAAAGCTGAAAATTCAAGAGCTTGTTGCTGATTCAGTTACGGATACTGAGGATATAAAACGTTATCTGCACCAATATGTTACAAAGGAGCTTTTTCCCGAAACACCGGGATTCCCCTCAAAATCAAATAAAAAATATTTTCCCTCATCAGAAGACATTCGTAATATTGTAAAGAGAACTTTGCATAAACTATCCTATTCAAGCAATGAACAGGAAAAAATCCAACACATGGTAGATCAACATTTGGTGAAATATCCCGATGATTTATTTTTCTTCAGATCTTATCATGAAACTCAAAATAACAATAATGAAGAGACGCTTACTGAGAATATGTTGTTAGTCTATCAGTCATCCAAACAAAAGTATTTGATGCAGCGCTATGGAAATAGCCTGTGCCTCTTAGAGGCTACATATCGAACAACCAAGTACACTCTGCCGTTATTCTTTGTATGTGTGAAAACCAATGTCAATTATCAAGTTTTTGCTGCATTTATTACACAAGATGAAACAACTGCCAGTATTATTGAAGCAGTGTGTATATTAAAGGAAGAAAACCCAACATGGAACCCCAAACATTTTATGACCGATTTCTGTGAACAGGAAATTAATGCGATCGAAACTGTTTTCCCTGGAACTTTTGTTTTCTTATGTGATTTTCATCGGGAACAAGCCTGGAGGCGTTGGGTAACGAAATCATCAAATGGTGTCCATCAAGCCCAGAGAGATGATGTTTTGAATTATATACGGAAAGTGGCAAATGCTGAATCAGTTGAAGCTTTTGGCAAAGCTATGAAAGAATTGGAAAACAGCAATTTTTGGAAGACAAATGATAAATTGCAGAGATGGTTTAAACAAGAGTGGTTATCTGTCCATAAGAGATGGGTATGGGCTTTTCGTAAAGATGTGATTGAGCTGCCTATTAATACGAATAATGGAGTTGAAAGTCAAAATAAACGCCTAAAATATGATTGCTTGCATAAAAAAAATACGAATGCCTCTACGCAGTATGCTAAATTTAATAATTACTAAATTTATTCCAGATAGTTTCAGGTCGTATGAAGAGTTAAACGTAAAATACTCCTCTGGTTATAGGAAATATTCTGCAGAGGTTCCAGAATACTTGGTCAATAGACCAAGGCCATTTATTTTGCACTGCATGAAAAGAATGTATTTAGCCAGAACTATTCAACCATGTGATGTCGCATTCATTTTGAGTTCAAGAATAGCTTTCAAAATACGTAGTCAGACCAATAAGAACTCTTTCTACCAAGTAGATTTTGGTAATGATGATGATATGCCTTCTTGTGAATGCTCCGATTGGCAAAGAACGAAGTTGTTGTGCAAGCATTTTTTCGCTGTGTTCCAATGCACAGACATAACATGGGATAATTTTTCGGAGAAATTCAAGAACAGCCCTTACCATAACTTGGATTTATCAATCAAGGGTGTTTATATAAACAGTCATTCAAATGAAGTTGAAGAAGGCAGTTCCCTACCCAAAAAAAGTAGTATAGAAATTGCAAATGATTTAAATGAAGAATCTGATGTTATATGTAGTACAGAAGAATCAACAGCACCAACAGAAGAAACTAATAATGAAAAAAATGATGAATCAACAGCACCAACAGGAGAAACTAATAAAGAGTAAAATGATGAACTACCAGCAACTGCTGAGGATCAAGCAAAATCTGTGTCCATTAAAGGTGTGAAAGTCAGAGACATGTTAGCACAAATTCGGACACTATCATTTGAAATAAATGATTCAGCTGTAATGCAAAATTTAAGCGATTTGCTAGAACCAGTCTTAAAATATGCTTCTACAAAAACAATAAAAGAAAAAGGACTCACTGTTGCTCAAAACGGGGAAGACAAGCTGAGCAAAAGGAATAACAATGTTAAAAATCTAACAAGCATCAAAAGCATAACCCTTCCATTAAGGAAAAAACGCCGTACAACTTACAATTACAAACTATTGAATCCGACATCAAACCTGAAATCTGATGCAGCAAGTAATATAATTGTAGAAGTCACATTTGATCAGGGGCGTCGCCATGCGGGGGTATGGGGGGGAGCCTCCCCCCCCCCCAATATATGCGAAGTTGGGAAATTTGAGCTTAGAGTTGGGAAATTCTAGATTTTTGAGGCATTTTCTTTTTTAAAAGTAATAGTAAAAAAATTACGAAATTTTTATTGTTTTGGTGATTATTTTGAGTATTGCAACAGTAAACAAGTTAAATTATCAAAAGAAATCAGCCACACTCAATCTATCATTGTATTTTTCAGTTCTACAAAAATATTGTACATCTACCAGACCTAAATTTCTCTACTCCTGTCCATCAATAACTGACTAACCAGTTCCTTTATTTCCTCCAAAACTTTGTTCCTTTCTCAAAAATTTTACCCTACCTCCCCTTCTCCTCCCAAAAAAGAATCCAGCTATTTTAATCCAAAGGGATTGCAGCTTCTTTTGAAAATTGGAGATGATTTGTAGCACAACAGAAAGGAATGTAGTAATCTACTTGAATCACAGCTATGGGCAAGAAAATTTGATGAGTTTTCACAACTTTTTGGACTAATTTTGCGATTTTTGAACAATATTTTACCCTTTTTTGCCGCAAAAATTAGTTAAACCTTCGCTTTCAAGTAAAAAGCGTTATATGAGCAAATGCGGATATAAGAAGTCGTTAGTTTAGATAAATTTGCCACATTTTACTTTTATTTGTTTGCGTAAATATATATCAGTCCTGATCGTTTATGTGTCATATGTGTTTATAAAATTTTGAACCAAAAGTCCAGTGTTCTGTGCTTAAAGCTGTTCTAAAAAGTTACTATAAATCTCAGCACGAAGAAACCCTTCATAATAGGAAAAAAGTTTTCGTGCAAGATTTTGGAGCATCTAAATATCCATTCGAGGATGAAAAGGGTAAAAAATGGACGATTTTAATTTGGAACAGAAATATGACCATGAAAGCAGTCCATCAACTGAAGAAAAAATATACATGCACTGTAACACTGACACGTTACACTTGAATAAAATTTTGAAGAAATAAAGATTTCCTTACATACAAGCTCACAAACAATTATGAATATTAGGATGTGACTGGAGAAGCTGAGTTCCGAAAGCACCGTAGAAAAACGGTTTCACCAAAGGCAATAGATAAAAATAATAGCACAGCAATGGACATTGATACACATAAGTTTTACAGTAAATAATTATAAGAAATGCAAGAAAATTTCGGGAATTTAGTAATGGGCTTAAATGACAATGTTCCCTATATCAAGAGAATATTGCAACAATGCATTCTATATTTAAATCACAATTGCGCAAGGGAAAAGTTAATAATGTTTCCACCTGGATATGAGAAACCGAATGTACATGACTTGCAGAGTCAAATAGAAATAAACCAAATCCCAACTCACTTAACAAAGCGTTTACTCATGCCATGAAATTCAAAGACTATTTGGGTCACGCCGTCAAACTATATACTCGTGCCTTAACATTCACAGCAGCTTATCTTTATGGCGTTGCATCTAATGAAAGAATCTTTAGTCAAATAAAAATTTAAAAAATATATATTACAAGCTACAATGAGGGATGACAGACTTGACAGCCTAATGCTTTTAAAGTATGAAAGTGAAATAGGGAATTTTATTAAACTAAGCGATGTTATTAACAGGTGGGCTTCTTTGAAGACACAAGAATTAATATTGAGTAAAAACTAGTCGGATGTGCCAATCCCAAAATTTTCTTCTACTTCATATTTGTTAATGCCTCAAAATTTGCAATCACAGTGACAAATTAAATGACAATTCTTTGCCTATAATAACAAACTCTAAAGGTATAGATTTGTTGAATTGTGTGCATTTAAAAAGGAAATATAAGCATAGCATTTTTCAAACAAATCATTAAATTTTGGCACCCAGCCTCTTGGATGTCTGCAACCAAAATTCCTTACTCAAAGTGCACAAAAGCGATAGCTTTGGACAGTATAGACCCAAGCCTAATAAGGATCTATTTATGTGGAATATGAAGTTTGACTAAATTCCGTGCATTAGTTTTTGAGATACAGCTATCGCAAAATCGTGAAATATGCTGCATAGCAGCGCCACCTGCTATATGATACGCATAAAAAGCTAATCTGCATCAAATTATGTCAAGGTTTAACAGAATATGACGTTTGATCAAATTCCGTGCAATAGTTTTTGAAATATAATTATCGCTAAAACCATGTAAATCGTGAAAAATGCCGCATAGCAGTGCCACCTATTGGACGATTTACACCAAAAACAAATCAGCACCAATTTTAATCAAGGTACAGTCAAATCTCGTTAACACGAACTGTTTCCGATTGCCTCGTCCAGTTGTATGTGATGTAGTTAAGTTCCGATAACAGGAACTACTTTTAATACGAACAAAAAAAGTTTCCCCTTGAGTGTTCGCGTTAACGAAGTTCGACTGTATAAGTGAATCTCTAAAGTTTTATTAAATTTTGTGCATTAGTTCTTGTGTTAGAGCGCCCACAAAGTTTGTATCACATATAGACAGACAGATATTTTCTAAAAACAGTCGAATCGTGTTCAGGACTTACTAAAACGCATAAATCAGTCTAAAACCAGAAGTCGAATTTTTCGCGAATCCAATACTTTCTTCGTGTAAAGATAGAAGAAGGTAAAAAACGTATTTATTTTTTTAGTAAACAAACCCATAATTAGAATTTTTATGTTTTCAGTTTCAGAATTTTTTATGCAAAAGTATCATTATAATTATTACACACGTTGTGCATATTATTTTAGTCGAAAATTGGAGCAATTTGTTTCAAGTTGGGAAATTTTCGAATTCTCCCCCCCCCCGAAAAAATATCTGTGGCTACTCCCCTGCATTTGATGCACCTGATGCAACATATGGCTACCCCTGAGTATTCGCACGGAGATGGCTACTTTTTTTTTTTTTTTTTTTTTTTAAGATTTTAAATTCTTTAAATTCGGATTTTTTTTTTTTTTTTTTTTTGCTTGTTTATTAAAATGCTTAATTTTTTTGGCTGCAATTTCGGAATATACAGGGTGTCCGGTCTCAACGGTGTCCAATGGCTAATTCCTAAACCGTTAGTCATAGACATATAGTTCCAATTACAAAAATGTTTTAAATCAGGTAAAGAAACATTTTAAAAGCGATTCGGGTCAATAAAAATATTTCTTAAAAAATTACGAAATTTAAATTTTTATACGGTCCCTTGGTCTTATAAGTTATATTTAGTAATTTTTTCCTATTACACTGACAAGTAAGACAAAAAAAAGTTCCATTCATATAACGCTAAAATTGAGCGAGTTATGAAACTTTAAAAATGCATGACTTATGCCACTTTTCTACTCTGAAGACAAATGAGTTCGGCTTGGCTTTGAGGGATCATATACCAAGTGTTTAAAGTATTCGAAGATCTTACTTCATGTGTATCTGCGCTTTGAAAAAAAAATCCTACAAGTATTATGATTAAGTCTCAAATTGGCTAAAATAACATATGTTTTATTTTGTCAGGATTTGAGACTGTTTCTTTTATGATTTCTTTTAACAAAAATTATGTTTTTTTATAAGTTTTTATGTTACTTCAACAATCGTATGTATGTTTTTCCAGTTCATATTTGTACTCTAACTTTAACCGACTTTTAAATATCCGATCGAGATTGCATTTTACATAATGGCGCAAATCCGATAACAATCTAGTGGCCGAGAGGTTCTGCTCTCGAAGCTGGTAGACGGGAGGTGCTGGGTTCGATCCCAATCGCGCCCGTCGGCCTAATCGTTCGGAGTTTTCGTGGCTTTCTTCGAGCCGTGGATCTTCCATGCGTTAATACGGATTAGGTTCCCTTAGAAAGACCCCCACGGAGGGCACTCCCCCCGGCCCTATATTCCTCGTGTAGATAATTGGCCGTCAAAAATCAACCCAACTCAACCCAACCCGATAACAATCTAACATTATTAAGATTTTCGGTGGCTACCATTTATACTTATTTTACAGGATAACACAAAAATTTCGGATAGATTTCTGCCAAGGAGTTTAAGAAAAAGTTTTAGATTAGATAATACAAGACTGCGATTGTTGGGTAGAGGTCTGCACGAGCCGGAATTTCCAGGCCCGGGCCCGGCCCGGCCCGGCCCGAACGAAAGCTATCTTGGCCCGGCCCGGCCCGGTGTAAAAATTGGAAGTTCGGCTCGAGCCCGGCCCGGCCCGTTTGCATTTTTACAGTTCTCGGCCCGGCCCGGCCCGACACAATTTCTACTAAAGAAAAAAATCCGTATTTTCTCAACATACAATTACGATTCTTTTAATGAATACTACATACATATTTATGGGAACATTTTACAGTATATTTTACATTACTATGATGTTCGCCAAACAGAAAACACACAATAGTAAACATTAACGATTACTTACAGTGTTTTAGTCATCGTGTCTACAGACATTTCAAAATGGAAATAAGGATTCATTAAAAGATTAATTTAGTTCATCAGAATAAAGGATTAAAAACATGATAACTTTTGAAGCTGTATAATAAAAAGTAGATTTGTGAAAATATTTCTCTCATTTTTAAGGCTTTTCTCAAATCCAAAGGAACTACATTTCAACACATTTATGAATTCTTTTCTTTTCGGAAACGCGTAAGATTGGCAGGTATTCTTATTCAGAAGCTATGTAAATGTCGTTTTTTTTTCATAGATAAAAGCAATATATCTTTCTGAAAATACTGTCAAAGTTAGAGTTTTGAATCGAATTTCGGGAAGCGATGGAACAGGAAAGGAGAAAAACGTACAGTCACGTGACAGGAATCCCTGTTATCTCTAAGTAATTTATCAAATATGGAAAAAGCTATTCGTTTCCAAATGCCTTCAATAGGCAGGCCTATCAATTTTATGCCTTTATAGTTAATTTTTTTGTCAGAAAATGTGTCTGAAAGTTTCGCATTGTTGAGCAGTGAATATGAGAACCACCTTTATATTTGCAAAGATACTGTTAAGAGAAGTTCATTACCACTATTAATACTACAAAACACAATGACTGTTCTGCACATCCTGAGATCGATTAAGACCAGTTCTGTCCCGGCACGAGTCTGCTGAAAAAAAATTAAACTCGGAATCAGACATCTTGCAACTGTACGATGCCGATCTCTATGATGGACATGTTACATTTCTGTATTGGTGATGTTAAACTTGCATCGGCTCGTGACGCACATTTATACTTCTCGAGAAAATCATATTCATTGAAAATGGCTCGTATTTTATCTGTTTCGCTGAAATTCTTATATCGGGCCGATAGGCCCGATTAATTTTTTTGCCGGGCCCGTGCAGACCTCTATTGTTGGGTTTTTAACTTTTATGTATTTTTTAGCACTGAATCCGAAAATTAACTTAATTTTTAACCATCATGTCAGGATATTTCGCAAATCATAAATTTTCAAATTTAAAGAATAACAAAAATCGAATACTATAAAGTAGAGGAGATGGTTGTGTTTTTTACTTTCTTCTATCTTCAATAGAAGAAAGTATTGTAATCGAAATTTTTTTCGACTTCCGGTTTTCGACGGATTTGCATGTTTTAGGGGTCAGAGATTCCAAAAAACATGTTTATAGAAAATGTCTGTCTGTCTGTGTGTCCGTCTGTCCGTCCGTCCGTCTGTCCGTCTGTCCGTCTGTCCGTCCGTCCGTCTGTCCGTCTGTCCGTCTGTCTGTCGCCATTGTACCATCAAAAAGTGTATGAAGTTATGTATAGAATTAAACCAAAATTTTATTATAAGTTTTTGGCTATGGCAAGCAGGTCCTCCCGGAATTTGGAAAAAATTCGCCGGTAGGGGGCGCTGTAAATGCGTTTTTTGTGCGATTTTGAATATTGTACCATCCAAAAGTGTATGGAGTTATGCATAGAATTGAACCAAATTTTTAGTTTAAGTTTTTGGATATGACAAGCAGGTCCTCCCTGAATTTGGAAAATATTCGCCGGTAGGGGGCGCTGTAAATGCGTTTTTTGTGCGATTTTGAATATTGTACCATCCAAAAGTGTATGAAGTTATGCATAGAATTGAACCAAATTTTTATTTTAAGTTTTTGGCTATGGCAAGCAGGTCCTGCCTGAATTTGGAAAATATTCGCCGGTAGGGGGCGCTGTAATAGCGATTTTTGTGCGATTTTGAATATTGTACCGTCCAAAAGTGTATGAAGTTATGCATAGAATTAAACCAAATTTTTATTTTAAGTTTTTGGCTATGGCAAGCAGGCCCTCCCTGAATTTGGAAAAAATTCGCCGGTAGGGGGCGCTGTAATAGCGATTTTGTGCGATTTTGAATATTGTACCGTCCAAAAGTGTATGAAGTTATGCATAGAATTAAACCAAATTTTTATTTTAAGTTTTTAGATATGGCAAGCAGGTCCTCCATGAATTTGCAAAAAATTCGCCGTTAGGGGGCGCTGTAATAGAGATTTTTATGCGAGTTTGAATATTGCACCATCAAAAGTGTATGAAATTATGCATAGAATTGAACCAAAAAAAAATTTTAAGTTCTTGGCTATGGCAAGGAGGTCCTCCCTTAATTTGTAAAAAAATCGCTCGTAGAGGGCGCTGTAATAGCGATTTTTGTACAATTTTTGTGCCATTTTGAATATTGTACCGCCGAAAAGTGTATGAAGTTATGCATAGAATTGAACCAAATTTTATGTGTTTATTTTTGGTCATGTTACGAAGGTCCTCCCTGAATTTGAAAAAATTCTGCCGGAAGGGGGCACTATAATTGCGATGTCTGTACCATTTTCATTATTGTACCATCGAAAAGTGTATGAAGTTATCCATATAATTGAACAAAATTTTTTGTGCATGTTTCTGGCTATGGCAAACAAGTACTCCATGAACTTGAAAAAATTCCGAAAGTAGGGGGCGCTATAATTCCGATCTCTGTGCCATTTTCATTATTGTACCATCGAACAGCGTATAAAATTATGCATACAATTGAACCAAAATGTTTGTGCTTGTTTTTGGCTTTGGCCAACAGGTTCTCCTTGAATTTGGAAATATTGCGCGGTAAAGGGGCTCCGTGCTAGCGATTTTTGTATACTTTTCTTGATTTTTCGTAGTTCGATTGTGCATCGGCGGCTCATGCAGCGGCGGGAACTCGCTTCCTGCTATGCCGGCTATTCGCAAACAGCTGATAACGACAGAATAAGGAAAAATTAATAATTTTAACAAATATCATGATATAGATTAACTCGTTTTTATTCCGTTTAATTGACTTGAGCAGAAATTTAAGATGAAAATCAAAGTTGGTATAGTATTGAACTAATAATATTGAAGTATTAACATGTGTAACTAGGTTTTGAAATATTAAGATGTATAAGATAGAAGAAAGTTTTGGGATTGGCACATCCAACTAGTTAACTTTTGATAATTGATTTTTACGCACTTTTTAGCACTGAATCTGAAAATGACCTTCATTTTTAACCATCACGTTAGAATTTTTTTGCAAATCGCAAATGTGTAAGTTAAAATATAGCGAAAATCTCATTTTATAAAACATATGTAAAACATTTTTTATTTTATTTTATTTTATTTTATTTTATTTTATTTTATTAAAAAATTTATTCGATATATTTACTTATCCTGGGATTCTTACAGCTAAACAGCTGAGTGGTCGATGAGATGGGGGAGGAAATTCAATTTTAACATTGAACTCCTTAACTTTGGAATTTGCAATTTGCGAAAAATCCTGATATGATAGTTAAAAATGAAGGTCAATTTCGGATTCAGCGGTACAGAATATATAAGAATCAATTATCAAAAGCTAAAAAACATGACATAACCCAACTTTTGCAGGCTTGTGCAATCTAAAAATATTTTAATGTACGTATCATTTTGTAAAGAATTGAGGCTGTTAATTTAGAATCATTTTATTTAACAAAAATTCTGTTTTTTCTTTCTTCTTAAATGTTTATTACAAATTGTATATTTTCCATTAATATGCCAGAATGATTAAAGATTTCAAATTTATATTGCAATGTTAATTTTACTCCCAAACATTTTTTATATCTAACGAAATTATAATTTGACTAAATTTGTGAATGACCCCCAATTTGCAGCAAAAAATATGCTCCAACTTTAAACAGCTATTACTCGGTCAATTTTAATCGTTGAATAACGGGACTTTTTTTGTATTACTTGTCAGTGTAAAAGGAAAATTTCACTAAATATAACTTATAGGACCGGGGGACCGTATAAAAATTTAAATTTCGTAATTTTTTAAGAAATGTTTTTATTGACCCAAATCGCTTTTAAAACATTTCTTTATCTGATTTAAAACATTTTTGTAATTGGAACTATATGTCTATGACTAACGGTTTAGGAATTAGCCAATAGACACCGTTGAGACCGGACACCCTGTATAATCTTAAAAATGAATATTTGCTTTACTCTACTGTTGGCGTTAACCTTGGCGTCTACTATCGCTTGGCGAAATTCTAACGCCAGTTGTTGTTTCTAGCCAATGAACATCTACTGTTTTAAAATTTATGTATTTACCGGTTGCTAATTACAAATTCACCCTCATCCTCCGCTGATCTTTTTTTTAACACTTTCCAACAAAGTTGAAAAGTGTTTATGACTTCAGTTTGTCTGTCCGTCTGGCTGTCTGTACGCGCTCTAACTCCCGTAAATATACTCGGATCGTTCTGAAATTTTTGGATGTTAGTGACCTCTACCATAGCACAAACCCTATTGCAAATGAAGTTTGTAGCATGTTTAGTTCATTTACAGGGACAGTCAAAAGTTTTCCATTACATTACGGCCTATGGGAAAAAATCGTTTAAAATGATTTTTAGTGATGTTACATGCTTTCAAACATAATAAATTGATACGCATTTATCAAGTTGACTAAAATATGTATTTTCTGTACAATATGCGGCCCAAACATTAGTTATTATTCATTTACAGGGCCGCACAAAAGAATTCCTTTACATAATGATATAGAAGTGGAGGGAATTTTTTCCGGCGCATTTTAATTATGTTAAACTATTACATGTATGATGAAATAGATATACGTCGCTAAGGTTTACTAATAACTTATTTCATGGATAATACGAAATGCAGAGCATTTACATGGACACACAAAAGATTTCAGATACTATATTGTACCCGAAGTACTGTAAAGTAGCGATGATTGCCGGAAATGCATTTTTAATTATATTATGTGCTTTTATGTTTCACTATATTTATGCATTGTATATGGTGTGTATAAATGCTGTAATTGATATGCAGGGCTACTCAAAAGAATTCGTAATGGTTACTAGGTATGATTGCAAACTGCTTAAAGGTGATTTTTAAATGAGTTAGGCATTTTTACGCTGAACCGCATTTGGTTTACTAAGAAATGTTTGTAAAACATATATAAAATGACATACGGGGTCACGCAAAGAATTGGATACATGGCCGTCTATAAATGATAATTTCTGGAAATGTGATTCGGTAGTTTTAAGAGTGTTTTACTTTGAATTAAATTTTAGCTAAATAGTGGCGTGTAATAAAGGTATTAGGTTAACTGCAGAGTTTTACAAAAGTATAGAAGTATGTTTAAATCTATTAGTATAAATTGCTGAAAGTGAAATTTCAGCTTGTTATGTGTTTTCTTGCTAAACTAAATTTCTCCATTATATAGTATATATTTCAGCCTACAGATCAAATACAGGGCTGTTCAAAAGAATTGGAATACATATTTGCTATGGACGGTAACTGCTGAAATCAGTTTTTCAAATGTTTTATGTGTTTTCTAAAATGTTTACTTAGTTCACTACCTTATTTCCCTAAATAACGAAGTTTTGTTAAAGCATTCAGGAAGTGTTGGAAAGTGTTTCATAATCTATGCTTAACGCATGATTTTTCTTACTTGTTTTTTTTTCTACAAATATTTGGAGTACTCATTTCTGTGGCACAAATGTCATATACGCACCAAGTTGGTGCAATTTTTTTTCTGACGCTAATGCCATAAACGCACCACGTTGGCGCGATTTTTTTTCCTGACGCCATTGCCATAAACGCACCGGAGTACTTGATTGGCGTCAAAGTGTCGTTATTTTGCTTAATATGGTAACTCGGATGTTGTTGTTTATTTATTAATGAATTGCTTATTTACTTTTATTTTTTTTATTATATAATCTGTTTTGTTCTATAGTTATTAATTAAACTTTTTTTTTATTTATTGCTATTCCCTTTTTAAATATATATTTGTAACTGGTAATCGAAAACTATGTTTTCGCCAAATTGGCGTCAGAAAAAAATCGCGCCAATGTGGTACGTATATGACATCTGTGCCTTTCTCTGAATTAAAAAAAAATAAGCATAAAGTGACTATACATGAAGAAACAAACAAACAAACAAACAAAAAAACAACAAAGAAAAAATGGCGAACTCCAGGCAAATACGCAAGCTGTTTCCAATATTTGATATAATGGCTCTGCTAATTTTATCCTCTTTTTCTTTGTTTACAAATTGGTGCTTACACATTATCCGGACCATTTCAGATATAACTGCGTCAAGCATGGCATTAATTATAATAATTACGGTAACCTTACTTTTTGACAACTTTATAGCATATCACACGTAATAAGCGCTATAATATATTATTAATAATGTTACTTAATACAGCTTATTTACTTCTTATAGTTTATGTTTTTCATTATAGTTTATATATTTATTAATAATGGTTCATTTATATTTTATTTAGGCACAGATGTCATATCCAATTAATAAAAAAAGGCACAGATGATATATACGCCCCATATTGGCGGGATTTTTTTCCGACGCCAATTAGCGAAAAACTTGTTACCATATCATCTATATCCGGGTTGCCATACCAAGGAAAATAGCCACACTTTGGCGCCAGTTAAGTACCCGGTGCGTATATAACATTGGCGTAGGAAAAAAATCCCGCCAATATGACATCTGTGCCTTTATTTATTAATTTATTTAATATTATTTACCATTTTTAACAATGTTCTGTATTAAATAATGTTAGATTACCGTTTTGAACATGATTGGTAACGGTAAACAAAATTGGCAATTGGCAACCATTATTCACGATCTATCTCATGGCCAGTTAATCCGTAAATACCAGCCTATTTTCCCTTTTGAATTCATATCTTTGAGAATTTAAATAATTTTGATGGAACAGATGTCATATTCGCCCCATATTGGCGTGATTTTTTTCGGTTGCCAATTTGGCGAAAACATCAACAGCATAAACAACATAATCCGGGTTACCACATCAAGCTCTTTAGCGCAAGTTAAGTACCCGTTGCCTATATGATATTGGCGACAGAAAAAAATCGCGCCAATATGGGGCGAATATGACATCTGTACCATTGTGATAAATATTCTTACAATTGTAAAACATTATTTTTGATTTCACGGAACAGATGTGTAATATGTCTGCAGATTGAATTGGCAATATTTTTCAAAACGCGCCAAAATGCCATTTTTTGTAATTGATTGCCAATCTGAAACTACCAGATAAACAAACCAGTGTTAGTGGTTACTTTCAAAACTAAATTCACCATTATTTTAAAGATGTGATAACTTATGTAGTTTTATATTTTTGTTAAATAAAAACACTAAAAAGTAAGACTCATTTGTAAATATTATTTTTTTCATAAAAATAACAGCAAAAAGAGATATGATTATCTATAATAATAAAGAAAGAAGTTTGTGTGTGAGTGAGTGAGTGTGTCGACGGCGTTCTGAAGAGCACGTAGAACTACAAAATTTGGGTTAAAGGTACGTCTATATATGAAGTTTTGCACCTCGAAGCCCGATTTTCGATTTTTTGATTAGATTTTTTTTATTTAATTTTTTATGCGATTTTTAGCGCTTTTTTATGTTTCGAGGCGATTTTTCCATTTAAGTGAGAAGAATATGGTTTCTTTCTTTTAACCCAATATAGTAAATTTTGTTCTCTTTTCAAAAAGTTTATTCGGAATTCGTGCAGCGATTTTTGAATTTTTAGCGAATTTTTTATGCAATTATTGAACAGCATTTAATACATTTCCATACCTATAAGGAGGTTGCCGTAGAGGGACATAGTTCTGTCGCCAAATGTAGCTAAGTTTTTCGCCAACTTGGCGGTATATCGCCAAATTTGACGACCAAAATGAGTCTCCAAAAGTGACGCCAACTTGGCGATATCTCTAATATTTCGCCAAATTCCCATAGACTTCCATTGTAAACCAATATGGATTACTTGCTTACAGAAAATCAACAAATTGAAATATTTTAATTCAACAAAAACTAATATTAACCTAAGGGATTATGTTAATTATATTTAAGGGAATCCAAGTAAATTAAATTGTGAATAAAAGTAACATGATTCAATGCTTAGATTATTGTATTTTATTGATATTTTCAACGAAAGGGTTGCCAGTGGTCATTTTTCCGAAAATTATAGTTGATAAATGAATTGAAATGGCTATATCCGTTATAAAATAATGTAAACAACTCGGAAATTAAAAGAAAATAATTGTTATTTGTTTAATTTAAAGAAAACAGAATCAAAAACCTTTTTAATGCGAGATAAAATTTATAAAATGAAAATATTTAATTTAAATATGAAAGGAATGTTTATAAAACTTAAAAAATAAATTAGTATGAAAGAAGCAATTGATACATTATTTAGCGATTTTTCGCTTCGCCAGGTTAATAAAAATGTGCCTGAAAAAACCTGAAGAAATAAAATTTAAGTAACAGTCTTTTAGTCCTTCTTTTTTTAAAAATTCAATTTAATTATCATTTTTATGTAATTTTCCCATCGTATGTCTTACAGGAGAAAGGCTTTATTTGTGAGTTACATGCTATTTAATTATTACCTTGGTCGCCAAACAATGCAATTTTAAGCCACAAAGGCAGAAGCGTGAAATAGGCCAGGCGAAGGTCGCAATAATTTTTTTTAAAGTATAGGAGATCATTTTGGAGTAAATCTTCATATTCAAATGTAAATTATATAAAAAGGATTTAAAATTATAACTATGTAGTCAAGTATTTAAACTTTAGTGTAAAAATGTGCCATATACACACATATTTTATAATCTTCGATAATCAAGCCACCATCAAATGACATATTTACTATATTATTGAAAGTTTTGTTGGCACAGATGTCATATACGCTCCATGGTACATAATGGGCTCATAATGGCGTTATTTTGCCTGACATGGTAACTCGGCTATTGTTGTTTATTTATTTTGATTTTCTTTTTTACAGTTATATAAACTGTTTTGTTCTATAAATATTAATTAAACTTTTTTTATTATTTATTGCTATTTCCTTTTAAAACAATAGAAAATAATTTAAATATATATATGTAACTGGTATTCGAAAACGATGTTTTCACCAAATTGGCGTGAAAAAAATCGCGCCAAACCCGGTACGTATCTATGCCTAATAGTTATTTACATTATTGTGATTACTTAGTATCAGGCAACAGATTGAAGAGTATTTGGTATATTTTTAATATATGGGCTTTGGTGAGTTAGAGAAAATGGCCTTGGCGAGTGAAGTGAATTTTACGTATATTTACTGGCAAACTATTTACTTTTCATATACATATAAGCATTTTTTTTCAATATTTATTTTATTTATTTATATAAAAAAGAGCTATTTATCTACTTTTAAATACGAACAGAAATAATTTGTGGTTCTACCTGATTATCCCATAGACCAAAAAAAAAAAAAAAAAAAAAAAAAAAATATCGCCAAACTATAAGATTAAATGCCAATAATGGGTGATCGTAAATGTCAAATTTACTTGACATTAAACACTTTACACGTGGTTGTTACGTCATCAGGTGATTTTTAATTCGATATTTACGTTTCTTCGCGATCTGCTGCAATTATTTGACATTCCGTTTTTGACCCATAATACTACAGTAATTTCTACCTTCATTTCAATAAAGTTTATTCGGATTTCGTATAACAATTTTCGAATTTTTCGGGTATTTTGTATTGTAGAAAAATTATATAATGCGAGGAAAGAAAGAATTTATTAAGTTACGTTTTAACAGCAAAATTACAGTACGAATATCTACTCACTCGTCTCGCCGGTAACTGCGAAAAGTAAACATGGTGAGAAAAATACATCGGCACAGCGCCGTCTATGGGAGATAAGGAAAAGTACAATTTTATTTTAACACTCTCCCTAAAATTGGACTATTCCTGAAATATGAATAGTTCACAGTCTTAAACGAGTCCAATATTTGCACATAGTTCTTTTAAACGTAAATGTCCCATAGGCTTTGTCATCATATCTGCTACTTGATTTACAGTGTCCACATACTCTATCAAGATCTTTTTCTCTTCCACTAACTCTCTTATATGATGATATCTAATATCTATATGCTTGGTGCGTCTATGGTTAGTTGGATTACTAGCTAACCGAATTGCACTTTGGTTATCAACGAGTAGACGTCCTTGTATTCCAGGTTGAAATTCACTTATTAAATTGGTCAACCAGACCAACTCTTTGGATGCTGTTGATGCAGCCATGTACTCAGATTCTGTCGTAGAAAGGGCCACACATCCTTGTCTTTGGCTACCCCAAGTAATTGCACCATCACCTAAGGTGGAAATGTATCCTGTTGTGGATCTTCTTGTTTGCACATCCCCAGCATAGTCAGCATCAGAAAACACATTGATATAACCGTCTGTTGAGCCACTGTAGTGGATTCCCATGTTTATTGTACCTTTCAGATACCTCAAAATATGTTTAATGAATTTCCATGATCCAACAGTAGGCGTTGACATCCACTGTGCAGCTTTTCCAACTGCGTATGCCAAATCTGGTCTTGAAACAACAACTAAATACATTAATCTTCCAATAGCTGATGCAACTGGATGTTCAGAATCTAATTCATTTTCACGATACAGAATATCTAAAGAACTTTTATCTGCTGGCACTTTAGCAGGTTTACAGTCACCCATTTCAAACATTGACAGTGTTCTTTTAGCATAAGCTGCCTGATGAATTCTTATGTTGTCTTTCATTAATTCAATTTGAAAACCAAGAAATTGTCTGACATTTTCACAAATCGTGATTTCAAATTCAGTTTGTAACTGGCTAAGAAGTGTTTGAATATCTTCCTTATCAGTGGCAGCAATCAGTCCGTCGTCAACATATACAGCAATAATGACTAAATTTTCACCAACATACCTCAGATATGCACAAGGGTCATAACTACTAGCTCTAAATCCAACGCTTGTTAAAAATTCAGTTAGTCTTTGATTCCAGCATCTAGGCGCCTGTTTTAGACCATATAGACTTCGAATCAATCTGCAAACACGTCCAGATCTATCATTATAACCTTCTGGTTGCTCCATGTATATCAGTTCATCAAGTGTTCCATTTAAAAATGCAGACTTGCAATCAAATTGTGCTATTTTTAATTTCTTAAAATAAATAAACCAAAATAGAAAACGTACAGTATCATACCTTATAACCGGACTAAAAGTCTCTTCATAGTTTACTCCATATTGTTGCTCAAATCCTCTAATCACCAAACGTGCTTTAAAGCGTTCAATTTCCTCATTTTCATTTGTTTTGACACGAAAAACCCATTTGGCAGTCAATGGTTGCATCGTGTTATCATGTTTCACAAGTTCCCAAGTGCCGTTCTTTTGATGGGAATGCATCTCATCTTCCATAGCTTCAATCCATTTTTGTTTCTCGGGTACTTCCATAGCTTCCTGGTATGACTGAGGTTCAATTACCTTTTGACAAAGATGGGAATAGCGTATAGGTGGTTGTATCGTTGAACGATCTCTCAACTGGTATCTTACTGGTTCTTGTTCCAATTGGTTATCTTTGTCTTCCTTCTCTACCAATTCCATCTCTTGCTCTCCCTGACTCCAATCTATCAATGTATTTGGCACTGAAACTTCATGAAATTCAACATCTCTACTTATTTCTATTCGATTTTCACCTGTATACACTCTATAATTTCCAGTGACTTCTTCATAGCCCACAAAAATTCCCCGTATACTTGTTTTACCAAACTTCTTGTCAACACGTCGTTGCTTCGGAATTTGGACAATACATTGACTTCCAAAAATTCTCAAGTGCTTTAATGAATATTCCCTTCCATACCATGCTTCATAAGGTGTTTTACTTTTATCACGACTCTTACCAGTACGATTTAAGATATATGCAGAACAGTTCACTGCTTCAGCCCAGAAGCGTTTTGACAATCCCTTTGTCAACAGCATTGTTCTCGCCATTTCTATCAATATTCCATTCTCACGTTCAGCACGTCCATTCTGTTGAGGTGTATACGCAGCTGATCTTCCAATTTCAATTCCATTTTTCACTAGGCAATCTATGAAATCTTGATCTGTATACTCTCCTCCATTATCTGACATAACTGTCTTGACTGTATTTCCAGTTTGAGTTTTAACATATGCTAAGAACTGTTGCAATTTATCTTTCACTTCACTTTTATGTTGCATAAAATATACTTTACGGTACTGGGTGTAATCATCTTTGAATGTAACAAAATATTTAGAACCTTGAAAAGATGCTTCTTGCATTGGACCACAGACGTCACTGACAATTAGTTCACCAGCTTTACTGGCTTTTGTCATTTCTCTAAAATTTGTTCTCTGAAACTTTCCAATTGCACAACCATCACAATATTCAGTCTCATCAGTTTGAGATATTTCAATTCCTTTCGTTTTCAGCAATTCTTTTGTATGATTTTTACTCTGATGACCAAATCTTTCATGCCATATTTGAAGAGAATTTTCTTTGTGATTTCTTACCATAAGGCTACTTTCTTCATTTTCCAAAACATCTATATCTAGAAAGTACATATCTCCATATCGATATCCTTCAACAATAAGTTTATTATTTTTCGTAAATTTCCATTTATTTCCTTCAATGGTTTGTATGAAACCTTTCTCTGCTGCTGATTTTACAGAAAATAAATTTGCCTTCATTTCAGGAACATACATCACATCACAAAAATGATGTTCTTTTCCATCTAGATTTGAACGAATTTTGATATTACCAATACCTTTGGCTAAAATTTTTCTGCCATCACCAAGTTCAAACATAACCTTTTCTTCTAATTCTTTATATGTTTTAAAATATTCAGGTTTCCAACACACATGTTGAGTACATCCAGAATCAATTATCCACTTTGACCTTCCTGATTCATCTGACTGAAATGTATTTACAAAGGCAAAACCGTTACTATCTTCTTTTTTCTTATCAGAATATCTATTATTTTGTTGATTCTTTATACAATTACGCCTCAGATGTGGCCCTCCACAAGTCCAACATCGTAATTTTGGTTTCCTTTTGTCATACTTGCCTTTTTCATTATTGAAATGAACATTTTCTACACTTCTGGTTTTGGAAAAGTTCTTATTTGGCTGTCGTTTTTCCATTACCTGTTATTTATTTTCTAACATTTTAGTTAAAATAATGATAATTATTTTACTATAAACATAACTTCTTTAAAAAACACACAAAACATTTATTTAGACAATCACATTACAGCAACTACGAATCCACATCTCCAAACCATAATAACAACATCAATATTATCGTCGAACATCTCACGTTTTTCGTCTGAACCCCCCAAAAAATTAAATACATGGAGTCAGGAAAAAATGTCTATTGTTCAAGAGTTTATCTTATGAAAAAATAATTTAAATATTGTCATGTGACTTTACTTACAAATCCCTCCTTTCGCATGTCAATAATCCTCAGTAATTCCGAGACTTGTAATATGTTTTTTCATGACATCATAACTCAAATTCTTAGTCATTATATCTGCTTCCAGTTCAGACGAATTTACATATTTTGTTTCAATTTCTCCTTTCGCTCTTTCATCTTTTACAAAATGATATTTTCTACCTATATGTTTGTTGCGATTATTCACTCTTGGGTTTTTAATCCAATCAATTACAGATTGACTATCAGTACTGATTTCTATTGGACGCTTCACCATTTCTTCCTGGCTTAACTCTTCCAAGAGACCCATTAACCATTTTCCTTCACAAACAGCATCACATAAACTTAAAAGTTCAGATTCCATTGTAGAAAGCGCAACCAGTTTCTGTTTATTACTTTTCCATTCAATCAGTGATTCTCCTATCTTTACGATATATCCACCAAATGATTTTGAATCCCGTGTAGTACACCAGCTAGCATCAGAACAAAGTGATAATTGGCCCTTTTTATTTTTAATTCGAAGTTTGTAGTTTTTAGTGCCTTGAATGTACCGCAAAACTCTCTTCACTGCCTGTAAATGAATTTCTCTAGGATCTTTTGCATATTGAGACAAATTACTTAAAGTGAAAGCTAAATCTGGCCTTGTTCCTCTTACTAGATATCCTATACTTCCAAGCATTTCTAGATATAGTGTTTCATCAATTTTATTTTCATTTTCATATTCATCTAATTTTATTCCAGAAACACCAGGGGTTTTCACACTTTTACAATTTTCCATATCAAATCTTTCTAAGATTTTTTCTGCATACTTAGCTTGCCCTAGCAAAAATTCTCCATTATTTTCTTCAATATCAATACCAAGGAATTTAATGTTTTTCTTCAGCTCTTTAATTTTTGCTTCTTTATTCAATTTTTGTATCAATTTATTTATTAATTCTTCGGATTCACTAACGATTATTCCATCATCGACATATATTCCAACTGCAATAAATTTATTATCATTTTTATTAAAAAACACACATGGATCTGCTTTGCAGGGCTGTAACCCAATTTTATCAAATATATTAACTAATTTTTCATACCAGCATCTTCCTGCTTCTGGCAACCCATATAAATTTCCTGTTACCAATAATATTTTCCCTCCTTCAATTTGTAGACCTTCAGGCGGATTCATATAAATTGCAGTTTCTAGATCTGCATTCAGATATGCTGTTTCTACGTCGAAAAATCTAGTTTTGTAACCTTTCATCGCTGCGACTGCCAATAAAGTTCTAAATGATTCAGTTTTCATTACAGGACTATACGATTCTTGATAATTTGTTCCAAATTTAAGTCTTGATCCGTCGGCTACTAATCTTGCTTTATATTTTACATCTTCACCGTCTTCTTTTACAGTAAAAATCCATTTGCTTCTCAGTGCCTTCACATCTTTTGGTTTGTCAACGATTTTCCACGTTTTGTGTTCTTCTAATGAGTGTAATTCCTTTTTGATTGCTTCTATCCATTTATCTTTATCTCTAGAATTTAATACATCTTTGTAATTCTTTGGAACTTCCTCGTGCACTAGATTCGCTAAATACTTTGGATTGGGTTTCCTAATTCGTGATGATCTTCTAGGTTCTTCAAACAACTTATTCTCATTAGTTTCTTTTTCTTGCTGTTCCTTGTTTTCATCAATTATATGATTTACTTCAGATTCTTCTGTCGCAGAATCATTCAAATCATCTGACAACGCAATTGCTTCCTTTT
The DNA here is from genome assembly GCA_963932465.1 of Maratus speciosus. Classification (NCBI taxonomy): domain Eukaryota; kingdom Metazoa; phylum Arthropoda; class Arachnida; order Araneae; family Salticidae; genus Maratus; species Maratus speciosus. The sequence goes on from OZ010786.1 coordinate 123,392,928, forward strand.
TCTGATTTAACTCTTCTTCATTTTCATCGGAATTATTATCTTCTTGTTCATCTATTACATTTTTATTATTGGTAATGTTGATGTATTCAAATTCATCAGTCATTTCTTCCTTGTTAGCTATATCTTCATATCCCATTTTTTCTTCTATAAATACTACATCTCTGCTTTCACGTATTCTCTTTTCTTTTAAATCATACAATCTGTATGCTCGCCGATCTCTTGAATATCCTATAAACACTGCTGGTTTTGCTCTTACATCAAATTTCTTTTTATTGATATCATCGTTGCGATAAAAAACTTTACATCCAAATACTCTCATATGCTTTACTGTTGGTTTATTATTTGACCATAATTCTAATGGCGTTTTCTTTCTCGTAGCTGTTGGAGTAACATTATGTATATAAGCAGCTGTTGATACTGCTTCGGCCCAAAAGGATAAAGGTAGTTTTGCTTCTATCAGCAATGTTCTTGCAGTATTAATAACAGTCCGATTAGCCCTTTCTGCAATCCCGTTACTTTGTGGACTATGAATTGTGGTTCTTTCATTCTTTATGCCCTTCCTTTTGTAATAATTCACGAGCTCTTCATTAGTAAATTCACCACCATTATCTGATCTAACCGCTTTTACTTTCTTGCCGGTTTCATTTTCTCTTCTCTCTATTATATTTATAATTCTTTCTTTTGCTTCATCTTTACTTCTTAAAAAATCTACAAAATATCTTCTACTATATTCATCTACTACCATTAGCATGTACTTACTCCCTCCCAATGAGTGTACTTTCATTGGTCCACATAAATCAACATGTAATCTTTCTAAAATGCGTGTTGTTCTTTCTATCACATGATTAAATGGTGTTCTTGTTAATTTCCCTTGAATACATATTTCACATTTTGTTTCTTCACCATTCATCTTTTCTAATCCCCTTACAAGATTTTCTCTCGACATTCTTTGTAAGTATACATAATTTATATGCCCAAGTCTTCTATGCCATAATTCTTTCTTTGATTCATTTGTCTGTAAACAAGATTCATTTCTGTCTTCATCTGTTTCTCGTACAGCTAAGTTTATTTTAAATGTATTATCTTCGAATGTTCCTTTAGCTATTAATTCACCTGTATTCTTTTCATAAATGGCTGCTCCTTCATTATCAAATATCACATATTTTCCTTTTCTGACTAAACTTGGAACTGACATTAAATTTTCTCTTAAATTAGGTACGCAAAGAACTTCTGTAAGTTTTATTTTTGTTTCGCCACTTTTCTTATCGTAAGACGTAACATGAACATTTCCACGATATTTCGCTTGTATTGATCGCTCGCTGTCAGCAGTTGCAATTTCTACATCTTCAGGTTTTCTTTCTACAACAATACCTTCTTTATGCGTCATATGCGAAGTGCAAGCTGAATCTAACATCCAGGTTATTTCCCTATTATTTTCAGATTCTTTACACTCATTTCTATTGAATTCATTTGACTGCAATGCATGTTCATTTGTAAAACATGTATATTCTTTTGCCTTCTTGTTTGAAACATTATTATTCTTATTATAATTCTTATTATTGCGTGAGTATTCTCTTACATCTTGAACTTTATTACTATAATAATTTTGAAAATTTTTCTTAGGTGAATACTCCCTATCATTTCGCGAGTGTGTCATATTCGATTTACTATAACAATTCCGCGCTATATGATTTGGCTTTCCGCAAGCAAAACATAAAACCTTTTTCTTTTCATTAGCCCTAAATGCTTTAGACTCGTTTTCTCGAAATTTATCATATTTTCTTTCATATCTCAACAAAGTTTCTCGCATTACTTCATAAGTTATATTTGGGTTTGATGATATCGCAGTTGTTACTTCGCTATATTTCTTTGGGAGCCCTTCTATAATAAATCCTATTAATTCGCATTCATCAATCTCTGTACCCAATTCTAATATTTCATTAGCTATCCCTTGAGCTCTTATCAAATATTCTTCTATTGTTTCTCTTTCGTTTTTCTCTATTCTCGCAAGATTAATTTTTAACTGAATTCTTCTCTGATTTTCAATTCCCGCATAACGCTTTTTCAGTAATTGCCATAAATCCTTAGCTTTTTTAATCCCTCTAACAGCCATCATTTGTTCTGCGGACAACGTCAATATAATTATACCGTAAACTTCATCATTCTTTTCTAACCATGTTTTATGCGCTTTTAAACTATCGGGATCCCCTTCATTTTTTACCGGTTCATCATTTTCGATAACATCAAATAAATGTTTTGATTTAATCAAAGCTTCAACTCGCATACTCCATAATGTATAATTTTTACTTGTTAACGGCTCTATTCTAGGAATTCCAAACATATTGGATTCACACATAATTAAAATACTTTATCTTCCAAACTATTTTTAAATGCATATAAAATTCTTACCTCTTAAATTTTTTCTATTGGCGGTTAGTCCAATGGAACAAATTCTTAACTTGTATTAGGCCTAGTTCATACAATTCATATTTATTTACTCTTCTTACTTGTACACTCAAAATATAAAATTCGCTTTAAAACCACGCTCTGCTACCAAATTGTTATTTATTTTCTAACATTTTAGTTAAAATAATGATAATTATTTTACTATAAACATAACTTCTTTAAAAAACACACAAAACATTTATTTAGACAATCACATTACAGCAACTACGAATCCACATCTCCAAACCATAATAACAACATCAATATTATCGTCGAACATCTCACGTTTTTCGTCTGAACCCCCAAAAAAATTAAATACATGGAGTCAGGAAAAAATGTCTATTGTTCAAGAGTTTATCTTATGAAAAAATAATTTAAATATTGTCATGTGACTTTACTTACATTACCAATGCTGATTCACGATTTATATTCACATCAACAATACCTAATCTAGTTTCTTCAATCATCAGTCTAGATGTTAATTTCGACAATGTACGATCATCCAAAGGTGTTGAGTCCCAAGCACTATGAAAATGACGATACTGCGAAGGTAATGTATTCAAAATGGTTGTTATCACTAGTGAATCTGATAGTGGTTCTCCAAGTTCACGTAATCGTCGAGCAAAAGATTCGATTTTGCTAATATGTGTAGCTATATCATCACCAGCAACATAGCGATACTCTCGGAATTTAGTTTGAAGTAAATAAACAGAGTCCGCTGATCTTTGCTCATACACATCCAATAATTTAACCCACATTTCTCTAGCATTTTCACAGTTCATAATTAAAGCTAAGGGCTTTTTATCCACCATTGTCGCAATCTCTTTCGCCATTTTGTTTGCTTTCTTCCATTTCTTCATTTCAGCATCGTAATTATCCCTACCAACTGGCGGTTGTACATGCGTTCCATCAATCAGTTCTAACGCATCCCGAGCATCTAAAATCGCCCGTACTTGGAATTTCCACTGTGTCCAATTATTTGAGTCCACAAGCTTTTCTATTTTCACTCTGTCACTTTCCATTTTTGTCAGGAAAATCGAAAACAAAGTCCAGAAAACAGTTCAAAGAAACGCTTACTTCGTTAGGCTTAGCAATCGCCGTAGAACTCAAACAATCAAAACGCAAACACAAGTTAAATTAAAAACTATCAAATTCTTTCCAACAGAAAATCTTATACGCAGTCCGCAAACGTGACTGGGGCCGATAACCTGTAGAAAAATTATATAATATGAGGAAAGAAAGAATTTATTAAGTTACGTTTTAACAGCAAAATTACAGTACGAACATCTACTCACTCGTCTCGCCGGTAACTGCGAAAAGTAAACATAGTGAGAAAAATACATCGGCACAGCGCCGTCTATGGGAGATAAGGAAAAGTACAATTTTATTTTAACATGTATGTGATTTTTAGTGTAGTTTAGCGATTTTCTACCATTTTTCCACATTAGTGAAAGACGTTGATACAAGTTGAACCAACTTTCAATCTTCGAACACAATATATATATATATATTTTCTCTTTTCGAAATTTGCGCAGCGATTTAAAATTTTTTCGCGATATCTTATTGTGATTTTCAGAGATTTTTCGCAATTCGTGCTGTTTTTTTACGTACCCGGGCAACGCCGGGCAAGTTAGCTAGTTTTATATAAAATTTAAGTGAAAACAGGAAGCATATTTGGGTATTTTTCGGGAATATGAGCCTTGGCACTTTTTTTAGGCTTCAGAAAGTGAGCTTTTCTGCAACTCATGTAAACAGCTATCAAAACAAACCTGGTAAGATTTATAGCTTATTTATTAATTATTGTTAAAATATAGTTTTTGTTTTATGTTAATTCATATTTTGTCTCACGTGAACTTATGACATTATGCATTGATGAGTTGTTTATTAGTAACAGACAACTAAACTTGTTGTATCTTATAGAAAATGTAATAATAGAAGAAATGGCTGTTCTGTTATTCCATATTGATGTTATTAAAATTCATTTCGTAAGTTTCTTTTCTAAATAATGCGTTCCTTTCTTTCTTATTGATGTGTATTTAATTTAATTATCAATCGACTCAAAGCTATCATACTCTGCATATAAGAATACTAATAATTTTTTTAACAGGTTATGGGCTTTTCAGCTCGCTTTGAATTGCGCTAGTTAGCTCAAGTCTGATTGATTAGAATTAGATATAGATAAGTTAGGTTTTGCTCATAGAAAGTGAAGTAAAACATTAGTTTATTTTAGTAGAGAAGATTATCATTAAAAGATTTTGAAATCGCATTAAAGTTTAAGAAGAAATGGATTTAACGAAGCAAGTTAAATTATTGACTGGTGCAGTAGACTGGCCAATATGGAAACGCAAGATTAGAGATTTACTTGATTATCACGAAGGAGCACTTGATGTTATAGATGGTAAATTAAAGAAACCTGAACCATTAAGTAGCACTGCTGAAGATAGAGAAATCAAGGAACATAAAGTACGTTCTGATTTGTATCGTAAAGCTAATAGTTACGTAAAATCCGTGATAGCAAGTACCGTGACTGATGTAGTTTATCAAAAGATTATGGATAAAGAAACAGCACATGAAATGTGGGAAGCCTTAAAGCATCATTTTGAAGCAACGTCAAAAGATCAGTTATTTAAGATCTGTACAGAATTTTTCGCATTTAACTGGGCGTTAGGCGATGATGTATCAACTCACATAGCTAAGTTAAGAACCATTTGGAGTGAATTAAATAACGGACTTAAAGATATTGGTGTAAATAAGTTACCTGATTTAATGTTAGTTTGTAAAGTATTGCAAATTTTACCGCGAAAATTTGAAACCTTTAAGTCTAGCTGGATGTTGTTGTCTAAAAACGAAGACAGAACATTTGATGAGTTAACAGAGCAACTTTGTATGTTTGAGAGAAATTTCATCAAAGTTGAAAGCGGCAATATTGCTGTTCAGGAAGCACTAGCAGCTTCAAGATTGGAAAAACAGAATAAAGATAAAAATTCCAAATTTATCAAGAAGTCATATAGAGCTGACATTTGTAACTACTGTAACCGTAAAGGTCACTGGGTAAGAAATTGTAGAAAATGGATTTCCGATGGAAAACCAGCCAAAAAGTCGCCAAGTAGCGATACTAAAGATATAAAGAAAATCGCCAATGGTGCAGCGATGTCTATTTCTGTCGAAACGTATACTTCGGAAGCAGATCCAACAGCTTTTTGGATTGATAATGGAGCAACTCAACACATTACGAACTGTTCAGAGTATTTTACTGATTTCACGCAATTTCTTAGTCCTTGTAGCATTAAGGCTGCTGGAAAGGAAAGATTGGCTGCAATCGGAAAAGGAACTATTCGTTTTAAATCTTTTGCTGGTGGAAAATCTCAAGAAATTCAGCTGAAGGATGTCTGGTATGTACCTGAAGTCAACAAAAATTTATTTTCAGTATTAGCTGCTCAAGACAGAAATCAAGACAGTGAATTTCGATCGACATCTACTGAATGTTGGTTAAAGATAAATGATCAAGTGGTACTATATGGAACACGCAATGTATCTGGATCTTTGTTTAAGGCAATAATTGAGCCAATCATGCCAAAGCAAATTTTAGAAATAAACAATACTGAGAAAAACGATTCTTTATTACAACTTTATCATGAAAGATGGGGTCATCAAGATAAATGTCACATCAAACAAAAGCTTGAAAAAGAGTTAGGAATCAAAGTTCAACTGGAAAATAAGTTATGTGAACCATGCATTTATGGAAAAGCACATCGCTTACCTTTTGGAAACAGAAAGAAAGCAAAAGAACCAGGTGAACTTATTTCGGCTGATGTCTGTGGCCCGTTTCCTGAATCTTTTCAAAAGAAACGATACTTAGTTGTATTTAAAGATAGCTTCACAAAGTTTAGGTATGGTTACATGATAAGAGAGAAGTCAGAAGTCAATACTATGTTAAAACATATGCTTGCTCATGCCAAAACTATGGGATACAAAATTAAAGAATTTTTGAGCGATAATGGTGGAGAATTCGACAATAAAGAAATTGAAGCAATTCTACATGAAGAAGGAATTACAAAAAGACCTACCGCACCTTTTACACCACAACAGAATGGATCAAGTGAAAGAGAGAACAGAACAATTGTAGAAATGGCAAGAACATTCAAATATTCGAATCCTGAAATTAGTTTTCCGGATGCAATGTGGGCCGAACTAGTCTCTTCTGCGATATATATCCTAAATAGAACGGGAAAATCTTCAGTAGAGGCAGTTAGTCCTTATGAATTGTGGATCAAGAAGAAACCTAGAGTAAAGCATTTACGTGTAATAGGTTCTGCATGTTATGCTCATATTCCTGTACAAAAGCGAAGAAAAATGGAGAAGAAAGCTATCAAAGGTTATCTTGTAGGTTACGATTCTGATGAGCGTTACAGAATTTGGATTAAAGAAGAAAACAGGATGATTTTTTCTAGAGATCTCATTTTTCATGAAATATTGAAAAAATGCGATAATTTAGTTCATTTACCATTCAACGACAATAAACGAGAAAATACAAGCGATCTTTCTAATCAGGGAAAGTATGAAGATGAACAACTTAAAGAAGATGAAAAACAAGACGATCTAAGTGACAGCGATGTTGATAGTGATGAAGAAGTTAAACCATCACATGATATGCAATTGAGAGAACGTGACAAGATTCGAAAGCCTGCACGGTTTGATGATTATATAATGGAAGCTGAGTCATTAATTTATGAAAATGAAAATCCTGAAACATACATAGAAGCAATCAACAGCAAGGAAAGTTCTAATTGGAAGAAAGCTATGGAGAATGAAATAAAATCTTTAAAAGAAAATGAGACCTGGGAATTAGTTAATTTACCAGAAGGTGCCAAAGCTATACCATGCAAATGGGTTTATAGAATCAAAACAAATCCAGATGGCAGTATTAACAAGTACAAAGCCAGGCTTGTTATAAAAGGTTATAGACAACGTCAAGGCATTGATTATATTGAGACTTTTAGTCCAGTAGCAAAATTAGAAACAGTACGAGCCGTATTGAGTATAGCAGCAGAAGAAAAAATGTATTTATCCCAATTTGATGTATCTACAGCATTTTTGTATGGAGAATTAGAAGAAACAATCTACATGCAACAACCAGAAGGATATGAGGACGGCACAAAGAGAGTATGCAAGCTCAAGCGAAGTTTGTATGGTTTAAAACAAGCTCCACGTTGTTGGAATAAGTGTTTTGGCCAATTTTTATTAAAACTTGATTTCAAAGTGAGTGATGCCGATCCATGTCTATACATTCGAGAGAAGAATGGCAAAAAGTTAATTATAGCATTGTACGTAGATGATGGATTAATTGCTGCAAATGATCAAGAAGAGTGCGAAATCTTCATTGAAAAGTTAAAAGCCAGATTCAAGATAGTTACTGGGAAAGCTTCTTGTTTTCTAGGGCTTGAAATTGAATATCAGAAAAACGGAGATATTACTATTAGTCAAAAAGGATATGCCAAGAAAATTCTTAAGAGATTTGGATTTGAAAATTGCAAGCAAGTAGCAACACCGATGTTAAAGGAATCAAGATCGCAAAATACTGAAGAATCTAAGAAAGTTATTTTTCCATATAGACAAGCAGTTGGAGCTCTAATGTACCTAATGGTAGGAACGAGACCAGATCTAGCTTACAGCGTAGGAGTTTTATCAAGACCACTAGAAAACCCATCTGCTGAAGATGTAGTGAGAGTAAAGAGAGTTTTTCGCTACATATCAAAAACAAGAAATTTTGGTATTACTTATCGCGCAACAAATTCAAATAGAGTATTAAAGTGTTACAGTGATGCAGATTTTGGAGGATGCATAAAAACTGGAAGATCAACATCTGGGTCAGTGATAATATATGCTGGAGGTGCAATCTCATGGCGCAGTCAAAGACAAACCATCGTGGCTACTTCAACAACAGAGGCTGAAGTTATAGCAGCATCTGAAACAACTAAAGAAATTATTTGGCTCAGAAGATTGTATGAAGGAATAGTACAACTAAAAGAAATACCTATTCTTCAAGTAGACAATAGTGCAGCTGTAAAACTTGCCCATAATCCAGAATATCACAGGAGAACAAAACATATAGAAATAAAGCATTTCTTCGTTCGTGAGAAGGTATTAGAAGGAAAGTTAGTTGTAGAACAAATTTCTACTGAGAAACAGATTGCAGATATTATGACCAAGCCGTTAGCCAAAACTCGATTACTAATATTGTGTGATCAAATGGGATTATCAGGCTAAAGACTAAATATGTAATTAACAAGGGAAAGTGTTAAAATATAGTTTTTGTTTTATGTTAATTCATATTTTGTCTCTCGTGAACTTATGACATTATGCATTGATGAGTTGGTCATTAGTAACAGACAACTAAACTCGTTGTATCTTATAGAAAATGTAATAGATAAAATGGCTGTTCTATTATCCATATTGATGTTATTAAAAATACATTTCGTAAGTTTCTTTTCTAAATAATGCGTTCCTTTCTTTCTTATTAATGTGTACTTAATTTAATTATCAATCGACTCAAAGCTATCATATTCTGCATATAAGAACACTAATAATTTTTAACAATTATAAGAATACTCTTAAATTTATCAGATGACTTTGTTTAGTCGTTATTATTATTACTAATAAAAAATACTTAACTTAAATCAATAATTAAAAAATAGGCATACCTTTTTTATAACGGTGTTTATTTTCGATCTCGTTCTTCAGGTAGGCAAAAATCAAGAGCTGATGCGCATGCTCAAAATTTCAGGTTCCCAGTTGCTGCAACGACCGCTACCCTCACATGTCGTGTCTTGATCTCTCGCGTTAGCATGTAACTTACATCTAGCTGATCCTTTATTTAATTATCTATATTTTTTGTAACTTAATCAAGTAGAAAGTCATGTGAGTGTCCAGCATCAGCAAAACATAACATGCTCATATTCCTGTACAAAAGCGAAGAAAAATGGAAAAGAAAGCTATCAAAGGTTATCTTGTAGGTTACGATTCTGATGAGCGTTACAGAATTTGGCTAAAAGAAGAAAACAAGATGATTTTTTCTAGAGATGTCATTTTTCATGAGAAATTGAATAAATGCGATAATTCCGTTCATTTACCATTCAACGACAATAAACAAGAAATACAAGTGATCTTTCTAATCAGGGAAAGTATGAAGATGAACAACTTAAAGAAGATGAAAAACAAGACGATCTAAGTGACAGCGATGTTGATAGTGATGAAGAAGTTAAACGATCACATGATATCCAATTGAGGGAACGTGACAAGATGCGAAAGCCTGCACGGTTTGATGATTATATAATGGAAGCTGAGTCATTAATTTATGAAAATGAAAATCATGAAACATACATAGAAGCAATCAAGAGCAAGGAAAGTTCTAATTGGAAGAAAGCTATGGAGAATGAAATAAAATCTTTAAAAGAAAATGAGACCTGGGAATTAGTTAATTTAACAGAAGGTGCCAAAGCTATACCATGTAAGTGGGTTTATAGAATCAAAACAAATCCAGATGGCAGTATTATCAAGTATAAAGCCAGGCTTGTTATAAAAGGTTATAGTCAACGTCAAGGCATTGATTATATTGAGACTTTTAGTACAGTAGCAAAATTAGAAACAGTACGAGCCGTATTGAGTTGTAGTATTTCTCTAATACATTTATTTTCATGCGCGTGCATCTTACAATCTCATCGCTCCATCGATGAAGGAAACGATATTTTTTAAAAGTTGAGAATTTATACCAGTTGCATGGCAACAAACGATATCCGATGCTGATATTTATTATTCTTCATGTTCTATTTGTTCGTCTTGTGAGTGTTTTATTAAATGTTGTGGTGTGACTCAAAAATGGCTTATTTATTCAATATAAATGCGCAGACAAGCGCCAAATTGGTGACCCGTACTGGAGCACGTTAAAAGAACCCTGTAATAAGTGAGTAATATTTCATTTTATTTTGCAAAATGACAGAAATTAGCGCTGTTCGTATTCCACCGTATAACTTTAATGATGTCGGTCTTTGGTTCGCAATGTGTGAACATTCATTTGAATTAGCTCATTCAAAGGCCATAACAGAAAGTCGAACTAAATTTAATTATATTTCGGCTAACTTACCTCCAGATGCAGCATCTGTTGTACGGGATTTAATTATCAAACCGTCCGATAATACACCATATGAGGATTTAAAAATGGAATTAATAAAACGGACAAGCGACTCGTCAAAATCTGAAATAAGGAAATTGTTAGCTGGAGAACAGCTCGGTGATAGTAAACCCAGTGATCTTTTAAGAGTAATGCAAAGAAGAGCTGAGTCCCACAATGTATCCAATGAATTGATGTTGGAATTATTTATTTCGCATTTACCGTCATATGTACAGAGCATTTTAGCATCTATCTCACCGTTATCACTTGATAAAGCAGCCGAAGTTGCTGACCGAATTTTGGAATATAATCCCACCGCAATAAATGCTGTTTCAGTACCATCAAATGCTAATTCAGAAATTTTATGTAAAAAAAAAAAACTGAATGATCGAATTAAACAACTGGAATTACGTAGGCCACGAAGCCCTTTTCGTCGGCGTTCCTTTGGGAGGAATCGTAGCATTTCAAAAGATTCCAGACAGCAATGTTGGTATCACGAAAAATTTGGCGAAAAGGCCAAGAAATGCTCCGAACCTTGTTCATTTTCAAAAAACACAGACGGCGAGGTGTAGCGGCCGAAAGACCAATATAAATTATTTATGCGACACAGGCTCCGACATCAGTATTATTCCAGCGTCATTTTCCCACAAGAAAAATACCCCTTTTATGACCCTAACTGCTGCGAATACATCAAGAATCAATGTTTATGGAGAAAAGCTTTTGACACTTGATTTCAATCTCAGAAAAACTTTTCGCTTTCCCTTTTTAATAGGTGATGTAAGCACTCCAATTATCGGCGCAGATTTCCTATATCATTTTAATCTAATTCCAGATCTTCGTAATAAAAAGTTAGTGGATAATGTTACAAATTTAGCTACTCCCGGCCATATACATACAGCATCTGTTCATTCTATCAAAACTGTTTCGGGAAATAGTATTTATCATAAATTACTACTTAAATTTCCAGATATAACTAAACCTCCTCGTGCTGATCAACAAATAAAGCATTCAATATTTCACCATATAGAAACTACCGGATCTCCTGTCCACGCCAAACCAAGAAGATTAGCTCCAGACAGATTAAAAACAGCCAAAGCCGAATTTCAGCAAATGCTTGATCTTGGTCACATTCGGCCATTCAAAAGCAATTACGCTTCACCACTTCATATGGTTCCTAAAAAACATTCTACAGATTGGAGACCTGTCGGAGATTACCGAGCACTTAATGCACAAACAGTAAAAGATAATTATAGCATTCCAAATATTTTAGACTTTACTTCGAACCTTCATGGTACAAAAATATACTCCCACCTTGATCTCATAAAAGCTTACCACCAAATACCAATTCATCCAGATGATGTACATAAAAGTGCCATTATTACACCGTTTGGCTTATTTGAGAGTACAAGAATGCAATTCGGCCTTTGCAACGCATCTGCTACATTTCAACGGTTCATGGATCAAATTACACGAGATCTTCATTTTTGTATGTTTTTATTGATGACATCCTGGTAGCATCTCGCACACCAGAAGAACATCTCGAGCATCTGAAAATCATATTTCAGTGCTTGCAAGAATACGGATTAAGCTTAAAACCATCAAAATGCATTTTCGGCGTATCATCCATAGATTTTCTAGGTTATAAGGTATCTGAATTTGGCATTGAGCCCCTACCAGATCGTGTTGATTGCATTTTAAAATTCCCTCAACCTACTACTCTTACACAGTTAAGACGATTTCTTGGGTTATTTAATTATTACCGTCGATGTATATCAAAAGCTGCTCACATATTGGCTCCATTAAATAAATTCTTGGAAGGAATAAAGAATTCAAAAAAGTCTAGAAGACGCTCTGAAAAAAATTCACACGACTCAATTCAATGGACTGTGGAGGCTGAGCAGGCTTTTAATGACGCCAAACAAGCTTTAGCCAATGCAACTCTCCTGCGACATCCCATTCCCGGCGCAAAGTCAAGCCTTTGGATTGACGCAAGCGACAAAGCCGTTGGCGGTTCTCTTATGCAGCTTAATAAAAAGTATTGGGAACCCATTGCCTTTTTAGCAATCAAGCTTTCAAAAAGTCAGCAGAAATGGTCTACATACGACAGAGAACTCTTGGCAATGTATACATCAGTAAAGCGTTTTCGACACATGCTCGAAGGAAGAAACTTTATCATATATACAGACCAAAAGCCTCTCATATATGCCTTCAAACAAAATCCAGACAAATGCAGCCCGCGCCAATAAAAAGCCTGTTAGTTTGTGAGTACCAATTTGGCGCTTGTTTGCGTATTTATATTAAATAAATAAGCCATTTTTGAGTCACACCCCAACATTTAATAAAACACTCACAAAACGAACAAATAGAACATGAAGAAAAATACTCAAATGCAATTTGAGTATTGCAGCAGAAGAAAAAATGTATTTATCACAATTTGATGTATCTACAGCATTTTTGTATGGAGAATTAGAAGAAACAATCTACATGCGACAACCAGAAAGATATGAGGACGGCACAAATAGAGTATGCAAGCTCAAGCGAAGTTTGTATGGTTTAAAACAAGCTCCACGTTGTTGGAATAAGTGTTTTGGTCGATTTTTATTAAAACTTGATTTCAAAGTGAGTGATGTCGATCCATGTCTATACATTCGAGAGAAGAATGGCAAAAAGTTACTTATAGCATTGTACGTAGATGATGGATTAATTGCTGCAAATGATCAACAAGAGTGCGAAATCTTCATTAAAAAGTTAAAAGCCAGATTCAAGATAGTTACTGGAAACGTTTCTTGTTTTTTAGGGCTTGAAATTAAATATCAGAAAAACGGAGATATTACTATTAGTCAAAAAGGATATGCCAAGAAAATTTTTAAGAGATTTGGATTTGAAAATTGCAAGCCAGTAGCAACACCGATGTTAAAGGAATCAAGATCGCACAATACTGAAGAATCTAAGAAAGTTATTTTTCCGTATAGAAAAGCAGTTGGAACTCTTTTATGTACCTAATGGTAGGAACGAGACCAGATCTAGCTTACAGCGTAGGAGTTTTATCAAGAACACTAGAAAACTCATCTGCTGAAGATGTAGTGAGAGTAAAGAGAGTTTTTCGCTACATATCAAAAACAAGAAATTTTGGTATTACTTATCGTGCAACAAATTCAAATAGAGTATTAAAGTGTTACAGTGATGCAGATTTTGGAGGATGCATAAAAACTGGAAGATCAACATCTGGGTCAGTGATAATATATGCTGGAGGTTCAATATCGTGGCGCAGTCAAAGACAAACCATCGTGGCTACTTCAACAACAGAGGCTGAAGTTATAGCAGCATCTGAAACAACTAAAGAAATTCTTTGGCTCAGAAGATTGTATGAAGGAATAGCAAAACTAAAAGAAATACCTATTCTTCAAGTAGACAATAGTGCAGCAGTAAAACTTGCCCATAATCCAGAATATCACAGAAGAACAAAACATATAGAAATAAAGCATTCCTTCGTTCGTGAGAAGGCATCAGAAGGCAAGTTGGTCGTAGAGCAAATTTCTACTGAGAAACAGATTGAAGATATTATGACCAAGCCGTTAGCCAAAACTCGATTACTGATATTGTGTGATCAAATGGGATTATCAGGCTAAAGACTAAATATATAATTAACAAGGGAAAGTGTTAAAATGTAGTTTTTGTTTTATGTTAACTCATATTTTGTCTCACGTGAACTTAGCACACATGATATTGTGCATTGATTAGTTGTTCATTAGTAACAGACAACTAAACTCGTTGTATCAAATAGAAAATATAATAGAGAAGTAATAGCTGTTCTGTTATCCATATTGATGTTATTAAAATTCATTTCGTAAGTTTCTTTTCTAAATAATGCGTATCTTTCTTTTTAATGTGTACTAAATTAAATATCAATCGACTCAAAGCTATTATAACTCTGCATATCAGAATACTAATTTTTTTTAATATTAACAAGCCTCCGAAATTTACCTATGTTGAAGAAATATGTTTACCCTCTATTCTTTGAATATCTATTCTTTCTTAAAATGAAGCAGGTTTCAGACGATATTCTATTCATGCTTGCTTTACTTATTTAGCTGCTTTTTTTTTACCGCACTTGTATTGGTCACCTTTAACTTACAAAATGATAATTAGAGTAATAATATAAAAGAAATACCCTAGAAAATTCTGTTAATAACGTAAATATGTAAGTTTATGAGATTAAATTGTAAAAAATCAAATTCAGGTATTGTGTTGATTTATTCATATCGAGTAAAACCTTATTGAGTGTAATGTCAGTACCTCTATTTATATTTAACTGTTAGATTTATATAATTCTAAAAAATTTTCGAAATTAATTTTTCCCCATCTGTAATTTTAATATTATTTCTTATATGTTAATATTATAAATATTATTGAATTGATTGTACGTTATTTACATTAAAAACAAGTAATATAAAAATTTTGTTTTTAAAGTCAATTACTACTTAGGTCATCAAAGAAAAATTTAATATAATCTCTTAAGCTAATATTAGTTTTTGTTGCATTAAAATATCGCAATTTGTTGATTTTCTATAAGCAAGTAGGTTTACAATGGAACTCTATGGGAATTTGGCGAAATATTAGAGATATCGCCAAGTTGGCGTCACTTTTGGCGACTCATTTTGACCGCCAAATTTGGCGATATATCGCCAAGTTGGCGACAAACTTGGTGGTATTTGGCGACAGAACAGGGTCCCCCCTATGATAACCCCTTATTGAAAATACTTTAATTGATCTTCAACAACCAATGGCCGCCATTTTGTTTCCCATGCAAAACTAAAATTAATTAATTAAAATTTAATTAATTAATTAATATTTGAAAAAAGTGTATTAACATCAATTGTCATCCAGTACAAGTTTTAAAAAATTTATTTCAACTTGATAGGATGAATAATGAGTATTTTATTAACGATTGAAAATTTGAACAAGATAAATATATAAATAAATAAATATAGGGAGAGTGTGAGCTAATAGTAGGAATTGAACAATATTTTTATTTTATCTGTAAGAAAGGGAAAATGCGTAAATTTTAAAAGATTATTGTAACGATTGTTTAATACGTTAAACTTCATAAATTAATAAAACATTGGCTATAAAAATTTTCCTACCGAATGGGAATATTTATGAAATTCTCTGGGATTTGTAGAGTGCAATACTTCATATATTTTTATGCTACACCATTACTTTATGTAGCTTTAAATCCAATTATGTCTTATTTACTTCATATATAGTATTCAAGGCGAAATTTTTATCCTGTTTTTCTTTGCACTTATATCATTCACTCATCATGTAAAAAGAAAAAAAAAAAAAAAAAAAAAAGCATATATCCGTGCATGAACATAGAATAGATATTAGATATATAAAATAGAATATCTATTCTATGTTCATGTATCGGTGTAGGATTTATTGAAAACGTAAACATGAAACATTGAAAAAGAGAAAGATCACAATAAGGTAGATGCTCAATGATAAAATTTTTACAAGGATGGGGAGTTTCTTCCCCATTGTCATTAAAGGCGCTACGATCGCAATCGCTTTACCATTACGCTCTATAGGAGTATCCGATATTGTATGTTAATCTATGCGCAGAAGCGGCTGTTGTCATTCGTGGGTTAAGTCCATGATCTGTTCGTGATCGCACTGAACGTTTATAAGGAAAGGGCAGCTGACATCATTGTTGGTCGAATTACTGTTGGTTTGCAAGAAAAACCTGTTCATTCATTATGAGTCCTGCTATACACATGAACTCCGGAAATTTGATTGGTCTTTAACAGATTGATTTAACAGATCTATTATGTGATTGACTTACGTCGCCAAGTTAATTTCCTGTGTGATGAGTCGCTCGTATAATATAATCACTCACTTAAAAACTCTTTACTACCTTTATTCGTAGAACATTGATAAACGTCGATTCTGACACTCATCGTATTCGAACACACAAAAACGCAATGTAAACATTTTCGTCTGCGCTGCTATGACAACGGCTCTGGCCAGCTGCCATTCCGAACGAAGAATTTTCTCCCTTGCCTTTCTGCGGCTGCTACAGAGTATCCCACCAGTGACGTAGGGTACCGAAGAAACGATATACAAGTGTATACTATTTTTTTTTTTTTTTTTGACTATCTGTGTCAGAATCCACGCTTGTGGAGAAAAATTACAAGGATATTTACATGAAATAAAATTGCAATATATAACAAAATATAGGCATAATGTGTAGTATGCAAAACGTGTAGTATGCAAAATGAACAATTTATCAACAATTTCAGTAAGTAATATAAGATGCCAGTTTTTTAGGAAAATGGACATGTCTGCCCGAACGTGTGACAGTTTTTGTTTGGTCAGGGTTACTGTCCGCTTTAAGAGAGAGTTTTAATTTAGAGTTCTCTGGAACAGTTTTCGTGGACAAGTCTGAAGTAGAAATCAAATGAGCTGGCTTCACTCGATCTATTGATACCGTAGACTTACGACCATTAAGCTCGATTGTTATAGTTTTCCCAGTTCTACTTAGGACTTTGTGAGGACCAGTATATGGTTGACACAATGGAGGTTGTACATGATCCACTCTTAGAAAAATGTCTGAACAAGATGTCAAGGAAGGGTGTATATAGAACTTCTCTTGGCAGTGAGATGATGTAGCAACTGGACTTAACTGCCGCATGGTGTTTCGTAGTTGCGTGACGAAGTTATCGTTGAAAGGTCGGATCTTGTATTCATCCAGCATATCACAGGGCAATCTCAACGTAGTGCCGTAGACAAGCTCAGCGCAAGAAGCTTGTATATCTTCCTTCACTGCTGTGCGAATGCCTAGTAAAACTATCGGTAATATTTCAGTCCACCTACTGGTTTCGTGAGCTTTGATGGATGACTTTAAATGTCGATGAAATCTTTCGATAATGCCATTCGATATCGGATGATATGCCGTTGTGCGGATCTTCTGTGTTCCCATCATTTTCGTAAATTCATCAAATATTGCTGATCGCATTTGTGGGCCTTGATCCGTGGTTATGAGCGAAGGGCAACCAAATCTTGATATCCAATGCTTTAATATGGCACTACAAATTGTTTTAGCTTGTGTATCAGATATAGGTACGGCTTCTGGCCATCTGCTAAATCGGTCAATCATCGTTAAAAGATAGCTGAAACCGTCAGATGGAGGCAAGGGACCTACGATATCTATATGTATTTGGGAAAAACGTGCATCAGGAAGAGAGAACGTGCCAAGAGGTGCTTTGGTGTGCCTCTGTATTTTTGATCTTTGACACTTCTCACAGCCACGAACCCAGTTTTTGATGTCTCGTTTCATATTTGGCCATACGTATCTGGAACAAATTAGTTTTGTGGTAGCTGCTATGCCTGGATGGGCTAGGTTGTGCAAATGTTCATATATCAGCCGACGAAAGAAACTAGGAACTAAGGGTCGAGGCGTACCTGTTGAAGTATCACATAGTAGGCTACAATCAGAAATGAGGCAAGGTTTCAATTCCAATTTGAGCAATGTACTATTATGCAGGTTCTGTAGCTCTGAATCATTTTCCTGAGCTTTTGCGAATTCCTCAAAATTTAAGTTCGGAGATTTTGAAATAGAATCAATTTCAATTCTTGAGAGGCAATCTGCAACAATGTTTTCGGAACCTGGTACATGTCTAATGTCAGTGGAATATTGGGAAATGTAATCTAAATGGCGTGATTGCCGCGGCGAACATTTATGGGGATTTTGCTTAAATGCATAAATTAGCGGTTTTTGATCAGTATAAATTTGAAAAATTCTCCCCTCTAGCATGTGCCGAAATTTTTTTATTGCCGAATAAATAGAAAATAATTCCCGGTCATATGTTGACCAATTCCGCTGACTGTTGTTTAATTTCATGGAAAAAAATGCTAAAGGTTCATAACGTTCCTGATAAAACTGCATAAGGGTGCCGCCGATCGCGACATCTGAGGCGTCAACCCATATACTCAACTGAGCGCCTGGAATAGGGTGCCGTAAAAGAGCAGCCTGAGATATTGCATTTTTGGCAGCTACGAAAGCTTTTTCAGCATCTTCGTTCCAATTAAGGGGTTCTGTTTTAGGAACACGGGAACGAGATTTCTTTTTGTTTGTATGGCCTTCTAACAATTTCACTAAAGGCTCAAGTATGTGTGCAGCTTGATATATGAAAGACCTATAAAAATTAAACATACTAAAAAATCTTCGAAGTTGAGATAAGGTTGTGGGCTGCGGAAAATCGATTATGCATTTAACTTTATCTGGAAGTGGTTGAATACCATGTTCAGATATTCGAAATCCTAAGAAATCAATGGTAGGTTTACCAAATGTGCACTTGGATACATTTATGCACAAACCATATTCTGCTAATTTGGAAAATAGTGCTTTTAAATGATGATAATGCTCCTCGGCATTTTTAGAGGCTATGAGTATATCATCGACGAAAGCATAGACGCCTGGTAAATCACGTATTACCTCATCTATGAATCTCTGAAATGTTGCAGACGCATTGCATAAGCCAAATTGCATGCGTGTGCTTTCGAACAATCCAAAAGGTGTGCATATCGCTGTTTTGGGAATATCATCAGGATTGATTGGTATTTGATGATATGCTTTGATGAGGTCAAGTCGACTAAAAATTTTAGTGTCACGTAAATTAGCAGTAAAATCAGCTATACATGGTATCGGGTATCTGTCTTTTTTGGTTTGCGCATTCAAGGCACGATAATCACCTACAGGTCTCCATTCCAAAGTTCCCTTTTTTGGAACCATGTGCAAAGGTGATGCATAGTTGCTACGTGAAGGTCTTAAATGTCCGAGTTGTATCATATTTTGAAATTCTGTTTTAGCAATTTTCAGGCGATCCGGAGCCAACCTGCGGGGTTTTGCCACAACTGGAGGTCCTTTTGTTGAAATAAAATGCATTGTGTTGTGTTTGACAGGCTGATTGGGATCTGGTAATTTTGTAATAGATGGGAATTGTTTAAGAAGTTCATTATATATATTATCAATATTGATTGTTTTTACTGAATGAATTAATGCACATTTCATGTGACCTGTTGTTTCAAATTTTGTTTTTAAATCTCTTAGACATTTGTGGCGGAGATCTGGAACCAATTCGAAATTATGGAGAAAATCTGCTCCCAAAATTGGTGTACTAACATTTGCCACTAGAAAAGTCCAATTAAATTTTCGTCTTAACTTAAAATCTAGAGAAAGGGTTTGTTGACCATAAACATTTATAGGGGAAGAATTAGCAGCCAAAAGCGTTTGTACGGGTGGATTCCGTTTTTGTACATTGTTGGCAGGAAGGATTGACACGTCCGAACCGGTGTCGACCAGAAAAGAAACATTTGTAGTCCGGTCTCTAATGAACAGGCGACGTGACTGTTGAGGCAAAGAATAAGTCGCCTCTACTCTTTGCTGGTTTCGTTTCCCGCCCAAGAACACGGCTTTATGCATTTTTCTTCCCTACATTTTTTTCCAAATCGTCTATGATACCAACAGATACTTGAATCCCGATTATCACTATTACTTCGCCCTCGAGGTTTACTCCAGTTTCTGCGGTATGGGGACCGACCACGTGAAACAGCAAGCTGATCGATGCGCTTATTTAATTTTTCGATTTCTTTCAATAATTTACCCTCTATCGCCTGTTCATTCGAGCAGGACACGGCAATTGCAGAAGCTGGGGAAGGGGTAACTTCTGAAATACGATCTGAAATTTCCGCTGCTTTATCAAGGGTTAATTCAGAAACAGCCGCTAAAATTGTCTGAACAGAATTTGGTAATCGTTGCAAAAACAATTCTAACATTAAATTGTCTGGAACATTTAGGGATTCCGCGCGACGTTTCATACTACGTAATAAATCTGAAGGTTTCCGATTTCCTAGTTCTTCTCCAGACAAGAGCTGTCGTATCTCTTGCTGGGATGATTCACCTGAGCGCGCAATTAATTCCTTTTTTAAGACACCATAAGGGTCAGTAGCATCTGGTTGCATTAAAATATCACGAATGATTGATGCAACATCGGGTGGAAGATGCGAAACTATATAATTATATTTTGTAACAGATTCTGATATTGCTTTGGGGGTAGCTAAAGCAAATGTGCTTTCGCACATCACAAACCATAGCGCAGGATCTGATCTGTTATATAATGGAATTTGAACAGCATCGACACTAGACATGATTTATGGTAATAAATATATAAAATAGTACAATCAAACCAAAATAAATTCGCGAGTTAAATTTTTCTAATAAAATAACAGAAAAAATATCAGGAAAATGACTCAGAAGAACTTATCTGCTTTCCATCGAGCCGCTGTAGAACGATGTATTCTTTGAAAGATGAAGATGATCGGATAACATTCCAACTCATCTAGGAAGGCTGATGCTCTATATAAGAACAGTCCATGGTCACCATTGTGGTGAGTCGCTCGTATAATATAATCACTCACTTAAAAACTCTTTACTACCTTTATTCGTAGAACATTGATAAACGTCGATTCTGACACTCATCGTATTCGAACACACAAAAACGCAATGTAAACATTTTCGTCTGCGCTGCTATGACAACGGCTCTGGCCAGCTGCCATTCCGAACGAAGAATTTTCTCCCTTGCCTTTCTGCGGCTGCCACACCTGCAATGATCGCTAAGATAAAAATGTAATGGTAGATTGATTGACGGAAGTGTTTGTTTGTAAACATGCCCTTTCCTTATTCCTATAGAATTACAAACAACGAGAAGGAAGGCAAGCATATCTTTGCATTGCATCTTCCTTGCCTGCTGTTTGCCACTGGATAATTTCTCTTTCGTTAATCCCCATGAGCACTTGCGGCAAAAGGGGTGATAGGCGAAGCGTTAGGGGGGTTGCAAGCAATGGACTTTATTCCAAATCTGGGTTCGAGGCTGAAAAAAGTCACGTGATACCGGTAATTTACATAAAGAACTTCTAACTGATAAGAAGTGAGGCTACTAGTGCTTTCTGCATGAACTGTTTCATTGGCTGGCGAGGGTTTTTCATTACGTCTACGGAGCCTTCCCTTCTTTACGCTAGAAGTTTTTACCTTGACCAGGTGATCAAAACGTTGATGGAATATCCTCCATTCGCCTTCGTTAAATGGAGCATATTCCAAATCTGGGTTCGAGGCTGAAAAAAGTCACGTGATACCGGTAATTTACCCAAGGAATTTCTAACTGATAAGAAGAGAAGATACTACTGCTTTGCCTCATGAACTGTTTCATTGGCTAGCGAAGATTTATATTACACGTCTATGGAGCCTTCCCTTCTTTACGCTAGAAGTTTTTACCTTGACCACGTGATCAGAACGTAGATGGAATATCCCCCATTCCGTCAGCCCTTGCGCGCTTCAGAGATAATCCGGTTTCTTGTCTACCTTCTCGTTATTGGTACTTCTATGTTTATTCCTTCCACGATAAGGACAACTCCATGTCCTTTCTCCTGAGCTCGCGCGTGCTTCTTGAACAGACCCCTTGTGAGAAAATCGAAGAGAACTGAATTGATATGCTTATTTACAAATTCGTTTTGTCGTCTTGTTTTCTAGAATAAAATTCAGCTGTTTTTGTGTAAGAATGGATAATAGTTATTGTTGTGTACCGCAGTGCAATTCCCATGGTTGTAAGCTTCCTAGAACAAGTTTTCATAGATTTCCATCTGTTACAGAAAGAAGAGGGATCAGACGTCTTCAATGGATAGCTAGATTAAGAATTGGCAAAGAAGTGACTGAACGTATGGTTGTATGCGGAAAACATTTTAAACCGACAGATTTTTTCCCTGCGACGGGTAAAGGCTTAGGAATATTTCGAAACACTTATTTATGAATAGTTATTGTTACAGCATTTTGTTTGTTGTTACGTTATTTAATTAAATTTTTTTTTCAACACCTTTTTTATAAATAGTTCCACGTTCTGCTTATTGTTACGTTATGCAATTAAAAAAATTTGCGACTTTTTTTATGCTTGTTCAAATGATGTAAATTAATATTAGTTTGCTTTCATATTTTCTGTAAGCTGTAAATACGATAGCTGTTCATTGCTTCGTCATACGTAGCTTTATTGCTATTTTTATTCTATTAATTTCTGTGAATGAGCAGGGGATAAAAAAAGGCAAGGATAATTTTCGAATACAGAAAGAAAAGGTATGCATTTATTATAAAAATATGAAACTCAATTTTTATAGCCTTTATATTCCTAACTGCATTTTAAACAGATATTTTTCAAAAATTGTAACTTCCAGTAAATTAAAACTATGAAGCAGTCCTAAAAACATTGAATTTATGTTTGACAAGAATAATTAAATTTTAAACTAAAAAAAATGTATTCACAGACTTAAAAAATACACTTGTGAACTGTTCACATCTGTCCCCATATGTTCTGTTCACAAGTGCCCCATCTACCAACTTTAGCCTAACTTATATAAAAAAAAAAGATATTTTTAATTGAAATAAGAAAACAAAACTTTTTGTCGACTTACCTAATTAATGCCACTATAGAATGCAATGCTGATATTCTACTTTTAAAAATGTCTTGAATGAATTTTTACTTCAATAACTTTAGAAGACATTTTTACTTAACACCTTTTAAAACAATCAAATTACAACTACCAGAAATCAAAATGCTCATTGTTCTGAAAATTCAGCCTAAAGATGGTATCAGTACAACCATCTATTAGTAATTTTTTGAAATTTTAAATTAAGGGTCAATCCATGTGAAATCATCCAGAAAAACAAAAAAATGTTGCTCAATATTTTTGATTTTTTTTATTCTTTACCTGTTAATTTACTATACTTTTAGGAGTCTAAAACAAGTATTAAAAATTTTTTAAACCCTTCAAATGTTTTTTGGCATCCATTTTTTGTCACGTTACAAGTGGTTTTTCATGAAAATAGTACTTTACGGAAACCCTTATAACTTTTTTATTTCTAAACATATCAAAACGATTTAAAAAACTGTTATATTGAGTAAAGAATGAACTAAGTTTTTATAATGGGTATTTTTATGATAATGATTAAAAAAATTGCATAAAATAAGATTAAATGTATCATTTTTACAGTGAAAAATTGAATTTTTGACATAAAAATTTTAATGGAAGAAAGTGAAACCCACCTTTACATTCTTTTTCCTGAACATATACCTTAGTGAACTAATCTCAGAAGAAATATGAAACATTTTGAGATATTCCTTCTTTTACTATAATTAGTCAAAGTTAGCATCTCGGCGCCAAAATGCTAAGTTTGAAGTTCAATACCTAAAAAAGGACTGGATAAAATTTTACGAAAATTTAGCAGGATAACCTTCTTATAGATGTAAACATGTAGCAAAAATATTATGAGTGATGTTTATGTAGTTTTAGAAATATGGAACTTCGAAATTGGCTTGAAAATCACATTTATTTACACAATTTTTTACAACAAGAAGTACTCTTAATGCATAATTTATTATTCTCATTACTTCAAATGCTGCTTTTTAAGGTATAAATAATTTTTTTACATAAAAATAATAATATTAAAACTTAATTTATGCTCACAAATTTATTTCATTTAATTTTAAGCTAGCATTAATTGAATGTAAGTATTAATTTTATGATTAAGAACAAAATTTGTAAATCATACCATCTCTTAACTTGTAAACTTCTGTTTTCAGTACTTCCAAGAGTTAAAAGAGAAATTAACTTCAAAAGAATGTATTGTTCTAGCAAATTTTGCTGAAAATTACACATTTATAATTCAAGATGAAATCCGGAGTTACCACTGGAATAATAATCAACAGGCTACACCCATTTGTATACTATTACAAAAATGATACAAAAGTTATCTATGCATAATTAGCGATCTTTTGGTACATGATAAAATTGCAGTTCACACTTTTCAGAAACACTTAATTGACAACATCAAAAACATTGCACAAAACAATGGCAGAAGTGCCATTGGAAAAGTTATTTCTTTCACTAATGATTCAAGCAGCAGGAAGAAAGTGAAACCCACCTTTTACATTCTTTTTCCTGAACATATACCTTAGTGAACTAATCTCAGAAGAAATATGAAACATTTTGAGATATTCCTTCTTTTACTATAATTAGTCAAAGTTGGCATCTCAGCACCAAAATGCTAAGTTTGAAGTTCAATACCTAAAAAAGGACTGGATGAAATTTTATGAAAATTTAGCAGGATAACCTTCTTATAGATGTAAACATGCAGCAAAAATATTATGAGTGATATTTATGTAGTTTTAGAAATATGGAACTTTGAAATTGGCTTGAAAATCACATTTATTTATACAAATTTTCACAACAAGAAGTACTCTTAATGCATAATTTATTATTCTCATTACTTCAAATGCTGCTTTTTAAAATATATCTATTTTTTCTTACGTAGAATACATAATACTTAAATTTACTTTACACTTATAGAAATAAATATCTGAGATATTTCATTTCAACGTGTCTCGGTAATGTTGTAGCTGCATCCAGTGACTGTAGTTAGTTCCAATGGAGTTACTTTCCAAAGCATGTTACTTACTGGTACCCAAATTGTATCATTTTTGGACAGTTGAAAAGATCTTTTCGGTCCATATGGGTGAAAAAAATGAATGAATAGTTCATTGTTTTCTTCAAGTATTTTTCAAACCAACCACTTTTTATCATAAATGCATGCAATATAATCACTTACTTTGAATGATAGTGAGCTTTCCCAAATTTTTGAAACATGTGATCATTATATGTACATTTGTGATCATTATATTGTTCACATGTGAATGTTACAAAGCATCTGATAACACTTTCCTTTAATGGCATAAATCAGTGATATGCACATGTTCGTGGAATCCGTTGCCAGAACTGGAATCTATTTTCTAATTTTTTTCTCATTTTCTTTGATTTCTTCTCTTGAAATATATAGATAAGTAACCAGGGTTCGTTGATATATATCGATGGATATATATCATGATATATATCTTGATATATATCCGATATTTATTTTTAAAATATCAAGATTTTTGATATTTTCGATATTTTCAAATTCTTGATATTTATTTTCAAAATATCAAGATGTTTGATATTTTGTATATTTTATATTTATTTTCAAAATATCACTGAGCAAGATATTTTTTATATTTTCTACATTCAAAGCAAGTGTAAATGAAATTTCTACCTGTTATTGACTGCATCATTCTGTAGGTGTAGATAATGAGCTTTTGCCTCTGGCAATGACTTTTTTAGGAAAAGAAATCTTTTCCAAACTTTAAGTTTGAAACTTTTATTTTTAAATGTAGAACTAATAATTATGTGAGACAGTTAATTCAGAACAGCCATTGAAAGATAAAATGTAATTTAAATAATCGTTTATATACAGCCAGGGTTCGTTGATATGTATCAGTGGATATATATTATAATATATAACCGATATTTATTTTCAAAATATCAAGATTTTTGATATTTATTTTCAAAATATGAAGTTGTGCAAGATATTTTTGATATTTTCAGTCGTAGTTTGCAATATTTCAGTGTAAATTAAATAAATTTTCAACTGTTATTGACTGTGTGAATCTGATAAAGAACTTTTGTCTCTTTTGGATGTGACTTTTTTAGCCAAAAAAGAAAACAAATATATTTTTCAAGCTTTGGATTTGAAGCTTTTATTTTTAAATGTTGAACTAACAGTTATGTGGGACATAATTAATTCAGAACAACCACTGAAAGATAAACTGACTAATTTAAATAGGCAGTTATATACAGCTTCATTAGAAAATAATCTTTTCTCAAGTTTTGATTCAGTTAAGTTTAAACTACAACATGTTAGGAAATACGAAATAAGACATTTTATACTTACATTTATGTTAAAATTTTTCAATTTAAAAAACTTTTTGTATCTGTTTTAAAAGTATCTGATTTTTTTATACTTGATCTTGATACTGAATCATATACTTAATTTTTTTATAAGTGTATAAAGCGAATTGTTATTGTTTTCAATTAGTTCATCTTCAATTTTGTTCTAAGTAAAAAAAAAAACCCAGAAAAAAAAAATAAATGCATTTTTAGAATATTGTTTAAGTTTTCATGTTAAGTGCAATGTATTTTAGTTTCTAATCTATATTATGCTCGAAAACATTTATTATCAGCGGTAAGTTGACTGCTTCAAAAATATCGGATATATATCGAAAATATCGGATATATATCAAAATATCGGATATTTTTGATATTTTTGAAAATATCATGATATTTACGAACCCTGTAAGTAACTCCAGAAATCTTTTGAGAGCAGCAGTCAAACATATATCTTTTGGTATTAAAATTTGGTTTGCGTATGTCGCTGTAAGGAAATTCTTGTTATCTTTCTCTTAGTGGTTCCACCTGTTCCATCACATTGATTTTTTTCGTGGGAAGAGGCAGAGAAATTAGATTCCGATTTTATCCTAAAATCCTTGAAATGATGACATACCAGGGTTGGCAAGGTTTTTCCCACCCCCGGTAAATACCATGGTAAAAACTGGTATTTACCGTCCTGGGAAATACTATGTTTTTCCCACATGAGAAAAACTGATTATTAAAAACAAATATAAATTCAAAACAACCTTTAAAAATGTCAAAATTGAATTCCAAGTAAATAGCTTGAAAGGTTAAAAAAAAAAAAAAAACTAGTCGGATATACCAATCCCAAAACTTTCTTCTATCTCATGCATGTTAATACTTGAAAAGTAGCTATCACACTACCAAAATTAAACGGCAATCTATGCCCATCATGCGGATTCTATAGATAGGAAATTCCGTGCATTTGTTCTTGAGATATGGCTATCTACGAAATCGTGTAAATACAGCAAAATTCAGTCTAGCAGCCCCACCTATTGGGTGCTTTACAGCAAAACCTATGTTAAACAAAGCTACCAAGCAACCACTTACGTCAAAGTCTAA
Source organism: Maratus speciosus (assembly GCA_963932465.1). NCBI lineage: Eukaryota > Metazoa > Arthropoda > Arachnida > Araneae > Salticidae > Maratus > Maratus speciosus. Next base: position 123,420,487 of record OZ010786.1, read on the forward strand.
CTGAATCTGAAGTTTGGGGAAAATCCGTGCATTAGTTTTTGAGATAGAGTTATTGCGAAAAATCATGAAAATGCTAGCATAGCAGCACCACCTATTAGACGATTAACACCAAAACCTAATCAGCAACAACTTCTGTTAACATCTAACTAAATCTGAAGTTAGATGAAAATTCGTGTATTAGTTTTTGAGATAGAGCTATTGCAGGAATCGTGCAAAATGCAGCACAGCAGTGCCACCTGTTGAGCGATTTACACCAACACGTAATCCGCATCAAGTCATATCAAGGACTAACTAAATCTGAAGTTTGATGAAAATCCGAGCATTAGTTCTTGAGATAGAGCCATTGCGGAAATCATAAAAAATGCACCATAGCAGCGCCACCTATTGAGCGATTTACACCAACACCTAATCAGCATCAAGTCATATCAAGGACTAACTCAATCTGAAGTTTCATGAAAATCCGTGCATTAGTTCTTGAAATAGAGCCATTGCGGAAATCATAAAAAATGCAGCATAGCAGCGCCACCTGTTGAGCGATTTACACCAACACCTAATCAGCATCAAGTCATATCAAGAACTAACTGAATCTGAAATTTAATGAAAATCCGTGCATTAGTTCTTGAGATAGAGCCATTTCGGAAATCATAAAAAATACAGCATAGCAGCGCCACCTATTGAGCGATTTCCACCAAAAACTAATCAGCATCAATTTGTATCAGGGACTAACTGAATATGAATTTTTATTAAATTCCGTGCATTAGTTCTTGAGATAGAGCACCCACAAAATTTGTGTCACACACAGACAGACATTTTGCAAAAACATGTTTTTCGGGTTCTCTGACCTCTAAAACGTGTAAATCCGTCGAAAACCGGAATTCGAAAATTTTCATGAAGAAAGTAAAAAAGGAAAATCTACAAAAACAGACAATGGACTGCATTTATTTAAATATTCACACACCACACAGATTCCCAAACATTTACCAATCATATTCATATTCTTCGTCTTCCACATTGGATTTTAGCATCATATAACAAAATACTAATTTAGAGGCTTTTTGTAAACCCAGTCTATTTCAAATCTTGTTTTGGATGAAAGAAAAATTAGAAAAAATACGCTCTAAAGATGCTGATGATGCAGTACATCCCTGAATATGTTTTATGCAATAATTTTTACTTATTTATACAGTAGAAGATCTTTATTGTTAATTATTATTTTTAATTTGTTACATTAGTTCAACTTTATCTCCTTAATTAAGAACTTTAATGAAAAAATTGGTATTATTACGATAAACATTTTTGAAAATGAGTAATAAAATGAATGATTTGGTCCAGGCATAGTTGACAATGTTTATAAAGTATATTTAACAATATGTGGAACGATCAATATTATTAAACAGTTCATAATCTGGAAAACTCCTGTGGACAAGGAATGCAGTATAAAGATACTCAATGTATTTCCATATAAGTTTAAGACATATTTCGCCATATTTATAAGGTAAATTTAATGATGTGTGAAATGTGACCCATATAACACACAACCTTGCATTTTTAGGTTTTCATTATAAAGATCTTCTACTGTATTCCTTTCCTACAGAATAATTTTAAACCTAAGGGAAATTTGTAATAATTATGTATTTCTAACTTTCATTTTACACATCAGATTCAGAAAGGCAGAATCTTTCTTCCATATTGTCATTTGGAAGTTTTTCCCAGTATTTACCACTTTTTCCCGGTATTTACCAGTTTTTCCCAGTGGGATGGGAAAAACAAGTTTTGGACAGGAAAAAGCCAACCCTGTGACATACATTCACAAAATTCTTTCTGTTTTTTTACTGGCTGCTTGAATCATTAGTAAAAGAAATAACTTTTCCAATGGCACTTCTGCCATTGTTTTGTGCAATGTTTTTGATGTCGTCAATTAAGTGTTTCTGAAAAGTGTGAACTGCAATTTTATCATGTACCAAAAGATCGCTAATTATGCATAGATAACTTTTGTATCATTTTTGTAATAGTATACAAATGGGTGTAGCCTGTTGATTATTATTCCAGTGGTAACTCCGGATTTCATCTTGAATTATAAATGTGTAATTTTCAGCAAAATTTGCTAGAACAATACATTCTTTTGAAGTTAATTTCTCTTTTAACTTTTGGAAGTACTGAAAACAGAAGTTTACAAGTTAAGAGATGGTATGATTTACAAATTTTGTTCTTAATCATAAAATTAATACTTACATTCAATTAATGCTAGCTTAAAATTAAATGAAATAAATTTGTGAGCATAAATTAAGTTTTAATATTATTATTTTTATGTAAAAAAGTTATTTATACCTTAAAAAGCAGCATTTGAAGTAATGAGAATAATAAATTATGCATTAAGAGTACTTCTTGTTGTAAAAAATTGTGTAAATAAATGTGATTTTCAAGCCAATTTCGAAGTTCCATATTTCTAAAACTACATAAACATCACTCATAATATTTTTGCTACATGTTTACATCTATAAGAAGGTTATCCTGCTAAATTTTCGTAAAATTTTATCCAGTCCTTTTTTAGGTATTGAACTTCAAACTTAGCATTTTGGCGCCGAGATGCCAACTTTGACTTATTATAGTAAAAGAAGGAATATCTCAAAATGTTTCATATTTCTTCTGAGATTAGTTCACTAAGGTATATATTCAGAAAAAAAAAATTTAAAGGTGAGTTTCACTTTCTTCCATTAAAATTTTTATGTCAAAAATTCAATTTTTCACTGTAAAAATGATACATTTAATCTTATTTTATGCATTTTTTTTAATCATTATCATAAAAATACCCATTATTAAAATTTAGTTCATTCTTTACTCAATATAATAGTTTTTAAATCATTTTGGTATGTTTAGAAATAAAAAAGGGTACTTTTCGGTTAGCCGGGCGCCAGTGTTATATATACATATGTATGTATACCTATATATACATATATATGTATACATATATGTATGTATGTATATATATATACATATATGTATATATAACACTGGGGCCTGGCTAACCGAAAAGTACCTAAAAAAGTTATAAGGGCTTCCGTAAAGTACTATTTTCATAAAAAAACCACTTGTGACATGACAAAAAATGAATGCCAAAAAAAAATTCGAAAGGTTGAAAAATTTTTTAATCCTTGTTTTAGACTCCTAAAAGTATAGTAAATGGTAAAGAATAAAAAAAAATCAAAAATATTGAGCAACATGTTCTGGATGATTTCACATGGATTGACCCTTAACTGTGTGAAATATGTACTGTTCACATGTGTCTCCTCTCCCCTACATTTTTTACAAAAGTTTACAATTTCCCAAAAACATGATCATGTGAAAAAAAAATCCATGCAAATCCCTGGTAAGATAATTAAACGCAACTTCTCTTGTTAAAAATGAAAATTCAAGTGTAAAATTATTTCAGTATTATACTAATTAATGAAAATGGTAAGGTGGAAAATTTAATGTAGAATTTGAAACATGCATTTATTTTTATTCGCATAGCTGTAATTTTTCATTATTGTCAGAAAAATTTCTTTTGATAATAACATGCAGTTGAAATTTTTTTTTTTCTTTCCCTGAAATATAGATTCTTAGAGTTGTCTAAAATGTATTTAAAAAAATATATAAATGCATACAAACTTTGCAAAGAAATTGTAAGCAAATCTCTGTGAAAAATCTAGTTGAAAACAATTTTTAAACATGGAAAAATCCTCTTGTTTTAAAAATTTCATAAAAAGAAAAAAAAAAAAAACTTTCAGCATTAAGAATCTAAAACATAGTTTGTGTTTAGACTGGAATGCTGTATTAAAACTAAATATACAGGAAATGAAAATAACAGTAAGGGGGAAAAATGTAATATTGAAAAATACTAATTTTTAAACAGTCGAAGATTTGAAAATGATAATAGTATTTATAATAATACCAGAACTACAATAATTTGTCATCCTTTATATATTTGAAAACCAGTACTATGTAGATGGGGATGTACAATACAGTTTAAAATTGCTTTCAGACTTCAGTGATATTGATTGAAACTTAAGATTCTTTTGTTGTTATTTTTTTTAAATTAGCCCTACTGATATAATTAAACAAATGCTATTTAAAAATCATTTCAACAGACAGATGATATATTACAAACACTGGTGTTAAATTAAGCAAGAAAAGCTACTGTTAGAATTCTGAGACTGAAAGATAAACTTTTAAAAACTGGCTTTTTTTTTTTTCTCTCTCTCTTTTTTTAAAGAAAATATAACTTATTTTTGAGAAACAGTTATAAGAAATCAATTTTTCTATTTCCAATTTTTCCAGAAAAAACTGGGAAAAAACGCTTTTTTCCGCCACTTCAAATTTTCCGGAAAATTTATATCTCTAATCACATATAGCAATCTATTTCATCTCAAATGCCACCAAAAACACATGTCTGTTTGGGTATGTTGATAGGAATAATACATGCCCGATCGGAGATTTTATGTGTTCCGTCAGTGTCAGCTATTAGATTTTTCAAGCCCTGTTGTTAGATATACACTTGTTCTGTTTATGTATGGGAAATGATCTCAACCTTATAATAATAATTGTCAAAGAAATAAGTATGTTTCTGTTTGCTTTAAATGTAAATGAGATAAGTATTTTTTTATTTTTTAAGCTGGTGTAAATGGTTTGAAAAGAACAACGCTGAAAAGGAATGCTGTACCATCCTTAAATCTTCCAACTTCACCTGAATACAGAGATGAAAATGAGACAAATGCAAAATTAAAGGCAAAAAAATCAAAGTAAGTTTTTCTTTTATTTTAAAAGTAGCTTTTAAAAAATAAAAGCGTTTGGTACTTTTCCGTTATACCAACAGCGTTGTCGCCAAACAAGTTAGTGCCAAACGAAACATTAAAAAAATGTAACTTTTTTGGTGCGAAAATGTTTATTTAAAAATTAGACTTTCATGAACTGTTTTATTAAATCAATACAAATATGTACTCTAAATAATTTAAAAAATCAAATAAATACTATACAATAAAATAAAACTCGATTTAAACTGCAGGCATGAAATGGAAGTAATTGTCTCGTAGCATTGCAGTAAACATGTCAGTTTTTGTGTAAAGACATCACATTGTTCCATGAACTCTATAAAATAATGACAAATAGTGATACAATGTCTTGTATTATGCTATTTTGTGATGCCTCATAATCATTAACAGATTGGATTGCATCGAGTGTTGGGGTCAACAAAATTGTATTCGTGATTTACTGTGAAATGTTCATAGCCAGCATCTCGTAAAGAAAACTTTATGTATAATTCCAAAGCTCTCAAACAGTTTTATTGCAACTTCCTTATCACCAGGCTAACTGCCAAATGTTAAAATCAGGGTTGCAAAAAAATAAATAAATAAAATAATCCTAAGACTAAAATTAAAAGGATTTAAGGATTAAACCAATCTTATTGGTTTAAAGGATTTAAACCAATTAAAAGAATTAAAGGATTAAAACCAATTTTATTGCCAAAAATTATCTTTTATACACTGAAGCATAATTATAAACTACACATTTTTAAGTGCTTTTTAATTAGTTTTAAGGACATTTAACTGACTTAGAGCTTAATAAATAACCCAATTTCTCAATAATGAAGACTGCTAGTGATTTGTAGTCAGAATTACAAATATGTCAGCTAAATTTTAAAAGGGCCATACCAACTGCTTTATCTGGTTTACACTCACTTTTAATCCCATTTTTTTTCTCATTTTTACTGTTTTATAAAATTAAAGAGGACAATGGTTACTTTACATGTTTTATTACTTAACTAATTTTAAGAGCTATTAATATACAAGTCTTATTTTATTTCTCATAAACATTTAAAATCATACATAAAGTCAGATAATAAAAACACTAAAAATAGTATTATGAATAGCATATTAGAGGTATCCTCGGGCCGGAATTTCCAGGCCCGTGCCCGGCCTGGCCCGTTTACATTTTCAGTTCTCGGCTCGACCTGTACAAAAATCAGTGAAAGCAGGCCCGGTTCGACTCAATTTCTATAAACAATTCTTTTTTTTTTTTTCTCAACATACAATTAAGATTCTTCTAATGAATAAATACTTCATGCGTATTTATGGGAACATTTTACAGTATATTTTAGATTATTATGTGTTTGCAAAACAGAAAACACACAATAGTAAAATTAATGGTTACTTAGTCTTAGACATTTCAAAATTCAAACCAGGGGTGCGGAATATGTCCGATCCGGTGATCTAGGATCGGGGGAAATTTTTCAGAAACATACAATTGATTTCGATTTTAACAACAAATTCCATAATTCCCTGAGATAGAACAATTTCAGTACAAATAAAAATATCCGCATGGGCGACCTTTACAAAATCGATCTCAGAATAATATGTACCATATATCAGGGGTGATTATGTTCTGAATTTTCCGAAAGTTTAAGACATTCGGTTCCGGGGAAAAATAAAAATCAGTCATCTGAAAATTCAGACATAAAAATACCGCAAATTTTCACGAAGAATTATGAAAAAAACGCGAATTTCGTCACAAGATCGCAAAATAACCGTACATTTCGTCAGAAGATCGCGAAAGAACCGCAGGTTTCTTCAAAAGATCGTGAAATAACCGCAGGTTTCGTCAAAAGATCATGAAATGAATGCAAATTTTGTCAAAAGATCGCAAAATAAATGCACATTTTGCCAAAAAATCGCGAAATAATTGCAAATTTCTTCAAAAGATCGCAAAGCAATCGCAAATTTCGTCAAAAGATCACAAAACAACTGCGATTTTCGTCAAAACAGGACAAATAACTTTCTATTTCGTCAAAGAAAAGCAAAAAAACCCACAAATTTTGTCAAAATATCGTGAAATGAACGTAAATTTACTCAAAAGATCGCGAAATAAACACAAATTTTGTCAAAAGATTGCTAAACAACCGTGCATTTCGGCAAAAGGGGCGAAATAACTGCAAATTTCGTTAAAAGATTGCAAAAAATCTGCAAATTTCGCCAAAAGATCACGAAAGAATTGCAAATTTCGTCAAAAGATAGCAAAAAACTGCAAATTTCTTCAAAAGATCACGAAAGAACTGCAAATTTCGCCAAACGATCGCAAAACAACCGCAAATTGCGTCAAAAGATCCATGAAAAATACATAGTGCTGAGAGTGGATTTCCCCCACTCTGCTGTTAACCGTTCAGAAAATTTGCTGTGAATTTTAGGAAATTTTTTTTTCACTCCAAATCACCTCTGCCATATATAATCGCACATCAGTTGGGAAATATTTGAAAAATAAATTTTCTATACCTACGGTAATACAGCACTTAACTTACCTATAATGTACTGTAAAATTTTGGGGAAATTTTCGTGTGGATTGGGGGAAATGTTGGGAGTAGAAACATTTTCTGCACCCCTGATTCAAACAAGAATTCATTAAAAATTAATGTAGTTTAGAATAAAGGGTTAAAAACATAACTTTTGAAGCTGTATAATGTAAAGTAGATTGGTGACACATTTCTAAATTCACTTCTTTTCGGAGAAGCATAAGATTGGCAGGTATTCTTATTCAGAAACTATGTAAATGGCAAATTTTTTATTTACTGTAGTTTCTGGAAGAAACTCCGCATCGCGAAAAATCACACCAAGAAAATAAAGAAATGGTTGTAAACACCGCAGGTGAAATTTCCAAGGTAATCGCGATTGACGTGCAAAACAGAAACACATTAATAAGCTGAATTAAGAAATCATAAAAATGAAATTATTAATTAGAAATAAATAATATAAATACAAAATTCGAAACGTATTAATCTTAATATTCAGTGCTACGTACGAATAAAATAAAGTTATCACACCCCATTTCATCAATTGAATAAGATATAAAATTTATCATTTTAATCATTTCTAAAAGAATCTGTAGATCAAGAATGCAGGCAGGGTTTAAAAAAAAATAAATAAAATAAAATAAAGAAAGAAAGGAAGGAATTAAAAAGAAAACTCGTGCAATAATTCATTGAGATCTGGTAATTTTAAACACATTTTTAAATGTAAAAGTATGGAATCTGCTAGCATATCTATCAAAGTGATTTGAAATCGAATGCGTTTATCCGTTTTCGATAAATGTATTATATCTTAAGTTACAAGCAATTGCTATTTGAGGATGATCTTCCCTGAGCTGTCTCATCTGGAAATTCAGTTCAAAAAATCAACTTTCAGCAATTTCTAAATGTTTTTTCCCTTATCAAAAACTGAAAAAGCTATTCGATTTTGCGAAGTATTCATAAATGCACCTATAATTTTATGCAACTAAAATTAAAAATGACTTGTAGTAAATGCAGCCGATTATTTATGTGTGTAGTGTTTTATAATAATAATAAAGTTCTCAAAAATTAAACAAAACTTTTTATTTAATTCCTATCGGTCTATCTGAAAGAAATTTCACAATGACCTACTTTTATTATTTCTCTGCCGGTGGAGCGATAAGGTTTATAAACATTATATTATTTATGCTAACTACTACGAAAAGATATCACATGCAGTCCTAAAACTATCTTCTTTTTTTCCCCCCTTCTATCATCTGTTATCTGTTCGGAATATTTCAGCTGTCACAAACTCAAAGGAATGAATATAGATTTCGCTTAGAAGATTTTGTTTTAAAAGCATTTGTAGTGCTACACACGAAATGATTATTAAAAGAGAAAAAAATAATACTTACCAGCACTGTGCTGTTTCTTAAATACAAGATACAGTACTACAAAGTCTCAAATCCAGACGTTTTGATAACTAGCTTGTTTTTTTTAAAATAAATAAAAGTATTATAAATTTGGAATTCTTAAAACCAGATCGAAAACCTCTCCACACTTCTAACAATTTTTAAAGAACAAAGATATTCATACTCCTTTCATTCCACATGTCTAGTTTTGGCAAAATGATCTTACGATTTGTTTTTCTGTAATGCTTTTCCAGTCCTGCCTATTTTCATTCACGGCACTCTGGACGGACCGGACCGGACCTGGTCTCAACTATTTTCAGTCCAAACCCGGACCAGGCCAAACTTTTTTCTGAAGGCTCGGACCGGGCCTAGTGACTACTCTTTGTTAGGAATAACAAGCCCTCTATGTCTTATCACCATACTACTTTAGCTTTAGGACATATTTACTTTTTAGCTGAAACAGCCATTCTTTATTCACAATATAAATACAGATACTACTTACCTCATATCCTTGTTTTCAATAGTTATATCTCCTTAAAATCCTTTTTTTAAAAATCTTTATTTGATTTACTTATTTCTTTAGTTACAGTTTACCTTTAATCGTATCTTCTAATGCCGGTCACCTGCTTTTCAAAACATTGCAGTTCTCGGAGATTGTTTTCCATGTATGATAGATGAGCAGTACTCCCGATTGCCACGAGATGGCGTTAGATGTCTGGTAGAGTGCGTTGTAAGTCTCCGATCAGTCTGGAAGCCGCCTGTTTTGCATATGCCGAGAGCTGATACGCATGTCCGAACCATTTAAATATTTTTCGGCCAGTTTGTTTCTTTGGCAGATGGGATTTACCCTTTTAACATGTAGTGAGCATTTTTAAAATCTCGTGATGTCTTAATGGCAAGGAAGTTCTTTTGACCTGGAATCGCACAGTAAATGTAAATTAGTGTTTTTCCTCTTGGTGATGCCACATGGATAGTTATTGAACTTTTGTTTTTAAGTCGTCGGATGGAATAGTGAAAGCCGTAATTTGTGACTTATAGCTTTGAGAGTTTTTAATGTTAGTTAAAAAAGAAGCTGTCGCTGTGTTAAAGTGTTAGCTGATGTTTTTCCAAATTCCTCGACGATTGGCGAAAGAGTTTGTGATTTATATCATTTAACTGTTGAGTGTCTATTGGTTTTTGTGAGGGCAAATTACGTCCGTTTATTTTTATGCTACAATTTGATATCGCTGGAGATGCTGCAATTGATTTAAATAAAGATATGATTTTAGGTTTAAGTTTTCAATAATAAATCATTTCAAGCTCTGGGACATTGAAAAGAAAGATATTTATTTCTATAGTTAAATATTTTTGCAATAGTGTCATGGAGTGTTAACTTACAAGGGAACCACTTTTGGTGTTGCTCGCACCTAGCATTGAGACCTGGTGCATTTTAAAGCCCTATATTATGAAGTTTTAGAATCGATAAAATTTTTCTGTTAAAATAATATTTCTTGATTATACAGCAGCATAACTTTCTGAAAATGCAATTTTTGAGACTACTTATCGGACTATTAACATTGAATTTTTTTAAAGAAAAGCATTTAAAAATAAAAATTAGTTAATAATAAGTATAAAATATTGAAAAAAGTTTGAAAATTCCTTCAAAAACCCACAAATTTGATTTTGAAAAATTGCAACTTTATATTCATATTCAGAAAAAAAAATAAAAACCTAATATTTGTTTCTTATGCTATCAATTATAAAAAAGAAATCTCATATAATTCTAGAAATATGTTCTATACATTTTCTCTTTGGATAAAGCGGACGGAAAAATTGTAGCGCCATATTTGGCGACTTAACTCACTTTTGGCGTGAAATAAATAAATAAATATGTAATAATAAAAAATCAAAAGTATAAAAAAGTATATAAAATATTATTTTAACAGAGAAATTTTTTCGGTTCTCTAACTTTTATGTATAGGGCTACAAAACGCACCAGGTCTCGATGCTAGGTGCGAGCAACACCAAAAGTGGTTCCCTTGTTAGTACAACTTGTTCTATATATATACATAATTAATGCTATTTAAGGATAAAGTTAATGAGGTATGTTTTATGTATTTTATTCTTTAGTTAATTTGTGTGTTTTTTGTTTGACTAAATTTAAATAAATGTTTCTTTTAAATTTGCCTTGTATTATTTACAGGGTTGTAGTGGGTAGCTGCCCGCCCGGGCTGGGTTTTTTATAAAAAGCCCAGGTAAAAAACCCGGGTTTTTTAAAATATATTTCTGGAAAAGAACAGATGATGTAATTGTTAAGTTTATGGTTATTTTGTTTTATTTATTCACTTCTTTGAATCTTGGAAAATATATTTGTATTAATTTACTTGCACTTTTAGATTGGAAACAATTGGAAAACACACAATTGATAGCTTTGCAATTTAAAATTTGTTTGGGTACTTCTTAGTTATCCCGTTGGCCATATTACTGTCCCCAAATTGTAAGATTAAATGCCAATAATGGTTGCCATTAATTAATTAATTGTAAGATTAAATGCCAATAAAACCATTAATTCGACGTTTTATTTGTATTTTTATTAATGTTTTACTAATTTATTTGATCTTTTGTTATTTAAAATAAAAATTATGTCAATGAGTTAAATTTGGCGAAAGTGGTCGACGGGATAACTAAGAAGTACCTTTGTTTGTTATTTAAATTAAAGTGATCATATCTATATATGTATTTTAAGAACAGAGAAAAATGGTGAGATCATTATTAAGACTATGAAGTCTTTCCCATCTATTAGACTATAAAGTGTTCACAAAGATTGTATTTGAGATCAGGATTGCCACTTATTTCGGCAATCAAATTTCTTGTGCTTTACTGAGCAAAATATTAAATTTTCCCAGAGTAATTCCTCTGAGAATTTTCAAAATTTCAACGGATAAATTTTGCAAAGTACCAAAGTTTAGTAAAATTCCTTGTTTTCAATACTCATTTTTAAATTCCCTCAGATTTTCTAGTTTTCCCTATACAGTGGCAACTCTGAAGATTATTATTTGTGAGGAAGGTGGAATCATCGTCCACATTTTGGCAATTTAATTTACCCGGTGAAAATTGCCCATTTAACCCGGGTTTTTTAATAAAACCTGCCCGGGCTGGGTTTTTTCTAAAAAACCCGGGTTTTTTACAACCCTGATTATTTATATCACTTAGTAGTTTGACTTTTTCTTACTTTTATATTTCAGCAAATTAATTTCATTAAACTGTTTTAACAGTTTAATTTCATTTAAAGATTTAGTTATAATAGATTAAATAATTTAACGTAATTCTTACTTGAGGAAGATATATTACTTACTAGTAATTATCTCAATGCTCTTTACGGGCCGGGACGGACTTAACTTATTTTTTCCATATCTACCGTGATTTTAACTTTTTTTCGGACCGAACTTTTAGCTGTTATACCGGGCCTGTATATTTCGGCCCGTGCACCTCTAGTCGGGATGGCTTTTTAAAAAGCCGTGATGATTCAAAACTATTATTTTTTTTTTCTCATTTTTTGCGCGAGAAAAAGCTATTCAAATTCTATTCTTTTAAAAATAAAAAGGACTTCTTGAATGTGTCAACAAGTTTGCATTGCTTAAGTGCTGGAAAAAAAAATATATTGAGTTGCAAGCAAACAGAAAAAGAAAAAGAATGAAAACCAAAAATTTTTCCCTATTGTTAAAAAGAAAAAATGCATATATCCTATGTAAATTGACTGATTTCTTTCAAATTTTCAGCAAGTTGAAAAAGTAGTAAATTAGGCTGTGTAACAAATTTTTATTAAAATATAATCAGTTATTAGAAAGTTAGAAAAATGCTGACTTTACAGAAACTGAGAAGAAAAAGTAATCTGTGGTTTGTTTTCGTTTATTCACCTCGCTCTGTGAAATTGAAAGTCGAATGTTTGCATAATCGGATCATCAAAGTTGGATGGATAATATAGTTTGCTATGCAGAAAGAAACCGTGGATAGATTTTTTTTTCTTGTAACTAAAGATTAATAAAAAAAAATTCAAAAGCATACCGTCCAAAATAAGATGTTTATATTTTGATTTACAAAGCTTAGGAAATCAATAACAAAATTTTTTTCGAAAAATGAAATTTATTGAAAATTGGCGAGGTGTGTGTGGGGGAGAAAAAGTTCTCAGGTCATTAGATGATGTTATCAAAGGATTTGAGCAGCAGAACATCGTTGCAGGACAGGAAGTGGTGTTCGTTTATAGAATACAGGAGAAGGTTATCGCCGAAAAATTGAAATTGGTGAAAGCAGTGCAAATTGTGTAAAAAGCATCAAGAAAAATGCTTAGGCAGGGCCAATATCTTTCACTCGCTTGGGTCTGAAAATTTTGGCTCGTCCACATTATTTTAAAATTCATTAATATCAGATTTCTCATCTTTGGTCTTGAATCTTTAGGAGTGGGGAAAAAAAAAATTGTGCGTAAATGCTGCATTAGTAGAAACACCGCATCGTTTGAAATTTTTATTTAAAACACGTAAACACTGTGGCGTTTCTTCCGAAAATTACGGTATTTATTTTTTTATATAAAAGCAACATTTCTTTGAGAAAATACTGCCAAAGTTAGCGTTTTGAATCGAATTTCCGGATGCGATAGCACGGGAAAGGATAAACACATGCAGCCTCGTGACAAAAATCTGTTATATCTCTGTAATTAATTTATCCAAAATGGAAAACGCTATTCGATTCCAAATCCCTTCAATGTCAGTACTTTCAATTTATGCCTTTACAGTTAAAAATGAGTCAGAAACTGTGTTGGAAAGTTTTGCATTGTTGAGCAGTAAATTTGAGGACCACCTTAAGGTACCATGTAACTGCATTAAAAATACTGTTAACAGAAATTCATTATCACTCTTAATACTTTTACAAAACATAATGCCTGCCCTATACATCCTGAGAACGATTAAGACCAGTTTCGTCCTGGCACGACTATGCAGCAAAAAAAATGCAAGCCTGCAATCTCAGCGCATCATGAGTATCCTGAAAAAACTAAATCCGGGATCAGACATCCTGAAACTGTCCGATGCCGATCTCTAAGATGAACATGTTAAATTTCTGTATTGATGTTGTCAAACTCGCATGGGCTCATGCTGCACGGTTATACTTCTCGCGAAAGTCATATTCATTGAAAATGGCTCGTATTTTATCAACTTTATCGAAATTTTTCAGGTCTATTAAATTTTTTTATCGGCCCGGCCCTGCTGGCCCGTTCAATTTTTTTCCCGGCCCAGTCGGAAATTGGTCGACAGGATAACTAACAAGGAAGGTCTCCATACGGGCATATTCAGAAAAATCTAAAAAAATTACAGAATGATCTTTTCATGTGGATATACAGTCGGCTCTCGTTAATTTGAAATAGGATAAATCAAATCTTCGCTTAATTCGAACTAAACATGAAGTCCCGAAATTTTCAATGACAGAATAACGTTAAAACTTTTCCTTTATTCAAACTCATTTTCTCTTGACTTTGTTTAATTCGAACTAATGAGAATTCCATTTTTTCATTTTTCCTTACTTTCTCACAGACTTCAGATCCTTGAAATAACTTTCTTTCTTTCATTTTTGTCAGAATTGTTCTGAACTAGTATAATAATTCCATGCATTTGAAATCCGCTTTCTTAGTGCGCCCTGTCTGTCCATCAATGACACATCCGCCCCTTCTTCCATTGTGCTTTTCCTAATCCCTTCTGTAGCATTTGACCCAGTGACATTCCAAGAAATTCACTGAGTGGACATCTGCTAAAGATAGGGGAAACCTGTTTATCACTACATTCTACTTTCACTCTGGGGATCAAATTTTTCAGTCAATGGTTTTACTTACTGCTAAATTGTTTATTGAGAAAGTAAAAGGTCTTGTTTCTTTAAAATATGGCTCCACATGGAAGTTATAAATCATTAACTCTAGAAGCCAAAGTGGGAATTATTAAAAAGGTAGGATGTGGCCAATCTAAGACAGAAATTGCTGCAGAATATGGAATAAAAAAGAATACGCTGTCTACTTACTCGAAAAATAAAGAATTCATTCTGAAATCATGGGAAAAGGAAAGATTTGCTAAAGGACGAAAACGTATGAGAACAGCAGCCCATGAGGATTTAGAGGAAGCTTTATTGTTATGGACAAAAGATGCATTGGCAAGAAATGTACCTTTGAGTGGACCTATATTGGCAGCTAAAGCAAAAGAACTTGCATACTCATGGGTATTAAAAATTTCAATTGCAGCGAAGGATGGCTGACACGTTTTAAGCAGCGAAATAACATCGTACACAAAACTGTGTGTGGTGAAAGTGGTGCTGTAGACCTCGCTGCTTGCAATGAATTCTGCGAAAAGCTACCCGAACTTATTTCTACTTATGCAATGAAAGACGTGTTTAATGCCGATGAAACAGCGTTGTTTTATAAACTTCTTCCTAATAAGACTTTAACATTTAATGGTGAAACGTGCACAAGTGATAAACTTAGAAAAGACAGGATAACTGTGATGGTAGGTGCCAATATGGATGGAAGTGAGAAGTTAAAATTGTTAGTTATTGGTAAATCAACTAATCCACGTTGCTTCAAAGGAGTTAAAACACTGCCTGTTGATTATGTGGCAAAGGCCAAAGCCTGGATGACGCGTGAGATCTGCATCAGTTGGTTAAAAGAACTGGATAAAAAATTTTCTCGTGAAAACAGAAAAATTCTATTGCTGCTAGATAATGTGCAGAGTCATTGTAAACTACCAACACTGAGCTCTATAAAGATTGAATATTTACCCCCTAATACTGCAGCACAACTGCAACCGATGGACCAAGGAATAATTCAAAATTTAAAAACTCATTATCGTAAAAGGATTCTACAAATTTTATTTTCGATTGACTTTAAAGAAAGCTACGACATAACATTACTCACGGTCATCAACGATTTATATGCGGCGTGGTATAGGTGAAAATTGGCGGTCGCCACTCGCCACGTGGCGATTAAAGTTGTAAAAGTGGCGATTAAAAAATCGGCCATCGATCGCCACTATAGTCGCCACTCGCCCAGAGTTGGGGTTTTGGACGCCCAAAACTAGTTTTGGATAGGACATGTGGGTTTTACTGTCCAAAACCTTAAAAAAGCAACATTCCACATGTAACCACTGCACACTTATTAAACATATGAATAAATATAAATATCTCACAATATATTTTACTAACATTCCATTTAATTCTTTGGTAAATGAAAAAAAGTTCAAATTTTTCTAATGTCTGTGTAACATAAAAAGTTCTGTTTCTGTTAAAATTGAGTTATAATAATAAGAAATTCTTTATAATACCACACATGTAGTATAGGGAGGGGAGATTTGCTTTTGTTTCAATTTTTGTGCAAGAAAATGTTACTAAGAAATTTCTTTTAAATAATGTTTTATTGTAAATTATCTTTTCTAGGTTATAGGATAATGAAAGAAAACACAAATATTTAATTTAAAATCTAGAAGTTATTTTTTTAAATATGTATTTTTATTATGAATTTAATCTAATTCTAGTGAACATTCTATTTCTTAAGAGTTAAATAGCGTTGTTATAATAATAGTCAAAATCTAAATATCTCATAATCAAACAAAATCAATTATTTTTATTTATACTATTTCTTAATATACACATATACATAGTTGCCAGCAGTAAGCTGGTTTAATCAGTATGCTGAACCTGAACTCCATTTATCAATTATTTCCAGTAACAATTCTCGGGACTTTCAGTTACAGAATCAGAATGTATTCTTCATAAAAATCGTTAGTACTTCTATTTAACTACTATTATTTAAATGAATAACATTAAAATTATGATACATAATTAAATTTAATATATTTTTAATGTAATTACTTTGTTACGTAGGGCAATTAGGTTGTTACTACTAAATTGTTAGGTAGTATAACGTAGGGTAATTAGGTTGTTAATACTAAATTGGTATTTTTGTATTGTAATCTTTTTGCCAATTTTTTAAACTGTTAGCATTGTTCTGATAAATACAACTTTACTATAAAATATAGTTTTGGACAGTACGGTTTAAACCATGTATTTTACCGTGGTTTTTACCATTGTGTCCAAAACCTTGCCAACCCTGCACTCGCCAAATGGCGATTAAAAAATCTGTTATTGATTGCCAACTGAAATACAACTTTTTTCATGGAAATATGCATCTCAACTTTTATTACATCTAATTAGAAAACTGGCTAATTCTTTTTCCTACCGGATGCAAGCAGATTTCAACGATTTAGCTGTATTTTCAATATTTCGATTTTTTGCCATGTGCTCGTTCTTCAGTAGGATTATTTTTTCAAGAAATACTGTTTTATTCTGAAAAATATATTTATCAGCTTTGATTCCACATGCATTTAATTTATTCCTTTTTTTCCACCGGATGCAAATGCAAGTGGATATTAACCCTTTCAGGTCTGGTGAACTATTCATAGTACATGTCTTTTCATCTTGTTGTGTCTTAAGGGGCCACTGCACTAAAACTCCCAGAACTCGAAATCCCATGTTAACCTATGGGAAAACTTTCAAGCGCAATTACTCATTACCTAATATAATTATCAAAATACCATTTACACCATCAGAAAGTAGACGTCAGATGCAGATGATGTGCATTTTTAAAAATTGTCTACATACATTTTAAGTATTTTAAGAAGATGATAAAATTTAATCAAATGGAAATTTCATAGTTTATAGGGATTTTTTATGCACTTAAAATTTACAGAGATAATTTTTAAAAACGCACATCGGCATCTGATGTCAACTTTCTGATGGTGAAAACGGTATTTTAATAATTATAATAGGTAATGAGTAATCGCGCTTGAAAGTTTTCCCATAGGCTAACATGAAATTTCGCGATCAGGGAGTTTCAGTGCAGCGGAGCCTTAACAATTATCTTTGTTACTATCTACATATAGTAATGATAGTATATATAGCTAGTATGCCTTTATTATGATTTCATTTATGTTTGGACATTTAGTAATAACAATAGCAATAAAAGTTTGCTTAATTCTCTTGCAACTCTCCAAATATAGTAGTACTACGTGCAATATTGTGTATGCTATATTGGCATTAATCAACAGATATTTGATACAACCCCTCATTTTTTTGCTTCTTTTTGGGAACAACAGATTTCGAGCTTATTCTATCGATGATAATTTTCAGAATTTTCAAGCTATGATTTTGAGACTTTCATAAAATTTGCTCTATATAGTTAGCTAATATATTATGTATATTATATTTTGATTGCATTTGTGCATGCGCAGTGAAACATTTTTTATTAAACCTGCTCATTTTTCATCTAATTTTTATTATTTTTTAATTCTTATTGCAGGATATTATGTATTGTTATTTGTCATATTTTCTGTAAAGAACTTTTTTTCATATTAAGAACTCTGCAAATTATAAGCAAAAAACTCGACGAAATTTGGGACTGTTTGTATAAAAACCTTAATTTCTCTACGAGTATACATGCTATCCTCATAAAAATGAACACATTATATTACAATAAGCCACTTATTAATAATCTCGAGTTTGAGCGCTTTTGCTACATTATTTTTTACAGAGTTATCCAAAAGATATTCGTTCTTTTCCAATTTGTTGACGGTCCCATATGGGGTTTCGGAAAAAAAATCTTCTCGGAAATATATGACCTATACTATACTGTTTACACACCTGCAGTTTCAGGCTAATTCCTCATATATTTTTCTAGATATTTAACAAAACGTCTAAAATCGCAAGTGACCGGTCACCTTTGGCCATATAGTGTAGTTGGCTGGTATAAAACTTTGATTTATAGAAAAATATGTATACATACAACGATTATAGTTTATCTAGATGTCAAGAAAGTTTGAAACATTAGTGGCCACTAACTTTAAAAAGTGGCCACTAATGAAACTGAGTCTACCGGCCACTGGCTACTAACTCAATTTCCCAGTTTTCACCTTAGCGGCGTGGGACGCCATACAACCTGAAACAATAGAAAAATGCTTTCGACATGCCAGATTTATCCATCCATCTAAAAAGAGTGGTTATAATGCAAATGACGAAAACGACAGATTTTTTGAAGAAATAAAATTTCCAAACTTTTCTGAAAAGTTCCAATGCGATATTACGTTCACAGAGTATGTAGCAGCCGACAATAGTTTAGAAGTATCTGGACCCTTAACTGTGGAAGAAATTGTTGAAACAATTCACGAAAAATGCAATGAGGAGATGGAATCGGATTCTGGTGATTCTGCTACTATGTCCCAAGTGCTTTCCTTACCCACAGAAAAGTCAATTGCACAATCAATTGAGTGTTTGCGTACATTTATCCTGATGCAGCCATCATCAGACAAAGAATTTAACTGTTTGTTACAAATAGAAAAACTGGCTAAAAAGTCAAAAATGAATAGGACTAAGCAAACAACAATTGATAATTTTTTTCATAGAGATGATAAATAAGTGTAAATAATTTCTTAAATGTTCATCTAATTTCAGGTAAGAAAATTATAGTACAATTAAAATGTAATTTTAAATGCTGTTGTTCTATAGTGTATTATTAATTTTTGTTTTATTTATATTATTTTAATGTTATTATTTTATGTATTTATATCTTTTAATTTAATATTAAGTCATTCTAACGATAACATCCGAAATTAAAAAAAAAATACTATAACATTAATTCCTTTGTAATAGTACCCCTTTAAACATGTTTTCTCTCATACTTTCCATAATTCGAACATTTCTTGTGGTCCTGACGAATTCGAGTTAACGAGAGCCGACTGTATATGTTTATAAAAAATTTGGCAGAACCTCGATAGAAGTTTCATAAAAAAATAATGAAATTTTCGTTTATGTGGAGATTTATCATCGGTTGGCGATGAAATGAAATTTTGAAAATTGCTTTTTTATGCGAATACACTCTAAGATAAAAAGATTTTATATTGAACTTGTTTAAATAAATTTAATGTAAATAACTTTAGTTTAGTCAGTTTTAGTTTGATTTAACTATAGTTTTGTCGTATATATATATATATATATATATAACCATTAATTAAACATTACCGACCATCATCAAAAACTGCAATATTGTGACTGATTGACAACACGCCATAAACCAACAATATAGAACTGTATGTATAAAATAAAGTACATTATATCTAATTACAAGAATTAACATGGAAGAAAAAAAGAAGAATATGGATTCCGAAAAAATTAAACTTTTATATTGAATTACGTTTTCAAGAGTTCAATGATATAAGCAAATCGGTTGTTTTCTGTGGGAAAAAAGCTATAAGCTGAAAAAAAAATTTTCCCCTGTACTCAAACAACCAATATAACAAAAAAAAATAGTTTCAAGATGAATACAGAACATTATCAAATGGCATGAAATGGAAAAAAAAAACTACAACCCATTAAATATTTAATTTATAGCAATAGAAATCTTACAAAACATACAGAATTAATTCCCAGTAGATTTTCAAAATATATCCCCGCACATGGAATCCAAAAAGCATGATAAGATTAAGGTGAATAAAACAGTTAACACAGAAATTAAAACCTATGGAGTCAGTTAATTCATGTTAAAATATTGTGATAAATATAATTAATATAATATAAATAAAAAATAATTACACTATTTATAATATTTAAAAACAATTTTAAATTGTATAATAACAATTTTACAACATTGCCAATATTCAGCGTTAATTACCACCTAGTGTAAAAAATTAAAATTATGCCTTTATAGTCTTTAAAAATACAAAGTTTATGGTGCTGCCATCTATTATTTTATTTTAAAAACTATTATTATTATACAAATGTCACAATAAGAAGAACCTAATGCATGCTATTGAATTAAAATGTATCAACTGCATTCCTACACACATCCTAATATAAACAATACCATACTGTATATCATTATAGAAATTTTTTTAAATAAATTAAATGTTAATAAAATGCTTACAATATAATTTATATTACCATACCATTAAATCTACACTGAGAAATTAAATTTTTTTTTTAACTTGATAATATATAGAGAATATAGGCTATATGCTATAAAATAAAATAAATTATATATTATAAAAATATAATAGTCTTAATATTTAGCATTACATATAAAAAATGAACAGGAAAGAGGGAAAAAAAAATAAATAATTAAATAAATTATAAAATAAATAAATAAAAAATGGATGTTTATATAAGATTGTCAGATACTAAATTTCCCAATAGCCTAAAGATCACATATATAGTGTGTGAATTATCCTTATATTAGCCATAAAAAGCTAAAAAAAAATATGATTGTGCCAATCAAACATATAAACCGATAATTAAACATGGAATACAAAGTTGAAATTAAAACAATATTAAATAGTATAGAGAAATAATAATAAAAACTATTTACCCAATTTTAATACATACATATTTGATTAACATTAGTTAATCAAATAAGCTTATATGCATAATAATCACTAAAAAGTTGGTATACTATTATTAATAAATATGACATTGTCCTGAGTAGACTATATTAAAAATAAGTTAATATTGAATTTGATTAAATAAGTTAAATATGAAATAAAAAAAAGAGGAAAAGTCACCAATTACATATAAAACATCAAATCAGCATCCATATAAAATACGCATTAGAAATGTAGTTATAATACAAAAGCCCCATTTTTTTTAAATATATATATAAATTAACCATTGTCTATTATCCAGACAACATCACCCTCCTCCGTACTCTAACATCTACCCACCCAACCATCCTATAGTAATTGTTTATTTTTATTTTACAATTTTTAATTTTTTATAAATATATATATATTTTTATTTTATAATTTCTTTGTAATTTTGTTTACGCATGTGTTAATTTGTTTTTTTATATAGATCATGTAAGTACTAATTGTATATTAATGAATATATGAATTTTTTTGGAAAACCATGATTTAATGCATCATAAATTAGTTTTTTAATATTATTGTTAATTAGATGAGAAGAACATAAACATTTTATTCTATATAAATGATTAAGTAGTATATTTCGATATACAGAATGCAGAGCTGCCAAGTCTCCGGCTTTTTGGATACCAGTATTTTAATACAGAAAATGTTGTTTTATTTAATTGGAACAATTGAGCGATTTAAGATAACATTTTCTCTAAAATAACAGTGGTGTGCAAAAAGCCGGAGACTTGACAACTCTGAGAACGATGCAGACAAGATTTAAAATTTGTAAATGTATTAACTTTGAATTTAAATTCTTTACGTTTATCATATAAATCAGTTATTGTTTTGTTGTCTTTTATTGTAGTTTTAAGCCCGGTAGCAGAAAGTGTGCGACGTGCGTCGCAGATTTATTTTGGACCTTGCTGATAAATTTGCCAACTTGGAAAAACAAAAGTACGAAAATTCTGACAAAAAATATCGCAAATTCGACAAATGGTCGCCGAAAAATATCAATTTCGACAATCGTTCGCATAAAAAATCAGTAATTTATAGCCAAAGGGTCGCTATAAAAACTCGAATTTCGTCAAAAGAGCCCTTAAAAAAACATGAATTTCGTCCCAGAGTTGTGGAAAAAATGCAAATTTCTGTCACAGAATTGCGGAAAAAACACTAATTTCGTCAAAAGATCGCGGAAAGAATGCGAATTTAGTAAAAGGATCGCGGAAAGAATGCAAAATTAGTAAAAGGATCGCGGAAAGAACGTGAATTTAGTCAAACGATTGTGAGAAAACGCAAAATTATGTCAAAGGATGGCTAAAACAATGCGGAATTTCGTCAAAAGATCTCGAAAAACGTAAATTTCTGTCAAAAGATCGCTGTACAAACTTAAATTTTATCCAAAAATCCCGAAAAAAACGTGAATTTCGTTCCAGGGGCGCGAGAAAAACGCAAATTTCTGTCACAAAATCGCAGAAGAAACTTTAATTTCATCAAAAGATCGAGGAAAAAACACGAATTTAGTCAGACAATCGCGGAAAAAACTGCAAATTTTTGTAAACGATCTCGAAAAAACGCAAAATTCTGTCAAAGGATCGCGAAAAAAGCAGATTACTGTCAAAGGATCACGAAATAAAAGAAAATTTGTCAAAAGATCGGAAATAAATTTGCGGAATTTCGTCAAAAGATCGCTAAAAACACAAATTTCTGCCAAAGGATCGCTGTAAAAACGCGAATTTCGTCAAAAGATCCCGTGTAAAACATAAATTTTGCAAATTTCTGTCACAGAATCGCAGAAAAAACACAAAGTTCGTCAAAGAATCGAGGAAAAAATGCAAATTTCGTAAAGCATCGGGAAAAAAAGCTAATTTTTGTCAAAAAATCGGGAAAAAATGGCAAATTTCTTCAAAAGATCGCAAAAAAAACGAGAAATTTCCTCATAAGATCGCGAAAAAACACCAGATTTCGTCAAAAGATTGCGAAAAAACGACAAATTTCGTCAAAAGATACCGAAAAAGCGGCAAATTTCGTCAAAAGATCACGAAAAAACAGCAGATTTCGTCAAAAGATCGCGAAAAAACGACAAATTTCGTCAAAAGATCCCAAAAAAGCGGCAAATTTCCTCAAAAGATCGCGAAAAACGGCAAATTTCCCCAAAAGCACACGAAGAAAAACACATAGTTAGTGCCAGTAGTGGAATGTTCGCTCCCCACCCCCTTTTTTTTGTTGTAACGTTTCGGAAAATTTGCTGTGAATTTCAGAAATTTTTCTTTTACTCACTGAATGCTGTTTATTTTAACACTTATGTTTGTACATAAGAAAATGTAACACGCTACTCCCGTAGACAATTTTCATCCCACTAAATTGCTGTCGCAGACACAACCATAACTTTCTGCTACTGGGGTTTTAAGATCTAAGAAGTTAATTGTATTGTTAGATAAGAGGTTTTCCGTTAATTCCAAATTAATGGGATAATCAACTGGAAATTGAGAAATTTTAGATTGATCAGTGGCAATTAAAATTATGTCATCAATATAACGATATAAACGGAGATTATTATTAGTAAAAGTACGTTCATAGTGATATAAGTATAAGTCTGATAATAAACTGGATGTACAACCATCTTGTGGTATACCGATGTGCTGTAAATATAATGTGTTATCTTGCAAAATATAATTATTATAGATAATAAAGTTTGTTAATGATTTAAAATAAGCAATATCAATATTAGATGGTAATTCCAGTTTTTTATAATACTTTTTAAATAATGCATTTATTATATTATGTAAATATAATAAGTCTATATTATTAAAAAGATCTTTGAAGTCATATGTCGTTATATTATATACACAGTTAAGATTTTTTAAAATATTGACCAGTTGATAGCTATTTTTTATACAATGTGTATTATCATTGTTTGTAGTAAGTATATATAATTGATTAAGAATTTTTAATAGAAGTTTATTGGCTTTATTATTATATGTATTGCAACCAGTACTTACAGTCCTAAATTTAATTGGAGTTTTATGAAACTTGGGAATAAGAACTAAATAAGGATAATTAAAGTTAGTAGATAGAATATTTAATAGTTTATAATAACTTTGAATTTTACGATTATTTACAATTACATTTTCATTAGTTTTTTGAAAAGATTTATTTGAAGAAATACAGGTTGTAAGAAGTTGGTGATAATAAGATTTACATATGATTGCATAATTATTAGGAGATTTGTCTACATATGTAATAATGTAGTTTTTTTGTAATTTAGTTATTTGTTGGGAAAAATGCTTTGTGTTAATAGAAACCAAATCAGAAATATTATTTTTTAAAGCCTTAGTTAATTTTTCAATTACTAATATTTTCCATTGATTAAAATATGCAATAGGTTTATTGTAATAGATTGAAATTTTATATATAAAAATATCTATATCATATGTAAACTGTTTGATAATAGATTTAACAGTAAATTTAGATGGAAATCTATATTTAGTACCAAAACCCATTAGTTTTTTATGAAAATATTTTTTATATATGAAATTGTTTTTAAAGTAATTAAAATTAAATAACAAGCAACATAAATATGTAATACGAAAAAATGTATTTATTAAACGCTCTCATTGTTTTTGTTTAAATTCATTAAATACTTTTTACATGCATTCTAAAAATCACTTAACAAAATATTTTCAGGTGCATTAAAATCGCTTACTTTTGGTGAGGAAAAGTATTCCTCACCAAATCGCGTGACGCTTTCATCTTTTGGTGCCAAATACTCGAAAGTATCTTATTTTTTTACAGACTTTCTACTGTAATTCTGCCGCTAAATTGACAGATCCTTTATTACATATATAAGTAGTTTAATTGGTATTTTTTTCAAAATATTCTGAATATGCCCAGTACGGAGACCTTCCTTGTAAGTAGTACCATTAAAACATTGCTTTGAAGTTGAAATTTAATGCCATGATTTATTGCATTATTTAATATTTTGCACAAATTTCATATACGCACTGGGTTTGGCATGATTTTTTTTAACGACAATTTGATGAAAACCTCGTTTTCGAATACCAGTTACAGATGTATTTTTAAATTTTTTTCTATTATTTTTAAAATGAAATAACAATAAATAAAAAAAAAGTTTAATTAATAACTATAGAACAAAACAATTTATAACTTTTTTTTTAATAAAAAGAAAATAAATGTAAAAAAGCATTTATTAATAGATAAGCAACAATAGCCGGGTTACCATGTCAGGCAAAATAATGCCATTTTGGTGCCAATTAAGTACCCTGGTAAGAAAGAATTTGATTTTTTTTTAAATACTTTATACTGAATCCTATAGTTAATTTTTTATAAGTGTGTAAAGCAAATTGTTTCTGTTTTCAATAAGTTGATCTTCAGTTTTCTTCTAAGTTAAAAAAAAAAAAAAAAAAAAAAAAAATGCATTTTTAGAATATTGTTTAATATTCTAACATTATTTTATTAACGTTACAGAAATTTTTTCTTTTCTTAAGTGCATCAGAAGTGAAATTTTAAAACAAATTGAAAAGCTAAACTGATAGCAGAGTTTCCCCCAGACAGTTTCAGGAGGGTGCTGCACCCTGCCTGCCCTTAGGTTTACAAGATAGCACCCCTCTTGCCCCTCATTTAAAAAATTAGCTCCCTTGTTGCCCCCATCTGAAAAAAGTGCCTTTACTCCTTTGTTTATTAAAAAATTTACTTGCATAGTAAAAATTGACTCATTGCTGTCTTTAAAATAGTGTTCTGTCTATTAAATATTAAAAAGTAGTTTTAAAAATCAAAAGAATGCCTTTAAAAATTTCAAGAAATGCTCTTCAGAATCCAAAAGTGCCCTATTCCCACAAGCAGCACCCTGCACTTTTTTAAACCTGCGGGAAACTCTGTGATAGAAATTCCTGAAATTATAAAAATCAAACATGTTTTATAAAAAAAATAGAAGAAATCATCATACAGGAAATTTTTAATTGTGCAACATACAATAAGCCTGTAAAACATACATCTTACAGGGAAAATGTACAATCTGTTAAATTAAAGCATAAAACTATTTTGTTGGCATAAATAATTACTATGCATTTGTATTTTCTTAGAGTCTGTAAAAGTGAAGGAATGACTCCTGAAAAAAGAAAACGTCTTTGTCTCGAAACAAATTCTCAGGTGAGTTTTCATAACTGTAATATTGCATGTGCATCAATTGCCATATGTCACGGAATGTGATCTGATGTTATGCTTGTTTTTTTACTGCATATTATTGTGATGTCTAGCATTGAAATTGAATGTTAATTTTCAAATCTGATACATTACAAGTAATCTTGTATAAATATGTCATGCTATAATTCAAGTATTGCGCTTATTTATTTCCAGTGTCACTTCTCAATGTTAATTTAACACAGAAAAGCCTATGGAGCTCATAACTTTTTCATTTTTTTTCTTCCCACCTTTTTGTTTCTGATGCCACAATTTTTTTATTCTTTACAAATTCTAATGATATTATAAATTTAAAGTGTAAAAATGTTTGCCTGACGTCAGAGTCAAAACGGGTGATAAAATGCCTTTCCATATGGATAAATTACAACCAAGAGAGTAACATGGGCTAATTTTTATTTACATTATTCAAATATTTTTCTTAATAATTACAAATTTTGCTTTTTTCATTGAGAATTACGACATTTTTCCTGTAACATGTAACTTTTTTTTCTTTATTGTTGCAAATAATTCAAAAGCCGTAATAATAATTTATCTCTTTTTAGTTGGAAGATTTCCATGTGAAAAATTAAACTGAAAACGTTTTTTAAAATATAAAGAATTAAAAAGATGAATATGGCGTCATAGTGGATATAAAAAGGACATTTTCAGAATAGGTTTCTGCTTTGATCAAGTTTATGTTTTAGTAAAAAGTTTCAAAAGGATAGCTATTTTTACGCAGGTAGTGAACTTAGTGATGAATTACATAAATATTAAAATGTATTTTTTTTCCAAGATGGGAAATATTTATATCCCAAGTTAAACTTAGGTAATAATTTTCCCTTGTGCTTACATCACCTTTTGGGAGGGAATAAGGTAACAAAATTTAACTATAACTTTTTTTATAATTTTTTACCGTATCACAGTTATAATATTGTTACCATATTTTCCAATAATAACGCCGCATCGGGAATGACGCCACATTTTTAAAAAAGTACAATAAAAGCAAGATAACACAAGTTTAAAGATCATAATTTGGGTAATATAAAGTAATACACATAAAATTAAACATCTTAAAAGAACTTACCTTGTAATAAATCATATACACGACGATTGACGATGCCGTTATTAATATAATTTATTTTATAAACAATTAAAATATTTTCAAACGCCACATTCCTTTTAAAGTACAATAAAAGCAAGATTATCAAGTTTAGGAGTCATAATTTGTTTAGGAGTCAAACAACCAGCTGTACTCCACATGAACAAGTAACCAAATCGTGCACTAAATGACCATCCACATGTAAAACACAGATAGTTAAGGTAGTTGTAACAATATATATATATATATACAGAGTCAGATAATATAGACGAACTCGCGAACGCCGTTTGCAGAAAATTTTCAAAGTTTGCAGACAGTTTTGGTGTTTTTTTTTTTTTTTTATAAATTTCTTTATAAAAAAGAATTATTAAGACCTCGGGCGGAGAATTGGTGCGATGCACGTCGCAGACTCTTGAGGAGGTCTGCACACTATTTTTCAACTGGAGAAAAAAAAGTTTTTAATTTTTAAGAAAGAGAGTCACAATATTAAGAAATGGTTTGTCTCAAAAACAGTAGATAAACTGATGAGAAAGAGTTCATGTCTTCCATTCATGGACTAATAACTTTTTTATTTTAACATTCATTTATTCGTATTTCAGTTATTTTATAGATTAATAAAATAACAGTTTTGTTGAGCAATCATAAATTGATATCTTTTTACATAAGTTAAGATTAAAATATTTCACATTTTAATAAACATATATTTTCAAAAATTTTCATTAGATTTTCTTTCATGCGTTACTTGTCTGTATTAAGCATACCATTCAATACTACATTTCTTGACTGAGTTTTAATATTGCTTTTAAATTGATAATAATTTTCTTTTAGTGGTGTTGCTTAGTGGCACTCCACTCGCATATAACTGTTCATTTTTGCTGTTAGCGGCAATATAGGACTTGAGAGGGGTGCAGCTTTTTTTTTTGCAGAAAATTTATAAGGAATTATTAGAGTTCGCAGACAGTTTTACATTTTATCTAAGTCTGTATATATATATGAGAGACTTGTCTAAAAGGAATTAAGTGTTTTACTGCTGAAACATATACTCTTACTAATTTTCATTAGCCCTGAAAATATGTATTGCAAAAGCAATATATCAACAAACACCAATACTTTTTGTATTATTTACTCATCAAAAATTTTCAAAGTATATACTATTCTTTAAAATATGAGACATCACTTAATACAATTTTTAAATATGTATAAAGATAAACTCATAAACTTATAGACAAGCCATGGTTTTAAGAATAAGTGGGTATTTGGTTGAGTGGGTGAGGATCACCAGAAAAAATAAATGCTTTCATATACAATGAAAGAAAATTGACACTATCGAGGGAAATTTAAATTTTAAGTGTACCATAATATAAACATTAAAAATCATTTACATAAAATATTTCATGCAAAAAAATCAAGAGAAATATGTAAAAAAATATACTATTATCCACAATCATAGAACAATATACACCGTGACTATTATAGACCCACGACGAGAAGAGACCTGTCAATCATACGTGATGTAGTCTAAGACGAACCCATTTCTTCCACATTGGAGTGGGGATTTGTCTTCTCTACGCCGCGCCGTAGAGGAAAAAGGAAAGGTTGCCATATTTCCCAAATATGCGAGGTTTTGGCGCTATTTATATATATATTATTGACTTTAAGGGGGAATTACATAAAAGCGTTAAAAATTTATATAAACTATGTTACTTTTTAATTATTACGATAATACAGAGAATTAATTATTTTTGTTTAAGTATAATTTATTAAAAATTTTGTTCAAAAATAGTATTTTTTTTTAAAATAAGTGAATTACATCTCGACTATTGTAATAGCGAAATACTTAAGAAATACTAATTTACTTTATATTTAATTTACTAAAAGTAAGTTTGTATGTTTTACAATTTTGTATTAGAAAATTGACAATATTTATGAAAAATATATAATTTTCTGTTTATTGCAGATGTGACAAAAGTAGCCTTTAGTCAATCATCTTTTAATTTTTATGCTCAGATTTTTTAAAATTACTTTTTACATGCTTAAAATGATGTTGCACATCTTTCATTTTAAGAATAATCAATTGAATTGTGTATTTTTGTAAAGGTAATAATATCATATTTTGGACTTTTAACTTATATTATCTTAAAACTTAATGTATTCTTAAATACTTTTAATAACCAATAAAGATATAATTTAACACAATAGTCAATGAAAAATTTAAAAAGTAAAATAAAATAATAATTAAAGATTTTATTTTTAATTTGCCAGCTTAATTTATAATATAATTACTAAAAAAATTTAAGGCAAATTAATGATCCAACTATGACATTTTTCTTAATTTATTTTTAGCTCGATAGACAGAAAAAAAAATCTACAAGCGGAAATATTAAAAAATAGATGCATCTGTAGTCAGTTTTTAAAAATGAAGAATATCTATATGAAATAAGTTAAATTAAAAAATGCACTTGACAAAAGAAGTGGGGGGACTCCGATGTAAAATTATAAGCGATTTTGCTGTTTCAGAATGGCAGTATTATTTTTTCTTTATTTCTGTACTGTCACGTCCGAAAATTCTGTTCAAAATGCCTGTTTTGATCTTTTCTACATTTATTTTTTGCTCTATGGACAGAAAAAAAAATCTACGAAGGGAATTATTAAAAAATAGATGCATCTAAAATCCATAGGCCAGAGTGCATTTTTTAAAATGAAGAATATATATATATGAAATAAGTTAAATTAAGAAATGTACTTTAAAAAAGGAAGGGGGGCAGGGGTGGAAGCTCCTGATGTAAAATTATAAGCGACTTGCTGTTTCAGAATGGCAGTATTTATTTTTCTTTATTTCTGTGCTGTCACGTCCAAAAATTCTGTTCAAAATGCCTGTTTTGATCTTTTCTACGTTTATTTTTTGCTCTATGGACAGAAAAAAAAATCTAAGAAGGGAAATATTAAAAAATAGATGCATCTAAAATCCGTAGCCCAGACCACATTTTTTAAAATGAAGAATATATATATATGAAATAACTTAAATTAAGAAATGCACTTAAAAAAAAGGTGGGGGGGAGCTCCTGATGTAAAATTATAAGCGACTTGCTGTTTCAGAATGGCAGAACTTTTTTTCTTTAATTTTGTGCTGTACTTTATGTACAATCATTCTTTATTTAGAATGAATTGTTTTCCCTTTTGAGGACATGTTTAATATTTAAAAAAAAATTGTTTTGAAAAAAACAGTTTAAAAATGGCAAGATAAACTAAATGACAGAGAGGGAGAGTAAAACACAGCTAAGAGGGAAAACAGGTTTCTGTCAAGGAATGAGCAAGCTATTGGCGCGAAAATTATTTCATTACAACCCCTAGCTCTTAGTGGTGAATGGTCAAACTGAAACAGCGGGGTCATTTTTCCCCTCCAGTATCGCCTTGTACGTCTTCCGTAAAATAGACTCATCTAAAAGAGGGTGTTTCCCAAGTCTCATCTCGTGGTAGGTTAATAATACTCATGGTTTATCCAAGGTCTCAGGTGGCTTGGATCTCCCTAAACAAAGGCTCCTGATACCTTGTGCAAAAAGAAAAAAAAATTTAAGTATATACACTAAATAGCACAATATACCACCCCATAACTGCAAAAATAACAGCAATGTCCTTCCTTACAGATCCTTGATTCCTTAGTGTTATAAACACAATTTAAAGTTTGCATGAAAAATAAAATAAATGTTATCAGAATGTTCAAAAACACGCTGAAAGTTTTGGTGCACCAAAAAGACATGAGGTATGTGCATTGTTGCAAAGGTGTAAACATTGTGTTTACCATGTAGAAACCGACGCATATCTCTAGATGATACACATAAAAAGGCAACATCAACTTAACAGTTGAATAGACATTATACAGGAACATTGGACGAGAACTTTTTTTTTTTTGACGACAACACATCTGTGTGCTTCACTTCTTATTATCCAGCACTGATGGACAAAATGATGATGTATTCACACACACATCTTGGGGGAAAAAGACATAAGTAGGTAGGTGATGATATCAATAAGCACTTTTTCTTTAAATTTCTTAGTAGTGATGCAACGAATAGTGGTTTGGTTGAATAACCGAATACCAATTATTCGGCCTAGGTATGGCCGAATATTCGTCCTATTCTGCTGCCGAATAATGAACTCATTTTTGTCTAAAAACGAAATATAGTATGCACTATATGTACAATTCTTATATATTTCACAATTAAAATGTATTTCCCTTTTAAAAATATATTTATATGCAATTTTTTTATTTTTTAAAACATTATTTTATTCTGAGAAAATATTCGGCTACGTTCGGCCTAAAAATTGCCTCATTAATATAATTCGGCCAAAAAAAAACAGCAAAAGTTCCTTATCATGTAGGTACTGTCTAATTGCATTTTAGTAGATATTATGTATGTTCTTGTTACATTTCAAAATAATGACAAAATTTTAAAAGTACTAGAAGACATAAATTTCAACTTTCAGATGAAAATAAATAAATAAATAAATCTTTGCATCTTAAGAAAAACCACTGATAGGTAGGAATGTCCTCTAAAGTGGTGGAAAGAAACCAGTGTAGAGTTTATAAAGCTCACAATAAAAAAGCATGTATTGTTTTGCTATGTTAGCAGACAGCACTACTAAGTAGTGTATAGTGAATGCAGAGAAATGAAATATCTGTAAGGAAAAGCAAATTGAATATAAATTTCCAAATATTCACTATGTAGTA
This sequence comes from Maratus speciosus, assembly GCA_963932465.1. NCBI lineage: Eukaryota > Metazoa > Arthropoda > Arachnida > Araneae > Salticidae > Maratus > Maratus speciosus. Next base: position 123,452,675 of record OZ010786.1, read on the forward strand.
TCTTAGGTATACTGTATTGTTACAATTTAATAGATATTAATTGCCGAAACGTCAGTGAAGGCTTACTGTGGAGACACGAAAAGTTTTGGTTTCCGTTAGTCTGTCTGTCTGTTAGTCTGTCTGTCTGTTCCGCGATAACTGCCGCAAAAAGCATCCGATCGGCTTGAAATTCCCTGGGCATGTTGATGAGCTCCCCGGATTTAGCTGTATAGTTTTGGGTTAAATTTGGTTCATTCGTTCGGAATATACAGAACATTTTATTTTTTGATATAATGCTTTTCTATGGGAAGTCAGACGATTTTCAAATTTTCATTTGTTGAAAGAAATCGCTCATATGAATAATAGATTTAAATGGTAAATTCTGGATGCTGAAATTTTTAAATAAGAGTATTAAATTATTCTTATTAGTTTGCAATTTTGTCAAAACATTTGTCAGAGCTTTTAAATTAGGTGTATAACTTATGATAGAATTTTATACATGTGTTCGAATAATATAAAACATTTTATTTTATGAATTTACTTATATTTCATTTTCTCTTTTAACCGTTGCGTAGCAACAGCATCTCATCTAAAAATATCATAAATGTGAAAGTATGTATGGTTTTTTGAAGTCAAATCAAAGCAAAAGGAATGAATTAATGAATGCCTTTGTATCGATATTTGCATATAGATTTATTTAAACGCAGAAATGAAAATAGTATTTATATACTATATAGAATAATATTTTCATTTATTTATTCAACTATTTGATTATAAATGAAAAAGTTCGTTATTATTATACAGAATAAACTGACATTATTCTGTTAAATTTTATAAACTTTATTGTTGCCAAAAAAAAATGAATAACAATTTCTCCCAAAGAGTTAATTTTAATTTGTAAGATTTTCACGTGCAAAAGAAAAATGGAATAAGCAAATAAAAAATAAAAAAAAGGATATATAGGACAGGAATGAATACATATAAACATTTCACACCAAATACCACCTAAAATAGTTTTTGTAGCAGTATTTTCCCAGCACTACGAAGAAAGATTCCTCGATTTACACGATTTTACTTGGCCTTCCTTTTCTCATTCTTTGCGATTTCATTTTCGCAATTGCGTGCATTAATTGGCACAAAATTTTACATTTTTATGACTGAGATATATGTAAGGCCATACAAATAAGAAATTCCGTATTGTCTCCTATAAAATGTGATAAAGTGTTGGTTAATCATATATGTTTTTATTAAGAGGAGCCAGAGCTGCCAAGCCTCCGGCGTTCTGGATACCAGTATTTTAATACAGAAAATGTTACTTTATTTAATTGAAACATTTGCGCGATTTAAAAGAACATTTTCTCTAAGATAATAGTGATGTGCAAAAAGCTTGAGACTTGGTATGTCTGGTGGGGAGTGAAATGTTTTTACTTAATGCATTTATCTCTATTTTAATGCTACGTGAACAACGTCCGTGTAACAGCTTGTAGAGTGTAAAATAAATTAAATTATTAAAATAATCCTTATTACGAAAAATGAAACAGAAAGTCCGGCTAAGGGAAATGAAATGTTAGTTAACCTTTCGTAATTTGACCTGAACATAGGTTTGCGTCAAATTTCAACGGTATTTGTAACATCACTATTTTAAATTAAATGTAGATACTATTAAAAGAAAATCACAAAAAATACTTAAAGGCGCCAAATCCTGTTTATCTATTTAACGATGATGAATTATTAACTGTTAGGTTTAGAAGCCCCCCTACTTTAGGGTGATTTTAGTAAGTTAATGCTATCGAGTACATTTTTTGATATTTAGATTAGATCTTAGATATAAATATTGCAGAATGGTAATCAAAATTATTTTTTTATAAACAAAATTTATAAAGGTATTAGATTTCTAAATTAGATGTTTCAGTTTACATTTCCAAAAGTTCTTTATCCATTAGATACAGGTATTTGTGGTTAGCAGGCAAGTAAATACTGCTGTATGGATATTAGGATAACGTAAAATGCTTGACCGAATTATTGCTTATCCTTATAAATCGGAGTGTAAAAAGAAATCTAAGATATAGGGTAATAATTAACTCAATCAGTAGAAAATTACAAATGCAAAATAAATTACACAACGGGGGGTTCAGGGGGGCAGAGCCCCCCTGAAGAAATTTGCTTTATTATATAAAAATTACTAGAATAAGTAGCTCGTGAGAATTTCAGAATATCCTTACATAACAACGTGTTTAATTTAACGCTTTTAATGTCTGAAACCATCGAAATATTTTTTTCCTTTTATAAATGTTTGTGTAATTTAAATAGTTTAAATTTTGTTTTTGTAGAAAGATTAATATTACGCAAAGTTTGATAAAAACAATGAGTTGCAGAGATGACGTTGAGGCTCTTGATCTGCAGATTTACTAGTATTATGTATGTTGTTGCTGCTACATTTAAAAATAATCACAAAATTTTAAAAGTACTTAACATAAATTTCAAGTTTCAGATGAAAGAAAATCTAAATTAAAAAGTGATATAAAACATATATATACCAATTAAAAGAATTTAGTATTTACATTTCTGTCATTATTTAATAAGAAATAGTAACACACTTAAAAAAATCACTTAAATTTTGTTTAATTTTTAAGTGCATTTTACTCAAAAAAAAAACTGTTTGCAGCATATACGACTTAAATATTTATTTTATACATACATCTATATCTTATCTATTGTATATATTTATGTTCGTTATAGGTCTAATTAAAATTATTGAAATATTTTTTTTTTTTTTTTTTTTTTTTACATAATAAAGGATAAATATTAAACTCCCCATTATGCTTAAAAAAAGTTAGAATTTCTTTAGTGCGTCTCTCTTAGGACAATTTTGAATAGATTAATTTGAAATTTAACAGATTATGCTAACTTATTACAGATATTTTTTGTTCTTATTGATACAGCATAAAAGTTTTAACATGAATCCTAAATTACCTTCTTATATAAAAATGGGTAGATAAAACCCATTCAGGGTATGAAAGTTAAGGAGAAAAAAAGTGTTAGTTAATTTCAAGTAAAATTTTCATTATACATGATGAATATAAACTGTTAAATTAAAAAGTTTTACTGTGTAAATATAAAAACATTTCTTACAAAATTATTCGGCCAAGGCCGAATAATGGACTTCATATTCGGCAGAAAAGCCGAATGGGCCGAATATTCGGCTTCGGCCAAATAATCGTTGCATCTCTATTTCTTAGTAATTTTGAAGATTCACTAAGGAACACTTCTATATCAAAAGGCGCTGTTAAATAGTTACTAAGAACCGTGCTTTTCTTTTCTTTTTGTGTAATCTTGTATAGAAATTGATTTGATGCTTAAAAAATTTTTAATTTCTTCATTAATAATAAATCTTCAGAATTCATTCAATTAATTACTTGTGTAAAAATATGAGGCATATGACAACATAAAAAATTTAGAGACTTTGGGTATATTCACAAATGAAAACAAAGGCACAATACAATTTTTGAAATATGGGGGATTTAGGCAAAAAAAAAAAAAAAATAAATAAATAAATAAATAGATCTTGAGAATTCCTGTATAAAAATAGCAATTCTGTAACTTCAACTATATGTAAGAACATACATCATACAAAATCAATATTGAAATTAACTAATTTTTATAAGATTTCATAAATTTTCTTGATTTTGCAAAAAAATAGCAACACTGACTTATAGGAGCAGATAAGTCAACCAATCCACTTAGTAAGGATAATTTACGTCTCACAAGAGAAAAGGCAAACCAACAAAACTTCCATAATCAGGTCTTGTGACAGCTAATATTTGAGAAAACATTTGAGATAACTCGTAAATCTTATTTTAGCTTTAAAGACAAACAACGAAGATATTGAACTGAATCAGACATTGTAAGGATAAAATGACTCAAACATGACATGACTCTTCTTCAATAGTTATTTCAGTGTTGAAAATGAAGCATAAATTTTAAAGTTATTGTTATAAAACAGTGAGTTAAGCAGGTAAGTATAGTATTAATATATTTATCTTCTACCGTAAAACAAGGAAAATACTAGAGAAGAGGTCAGCACAAATGGATACAACTCATCAGTGAATGGCCAACTTCATCAGGTAAGAAACTGTTGAAAATGGAGCAAAGTTTTTTTGCAGGTGAGTATTTTTTTTTTTTTTAACAGGTTAGAAGAGAAACTCTTAGAGCAGCATATGTAGAGAGACAGTCTTTAAATATGCGAAACAGCAGTGACACACAGTTAAAATTATTGCAGAGAAATACTGACAATATGAGAACTTATTTTAAAAGCTGTATAAAAACATAAGATTTTTTAAATAGATGATGTAAAATAATTTCAAGAATATAACTGTAACAGGACTGAAGTAGCCTCATGCCTACTTCTTCTCAAGAGAAAAAAATAATGCTGCTTTCATTCTTTTTCTGAGAGCAACATGAGAATCTTGTCTGTTGAAAACTGTCATAGTCTGCACATACGATGAAGTGGAAAGGTCTTGATATCAAAATTACAACTTAAAAAAAACTGAAGCATCATGAATTTTTCGAATATAAAATTTTGTCAGCTGAGAATTCTTTGAGAAACATGAGAACAGTTGTAAAATAAATGTGAAAATATTCTTAAATGCATACATTCTTAATTTGTAAATTGCAGATTATCTTTGCACCAAGCCAAGCTGTATGATTATAATAGAACATCACAGTCCAAATGGCATAAGAATAAATCTATGAACAAACTCATGTATTCTAATTATTGTTAAACAAAATATCTTGATTTGAAATTTGTAGAATAGAAGCATAGAAATATCTAAGAATGTTATATAGGATATTTACAACTAATAACTTCTGTGAAGAATTTCAGCTTCAGAAGGAAATAAATTGAATAAGTAGGTATGACATAAGAATAAAATTTCTCAGCACCAATAATCATGATTTTAAAAATAATGCTTCTTATAAAATATATAAAGAATTTGCAAATTTGTTGCAATTTAATAGTGCCATAAAAATTTAATTTAAAAACCCAAAGTCATAGCCTCTTAAAATATGAAATATGTTCTTGAGAACAATTTTATTATTTCAAATTCATTAGAATTTTTCTAAGAACAATATATAATTCATTTCAAAAAATATATATACCAAATAATCATTCTTATGTTCTCTAATAATTCATTACAAATAAAAGAATATGTAGATGAAATTCTTTCAAATAAAACTATTTAAATATAATAATAATTATGCATCATAAAAAATATGACTATTCTTCACTAAGAAATTGATCTTAATTTAAATAATTGTTTTAAAAAAAATTGCCAAACTTAGCAAAATATATTATATTCTTCAAGATGGTGTAGAACAAATTCATTCTAGAAATATAAAATTTAATTCTTCAAAATAGCAAAAATCTATGCAAGAAATTTTTTGAGAACAGAAACTTCCAATAGTAAAAAAATATTGTCATACGTAGTTATGCAAAAATTCTTGCATAAAATATTCCATACTTCTTAAAATTCACTAAAAGAACAAATCTTAAATTCTATTAAACATATCAAAAAAAATTTCAAAAAGTTATTCTGAGAATTAAAGTTCTAAAATATTACGATTTTCTTTAAATCAATTCAAATTTTTCTTCAGAACCACTGTTTTTGCGGCACCAAATTGTGATGGAAATAATTTGTAATATTATAATCCATAATATGGGCCGTTAATTAAAAGGTAAAATTAAATTTGAAGTTCTTTTTATTAACATGCGTTGTGTAATACTGCAATAAAACCCTCCGTTCTTTGAGGTCAGCAATTGTAAAAAAAATAGAAAAGGAAACTTCTTACTTGTATATCTGTAAAAAAATGATGAGGAGACTTTTAAGCAGAAATCAAACTTTTTATTCATCTTGTTGAAGAGAAGTAAGAGGCCTTCCCCGTTGGTCACCGATTTTCAAAATAAATACGTTGCCGATAAAATAATTTATTCCTCTTTAAGAAAATCTTTAAAATGGAAGATGCAGCACTAGGTGAATTTTCTATAGATAAAAATGTCAATTAAAGCCTTTTTAAACCAACGGAAAATAAATTTAATAGGAGTTATTAAAATTGTAGACATCGTTTTCGAAAGCTTTTCACCGGATTCCACATCCATCAGCAGACAGACCGGAGCCGAAGCTCGCGGCCTTTTTAGAACAAAAACTAACTCATAACAGATCACCAACAAAACAGATTCTGATTTAAAATTAACGAAATTTTTAATTTATAGTAAGAATACGGGGACTTCAAAAGCTAGAAAAAGAAAAGATTTAAATCTATTAGAGAATTTAAAATATTAGGCAATATCTTAATAAACAAATTCGAAAGAACACATTTAAAAAGCTTTATTTTTATTTGTTCTACGCACGGCGATTAGACACATCCGAAAAGATTGACACCCATTCAATGTATATGCCGTGAGAGACCTGCTCCGATGACGTCATCACAATCGTACAGATCTCAAAGGAGAAGCACCCCATGCCAGGCACTGCGGAACATCAGACAACTTGGCGATCTGCGGTCGAAACGAAATCGTCCGTGCAAAAATAAATGTGGATTTAAGTTTAAAGAACATCAATGTATAAGGCCAAAAGAAATAAAAAAGTAACATGATTTAAACACTGTGAGATTCATCTCGCATCTTCCTCCAACATTTTTTGGCCCACTCTTGCATTACAGTCTGGTTCATCCAGCCTTTCTCATTCGCCAGTACTGTTATCCCTTTAGGAAAAGTTTCCTTTGGGATAGTTTTTTCTTAAATATAGCCATCGGAGGCAATTTATATCCTGACGATAGACACGAAAGAACCACAGTAAAACTGTTTTTCTCATTGCCAGTTGTTATAATGGGGACAGACTTTACACCCACAAAATCTGCCAAACACGATGCAGGCATGTCGAAGGATATGGGGACCTCATCCATATTCCCTATCTCTGATGGCTTCAGAGCATACTTTTTCACTTCTTCTGTTACGAATTTTTAAAATGACTCCTTTTTCTCTTCCCAGCCATTGGGCAATTTCTGGCCAACAGTTGTCCGTGCTCTCATGGTTAGTTGGTATCTTTTAAAAAATCTGTTGCACCACGATGGCCCACCTCTAAAGTCATCGAGACCTTTCTCCATCGCCATCTGCTTTGCCTTTATTCTAATCAAAACTGTTGATAGAGAGCAGCCGTTTTTTCTCTGATCATAAATCCATTCTCGAAGCTTTTTTTCAAGATCTGGCCATTGTTCATTAGGGCCTCGTCGTTATGCTCTTTTTTCTTTCGGTGTTTTCAAAAGCATTTCCTCCTGCTTTCGCCACTCTCTTATTCGTTTTTCATCAATATTTAGTTCTCCAGCTGTCCTCCTATTTTCGTTCGGCTTTGCTAATCTGATAGCATTTAATTTAAATTTTGCCGTATAACTTCGGCGCTTCACTGAAAACATAGTGAAGTCAATACTACCTCCACGTGCTAACAATATATTCTGTCTGTTCGCGGCTTAAGCAAAAGCAAGGGAAGAATGTGAAGTAAAGGCAAGTTGAGCTGTTTAAAACTTGCGAACATGGAGTAAATAGTTTCCCATGTGCCGGCAAAGAATGAAGAGAGAAAATGGGAGGAGTTAATACAAGATGTTCTCAGGCAAACTTGAGGAGAGCTATTGTCATTGGATGCGATGCTCAGTCAAAGTGCAGCCTTCTGCTCCTGAATATTGCGTTGTATGTAAATACGCTAATATGTTTCCGCCGTCTAATACATTCTTTTTCGTTTCACAAGTATGACATAAGATCATGGATTAATTTGTTGTTCCTAACCAAATTTCCTAATTTTTAAAATAAAGATCGACAAGAAATTTGTTTTATTTACAAACCGCACCTAGTTATTGGCTGGATTTTTGTTTTCAAACAAGAAAAATCTAGTTTAACGCTGCAGCGTTATCACCGGAAAATATGGTAAATATTAGCAGTAAGGATTCAACACAATTTATTTTTGCATTCATAGCATTCCTGAATGGGAAATAGGGTATCTAAATTTAAATGAAATTAATTTTTTATATTTTGATTATAGATTTTTTACGTTCAGATTGCAAATTTTTGTCCAAACTACAGTAACCTTCATTACTGCAGAGGTGAAATATTTTGAATTATACATTATTAAACTGCATCACGCATAGTGATTCAATACCGCTAACATCAAAGCCTGATAATGATTTTTGTTGTTCTTTCACTAATATTAATTTTCACTAAGTCCGTGGATATTGACAGAACAAACAGTTTATTAAACGAAAACACTGCACAAACACATAACAATTAATTTAAAGATAAATTTCTCACACAGATTACTTTTTCATAATAACTTCACACAGAATAATTTTTTATGTCTACACTCTTCTATCGTTCGCACACAGACTGAGTGTGGCGGGAGAAAAGACTGGCAGTGCGCAGGTATAATGCGCATAAAAAATGTTCGCTCGCCTTTAAACCCAACACACCCCTCCTGCGAGAGATACATTTTTTTTTTCTCTTTAAACAATTCCAAAAAACACATATACATACAAAAATTACACACAAATTACATACAATAATTATACATATCATAATAGTGAAATACTTTCCATAGAATATAACAACTTATCTTCATTTACACCTTTAGTAAGGAAATCAGAAATAATATGTTCACTTTGAACATATTCCAATGAAATAATACCTTCTGACAATAAATCCTTGACAAAATGAAATCTTAAGTTCATGTGCCTAGATTTATTTGAGGATTTTGTACATTTAATCCATTGTATTGCTGCTTGACTATCAGTGCTTAAAATTATGGCATCTTTTATAAATTGGTTACAATTTAACTCAGACAATAAGTTTACAGTCCATATTATATCCTTACACATTTCTGAAATAGAAAATAATTCTGCTTCACATGTAAAAAGACTAACACTTTTTTGTTTACGACATTTCCAAGATACTAATGACTTTCCTAACAATACAACTCCTCCTGAAAAAGATCTTCCATTTTCTCCATTTCCCCAACTAGCATCTGAACTACTATTTAAATACCCAAATTCGTTGCTGTAAAATAATTTTTTGTCTTTTGTACCTTTTAAATACCTTAATACTCTTTTAGCCAAAATGTAATGCCTTTTCTCTGGTTTGTGATTAAATTGAGACAAATAAGTTGTGACAAATGATATATCAGGGCGTGTTCTATTGGCTAAATATAAAAGTTCACCAATAATTTCCTGATACATAGTTATGTCAAACAATTCATTTGTTGGAGGAAAACTTTTATCTTCACCTTTAACAATAGGTGTTTTCACAGATTTACAATTTTCTAAATTATGTTTTACCAACAATGATTCAATATATTCAACTTGTGACAAACTTATACCTTTTTCATGTTTTTCAATTTCTATACCTAAAAATTTAGAATTCTTATTTTCGTACAATTCAAATACATTTTTAATTTTAGAAACAATATTTTCATACATTGTTTGATTATTACAAAAGATAGCTAAATCATCCACATACACACATAATATAAAAATGTTATCATTTTCAACTTTAATGAATACACAGTTATCAGAAGCTAATTGATTTAATCCAATATTACCGAGTTCCTCTTTTATTTTTAAATACCAATTTCTACCCGATTGTGGTAATCCATAAATACTCTTTTTCAGTTTACAAACTTTATTAACCCCTATCAGTTTTTCATATCCAGGTGGTGGTGACATATATAAAGTTTCCTCCAAATCACTGTATAAATATGCTGTTTTTACATCAAAAAACTTAACAATCAAATTTAATTTAGCTGCAAGTGCAATTAGTAATCTAAATGACTCAATATTTACAACAGGTGAATATGATTAAGTATAATCTTTGTTTTTAATTTGATTAAATCCAGTTGCCACTAATCTGGCTTTATATTTTATTTCCTTACTGTCGCCCTCTTTTAAAGCATAGACCCATTTACTTTTAATCAATTTCGTTTTTTCTGGCATATCAACGATTTCCCAAACATTATGCTTAATTAAAGAATCCAATTCATTTTTCATAGCTATTCCCCAATCACGTGAATTCACACTATTTATTGCCTCTAAATAATTGCTCGGGACATTATTAATGTGCTTTAATCATAACACTTTAAAATATAAGATGATTATGCACGTTAAAATGTAATTAAATAAAGCAGATAACGCATATGGAAACTTTTGGCTGGGAAAGGACTATCCTGGAAGTGAATATGTAGAAATGGTATTATGATCTTTATGAAGGCAAAGTAAAAACGTATGCAGATTAAACAAAATAAAGATAGTTTATTTTTGATTCCAAACACAGACTTGACATTAGTAGTAAATAGCAGCATTCATTTTAAACAGACATTTTTGTAGACCTTGATGACGATGTTTCACAAATCAGAACAAACATTGTTGTTTGAAAATATCACAGTATTGAACTTTAAGATAAAACATAATTATACAGATAAAACTAACATACAACATCCAGAACGTGGTCCAGCCACGTTCAGTAACTTGAAATACTTCTTCCATTAAAGGAAGATAAAAGTGCATCCTATTAAGATTGGAATCGTATATTTATATAAAAATGGTCGGATTGAAAACATCGTTTCAGATGAACGAACCAATCAGAGAACGGCATCGAATCGATGCAAAGCAAGATTCGATGGAAAGATTCGATTTGAAAACGATATTCTAAGTCGCCATCTGGCGGGAGAAATATCGTCACGGAAGTTGAAACGTAGTTGAAAGAAAGTTTTTGCCGGTGAAGTACGGTAATGAAATGAAATTAAAAACGGCAAAATGGTATGAATTACTATGGATGTTAAAAGGGTCAGGAAACTTTTATTACAGCTGGATATTGTCTAGAATCAATAGAGAGGGTAAGTAAAAGTTTAAGAAATATTTATTACTGTCATTATTTAAGAAATAAATAAATGTAAATAAAGTAAATGAATGACAATGAACTTAAAAATAAAATGAAGTTTGTGAAATGAGGTTTTATGACAGGAGATGATAAGAGGCAATGAGAAATACAGTGTTTGTATCTCTATCAAATGCCCCCCCCCCCCCCCTCTCATTGTCTCTTAAAAAGAGATAACTTGTGAAAACAAGTAAACTCAAAGACGAAGGATTTTTAAAAAAAAATCCAAAGACTATCACCAAACAGCATCTTCACAAAATTTTAAGTTTAACAACATAAAACTATAAAAAAAACTGGATAATAATAATGGACAATAAACTGGAAGGGTTTTTAAACTTGAAAATTTTTAACTTTAAAGTGCAAACCTGAAACATTACACCCCCCAAAAAAAAATTTAAATGCCCCCCCAATATGAGGACTTGAAAAAGGGTTCAATTTTGAACCTCAAAAATTGAAACAACCTAAATGGTTGAAAAAGTGAAGTTTGAACTTCATTAGCAAATTTAAAGAGAAGTTTCGAATACTTCAAAAAGATTAACTAGGAAAAATTTAACAATTTAACTAGAAAAGTTTAACAATTGATGATCTCAACAATTTAAATTGAAAAATGAAGTAGTAATGCATGGAGAACTTGCTGGATAAAAGAAAATGATCCAATTTAATGAAAGCTTGTTGGCTATAAGGTACACCTTCTAAGTCCAAGACCAGAGGTCGACATAATCCAGACAGAAGGTTTAAAAAGGTCCAACAATGTTAAATGCAAAATTCTCACACAGTTACTTAAAGAAAAAGATGAATACGTACCAATTCAAAAATCTAACAATTTCCAATTTGGAAATGTCAGCATCAGCTCAATATGACAACTTGATCACTATATTACATTAAATACAATTCTTTATTACAATTATATAAAAAAAAAAATTATGTAGATAATTATTAAACAGTTAATGATGATTCATATTCCAGACATCTAGGCTCGAAAGACAGGAACTAACGGCTCTTACAAACTAACTAGCTTACGTATTCATAAATGAATAAAGGGCTCATTCATACAACTCGCAGTCTTCTGGTGCACCAGAATCAATTAAACCACATAAAAAGGATGGTGCTCTAGATGCCTAGGATGAACAAAGCAAGAATTAATGATATGCATAAAATAAATTTCAATGTATAAGCACAGTTAATCACAATATTGGAGGTCTTTCAAATATTAAAAACTGTTATGTAAAATAAACCTCTTTAAAAAGAATTCTTTAAAACTTATGGCATGATCAAGTGACGCTGATGATATAAAAAAAATGCATATAGGCAAATTAACAAAGTTAAGTAGCAAGCGTCTACACTAATCCCTTAACACTTGTGAATAACAATTTCAGAAGGTACAGTGTAGCAACAGAAAGCTTGAAAAAACAATTTTTACAATTCAATTCACCATAATAGCATTTAATGAGGTACGATTTATATGAAAAATTTATATATGAATGAGATACTTTAAACTTAAAACATATTTAGCTTAAAATTAATATTACATCAGAAAAATCAACTTTAAGAAGCTCATGATCTCACTCTTAGATAGAGGTTTGGTAAAGGTATCCGCCAGGTTAGACTTGCTCCGCACGTGAGAAAGCAGAAATTCCCCCCTGTTGAAAAGATCCCTTATAAAAATAACTTAATATCAATATGCTTGGACTTATAATTCTCAACAGGAGATTTAACGAAGTCGATTGCAGCCTGATTATCCGCTTTCATTTCGGCTTTCCTCCCAAGTACATGAATGATCCCTTCCTGCGTACACTCGCGACGTATCCGGTCAAACCAGACCAGGTTCTTGACGGCCTCAGTCATTGCCACGAATTCAGACTCCATAGTCGATAACGAGACGCACTTCTCCTTGAAAGTGCGCCAATCGACAGGAGCTTCGTCAATCATGACTATTTGGCCGCCGATCGAGGTTCGGTCATCGCGGTTAGCCGCAAAGTCGGCGTCAGTGAAGATCATTAGATCATTAGATTTGCACGAGAGTTTAAGCCGGAAATGTTTAGTGGATCTCAGGTACCCTAGCAACCTCAATAATCCGTCCCAGTGCGCAATCCCTGGGTTTGACTGGAATTGACTTAAAACATTCACGGCGTAAGACAAGTCAGGGCGAGTGCGATTAGCAATAAAAGAGAGACAACCTAAAAGGCTGCGATAAGGAATATGTGACATTTCCTCTATATCTTGATCAGAAACAGGGCACTGCGACCTCGAGAAGACTACACCTTTACTAATTGGTAAAGATGAAAAAGGTATCTTGAATTTTTGAAAACGATCACATACATCTTCGATGTAGTTCTTTTGGTGAATTATAACTCCGGTTGGAGTATCTTCAAATTGTACACCCAAAAGCTTTCTTGTCTTCCCAAGTATCTTAATGTCAAATTTAGACATCAGTTTACTTAAAGTCTTGTCGATTAGCTTCTGAGTCTTCCCGAAAATCACGATATCATCGACATAGAGTAAAAGTAAAATATCAGAGTTAAAAATATAAACACAGTTGCAACTTGTAAACTTTTTAAAACCAAGTTCTAGTAGGACTTTGTGTATTTCTAAAAACCATTCTCTCCCGCTTTGATGCAAACCGTACAGGGCGCGATCCAATTTGCAATACAGATGCTCTTTGCCTGGCTCTACAAAACCGGGAGGTTGACTCATGTACACGTCTTCACTCAGTGGTGCATATAAGTAGGCGCAGGTTATGTCACACTGAGTGTGCGACCATCCGCTGTACGACACAAGAAGAGAGAAGAAGAACCGGATGACGCCAAAATTAACAACTGGGCTAAAAGTCTCTTCGTAGGACTGGCCCTTAATTTGTTTAAAACCTTGGGCAACAAGGCGAGCCTTGTGCCTGGCGATCTGTCCATTTTCATCTCTTTTTGTCGTATACACCCACCTGCAACCGACTGGAGAGACATGCACTGGCAATTCTGCCAAGTGCCAAACCCCACGGTTATGCATGACCTGCATCTCGAGCTTCATCGCTTCCCACCAGATCGCACTCTGCTCGGATTTGCATGCTTGTTTAAAAGTGCGGGGAGTATAATTTTCACCAACTAGTCATGCTGTAGGATTTATATAACTGGATTCACTGGAACAGGATTCATCTTCAGTATTTGAATCACTATCTGAATTTGAATTATTTGGTTTTGGGATTTGACCTGAATAGTGATTTGAACCCTGAAAATCAAAAATCTCTGGTTTAAACAATATCTTGTTTTCCTTACAGTATTTCTGTACCTCATTCAATGAACGTAATCTGTTGGTTTTTCCTGTTTCATAAAAATATATATCGTAACGGTTCTCATTTCTGCGCTTGACTGCTTTCCTCAACCAACTAACTTCTCTAAGTGAGGGAATAACTGGTTGATTGATTTGATTGGGCCCTGAATCCATGTCCTCCTCCCTCCCAATCGGGGAATCTTGAGAAGTGTTGGAAGGACCTGGGATGTCCTCAGGTTCATCTTCGACAACATTATCTCGATTCCTCTCCGTTTTGGGAGAGAAGAGGGCATATTCATCAGAGCCCAGCCTTGCTCCATTGCGCTTCAAACCGTCAGAGTTCTCATTGAAAGAGACATTCGAGGATTCTACTATTTCGTCAGTATCTGGCAACCATATACGGTATCCTTTTGTACGGAAAGCGTACCCGACCAGGAATCCCTTCTTGGCTCTGGCATCCAATTTCCCACTTCTCTGTTTGGGAATTTTCACATAGGCTGTTGTGCCAAATGGTTTTAAGTGCCTAACAGAGGGCTTCCTGCCACCGTATAATTCAAATGGTGTCCTTCCTAAAAGTTTAGGACATACTCTGTTCCATGAGTAAACAAAGAATTTTAAAGCTTCAGGCCAAAAGGTCAAATCCAAATTGCTGTCAATCAATAACGTCCGCATCCCATCGGCTGCTGTGGACATAAAACGCTCAGCAACGCCATTTTGTTGCGGTGTGTAGCAGTTGGTAAATTCGTGGCAGATCCCCTTCTCCTCAAAAAAATTTTTAAAAGAAGCATTGTCGAATTCCCCACCGTTGTCAGTTCTATAGCTCTTAACTTTACGATTCAGGTAAGTTTCAGCTCTAGTAATGTGCCTTTTTACCACGTCAAAAGTATCTGACTTTAATCGCAAAGGGTAAACTGACACACGGCGAGAAAAATCATCAATGATAGAAAGAAAATATCTTTCACCATTTCTGCCTTCAACTCTACAGGGTCCCCACAAATCAGCATACAGCAATTCCAAGGGATGATTGGAACGAATATTTTTATTATATTTATGGGAGATATTTCTTAATTTCCCCAATTTACATGATTCACAGAAAAAGTTTGATTCCTTCAGACCTGGTAAACCCCGAACACCATTTTTACGACTAGTATGAGCAATTAATGAAGGACTAATATGTCCATACTTCTGGTGCCAATTAAGCATTTTTTCATTATTTACTGAGGAAGTCTCAAATTTAACAGATCTAGACTTGGAAACTGGAATTTTAGGGTAAAGACGATAGATGCGGTCTTTCAGATAGGCACTAAATAAATACTTGCCCCCCCGACGGAACCTTACCTCACCATTAAAACCATGAAAGGTTAGACCATTTAGGTCGAGTTGTGGGCCAGAGATCAAATTTCTACGAAGTTGGTCACTATACATTACATTACATAGAGTGAAAACTCTTTGACCAAATCGTAGTTTTACTTCCCCCTTCCCCTTTATAGGAAATAAGACATTTTTCACCGCTACAGACATTTCATCGTTAAGCTCTTCAAATTTAGAAAATAAAGCTTTATTAGAACAAAAATGATGGCTAGCGCCACTATCGAAAATCCAGTCACAGTCACTATTAACTTTACTCAAACTTGAGTGAGAGATAAAGAAAACTGACTTACGTGAGGAATCTGATAGTTTTGCACGAGAGCCACCATTCCTGCCTTGACAAAAAGTAGGAGAACGGAAACGTCTGCGGGACTTGGTCTGGTCTCTGGAGCCTCTGGATCGTCTAGGAGCAACAGGTGATATGTCAGGAGAGTCATCACAGGAATCAGCAAAGGAGTCGGTGAAGGAATCAGCAGATGGGTCAGATGAATCGGTGCAGCGTCTTTCTGAAGAGCAATACCGGTGACGATGGTGAGAACCCGATCTTTCTCTAGAACTGCGACGTCTATAAGGCACAGGAGAAACATTTCTTGAACGCTGAGGGCTACCTGGGACTCTGGCATAGCAATTTATTTGTAGATGCCCTGGTTTGCCGCACCTCCAGCATCTTCTACGTTGAATCTTATGAAAAGTAGATTTTTGTTTCACGGAAGATTGCTTTTCAGCCGTTTTATAAGTATTGGAAATGTTGACATATGTTGCACCATCTTTGTCACGTAATTTTTGACGGGTCTCTTCAGCTACTAATTCGTCGACAATGAGGTCAAATTTAAAACTATCATCTGGCCTGGCCAAAACTTGCTGTACTAATGTGTCATATTTTGCTGGAAGAAAACGTAGAAACTGATAGCTGAGATAATTCTCGGAAAAATTTTTATCAATTTGTTTAATTTCCATGAATATTTTCTTCAGCCTTGTTGCAAATAAATTCATTGTTTCCCCATGTCGTATCCTTTCCTCCATCAAACTATTGAAGACTGTCATATGGTGGGTGCGGGAGTCTGGATGAAAGTTTTTATGAAGGCGTTCCCATGCATCTACTGGTTCAGAACAATCTGCTATTAACCGTTTGAACTCAGATTCAATGTTAAGGTAAATCAGCGATAGAACCTTATTTGCACGGGTTTTAAATTTTTCGACGTCTTCAGCAGTGACTGTGATACTTACTTCAGGGACACTCTGTTTTTTTCTCAACAATTTCCCATAGGCCCTTTTCAAGTAGTAGATATTTCATATCACAGCTCCATGTGGAGTAATTTCTGGAGCTCAGCTTATCAATTATGTTAGTGGCCATTTTTGGGAAAAGAGGAAAAATTTTCAAAATTTAATAAGAAAAAAACTTTTAGTAACCACAGTATGACTGCCCCCCCCCCCCCCACTTAATGATCAGCTCTTCTTCCTCTGTCAAGATCTTGTTTTTGGAAAAAAATTTACTAATTTTAACATAAAAGTTTCATAATGTTAAATCATAAAAATAACAGTCTATTGTCATAATAAATTGTAATGAAAAACGGAAAAAAAAGTTCGGAAATCGGCAAAACTATTCGTTAAATAATACAGAGTTCAGCAATCAAAAATTAAAGTTCAGCTTTAACAGGTGAAAGGTCAGCAGAATTAACTCAAAATTTCAGTAAACTAAAATAAATCTTCTTGGTATCTTCTATAAAAACTGCAAATTAAAATTATTTCAAAACAAACTGAATCACAAGTCGGCAAAATCAAAAAGGCAAAGTTCGTAAATCAGGAAAGTAAAAGTTCGTGAAAATAAACCAATTATTTATCAAACTAAATTAAATCTTCATAAAACTGCATAATTATTCTTGATTATTGCAAATAATAACTGAAAACCAACATATTTCGTAATTAAACTGTAACTTGAAAAATGTAAACAAAAACGTAAAGATCGCTCACTTGACTGAAAACTTCCACTTTTTCAAACTTCTTCAGGCTTTCCTTTTCTTTCCACCATAACCCTTTAATGTGCTTTAATAATAACACTTTAAAATATAAGATGATTATGCACGTTAAAATGTAATTAAATAAAGCAGATAACGCATATGGAAACTTTTGGCTGGGAAAGGACTATCCTGGAAGTGAATATGTAGAAATGGCATTATGATCTTTATGAAGGCAAAGTAAAAACGTATGCAGATTAAACAAAATAAAGATAGTTTATTTTTGATTCCAAACACAGACTTGACATTAGTAGTAAATAGCAGCATTCATTTTAAACAGACATTTTTGTAGACCTTGATGACGATGTTTCACAAATCAGAACAAACATTGTTGTTTGAAAATATCACAGTATTGAACTTTAAGATAAAACATAATTATACAGATAAAACTAACATACAACATCCAGAACGTGGTCCAGCCACGTTCAGTAACTTGAAATACTTCTTCCATTAAAGGAAGATAAAAGTGCATCCTATTAAGATTGGAATCGTATATTTATATAAAAATGGTCGGATTGAAAACGTCGTTTCAGATGAACGAACCAATCAGAGAACGGCATCGAATCGATGCAAAGCAAGATTCGATGGAAAGATTCGATTTGAAAACGATATTCTAAGTCGCCATCTGGCGGGAGAAATATCGTCACGGAAGTTGAAACGTAGTTGAAAAAAAGTTTTTGCCGGTGAAGTACGGTAATGAAATGAAATTAAAAACGGCAAAATGGTATGAATTACTATGGATGTTAAAAGGGTCAGGAAACTTTTATTACAGCTGGATATTGTCTAGAATCAATAGAGAGGGTAAGTAAAAGTTTAAGAAATATTTATTACTGTCATTATTTAAGAAATAAATAAATGTAAATAAAGTAAATGAATGACAATGAACTTAAAAATAAAATGAAGTTTGTGAAATGAGGTTTTATGACAGGAGATGATAAGAGGCAATGAGAAATACAGTGTTTGTATCTCTATCAATTATCAGTTAAATTAGCTGACGAATATTTACTTTTCAATCTTTCTGACCTTCGAACTTCAGTCATATTTTCACTTCGGTCTTTTATTTTGTTGTTTCGATTCCTTTTCTCCGCGCCTTCATGTCTAGCTGGAGACAAATTAAGTTCTGTTAATGGGGTTGCGCAACCGTTTTTTATTTCGCTTGTGTCAGAAATTTCTAAATTGAGAGATTTATTCTTTTGATTTTCACGAATTTCATTCTCTTCCGGAAAATTTTTATTTATTAGCGGTTCAATATCCCAACACTCGGAAAATTTACTTAATCCAAAATATCTACTTCCCTTTATAGTTTCATTGAACTTAACAAAACGTTCCTCAATCACTTTCTTATTTTTTACATCATAAATACGATATCCCCTCCTATCTCTAGCATATCCTAACATAATTCCACTTCTTCCTGGTACATCGAATTTATTTCTCATTGTTTTAGGAATATGAAAATAAGCTAAACAACCAAATTTTCTTACATAATTTAAATTGGGCTTTTTACCTGTCCAAATTTCTAAGGGGAGTTTTTCTTTTCCTTTACGGGGTGTTATATTAGATACCTGTGTACTGCAATTGATAGCTTCTGCCCAGAATTTGGTGGGAAGTTCGCTTTCATATAATAAAGACCTAGCCCTTTCTAATAGAACTCTATTCGCTCTTTCAGCCTTTCCATTGCTTTCGCTGTTATATGGGACAGTTTTTTCATGAAAAATACCTGCATTAGCAAGATAATTGTCAAATTCCGTATTTACGAATTCGAGCCCATTATCACTTCTCACTTTTTTAATTCTTTTACCCATAAGATTTTCATATTTAGCTTTAAATTTATAAAATACATCAAACACTTCGTTTTTACTTTTGAGGAAGTAAGTATTTCCTCATTCCATTACACATTCCAGAACACATTCCAGAAAAATCATCCACTAATATCATAAAATATTTTGCCCCACCAAGTGATTCAGGTTGTATCGGGCCACATAAATCCAAATGAAACAATTGCATAATGTCAGAACTTTGATCAATATCAATATTCGGATGACTTCTCCTGGTTATTTTACTTATGTCACATGTATCACACTTAAAATCAGACACATTTACATCTTTAAGATCTATATACTCTTTCATTTTTAACATATATTTTGAATTTAAATGACACAATCTGTTATGCCACAGTTCATAATTACTAGCACTCTTATCAGTAAAATTACACTCAGAATTATAGGCAGGTTGAAGTTTAATCTCAAGTCGATTATCATTTTTAAATGCTTTAGTTAGAAATTTATTATATTTGTCAAAAATTAGCACACAGTTATTTTCAGAAATAATTCTACAACCCTTATCCATTAAAGCAGTAACAGATAATAAATTATATCTCAAATCTGGTACAAAACTAATATTGTTTATTGTTAAATGTATAGAATTATTTTTACTTACCGTATTACATGATACCGTACCTGTACCTTTCGAAATTATTTTGGAATTTTTACCTGCTTGATAGATATCCTTTTCTTCAGGAATTAGATTCCTGAACCATATTTTATCTTTACACATATGCGAGCTGGCCCCGCTGTCTAATAACCATATATTATCACATAGTTCACATTGTTCCGATGAAATAGTAAGTACCGAATTGTTTCTGTCCTTAACTGGATAATTTACATCGTGATGCTTTTTTCTTCTTTGTCGATTTCCATTGGACCTGTCATTTCTTGAAATATTATTCCTGTAAAAACAATCCTTGGCTATGTGATTCGGACATCTGCAAATGTAACAAAGTCTCGGACTTTTGTTTTTCCTGGAGTAGAATACTTCAGCGAGGTCCCTTCAGAACGAGCGGTATTCGTCAGTTCTTCTTCCCGAAGAATTTCTAGTACTTCATCCATACTTTTCTCACGTTGAGTCTTTAATATATCTCTCACTTTCGAGAACTTTCCTTTCAGACCTCGTACCGTGTAGAATACAAGTTCTCTATCTGTTATAGCCAATCCAAGTGTTTGACATTTTGTTGAGATGCCTCTAGCTCTGGCTATATAGTCATTTGCAGATTCATTTGACTTCATTTCTAAGTTCTTTAACTGGTTACCGGCATCTATTCTTCTATATTCTGCTTGACCGGTAAAAGTCGATCTTATTTTTTCCTATAATAATTTCGCATTTTCTTCTGCTGCGAACTGTAGCACCTGTTCATCAGACAATGACAGCTTTATATATGCGACGGCATTGCTATTTTTTTGGTCCCATTCGGCAGAATCCTTCTCACTCAGCCCTTCTGCTTTTACTTCGGATATGAAAGTATCCAACCTTTTAAGGCTTAAAGCAGCTTTTATTTTTAGACTCCATATAA
The DNA here is from genome assembly GCA_963932465.1 of Maratus speciosus. Taxonomy (NCBI): domain Eukaryota; kingdom Metazoa; phylum Arthropoda; class Arachnida; order Araneae; family Salticidae; genus Maratus; species Maratus speciosus. The sequence continues at coordinate 123,473,610 of OZ010786.1, forward strand.
AATAATTAGTTCCCTTTAATTCGGGGACGTTTAACTTGTCCATGGTTTCTTTTAACAAACCTAATTTCGATTTAGAATATCAACCGCGAACTGCTACCATTTTGTTGTTCTTTCACTAATATTAATTTTCACTAAGTCCGTGGATATTAACAGAACAAACAGTTTATTAAATGAAAACACTGCACAAACACATAACAATTAATTTAAAGATAAATTTCTCACACAGATTACTTTTTCATAATAACTTCACACAGAATAATTTTTTACGTCTACACTCTTCTATCGTTCGCATGCAGACTGAGTGTGGCGGGAGAAAAGACTGGCAGTGCGCAGGTATAATGCGCATAAAAAATGTTCGCTCGCCTTTAAACCCAACAGATACCCTCATTTATTTTTGAAATGAGCTCTTCTGAATGTAGTAGTTATTAAAAAACTTGACATATTAAACAAAAACGTAATTTGAAGAACAAATGAAAAAAAAAATCCTACATTCTTTAAGCCTGAGAAGGGAGAGATATTAAGATATTTCATTCAATTAGTTCTACATTTAATGTTAAATTTTTGTAACAAATAAGTTAAGCCAATTGAAGATTAAAAAATAAAAATAAAACTCATACAATTTGATACCTAAAACACCCTAAAATATCTTCCGTTCAAATGAAATTGAAATAAATCTTAGACTTTTTTTTAACGTTTTGTATTTTGCATGTATCTTACCATTTTATGTGCAATCGTCTTCGTCATAAACATAATACAAAATCTGCAATAAAAATACTTTGAATTAAAAATAGATCTCTAAGATTTATTTCGATTTCATTTGAACGAAATCTAATTTTTTAGGGTGTTTTAAAGTATCATGTTGTATGAATTTTATTTTTTAATCTTCAATTGGCTTAACTTATTTGTTACAAAAATTTAACATTAAATGTAGAACTAATTGAATGGAATATCTTAATATCTGTCCCTTCTTGGGCTTAAACAATGTAGGAAATAATTTTTTTTTTTATTTGTTCTTCAAATTATGTTTCGGTTTAACCCTCTGAGCGATTTGGGTGTATTTTTCCGTCTTCCAAAAACAACTTAAATCTGTTGTAGAAAAAATATTTTAAACAGAATTGTATTTTAAAATGTATTTCAATTAAAGGGGCATGAAGTGTATTTTAGAAACAAACAGGGAAAGAAAATTTAAATTAACATTATTTTTATAAGAATTTTTATGAAAATGTAGGAAAGCCCTTTAGACGCTCGGAGGGTTAATATTTATATAGGCAAACTACCATTGTATTCCAAAAAATATGCTTGTGTCTCTAAAATGATGCCTACAATTTTTCTCTAGGTGCCAAACTGCATTTCATGGTTGCAATTTTACGTTATAGCACATTTTCTCATTTCTTTTTGAAACCATGTTAACAATAGTTTCTATTTTTATGTGTTAAGGGCAAGTGTGTGTGTGTGTGTGGGGGGGGGGGGGGTGTACATATTAAACACTTTATCTCTGTGTTAATAACCGAAATAAAATAAAAACTGGGTTTCTATTAAACTGTAAAACCTGATTAAACACTACAATATTTGGATTCTAGAAAAATGTTTAGGATCATATAAGGAAAAAGAAATATTGCATAATAAAAAAATATTTCATATTAAAAAGGATATAAGCAAACTACCATTGTATTCCAGAAAATATTCTTAATTGTGTCTCTAAAATGACGCCTACAATTTTTTTTCTAGGTGCCAAACTGCATTTCATGGTTACAATTTTACGTTATAGCACATTTTCTCATTTCTTTTCACAACTGTGTTAACAATAGTTTCTATTTTTATGTGTTAACAGACTTGTATAAAACCAATAGCTTTCTGTGCATGCAAATATTGGGTCAAAAACTTTCTGCAAATTAAATTAATGTTTAATAAAATAATGTGTTACATTATTTTGACGATATTAATTAAAAACAGTAGTTTTAAAGTAATTTCCATTTAAATTAAAAATTAATCGATATTAATTAAACTATAATTATTTTAGTTGAAAAAAATAATAAAGCTAAAAATCCATGATAAGAAAAGGGGAATTCTTATCAATTATTTTGTCAATGCATTTAGAAACAGCCCAAACCTTAATATCTATTTGCACAAAATACCAGTCACTCTGTTCACAGAAAGAATACGGCATTGCTTCTGAAACAACTGAATCACATTTTATAGGGAGAGGTCCAGGGTTGGGTTTTTGACATGACAAGCATCAAAAACTGGTTTAAACTGTCGGAAACTGGTTTAAACTGTCAAAAACTGGTTTAAACCGTCGAAAACTGCCAAATACATGTAACACGCTAAAACATTTTAACAATAGATAAACATTAAATAAGTCAATGATTTATGTGATCTTTTATTGAAATTTAATAATTTAAAAAATATATTATTTGCAATAATTTTTTGATTTTTCAACCAGAAGAAAATTTTGTACAATTAAATAATACGGATCAATTTTACCCCGCAGCATGCTGCATCACACCACAAGTTTAGCACATTTATTTACACCCAAAAGATTTTTGAGTTTAGAGTGTATGAAGCGTTAGAAAATAGTCTGTCTCTTAATTGATGCTGAGCTAGTCGGACTTGATAGCAAAAGCATTGCTAGATGAGCAAGTTTTGAAGCAGGCTCAAAAAGCTGTTGCATTTAGTGATACCTTTCCACCAAACAATGGAGTCCTCCCTATAGCACTGAAATAGGAAGACTGGAAAGGGGATTCTTTAGCTTCATACACAATCAGTATGGGTAAGCATCCATAAACTCTCTCCGTAGCTCAAACGCGAGCTGAATCAACTGATACAGCAGTCAACCCTTGCCCCTGATGGTTGGGATGCAAAGTATAAGCCAAACAATGGTATGGTTTCATGATTTGATCCCTTCTATTATGCACTTTTTCAATATGGGCTTACGGGAATTTTCTTTTAGATGACAGAGTCAATTTTGTTCAGTTTTAAAATCGAAAACATTTTTATATATTGAAAGAAAGCATGTTTTAAAAAGATTTTGACTTTAAGCTTTTTTTTTTTTAATTACTTCTGTTATTTTGTAAATGTTTAAAATTAATAATCCAATTTCAATTTTGAATGGAATGGTTATTGCCTAGACTAGAATAACATTGATGCACATTATCTTGTTATATATACAAAAAAATCTACACTTTTCTAAGTTTTTTTTCCCCATAAAAAAAGCTAGCTAATGCTTTAAGCTCTCAAGCGAAATTAAAACGATTTTAAGCAAGAGAAAAAATGTACAGCTCAGGTGAGCTTAATGTCTACTTTTTAGAAAAACACAATTTTACAAAAAAAAAAATAATAAATAAATAAATAAAAATTTTACCCTGTTAAAAAGTTGTACTTAACAATAATACTTTACTATGTACTAATTACTGATATACAGTAAGAGTGAATTTAAAATATTACATGTAATGTTTTCATGTGTGACATTTAATTTGAATTTTTACAGATCAATTTAGTATTTGAGGTTTTTGACATGACGGTTTAAACTATGGCTTACACCAGACATAAACGGACACATGTCAAAAACCTGCCTACCCTGTAATTATTACTAATACTATATACTAATTATACAATTACAGTAATAGTGAATTTTAAATATTACATCTAATGTGTGACATTTAATGTGAAATTTTACAGATCACTGTAAGTATTTGAGGTTTTTGACGAGGTTTTTGACAAGGGGTTTTTGACATGACGGTTTAAACCGCAGTTTAAACTGTCAAAAACTGACATGTGTCAAAAACCTGCCAACCCTGGAGAGGTCTATTCATAGGTATCACCATTAAAGAGAACTGATGCAGGGATGAAAGTGCACTAAAGCCATTTTGGAGCACCTTTGGAGCAGCAAAAATCTGCTTTTGGAGCAGTAAAATCCATTTTTGGAGCAGCAAAAATCTAATTTTGCAGCAATTAAAATTCTGTTTTTGGAGCAGACTCAAATTTTTATGCTAATAAACTCCTAAAAATTAAAATGATTGCTATCTTGAAAATATTTTCACATTTGAAAGAATAATTACTCAGATAAAATTTCTGCACACATTTTGCTAACTCTGGTGGGCTAACTAAACGACAATTGGGTACGGATTGCAATAATGAAAAATTAGCAGCAGGAAGAAAAAAAAAAATCAAGTTTATTTGGCTTTAAAAAATATTATTTTAGAGCAATAATTTTAATTAATCAAAGGAAAGCCTATGAATACAACATACAGGACTCCCACTCAACTTTTATAGTAAAAAATGGTAAAAGGGGATCATTTTTTTTTTCAAAAAAAGGGACCAAAAAAGACCATATATTTCGCATAAAAAGGAACCTTTGGGGACCTAATTTCAGAAAATCGTAAAATAAAATAAACAAAATCCGCGCAATCATTTCACGAAATTAGCGTTTTTCGCGATCCTTTGACAAAATTAACACGATTTCACAATCTCTTGTCAAAATTTGAGTGCTTTTTGCGATCTTTTGCCGAAATTCGAGTGACTTTCACAATCTTTCAAAGAAATTTGCTTATTTTTCGCGATCTTTTGACGAAATTCGCGTATTTTTGCAGTCTTTTGACGAAATTCACTTGTTTTTCGCGATCTTTTATCGAAATTCGCGTGTTTTTGCGGTCTTATGACGAAATTCGCGTATTTTTGCGGTTTTTTGACGAAATTCGCGCATTTTTGCGATTTTTTGACAAAATTTGCGTGTTTTTTGCAATCTTGACTAAAATCTCATATTTTTCGGGATCTTTTGGCGAAATTCGCGTGTTTTCGTGATCTTTGGGTGGAATTCGCTTGTTTTTCGCGATCTTTTGTAGAAATTTACAGGGTTTTGACCGCGTTTTGTTCGTTTTTTCACGAAACTAGCGATCCTTTGAGAAAATTCACGTTTTTTTCGCGATCTTTTGACGGAATTCGTGTATTTTTCGCTATCCTTTGACGAAATTCGCGTGTTTTTTCCGGTATTTTGACGAAATTCCCACTTTTTTCGTGATCATTTGACTAATATGGCGTGTTTTTCGCGATATTTTGATAAAATTCGCAAGTTTTTCGATTTTGACAAAATCCACGTGTTTTTCGTGATCTTTTGATCGCGGTTTTTTCATTTTTGTGACGAAATTATCTTTTTTCTTTCAGGATCCTTTAAAAAAAATTCGCGTTTTTTTCCGCGGTCCTCTGATGAAATTCACGTTTTTTCCGCGATGCTTTGACGAAAGTGGTGATTTTTTTCTGCGAACGATTGACGAAATTGTTTTTTTTCGGCGACCATTTGTTGAAATTCGCAATATTTTTAAGTGATATTTTTTTATGCCTGAATTTTCGGGCTGATGGTCGATTTTTTTTTAATTTTTGGAACCAAACGCCTTAAATTTTCGGAAAATTCGGAACAGAACTACCCCTGGCAAACAATAAATAAATCATACATAAAATTGGGAAATATTTCTAATATTTCGGTATTTTTTTTTTTTTTTTTTTTTTTTAAGTTACAAAAACAAAAATTACATTTTTTTTTCCCCAAAAAATTTTTCCGTAAAGTTCCGAATTTTGCGGAAAACTTTCCGCGCACGGCGTGCGCGTCTGCAACTCTGTGTGTTAAGAGCAGGGGAATGGGTGGGGGGGGGCTGTATATATTAAACACTTTATCTCTGTGTTAATAACTGAAATAAAATAAAAACTGAGTTTCTATTAAACTGTAAAACCTGATTAAACTACAATATTTGGATTCTAGAAAAATGTTTACGATCATATAAGGAAAAAGAAATATTGCATAATAAAAAAATATTTCATATTAAAAAGGATATAAGCAAACTACTATTGTATTCCAGAGAATATGCTTAATAGTGTCTCTAAAATGACGCCTACAATTTTTTTCCTAGGTGCCAAACTGCATTTCATGGTTACAATTTTACGCTATAACACATTTTCTCATTTCTTTTCTCAACCGTGTTAACAGTAGTTTCTATACCAGATTAATTTTAACACAATTAATCTAATTGGTAAATAAATCATATTAGATGTAAATTTCCAACCGGGTGAAAAATGTTCAAACCAGGGATCTCCTGGCTGAAGCTGCCAGTGCTCTGCCATCTGAGTTATCCCGGACGAATCTGGTGGAACGTTTTCACCCAGCTAACCTTGATTATAGCATCTGGTTAGCTGTTCAGGTTTTTTTTTTAAATACTCAGAATGTCAGAGTCACCCCTGATATATATTTCTATCTAATCTTATTGCTGTTTTGCTATTGTACATTAAATTTGCTTGGTAAAATTATTTGAAATTTCAGGCTAATTTTCACATCCCTATCAGTTAAATTATCTTTCTTATAGTTCAACATATGAAGATCGCAAACAATAAAAGTAGTATGTGGCAAAAAAAAAAAAAAGTTATGACTGAAAATAATCAATCTACCATCTGTTAAATTACTATTTGTAAAAACCTAATACTCTGAGATTTTAATTGATAAAGGAGGTGTTTGACAATAAATATAAATAGATATTTGAATCTTTACAGCATATTTTCTCAAAATTATTGTCACTTACCATCTTATCATCTGAGCTCATCATTGTATAGCCCCATGCACAAATAGGTTTCCCTCTTTAGATTTTAAAGTTAAAATAAATATAAAGGTAAAAATAATGATAATAATTATAAAAAAAAAACTTTTTATTGGTTATCCTAAAAATGCCTAATTTTATGACTTCAGTTAATGTTTAATAAAATTTCTGTTACAATATGCTAATTTGGAATGGACCCCGATTATGGAAAACTCACGTATTTAATTTGTGCTTGGTAGAAAATGCAGACTAGTGAATAATAAAAAAATATATATAATTTGATTTCTTTTTTAAGGCATGGCATAGGATTTCTGAATTTTTTTCTCAATGTATAACCATAATTTACTTAATAATGAACTATTAATTGATAAAAGCATATTTTTTTTTCATTAAAAAAATTACTTTCTGTTTATTTATATTTTATTTTCTAACTTTTTAGTATTTAAAATATTTTATTGTTACAGTTTCACAGTCAGTTGACATTTTTTAGCGAACATGGTTTGGTGTGCAATTAACTTAATTGTTGTTGAAACTTGTATATAGTTATAATCATAAGTAATATTTGTTGGCACCCGCTAATGGAAAAATCCCTTATCAAAAACACACCTGTGAACATATTTTTTATGATTCTATCATATCAGGGAGTGAAAAATCGATTACAAAATTCCATCAAGTTAAATAAAAGAATGTAATAAATAGAAAATAATCCTTAAAAACATAAAATAAAAATGAAGTTTTGAACATATCTTTTTGCACACAAGTGATAGTTGATAGGACATGGCAGATTTCATTTTTTCTGTTAAGTATTATGTTATTTCATCTGTCAAAAAGATCTTATTTTAAATTCTTTGAAATGTGTTTATTATTTATTTATTTTAGAAACATCCTGGTGATCAAGAGGAGGTAAAGATTGAAACATCTTCAAGTTCTGTCGGTCTAAAGCATGTGGGTAGATCACCATGTATCACTCGACTTTGTGTTATGGAATCCTCTGAAGATCAAGAGAAAGTAAAAATGAAAACTTCTTCAAGTTCTGGTGATGAAATATATGAGGAGCACATGGATACATCACCTTGTATTACTCGACTGTGTATAATGGCAGATGATTCTTCTTCTATTGTTGGTAATACAACTGAACACACTTCTGGAAATTTGGCAAAGTACACTCAGAACTGTACAGTACCTCTTACACCAGCAAAGTACAAAGAAAATTCTGAATTTGATTATTCAATATTTAAATCATCACCTGATGATTCTATAGAAACATTGACTGAGAAACTAGATAGCATGATATCAGTAAATGAGCTGTTACAAAAGAAAATTCATTTTTATCAAAATAAATGTAAAATGTATGAAAAAGAAGTGAATATCATGAAAGGAGTTATAAACAACTTAAAACTAATTAATTCTGTCACTTTTGACAATTAATTTTTAAAAAATTGTTTATGTAATTTAAGAGGTGTCTGTGACAATTTTTTTTGCAAAACCAATGATTTGCTGTGACACATACTGTTTCTCTAAAGATTTTGCGACTTCTTTTTAAAAATCGATATTTCTAATTTATTATTTGCAAGTCTTTAGAACTCTATTTGTATTTACAGAAATAAATAAAAACAACATTTGAAGCACCATTAGTAAGTATTAAAATATCACAACAGTTTAAGTAGCACTAAAAGTGCTATTACACGAGGGGTCAAAGTCGCTTCAAATTCCAGGCCTCTCCATGTTATCCTATGGCTCCAGGAAAGTTGCTTCGAAAGCATGTAACTTTCTTTGACATCTGAAACAAAGCAAGTTGCCAGTAACAGCCAATCAAATGCTTGGAAATCTGACGATGGAAAACCCTTTTCCCGAACAGCCAATGAAATGATTGGAAAACGAAAAAAGTGGCTTTCAAAAGTGGGAAATCAGACGAGTCGCAGGCGATTTTTGTAGCTTGGAATTTTTACGTGTAATAACTCTTTAAGCTTATTGTCATCAGTGTCCGAATATTAAAATTTTGCTCGTGTATATACAGAGTAGCTACAAAATACTGTTGCTCTTTAAAAAGGAATTAAAAAATAATAATAATTTTAATTGTTTGATAAAGTAATTTATATCTCTTTTTTTTTTTTTTTTTTTTTTTTTTTTTTTTTTTTTTTTTGCGACTGGCAATTTTAAAATTTTTGTATAAAGCAAAAATTTAGAACTATTTTAAAGATGGAAGCAAATTGATGATGGTTAAGCAGCTCTTTGATCAGTTAAACATTGTTTTTATTTACTGCTATTGATTTAGCATTATATGTCATCTTATTTTAATTACCCTTACTCACAGATTTTTGTTTAATAGCAAAGTTAGGGGTTTGAAAAACTTTGTTTTTAGGAAATGTTATTGATATTCATTTTTTTCTGAAAAATTGAAGTGAAAAATAAAATGAATTTGTTTTAAAGGAATTTAATAGTTCAAATAAATATATAAAAAAATTCAGACTTTTAACAATTTTTATCTGAGTGTTTTAAAATGAAATGAAAACTATCCTTTTTAGCAATTTAATAGTAGTGTTAAAGAAAAGACCTGTGTACTAGTAAAATTAGTTAGATATTAAAACTGTCAGGGGTACTTTTCAGTTATACATGCATCATGCCAAATTGTATGCTAATGAACCATTTATTTCAACCCTGACCATGCAAAGGATTTTTATTGCAAACTGTGCCAAAAATTGTGATTTACTGTTTATTGAATGTAAATCATTTCATTATTATCATAACTTCATAAAATATTTTAATTTGCTATTTTTCAAATCAAACATATTTATTAAGTTATAATTTACATTTACTACCAACTCTGAAAAGGATTTTTCCATTTGGCAGTTGCCTGATGATGAGGAACCTATGATCAAATTATTTCAGACTTTTAAATTATACATAAAATAGTTTTTGTTAAAAAATTAAATATTTACTGCAATGCTAATAGATATTTACAATTTCATGCCTGCAGTTTAAATTGAGTTTTATTTTATTACTTTATTGTATAATATTTATTAGTTTTTTATTTTAGCTTTTTTTAGTTATTTATATTAGTATTGATTTAATAAAATAGTTTGTGAAAGTCTAATATTTATAAGTTATATTTTTTAAATGCTGACTTTTATACCAACAATATTATTATTTTTAATGTTGTATTTCATATGAATTTCCTTTTGCACCAACTATTACACTTGGTGACAATGGTGTTTGTGTAACAGAAAAGACCCTCTTACATTTTCTAAAAGAATGTTAAATGTAATTAAACTATTTGCTTTTTTACTCAATATCGATGCATTTTAATTTCTGTGTGATGGTTTTTTCTCTCCTCTGGCAACTGACATGACATTATGTGTACCTGCACATTTTTTTCCAAGTGAAGAAAATAAATACATAAACAACAACAAAAAGAACTGTCCCCCCCCCCCCCCCCCCTCCGCCCCCTGTTCTAGATCCCTGGATCTAAAACTGTTTTAATTCTGAATTGAATAACACCACTGTTTTACCCTGCTTTTTTTTTTGGGGGGGGGGGGGGTGGAGGGGGGAATTTATCTCAGGGAGGTTGGAAATCAAAGTTTTTAAGTAGGTCAAGTGGGGTATCGTTTATTAAGGTATTTTTTAATTCTGAATCGAATGACACCATCCGTAAGTCGATACAATAATTTTTTTTATAAAGTTACGACTGGTTTTATGAATACAAAATCAACACTAATACTTTATGCAGATAAAATATGTTTTTACAGTAACATCTGATGGCTTTTCATGAAAATTTGGGAAGAAATTCATTTTGGCACTAGAAATGAAGATTCGATGAACCCCCCAAAAAGAAAGTTGTTTTAATTTAGATTTTTTTTTTCGAGGGGGAGGGGGGATTTTAACTCAGGAGGGGAGAATTCAACATTTTTTAATTAGGTTAAGCGAGTTATTGTTTATTATGTATATTTTAATTCGTAATCGAATGACATCATCCGCAAGTTAGTACAATAATTCGTTACAAAGTTAGGCAGGTTTTATGAATACACAGACTTTGACAACTTTAATAATGTTAACTTTTTTTTTGAGGGGGAGGGTCACAAAAAAATTTATTCTGACAATTCTTCACTTCGATACAATAATTGTTAAATTTTATGAATATTTTTAATGTGAACAAACTTATGCAACACCGATATATAGAAACAATTTATATCACTTTATTTTTTAGCTCAAAGATTTTTATTGTTGCATGCATCTGGTAGCAAATAAAAACAGCATAAAATTATTTCTGTTTTTGTTTACAATAAAAGTAGTATCTGGTGGGGGGAAAAAAAGTGTTTTTTGGTTATGGGAAACAAAATTCTCAAAGACTGTTCAGAGGTGATCATCAAACATCAGTTACATAAGATGTGCTGACATAATAAACAATTAATGGCTGAAACAATTTAAATAAAAATTTCCCAAATTGGTGAATAGATAGAAATGTACTCGGGGATTCAGAGTACTTCTGGGGAAGGGGAGGATACGCAGTTACATACAGAAAACCATTGAAAATGGAATCAGTCTTAAACAAAAAAAATCATGGTCCCTACGAAAGGAATACCATACAATTATACCTGCTAAGACATAAACCTGTCTTAAATGGATCTTTCCTTTGGTCCTTAGTTATTCTTTTTTCAGTTTTTACTCTATGTAAAGCCATGTTAAATTGTTTAAGATTAAGAACATAAGTTATAATTTCTATTGGTTAATTCATACAATAAAGTCTGTGTAAATGGAACTTATCGATAATGAAATCTTGGAAAAATTTCACAGTCCTGTCAAAAAAGTATCCAAAATAATCTACCTTCTAATACAGGATTTTTTCCATTCTCCAGGAATCGCATTTTCACAGCTATACAGGTTTATTCATTATTATTAAATTAATATAACACTAATATACTAAGACCTGAAAAGATAATATCACCAGAGGTCAAAGGAAGGTTCCTTTTTCCACAGGTTTCTGTCTTAGCTAGCAGGTATAATTTTATGGTGTATCTTTCACCGAGACACAACGTTTTATTTGCAACTCCTGCCTTAAAAGAGAAATTTTAGGGTCTTGGCCAAAGGAATACTGTATGATTATATTGGCTAAAATGGTAAAATAACTACAACTGAACTTTTATTTAGTCCCTGGAGATGCTCTCTTACCAGGTTTTACTGTATTTTATTACCATAAGAATAAGTCTTTATGGAAATAATTTCATTTCTTCAAAGGTAGAAAGAAATATGCTATGAACTTAAATGGAGCTAATATTATTTTTTCTTACTATATTTAAAAGCAACCATTAAGAAAACCTTAATTTTCAAAAGAATTTCAGCAATACATCTCCATATATAAAAGGCAATGTCCTGCTCACTCACTCATCATTGCCTAGCCTAAACTACTGAACCTAGAAGAATGAAAATTGGGGGAAACATACTTCTTATGACACAAGTGAGCACTAAGGAAGAATGTTTGAAACGACCCCCTCCCCTCCCTAAGGGAGTCAGAAATTTTAGAGCATACGGCCATATCTCAGCAGCTCTTTTAGGTAGGAGTGTAAAATTCCAGAAAATAAATCTACTAAAAAAATAATTAAATACGTGTTTCAGCGATTTTAGAAATTTCTCCCAAATAATTAAACACGTGTTTCAGCAATTTTAGAAATTTCCTCCTTAGGGGGGGTGGGGGGGTCAGAACTTTTAGAACATTTGGCCATATCTCAGCAGGAGTTTTAGGTAGAAGCGTGAAATTCCAGAAAATAAATCTACTAAAAAAATAATTGAACACATGTTTCAGCGATTTGGAGAGGGGAGGGGGTAAAAATTTTAGAATATTTGGCCTACATAAAAGGCAGTGTCCTGCTTCAGTGACTCATCATCGCCCAGCCCAAACTATTGAACCTAACATCATGAAAATTAGAGGAAACATACTTATGACATAAGTGAGCACTAAGGAAGGATTTTTGAAAATCTCCCTCCTGACGGGGTTAAAAGGGGGTCGAAAAGTTTAGAGCATAAGGCCATATCTCAGCAGCCATTTTAGGTAGGTACGTGAAATCCCAGAAAAAAAATTAAACACGTGTTTCAGCGATTTTAGAAATCCTCCTACCCTAAGGAGATTAAAGGGGTAAGTCTAAACTTTTAGAACATTTGGCCATATCTCAACAACCATTTTAGGTAGAAACATGAAATTCCAGAGAATAAATCTATTAAAAGAATAATTTAATGCATGTTTCAGCGATTTTATTAACTGCAGGGGGTCAAAAATTTTTTTAATATTTAGCCATATCTCGGCAATTTTCAAACTTTTATTCAGAAACCCTCATCTTATATATCATCAGAAAATCCTTGGACCACTCTTTCATATGATGACCCCCCGCTCCCCAAGGGATTCAATTTTCTAATTCAGCTCCTAATTAACCTTTAACCGATGTTACCGGTCTCACAGACTGGTGCTTTTTTCAATTTTCATAGGTTAACTTGCAAATTTCATTTTATCTACAAACACTACTGAAGTTTTGTTTCGTTTGGAACTTTAGTACTAACACCAGAAACTTTTGAATAGGTGAATTTTAATTATAACACTCCTGTATAAAAAGTTTATGAAACTTTAGTACTAACACCAGATACTTTTGAATAGGTGAATTTTAATTATAACACTCCTGTACAAAAAGTTTAGTACAAAAATAACATCCTATGAGTTAATCATGGCTTATATTCATCTTTCGGTGGAGTGGTCTTACAGACTGCTTCACACTAGTTATGTGACAATTTCTGTAACATCAGTTAAAGGTTAAGCTGCAGCAAGATTCGACCTCATTTGAAGGTTTGACCGAAGGCGAAACTCCTCACAAACCTTCAATTGGTGGGGTCTATTTTGACCCCAGACTGCTAGGGGGGAGAGGCAGAAATGGATTTTTTCATGTGACATCGCTTGAAAGCTTTTGTCCTATAGATTACTAAGCAGCCGTTCCTCCACCCCCCTCTTAATTCTTTTTTCATCACTAGAGGGCCTTTTAAAATTTGAATTTTTTCATTACTACCCCATGCAATTTTCCGAAAAAAATTTTACATAACAAATCTCAACAATTGGCAGCTTCTCCCCCTATTTTCACACAGTGAGCCAGTACGTATTTCAGACAAAATCGAGTTAAGATATAAAATCATACAAATTTAAAGTTAATTTAAGAATAGTATCATGGGCCCTGGCAATGCCGGGCGTGTCAGCTAGTATATCATAAATGAGAAAATACAATGCAAATACTTGAGTGAGAATACTTGTGAAAATGGAAACTGTCTAGAATGGAATCCTACCTTAAATTGAAAATTTTAACTATTCTGGCGAACAGAATGAGCAATAGAACTGGATCATTTATCAATATATCAGTCAAATATTGATATTTAATTATTGCAATAACAATATTTAAGTTCTGACTCTGAGTTTATATTCAATTACCGATATCTAAGCTCTGATTCTACCGATACATCGCATGAACTTTAAAAAATTTTTTGGTCTTGCAAATAAAAAACTGAATAGATGAGGGATTATACAGAACCTGGTTGTACCAGTTAGAACTCTAGTATCAGTTTTTTAAAGGCGCCATCTAGTGAGAAATATAGTAACACTTTTCTGAAAAAGAAATAATTTCAACTTTTAACCTTCCAAATCTTTTTAATTTTCTCCCCAAACTTTTACATGACTTAGAAAATATTCATAAATTCTCTGACTTTTCTTATATATTTTAATTTCCCTGACTACTTTGAAATTCCCTTACTTTCCGTGTCGCAGGGAATCCTGACATAGGCATATAAGTAAAGTAAGAATTATTTAGAAATTAATTGATTAATTTATATATTTTTACTTTTTTCTATTATTAAAAGAAGAAAGCATTGGGTTCAAGAAAATTTTTGATGGATTTATGTTTTAGATCATGAAGGTGATTTGTTTGCTTTTAGATAATGTTTGTACGCAATTCTGTTTGTCTGTATTGTGATACAAATTTTATGTTCTATTTTAAGAATGCACAAAAATACTAAACTTCTGATTCATAGACTTCAACATAAATTTGTGCTGATTAGGTTCCCAAATTCGGGAGGAAGAACAGACTGAATACCAGTATTTAAAAAAAGTTAACTTCGTCTTATCTAAATGCAGAATTTGCTGATATTAAATAAGCTGAAGATGGCTACAAGAAAATACTGGTATGCAACATATTTTTTTCATGAATTTAGGGGTTGACTTATATGCGAGTATATACAGTACATAAGAATTCATCATTGATTTTTATATTTATTAGCATTGATTTAAGGGATTAATTACTTGGTTTTTGAATAAAAAATGGTTTAATTTCGATTCTATAAATTTTAATTATTTCTAAATGAGGTACATATTGTCTAAGTAACCACTGTTCATTAATACAACTTTTGTAAAAGAATAAATTTTTAAAAGGACAAAATTTTTAAATTTATCATATGAATGATTAAATAAATAAAATATTTTTATATGTACTATTATTTAAAAATATGAAATAGAATGTTAAATGGTACATGATAAATATGTAAAGAAATAAAATTAAAACTGGAAAGAAAAAAGAAAAAAATGTTGACTGAGATTTTTTTTTTTTTTTTTAAAGAATGATTTTTTAAAAAACATTTATATATACAGCGCATATTACAGGCGTTTGTGTATTAACTGTACACTACTGTACTCCCATAATTTCTAAATGGTCGAGTTTCACTAAAATAAATTAATTTTCCTGATCTTTAGCTTAAATTTTAAAATGCGGCTGAAAGCTTCCAGTATTTAATGAACAAAGCTTCATGAAGTTTAAGCATTTTCTTGTGCATATAGTTATAATATTGCCACTTTCTACAGACTTGCAATCACATTTAATTATTTTGGATACTGTGTTAAATAATCTTCACAAACTGGGATTCACTGTAAACAATTCACTGACGTATGTGTTCTTTTGGGGAAACCAAAATTAAATACTTAAAACATTTGATAGGTTCAGTTAAGCACCAGTCTGATCCCTAAAAAATTAAAGGAATTGAAAAATTGTTGGCTTCCAGAGAAAAAACCAAGCCTTTAAGTCTTTGCAATTACTATCAAGATTATGTATCTCATTTTTCAGAGGATATGCTGCCTGTCACTGAGCTTACAAAAAATAAATTTTCCAAAATACTAAGGTGTCAACGATTTTAATTAAATGATTGATTAAAATCATAAATTTTCTTAATGTTTAAAATAAAAAAGTATTAACATCTAAGATTAACATAATTTGGAAGGTTCCTATAGGTATTTTACATTATAAATAAACAAAAACGCTTTAAATAATTATTTCTAAGCTTAAACTATTCCTTATACTTGCAAAAAAATTAAGTATAATAAGTTTGTAAAAAGCAAGTTTTATCTGGCATAAAAAGCATCTCATTTTAAAACGATATTGAAATCTAATATAATTTGCCATGTCATAATTTCCTTTAACTAATCAAATTATCCATCCTTTTATGTAAATAAAACATGCTAAGTATATTAAATTTCTGCAAGTAAAAGAATAAGTAGCCAGTATGTTATTTTCTCATTCTACTTTTACAATAATAAATTTACAGCAAATTGGAGCTAAAGAAAAATGAAAGAATGACATCTGCCCAACAGCTATTATAAAAGAATCAGGGGTCACAGTCACTCGAAATAATTTGTAGCAGTTTTTGGGAGCAGCAAAAATCGAATTTTGTAGCAGCAAAATCAGCTTTTGTAGCAGTAAAACACAAATTTTGGAGCAGGTAAAAAAACAGTTTTTGTACCTGCACTCAGTCGGACAAAAAATATTTTTGCAAGGAGAAAAACATTTTATAGCAAGCTAAAATAAGCAACACAATGAAAACATTTACTTTTGTAGCAGAAAACAAATTTGCCTTAAGATAAAATAAAAAACTGCAGAAAAAGTGTGAAGGGATAAAATATAAAACCAGGTTAAAGGAAAGAAAAAGAAAATCACCATTGTCATTTTATTCAACGCTATTTTATTATATTGAATTTCCCGCATTCTATCAGTTGTTTTGGGAGAACTTAACACGCAAAAGTCTGTATTCACATTGACTCACACCAGTTTTGCTCAACTTTCTGCAACAGAACAACGTTTGACTATTTCATACGAAACACATAGAAAACGAAAACGTGAGTGAACCCAGGGGTGAATCGGAGTTTGACGAAATTCCTTGTTTTTTCTGCGATCTTTTGACAATTTTCGCATTTTTCCGCGATCTTTTGCGGAAATTCCGTGTTTTTTCGCGATCATTTAATGAAATTAGTGGTTTTTTTTAAGCGATCCTTTGACAAATTTCGCGTTTTTTCGCAATCCTTTGACGAAATTTGCATTTTTTCGCGACTCATTGACGAAATCCGGGTATTTTTTTCGATCTTGTGACGAATTTTCCGTTCTTTTAGCGATTCTTTGACGAAATTCGCTAGTTTTCCGCGATCCTTTAAGGGGACCGGGAAAGCAAAATTCAACCAACAAATCGATTTTTACTTTTTTATATCATTAAATAGTTTAAACATTTATCTTTCCAACGATGTGTCACACATGTTTATATATATAAAAAAAAAAGCGTTGATATTATTAATTCTTTCTAAGAGTACTTCACAGCTTAATGGGCTTTTTCGCGATCTCTTGACGAAATTTTCGGGATCATTTGACGAAATTTGCGGTTTTTTCGCTATCTTTTTACGAAAATTGATTTTTTTTTGACGAAATTCGCGTTTTCCCCTCGATTTTTTGATGAAATTGACGATTTTTCTGTAAACGATTGACGAAATTGATTTTTTTCGGCGACCATTTGTCGAAATTCGCGGTAAGTCCAAATTTTCGGATGATGGCCGTTTTTTTTTTTAATTTTTGGAACCGAAATTTTCGGAAAATTCGGAACAGAATCACCCCTAATAAAAAACAGTAATTTTTCTAAGTATACATGCTAAACGAGCTGCAAATGATGTTTGTTTTATTATTTGTGCTACTAACTAATGAAATTGTACTTATTTGCAGTTTTTATTAATGTTGTAATTACTTACTGTTCTTTCTAGGCTATTCTTTATGGTTGCAGCACCCTGCTTTAAAAAAAAATAAAATAAATGCACATTTTTTTTTTTTTTTTTTTTTTTTTTTTAATAGTGAAATTCACCTTTAGTTGTACCCAGAGATTTCTTGTGAAGAAATCCCCCATATCACAGTATTTCTAAATCCATGTGCCCAAGACTTTGCAAAAATTATAGAACTGCATTTCTTTAGGACCCCCCCCCCCCCCCCCCAAAGAAAATTATTAAATCATGTCGTTATTTTTCTTTTTCAATTTGTAATTCATAAAATCGTTAAAAATTAATGTCACTTTATTTATCGTATTTAAAAATTATATATCTTTTTTCTCATTTCATTACTAAACGCATTACTAATGTATTTCCTCATGAAATAATGCCCTCTTTTTATTGAACAGTGCTTTTTAGGGAAAATAATACCTTGACGCCTCCCTTTTTTTCCCAGAATGAATTTAAATTACTAATTATCATTTTAGTAATTAAAGCATAAAAATATATAGTATTTTCCTAATTAAATAGTTATTGTTTAATAATTATTAATTTAAGCAGTGTTAATAATTTAATATTAAATGCAGTTATTAATAATTTTAATAAATGTAAATGTCATTAATATTTAAAATGGTTTTAAAATAATTATATTGGAAATAATGTATATAGCTTTATGTGTAAACTACTAACTAATGAATATTAATGCAGTTTTTGTAATTACTAACTAATAATTATAATTAATTAAAGCTTAAAAACATAGATTATGTTAGCAATTAGAGGTTTAACTGTTTTGGAAAGCTAAAATTATTGGTTGCAATTCCGTATTTTAATCTAGGGGAAAAAAATCATAAAAATCAGATTTAAATTTAAAAAATCAGATTAAAAAAATTTTTTTTACACCCTACAAAATACTATCGTGGGCTTCTATCCCTGAAGCAGACTTGTATAAAACCAAAAACTTTCCGCGCACATAAATATTGGATCAAAAACTTTCTGCAAATTAATTTAATGTTTAATAAAATAACGTGTTATATTACTTTGCCGGTATAAATTAAAAACAGTAGTTTTAAAATAATTGCTATTTAAATTAAAAAGTAATTAATATTGTAGAATAATTATGTTGACTAAAAAAATAATAAAGCTAAAAATCTGTGATAAGAAGGGTGAATTCTTATCAGTTATTTTGTCAATGCTTTTACAAACAGCCCAATCCTTAATATTGTGACCTCTTCTCACAAAATGCCAGTCACTCTGTTCACAGAAATAATGGACATTGCTTCTGAAACAACTGAATAACATTTTGTAAGGAGAGGTCCATTCACAGGTATCATCATTAAAGAGACCGATGAGTTTTTATTACAGCCCTTTGACGAAATTCTCGTTTTTTCCGAGATCATATGGCGAAATTCCCGTTTTTCCGCGTTTTTGACGAAATTTGCCTTTTCCCCCCCGATTCTTTGACGAAAATCACGCATTTTTCGCGATCTTTTGACAAAATGTGCTCTTTTTCTCCTATCCTTTGACGAAATTCACGCTTTTTTGCGGCGTTTTGACGAATTTTGCGTTTTTTTCGCGATCCTTAGCTGAAATTAGTTTTTTTCGCGGTTCTTTGATGAAATTTGCATTCTTTTCGCGATCTTTTGACAAAATTCGTGCTTTTTCCGCTATGCTATTACGAAAATCGTTTTTCTCCTGCGCTTTTTTTCGCGATCCTTTGACGAAATTCACGTTTTTTGTGGCCTTTTTTCCGCGATCCTTTGATGAAATTAGTTTTTTTCCGCGATTCTTTTACGAAATTTGCGGTTTTATTCGCGATCCTTTGACAAAATTCGCGCTTTTTCCGCTATTCTTTTACGAAATTCATTTTTTTCCTGCGCTTCTTTGACATAATTTGCGGTTTTTCTACGATTCTTTGACAAAATCATTTTTTTCCTGCGAATCTTTACAGAAATTCGCGTTTCTTCCGCGGTTCTTTGACAAAATTCTCGTTTTTTTTCCGCGATTTTTTGACAAAATTTGGTATTTTTTCTGCGAACGATTGACTGAATTGATTTATTTTCGGCACCCATTTGTGGAAATCCGCAATATATTTCAGTGATATTCTTTTATGTCTGAATTTTCGGACTGATGGCCGATTTTTTTAAATTTTCGGAACCGAATGCCTTAAATTTTCGGAAAATTCGATATAGAATCACCCCTGGCAAACAATAAATAAATCGTGCATAAAATTGGGGAACATTTTTAATTTTTCGTTAAAGAAAAGTACAAGAACAAAAATTACGTTTTTTTTTCCTAAGAAAATTTCCGCAAAAGTCCGAATTTTGCGGAAAATTTTCCGCGCACGGCGTGCGTCTATATTATACAACTCTGCCCTGAAGAAGGTTTTGAACAACTGAAACAGGCATTAAAGGAGGCCCCAACTTTATATACACCCATGTATTAGGGACTCCTATATAATCCAGACTGATGCATCAAAATTCGGGATAGGAGCTTGCATTTCCCAAAAGTTTAACGGAAAAGTTCACCTGATTTCTTATGCGAGTCACAAATCGACTCCAATGCAACAATCCTGGTCAACTATTGAAAGAAAAGCATATGCGATTGTGTGGACACTGAAACATTTTGAAACTTTAACTTTTGATGCAAACATAAAACTATATATGAATCACAATCCACTGACATTTTGGACAAAAATTGCATCAACAATCATCCAAACTTCAGTGGTGGGCTTTAGCTTTCCAAAAATATGACAAATATTCAGCATTGTCCAGGTGCAAAAAGTACGAATGCAGATTTGCTGAATGTACTTTCACGATTCACACTAAACATTTTTTCGTATGTGTCTCTTTAGTGATGATTCAACAATATGCACACATTATCATCCTACACTACATCAATTGTTACTTCTACTAACAAAATAGTAGGCTAGACTTATGTCAAATGTACTTAACTCAAAACCTAATGATGAAATATCCTATTAAAGGTAGCACCCCATTTTAATGTCTGTTTTTTTTTTTATTATAAGTTATTGATATGTCATAAATGTAGATGACTTATTAGTATTCTATATATGCTGTGTAACTTAGGTTGTATTCAAAAATTGCAGAATAGTTTACCCATAGGAAATTATTTTTACCATATTGATTTGGAGCAGCACTTTTTAACCTTTTCTACATTTTTCTTTCCCAAACAATGGTAACTTGCAATGAGGTCCTCCCCCTTTTCTCCAGCATACAAACAGGTGTTTATTGCTCTCAATAGTTATTATTATTAATTTATAAAACAATGATACCAACAGGACTTAGTTGAACATAATAAACAAAGATACAACTGTGCTCATTTAAAAAGTTACTTATCTACAGCATTTTGTAAAAAAATCATGATTTTTTTAAAAAAATAAAAAAAATCGGATTTTTTTAATTTAAATCAGATTTTTATGATTTTTTTCCCAGCGTTCAAATAGTGAATAGCTACCAAGAGTTTTAGGTTTCCAAAACAATTAAACCACTAATTGCTAACATAATCTATGTTTTTACACTTTAATTAATAAAATTATAATTATTAGTAATTACAGAAATTATAAAAACTGCAAATTAGTAGTTTCATTAGGTAGTATCATATAATAATGTCATATACATTAATATTGTAATAATTATGCAAAACTTTATAAATACTAGTGATATTTGATATTTATTAAAATTATTAACTGCATTTTATATTAAATAGTTGACACTATTTCAAAAACAATTAACTCTCTAATTAGGAACATATTATACATTTTTAAGCCTTAATTATTAAAATGATAATAATGTAGTATTCATTTTAGAAAGAAAAAGGGACAGGATGCTAGTTCCCAAAAAAGGTACTATTTCATGAGGAAATATGTTAGTAATGTCTAATGTGTTTAGTAATGATATAAGGAAAAAAAAAATAATAATAATTTTTAGTATGATAAATAAAGTGTCCCTAATTTTTAATAATTTTATGAATAACAAATTGAACAATACAATTAAATAACATATTTTAATAATGTCCTGTATTTTCTGAAGAAATAAAGTTCCATATTTTTGCAAGATCTTACCACATGAATTTAGAAATATTGTTGAATGGGGAAGTTTTTTACAAGAAATCTCTGGCTGTAACTACAGGTGAATTTCAACTATTTTTTTTTTTTTTTTAAGGCACGGTGCATTTTGCCAATTTCAAAAGGAGCATGGTGCAGCACCATTAAAAAAAAAAAAAATCCTAGAAGAAATAGTATAATTACAGGATTAATAAAAACTGCAAATAAGTATTTTCATTAGTTAGTAACACAAATAACAAAACTAACAAATATTATTTGCAGTTCGTTTTGCATTTGTATTTAGGAAAATTACTGTAAACCACCAAAATCTAAACTTACACACATGTATGTATATGATAACTAAAATAATTATGAAAATGAGTTAAGCCCATTCATATAGGATAAATATAAGTTAGCCACTTATATCTGAAATCCTCAAAATATTTAAGTAACAGCACTATTACCTCTCAGAGTGAATTATTAATTAGTATTTTGCTGCCTTTTCAATCCCTAATTATTATTTTTTATTTAGTATATATGAGTTACAAAGTTAAAAACATTTATTCAACCTATACCGAAGAAGCTCTTGCTGAGCTTAGCATTTTTATACCAATTATTTCTTTTTCTCTTATGCATTCATTTAAATTTAGCTTTGAAAAGATGCCATTCTTTCATTCTTCTTTAACTTGAGATTGCTATTAATTACCCCAGTGGCAGAAAGTTTTGTAGCTGTCTGCGACAAGCTTTTAAAATTTCATAATCTGTCTGAAAATTTTGCATGTCATTTTAATGAATAAATAATACATTAAACTAGGAATTTTTTATCATTCTATTTAAAACATGGTAAGCATGATGCATTCTCATTAATTTTCTTATAAGATTTCATCATCTAACTTCTTGTAGAATTTCTAAAGTGTGAAGGATAAGCAGAACCACACATAGGCAATAACGATGCTTTTAAAAACCTTCGGAAACTTCAAAGGCCTCAAGCGCGAAAAGCACTGAGTTTTTTCTAAAACCCTTGAATGAAATCTGCGGCCTTTTGAGGAAATTATTTATTTGTAATTCTTTGGTGAAATTCACGTTTTTTCCGCAATTTTTGGACGAAATTTGCGTTTTTTTTCATGATTCCTTGACAAAATTCGAATTTTTCTTTTCTTCGTCCTTTTGAGGAAATTATTTTTTTTTTGTAATTCTTCGGTGAAATTCACGTTTTCTCCATGGCTTTTTGACAAATTTCGTGTTTTTTCCACAATCCTATGACGAAATTTGCGTTTGTTCCGTGATCCTTTGACGAAATTCATACTTTTCCGCGATCCTTTGACGAAATTCGTACTTTTCCGCGATCCTTTGACGAAATTCGTACTTTTCCGCGATCCTTTGATGAAATTTGCGTTTTTTCACGATCCTTTTCCGAAATTCGCGCTTTTTACGCAATCTTTCGCCGAAATTCGCGCTTTTTTACGCAATCTTTTGCCAAAATTCGAGCTTTTTACGCGATCTTTTGCCGAAATTCGCGCTTTTTTGCCAAAATTCACGTTTTTTTACCCGATATTTTGCCAAAATTCACGCCTTCCACCCGATCTTTTGCCGAAATTAAAGCTTTTAACGCGATCTTTTGCTGAAATTCACACTTTTTACGCGATCTTTTGCCGAAATTCACACTTTTTACGCGATCTTTTGACGAAATTCACGTTCTTTACGCGATCCTTTACCGAAATTAACGCTTTTAGCGCGATCTTTTACCGAAATTAACGCTTTTAGCGTGATCTTTTGCCGAAATTCACACTTTTTACGCGATTTTTTTGCCGCAATTCGCACTTTTTAAGCGATATTTTGCCGAAATTCGCACTTTTTTGCCAAAATTCACGTTTTTTACCCGATCTTTTGCCAAAATTCACGCCTTTTACCCGATCTTTTGCAAAATTCACGATTTTTACCTGATCTTTTGCCAAAATTCATGCTTTTACGCGATCTTTTGCCGAAATTAATGCTTTTAACGCGATCTTTTGCCAAAATTCACACTTTTTACGCGCTTTTTTGCCGAAATTCGCGCTTTTTACGCGAGAAAAATTGTCCGAAAGTTGCGGACAATTTTTTAAATTGACTTCATTAGTGCAGACAATAATTGTCCGCAAAAGATTTTTTGTGTCCGCGACTATGTCGCCGTGTCGCGGTGTTTCTGCCACTGGGTTAATTACTATTTATTCTTTTACTTGTAGAAATCTATTACACTTGCTATGTGTAATTTTATATAAAATAATGCATAAATTGATTACCTAAAAGAATTTATAACATTGCAAATTATATTAGATTTAAATATCATTTTTAAATGAACTGCTTTAATTTGGATAAAAGCTTAAAAACAATGCTTTTTATAAACTCAACTGTTTTTAATTTTTTACAATACTCATGAATTAAGCTTAGAACAGGGTTCATACAGAGTTTGTTAAGGATTTGCCATTTTTGTTGTTTTTGTAATGTGCTGCATCGTTATGTGGTATGCACACTCCAATTTTTAATGCCCAATTTAGAGAGAAAAACATTTCAAAAACAAATTTTACTCTATTAGAATCTAATTGTTAGTGCTGAAATTGCACAGTATTCATAATATACTGCTTACTGATTTCGTAAGTTTAAATACAAAATAGACAACTTTTTTATGCAATGACCAATGGTCATATAAATAGAGATTAGTCAAACCCCAAACACTTATGTATCACATACATGATACATCTTAAAAAAAAAAAAAAATGCTAAACGCAACATACAAGAAAAAATTTAACAAGTTTTGAATTTATTCTTTTAGACAGGCATAAAAGTGGGAAATGGGGAAAAAAGGTGGAAATTTTTGTTCTCTATATAATAAGCACAAACTCTTATAATTTAGACGCACTTAACAGTTATTCATACAATAAAATGAATTATAACTGTACATATGATTGTTATTTTCTTTTTGTAATTTAGAAAATATTAAAAAGAAAATAAATATGTATAAATTCATTAAATAAAAAAGAAAATTGGAAAGTTTGCTTTTAAAGTATAAAGCCTTCCAAATGCATCCGATGAACTTATGTGAAGTACAGCGATTAATTTTTCAAAATAAATATATTATTTTGAATGATTTGACTGTTTAACTAAAAAAAAAAAAAAAATCTATGCTAAACACATGCATGCCAAATTGATCTTTACTCCAAAAATACATTTCCAAACGTGCATCGCTGAAATTACCCAGAAGGGACTAATTCATATAATAAAATATTCTATTCTAAAAAGAACCTTATGGAAACTTCCTTTCCCTAGTTAAAGAACTTAATTTACATGACTTTCAGATGCTTATAATAAAAGTTCGCCTTTGATTTAATAGTACAGCAATTTAGAAACAAATTCCAAGGATTTGAGTAGACAAAATGTCTAATTATTAAGTTTTCTAGATACATCCCCCCCCCCCCCCCCCGCTCCATATGCTTCAAATATTTTCTTTGCATTTTTGCATCAATCCAGCGAATGTCCAAATTTGCTTTCAAAAAGGTTGAATTCCTACTTTAAGAGGAACTATTTCATACCGGTTTAGAACAGCTGTAATCGCTTTCTTTAAAGATGAAACTTTGACGAAATTCGCGTTTTATTTCGATCGTTTGACTTTTTTCGCGATCCTTTGAGGAAATTCGCGTGTTTTTTAGGAAATTCACGTGTTTTTCGCGATCTTTTGAAGAAATTAGCATGTTCGCGATCCTTTGAGGAAATTCGCGTGTTTTTCGCGATCTTTTGAAGAAATTCGCGTGTTTTTCGCGGTCTTTTGAGGAAATTCGAGTGTTTTTCGCGACCTTTTGAGGAAATTTGCGTGTTTTTCGCGACCTTTTGAGGAAATTCGCGTGTTTTTTGCGATCTTTTAAGGAAATTCGCGTGTTTTTCACGATCTTCTGAGGAAATTCGCGTTCTTTTAATGGAATTCGCGTTTTATTTCGATCGTTTGACGAAACTGACGTTTTTTTCGCGGTCTTTTGATGGAAACTGCGAGTTTTTCGCGATCCTTTGACGAAATTTGCGTGTTTTTCGCGATCTTTTGAAGAAATTCGCGCGTCTTTCGCGATCCTTTGAGGAAATTCTTGTGTTTTTCGCGATCTTTAGAGGAAATTTGCGTGTTTTTCGCAATCATTTGAGGAAATTCCCATTTTTTCGCGATCTTTTGAAGAAATTCCCATTTTTTCGCGATCTTTAGAGGAAATTCCCATTTTTTCGCGAATTCGCTTTTTTTCTCGACCTTTTAACGAAATTCGCGTTTTTTTTCGTGATCCGTTGAGTAAATTCGTATTTTTCCGCTGTCTTTTAAGAAATTCGCGTCTTTTTCACGTTTTTTTTTAAAGAAATTCGAGTTTTTCCGCGATCTGCTGGAGAAATTCGCGTTTTTTCACGATCCTTTGACAAAATTTAGGAATTTTTTCCGAGATCGATTGACGAAATTTGACGGTATTTTTTGGAACATATTTGCGAAAAGCACGATTTTTCCGAGATTCTTGGCTAAATGCCAAACATCGATAAAATTTAAAATACTAGGGGGGCACCTGCTCGCTACGCTCACCAACCCCCCGCGTAATCGCTTAGCTATTCCATTCGGTATAGCGAAGCAATTCCTATTTTCTAGCCAACCCCAGATTATTGTTTGTGCTTAAAAATAATGTAAACAGTTCAATTAAGCTCTATTCATAAGCTAATATTAGTTTTTGTTGCATTGAACTATCTCAATTTGTTGATTTCCTGCATGCAAATAAACCCTATTGTATTTCAATGGGAGTCTATGGAAATTTGGCGAAATACTGGAAATAGCGCTAAGTTGGCGTCACTTTTGGTGACAGAGAGACGGGTCTCCCCTTGGTAACCTCCCTTATAGCGTCTTAAAGCTCTGACCAATCAGTTGCATTTCACGGTATCTACGCAGATTTTCATTGTTCCATTTCCAAAGCATTACTTTTTGCAAGGCATACTTAGATACTACTACCGGCAGACCGATTTGCGTTTAATGTATGAAGTTGCTCACCAGAGGACTCTGATACGCTGCCCAAAACAGAAATTTGACTCTGACCGTAACTTCAACGACGAGAACCAATCAAACCACTCTGGGCAGGGTTCAGAGAATTCCAATGTGTTTACTTTTTTTTTTCCCGTATAGATATGATTCAAAAGAGTTTAATAAAAATATTAACTCTAATCATAAAAAAAAAAAACAAAAAAAAAAAACATTATCATTTTAACAATTATCGGAATAATATATGGTGCGACCGGAGAATACTTCCAAGGCTGCTACTTAATACCAAGTTAATACTAAATACCAAGGTTGCCACTTTGGTGCATTTATCGCCAGGTTGGGCAGAAGTAGAGTATTCTACGATTCACCTCAATAAATAAAAACATCAATGTCACAAATTTATTTGCTATCTTCACTGCTGAAACAATAAAACTAATGGAATTTCTTTTAAATATATTAAAGTACTCATAAAATTCCTTGTAATAATTAATAAATATAATTTATTAAGTAACAAATACACTTACATGATTTAATCAAAATTGCTTGGATAACATAAAACATTGCAACGATATTTAAATCTGCGATCACCATTTCTTTCTATGATTAAAAATAAGAATATTTAATGTTTAAGGAAGATTGTCTTTTTTTTTTTTTTTACTATTATTATTATTTAGTTCAGACGATATCAATCACAAACATTTTACGGGTAGCAATAAATTCATCAAAAATAACTGCTTCAAGCCAGTTATGAGAACTGTAGTTTGATAAAAACCAAATTTTAATTTTAAAACGTGTATATGAAACACAAGCTATTTTTATGTAAATACGGGAGATTCAAAAAAGAATAACAGAATGAACCAAACGATCAAGTAAACAATAAGTAATTTAGCTAATCTTAAAAGTATGTGAACACTAAAATACTACAAGCTGTGTAAAATATCCTTTTAAATCGAAGGAAATCGAAGAATATAAGTATTTAATTTATTATTCTGAAAATACGATCAATGATTCTGAAACTTCGACGATGAGAAACAAGCCGCCGCTATCTGGGCAGGGTATAAATGTAAACAAAAAAGTTGTGATGTTTTGGTTCAGAGTTTGAAGCTGAATCCGACTTCACTTTTTCGACGGTTTTCGGCGAAATGCGTGGGCCGTATATATCATAGTAGGCTATGCTTTTTGGTACTTTACTGTTATACGGACAACGTTGTCGCCAAGTGCAATAGTTGGCGCAAAATGAAAATCACGTGAATTGAAACATTTGAAAAATAAAAGAAAAACATTGTCGATAGTAAAGTGAGCATTTTAAAAATATAACATTTGAAAATTACAGAATTTTACGAACTATTTTATTAAATCACAAATATATAATTAAAATAAGTGAACAAATAACTCTTATACAATAAAGTAATAAAATAAAAAAATCATATTAAACTGCTGCCATAAAATTACAAATCTCTTTGGCACAGATGTCATATTCGCGCGATTTTTTTCGGTTGCTAATTTGGTGAAAACATCAACAGCATAAACAACATAGGTACAGATGTCATATACGCCCTATATTGGCAAGATTTTTTTCTGACGTCAATGTCATATATGCAACGGGTATTTAACTGGCGCAAAAGTGTCGTTATTTTGCTTGATATGGTAACACAGATGTTGCTGTTTATGCTGTTGATATTTTCGCCAAATTGGCATCGGAAAAAAATCGCGCCAATATGGGGTATATGACATCTGTGCCACAACATAATCCGGGTTACCACATCAAGCAAAATAACGACACTTTGGCGTCAGGAAAATATCGCGCCAATATGGGACGAATATGACATCTGTGCCATATCTTTTAGCATTGCAGTAAACATTTCATTTTTTGAATGAAGACGTCGCCACATAAACTCTATGAGATAAGACTCTAAATGATGACGAACTGTTCTTCAATGTCTTTTGTTGTGCCATTTTAGGATGCCCCATAATCTCTCAACATTTTGAGTATGACATCCAGTATTAGGGTCGACAAAATTGTATTTGTGATTTACTGTGAAATGATCATAACCAGCACTTCTCAGTTCATCTGTTTTATATCCTTTCCAGTAATCTGTATAAATAATACTTCCATCAGCTACATTGTTTTCTATTGCTGCCATTAAAGTTTCAGCTGTGCGATCGGAAATAGGAGTAAGGAAACATCCCCGTGTTTCACGGCATAAACCATCTAACACCCATTGAGTAGGAAGAACATGCCCTACGTTGCTTTTTCTTCTGATAAAAAGACTTTCATCTACTTCTATAATTTTATTAGGTCCACCGATTTTTCTATTTGGTTGTGAACATAAAGCATTTGCACAAACTTCTCTAAAATAACTATTCCTGTCCACTGTTGTGTTATGGTTCATATCAAGTTGCAGCTCACAAAGCTCAATCGATGTCAACTCTTGGCACCATAAATATATAAACCTCAAAGCATTAAGAAAAGACAACCGCGATCTTTCAAACCATGTTTTTTGTCGTATTCCTACGCTTTCTTCGCATGATCGTAAGCTACATCTCCATTTCAGATTTCCAGAACTCATCCATAATTTCATTTCATGGTTGTTTGAACACAACCTTTTATTATGCAGAATTCCGAATTTCTGAAACAGTTTTATCGCAACTTTCTCATCATCTGGTAATTGACAAATGGTAAAATCCATCTCAGCATCAGCAGTAAAAGTAAATTATAATTTTATAAAAAAAAAAGCATTTTTATTTCGAATTATAGCAAATTAAAAAGCTTTCCAAGGTTAAGGTTAAATAATAATCATTCACGTAATTCACGTTTCATAAATAACAAATCACAATGTTTCGCATGGTTTACAAGAAAAATCCCTTTCACGATGAGGTCTGAAATAATTGGCGCATTAACATACATTTTGGCATGCTGTCCGTATAACGGAAAAGTACCCTCAATTTTGGCGAAATACTGGAAATAGTGCCAAGTTGGCATCACTTTTGTCGACAGAGAGACTGGTCCCTCATTGGTAACCTCCCTTATAGCGTCATAAAGCTCTGACCAATCAGATGCATTTCACGGTATCTACGCAGATTTTTTATTGGTCCATTTCCAAATCAAAACTTTTTTTTATATATAGAAGGAAAGGTCGGTTAACAGTGTCGAAAAACGAACTTTACGGACCTAATAATTGAAAAGCGGACCTAGTGGCAGCCCAGCTACTAAGATTATCCTAACCAATCAATGCTGTGCTTCAGATGAACGACGTGCATAAAGGATTTACTGTGCGTTTTACAATCACGATTTTTTTTCCTCAGCAGCAATATCGCTTGCGTGCGAAGTCGCAATACAATTTAAGGAGTTTCTAAGGAGTGGTTTGCTTAGCTAAGTAGTTCTAAGTACTACTTGGGAATGTTTTAATTTCTAAGGAGTTTCCAAGGAGTCTGTGCGAACCCTGTTAAAAACAATTATTTAAAGTTCTTTTTTTGTTTATTCATAAGTCAAAATACCTATATAAACTTTCAAATTATGTTTATGTTAGATTTTAATACTTTTTTGACATTTTAAACATTTAGAAAAATTTTGATTTAAATCAATGATTTTTATAAAAAAATCGATTGATTAAAATCATGATTTTAATCGCTGATTTAAATAAATTGATTAAAATCGTTGACACCCTAATGGTATTTAAATAGAGTATTTTATACCAGGAATTTATTTCGTCTTAATAAAGTTGTAATGTACTATTGATTTTTTTTTTCAAATTTTTAAATAATATGAAAATTTGGCTTGTTTTGCATTGCACAATATTTGGTTTTAATTGTCCGTCCCACATGCTGGTCATTCTCAAAATTATGTTGATTTCAATGATGCATTGTTTCTTTTTGTTTTCTTTTTGCATCAATGTTTATGCTTATCAGCATTTTATTTTTCTGGCGAGTCATAACAAATTAGATATAGTTCTAAAAATAAACTAAATTATCACTTGCTCTTTGATAAATCCAAAGATTTTTCAAAGTATTAATGTGTACATATATAATGTATTATTTACAAATACTGTTGCACATTAAAGCTGAATCAACTACGTTCTACTTTTCTCTTACAATCTTGTCTAGGGGATTGACAAAAATACCATTGGCTCAGACCTCCCCTGCAGGTGGTCCCAAGGGATATGTCTCATTGTTTTAAGAACCACTGAAATAAAGTGATCTTAGAGTATAGGTCCTTTTTTCCCCCCTTCCCTAACTGAATGAAAATTGACCACGGTAGGAGCTAAATTTAAGACCTCTGGTTTAATTATTTGTATTATGTGTAATTTATAATTATGGATTATTTAAAATTAAATTTTATAAATTTATCATACAAAGAATCATCTTAACAACAGTATGTTTAAAAAAAGCTTATAACAATATTATCTGTGCTTTTCTATTTACTTTGAAACCATTCAATGTGTTTCACAGTAAAACTCTGTTGTTTTTGCTTTAATTTTAATCTGTCAAACATGCAACATATACTAAAAGAATAATTCTAGCTAATAAAAGTTATAAAACATCTAAAACAAGCAATTGTCAAGTAAAAAAACAACAACAAAACACGAGTCGATTATTTTGAGTAGCAATTTAGTTAGTTTTCTCAATTTGGTGATATTCTCATATCAGTAACAAATACTTAGATTTTCAATGCCCAGTATCTCGGAAATATTCCTGCCAAAAATGTTTTCTCCTTTAAATACCGGGAAATATATAAAAGATTAACTTTATATTTCAATGCATATATAGCCTCTTGTAAAACAAATAATATATGCAACAATACATGATGAAAATATATTTTGTAATGTATGTTTCTACAATCTGCAGTATAAAAGATAATAATCATTTTGAATTGTTGCCTCCCCCCTCCCCTTCTCTCTTTATTTATATTTATATATATATCAGGGATTGCAAACTACCAGCATGCGTGCCATAGGTGGTACACAGTTAATTATTTTTCGCATATCATAGATTCATTTTGTAGTTTATGTTTCTATAATCTGCAGTATAAAAGATAATAATCATAACCTTTATTTTGAATTGCTTCTCTCTCTAGACATATACACACACATGTATATATATATACACTTTGTGGACAAATGTTAAGGACCTCTGTTATTTTCAACGATTACAGTTAGAAACAGACCCGCAGAAGCACGTGTAAATTTGCATGAAAATGAGATATACTCTGTTTTGTGAAATTTATGCAAATTTTGTACTTCCGCTTTAGTCGATCACGTGACTGCAGAAATAAGAGATTTTAGGTAATCGGCGGGTGCTGTGAGTTGTCATTAGATGAAAAAATTGAAAGAGATGGAGTGGAACTCCATTTTCATAATTTCTTCTGTGAGCCGTTATTTTCTAAAATGAATAGTATTAAAAACTCAAGTAGAAATCTCATGTCGGATCACTCCAACAAAGCTTGCATTCTTTAAAAATAACAAAGTACAAAGCTGAGGTCAATTATTTGACATCTAAGATCCAACAACAGAAATAACATTTTTAAAATTTCTTTCTAAAGTAATAACATCAAATGTTACACATATATTTTTTTTAATTGTAAAAACAAAATTTAAGTAATTTTGATTCATTAATACTTTATCCATCAAATTTTTTGGTTGATACATCGAGATACATAAAATATATTTTTTTGAAAAATTTGACATGTGGATGTGAAATGGTTCGACATCCTTGATATTTATATATGAACCTCTTCTTGCCAAATTTTCACGAGAACATAAAACATTAATTTTCAAGGAGACAGTTTTTAAAATTTAATTTAAAATTGTTCGTAATAAGCATTTTTTTTTTTTTTAGTTTACTGTATTATTTTGTAGCCACATAAAAGAACTGCTATAACATTTGAAGTATGTTTCTAAGTTTATTATAACACAATTTGACATAACCATTTTGTAACTTAAAATTGAAAAATTAGGTAATGCATGTGATATGCATACTTGTCCACTACAGTGACGAAACTGCACCATTTGAATTAAGTTTAATAAAAATTCTTTTTATAATTACACTCGCTATTTTCATTTTTTAAAATCATGAAATTTCTTTTTACCTGCATCTCAGTTTAACATTCTAGAAAAAAAAAAGATTAAATATATTAATGTAGTGTTTCATTTTCCTAAGGTAGAATTCAAATACAGTAGAGCGCCAATTATCCAAACTCCAATTAACTGAATTTCTAATTAATCCGAACAGCCTATTTCTCTCAAAAAATATTTAACCGAACTTCCAGTTATAGGAACAGCCTCCCAAAATTTTTTTATAACCGAACTCCCTATTATCAATTGGCTTGGAATAAAATTTTAAATAAAGAGAAAAAACTGATAGTGCATCAGAAAATGAGAAATGTAAAATAATAAAAGAGATGTGAAGAATCCTAAGTTATGAAGAAAATGAAATTAACAGGTGGTTACACAGTGAAGTACATGACCCTGGATATCAGATTTTAAATGATGATGAGATTCATGATGAAAAAATAAATTGAAGAACATGAAAACGAATACTCTGAAAATAACCCAGTTTCATCCCATAACGAAGCCTTTGAATGTTTTAAAAAAACTACTATGAAATGGCTCGAACAGCAGAAGTACGTTGATCCTATTCAACTAACGTATTTAAGAAGAATTAGCGATATGGCAGAATTGAAAAGAATGTCTTCGGTGAAGCAATAATAAAGAGCTTTCTTGCTTAAATTATAATCTCTGAAGTTCATAAAATGATAAAAAGATTTGTAAAAAGATAAAAATGTAAAAAAATATTAAAGAAAAAAAAAAAAATTAATCATATCAGCACTAACTGGTGCTGTAGTCCTAAGGTTAGCTAACTTGTGAAGGTTTTAGTATAGTCAGAAACATCCCTTAAATTGTCTGTTCATTTATCCAAACTTTTGCTTATCCGAACTAGGGTCGGTCCCAACTTGTTCGGATAATCAGCGCTCTACTGTACAGTAATGTGTAAATTGGGTCATTTAATGAATTTTCAATTCTTTTTTTCTGATATATTTTTTTAATTTTCAAAGTAGTACCAGACAAATTGCTTTTTATCTTGGGCCATGTAAGGAACCTCCTTGAACTCATGTTTTGCAGTGAAAATTCAATTTCAATTGCATTTAGGAAAAAAAAAAAAAAAAAAAAAAATGAAAACAATATTTTTGAAAGTTCACCGAAATTCAACTTGCTATATCGCCGATATTTTTCTAAACTTTCATATTTTACTGGGATTTTTTAATGCAAGTTAACCAATGTAGTTGACTATTAGCTTATGAAAAATATATATGTTCTACATTTTCACATTCACTGTTAAAATGTATTTCCTTTAAATGCTCATATTTTATCAATTTCTGAAAGTGTCATGAAATTTGGTTGAAAACTCTGCATGTTATAAACAAAAACTATTTGAAACAAAAATTAGAATTTTTTAAAGAAAGGTTTATATCTTTGCAAATATACTTTCTATCTTTACAAACACCGCACATAGCAAGAAAAAGTACTTATAAGAGTTATGATTAAATTTATTGTTGGCAAGCATCATTATTGTTATTCCAGCATCCCCCTCTTTTACATGGACAAATATGAAGAACAATTTATCTTGCACTTAATGTCCGAAAAAAAAAAAATAATTGCCCCAATTAATTTGCAGACTACTGTATAACACTTATTATTGCTTCCGAAATTAGTATGAGCTAGCAATCTAATAAAATAGCTTAATGATTAAAATACTGTAATGTAATAATGATATAACTGCAAATGAAGATTCTGAATTTAAATCTCAAATAATGCATAGGCTATATTATTATTTTTTATTATTACAAGTGCAGACTTGCAAAGTTCTGTAGGCCAAAAATCAGGAGATTTTTCTGTAAAAACTTATTAATTTTTAAATGTAAACATGTTTAGTATAAGTTTAATTTAATACAGTGCTTGGTTATTATTGAAGATTAAAAAGAAGTATAACACTCAGGGTTCTCGCTGGCTTTTGACCAACATTACCTGGCGAATAAGAAATAAAAAACAATAGCCAAATTTAAAAAAAGTTAGCAAAATAGATTCAGCTTGAAACACTGAAAAATCTATCTTTAACCACTTATTGTATCCCTTTTTTCAATATATTCTAAAATAACCTATTTTTTTTGTACTTGCTTATAAAATAAAAATTCGACTATCCACTACAAAACTAAATACATTCTAAATGTTTCCGGCATTTTTTTAGCAGACTAAATAAAACTTCAAAACAGCTATCTTTGGTTTACCATAGTGAAAATATACACTAAAAATTGCTATGAGATTTCGACTCTAACCAATAGAAAAAATTGACCAGCCAATGGTACTTTGCATACAACTAATAAATAGTATGGTAAATGGCTAGTTTCAACACTGCATTCCAGCAAAACTTTTCTCTATTTGGTTTTTAGATGAGAGTATTTTCGTTTGTGTTTTTACCAGTAATATGCGACACCGGAGCATAGATATTGATTTAGTGACAACAGAAAAATACCCATCGCATCATAATATTTTATGTGTCTTTGGCTGTTTCTAAACTGAATTGGTGTTGAGTCAGTATCTTTAAATAGAGCAATGTAAATGGCATGGTGCGATTAAACATTTAAAGTGACATCAACTGTTTAGCAACGTGGATAAGAATTTCGAATATATTGGCACACACACACAAAAAGAGCAGAATTTGAGCATTTGTAATTTGCTGAGTCTGATTGTTTGTTTACTCGCCAAATGAAGCATTTTGTCGTGATTTGGCACAATGGCGAGCGGCAGCGAGAACCCTAATATCACTCTTAGTCAAATAAGAAAAATATGTTTTTCTCACATGTAGAATGGACTTAAGCATGTAATGTTTAGGATGTTTTAACATAATTTTAAATTAATTACACATTACTACAGGAAGTTTTGTTTCCCATAAACACATATAAAGTCGCAAAGTTTTAAAGATTCATTATTTTTAATGAGTCGTTGTAGTTATCAAAAAATTCTACTGATCAATCATACTAAAGAACAAGTATACTTGTATGGCAGTTTTCATCCCTGAATCGTAGTACAATTGGGTGTAAAATAATAGAATATTGAAAATAATATGAGAAATCAGGAGAAATGTGTCAAAAATCAGGAGTGTGGGAAAACATGTGGAAATAAGGAGTCTCCTGCCAAAATAAGGAGATTAGGCAAGTCTGCAAATGAATGAGCCAATGAATTATAAAAATAATTTTTATTTTGATTACTTAGAACTTTGGTCTCGGTATAAAAACACTGGAACAATACTGAAATTAAAACATTGTTGCTAGTTATTAAAAATCAGAGAAATCAAACATTTGAGTGTATGAGCACAAAAGCATTTATTTATCAACACAAATAAAACATTCATTTCATTATAACAGAAATGCTCATTATTATAGCTTAAAAAATTTGGACATTTAATAACTGATTATGTTCTTTTTAAATATCTTATTCGTAAGCAATATTTTTATTCCAATAATGTCTGTTAAAATTAAATAATAATAAAAAAAAATTATGATAGTTTTACAAACTTCAAGAAAGACATATGTTTTAGAACATATCTGATTTAAATTATACAGAACAGTTTTAAATGCAAGAGAAGAATTACAAGAGACTATAGATTAGAGGTCTATACAGATATGAAAGAATAAAGGTATTCAAGCATTATATAAGCACAGTTTGATTTTACACCCTTTCCTCCCACCTTTTTAAGGTAAAATAAGAAATTGCAGATCCCAAGTGCCTTAAAGAAAGAAAGGAGTTATTTTTATTATATATACAACACTGAATGATGTAAATTAATAATAATAATAATAATAATAAAAAAGTTTTCAGATATTTGTCCATTATTTTAAATTCTATTGTTTTATGTTATTTCATTTATGCTACATAAGAATTTTCGTCTCTAGCTACCTTCATTATCAACAACAAAAACTTTAACTTCATAACTGGCAAATTCTGCTTGTCTAATACTTGAATGTGTAGAGGAGAATTTATCACAGATTTTTTAATCAAATATAACAAATATATCAAGGAGCAGAATTACTTATTTTAAAATTTTTTACAATATTTGTTAAATTAATTATTTCTTTTTCATACTTTTTACACTTGTTTCGATAAAATTTTATTTTTCCTTGTAATGCTATATTAACTGCTAACATTGTTTCTAACTTTATTGCTAAGTCTTCCTTTGTATCAAAAGGTGAAGATTTAAAATCTGAATAGTCATATTCACTGTTCTCTTCTGGAATAGGATTTATTGTAGGTATATGTATTTCGTCCAATGGGTCCTTTGTCACTTTTGCAATCATATCAACATTAAAAGATGCATCATTTTTACTGTCTGCTATAGAGGAGTCAACTTTACAAATTGCAGTGTCTTTATTTGCTGCGATAGGTAACTCGTCAAAAAACACACCATCTTCAGTGTCTGGTATGGAAGATTCTGCAGTAAGTGTACTGTCATCGCTGATTGACTCTAAATAATGAATTTGTGCATCTTTATAAGGCGCTACAGATGTGTCTGATATTGGTGCCAAAGTGTTTCCACTCACAGAAGCAAAAGATGAAGTTTCATTTGTAGCTTCTTCTGGCTTTTCCATGGATATCTAAAATAAACATAATTTTCGATTTATTTCTTAGAATTACAACCAAAAACAATTAAGTTCATTATTATAACTTATATTTTATTGTTTTGAAATATCAGAAGTTAACCATCCTCTACACTGTTAAAAATTTCTGTTTAACGTTGAACCAATAAATGGAGTAAAATAATGAGAATTACCAAAATATGGTACTTCTTAATTTTCAGAAACTCACATTTCATCATATAACCTTGGACGTTATGCTGAATTACACCACATTTTGGTAATAAGTTGAACCAAGAATTGGAAGCCAATCAGAACAGCATGGCTTTCTTTTCGCCGCCATTATAAAATAAGGGGCCATCCACAAATGATGTCACGCTTGGAGGGGTTCATGAAATTATGACAGTTTGTGACAAGGGGGTGGGAGGGGGTAAGAAGAAGTGTGACGTAACACATTTTGGTTAAAATAAAAGCATTCAAAATCAGCAGATTAAATTTTAAAGTTATTTTGAAATTAAAGTATAAAGTATTTTGTGTTCACAGAGTAAATATAACATTTAAAGCCAAATATATTACATTCCATTTCAAATTCCAAAATACTACTGATAATACCAAATACTGATAATACTAATACCAAAATTGTTCTTTCATATTAATATTTTATTATTATTGTATATTAACTATTTTTTTTGTTGTAAATCTTAATCTTATTTCATACAAAATAAGTGTACACGAATCATTTTTATTATTATGCTCACAAATGTCATTAAAACACATAGTTAAAAGTTTCAAAATAAAATTTGAAATATGATCTATAAATAACATAATATTTTGTTTTTGAACTGCAAGTACAGTGAAACTTCTTTTAAAGGCCACCCCTATTCAAGGGCCACCTCTATTAAAGGCCAATATATTTAGAAAAGAAAACTTTTCCCACAGACGTAATGTTAAATTTACTCCTATTAGGGGCCGCTCCTTCCCCTCATAAAGGCCATTTTTTTTCACATGTGCCTTAAATCCTAAACAGTTGTATTGAATTCCTGAACCAAAATGATAAGAGTTCAGCAAACAACTGCACTTGCAATAAGGCAGGGGGAGATGGGGAGGATTTGGTAACACAATAAAGGCCCACAAGTGAGACAAACATGTGTCCCTTACACTTTGTTTGACCTTTCAAACTGTAGGGGTTGGGTTGGAGGGAATCTTGATGAATAAATAAACTAATATCTCATTCTAAAGCATTAATAAATGATGCAAATTTGTTCCATAAAGTAATAATTATTTTATAACAATTAATTAATTTGTTCCATAAAGTAATAATTAATTTATAACAATTAATCAATTTGTTTCATAAAGTAAAAGAATCATTAAAAATCGAAACTGTCTGCAAAAAAATTATGAAAAGTAAACAAACTTCAATAGAAAATTTTTTTAAATCATGTATAGAGTTTGAAAATGTTAATAAATAGTTTTTTCACTTATATAGGTTTTGATTTCCTTGTTTTTTTTTGTCACTCTTATTTAAGTGCCACCCCTCATAAGGGTCAATTTTCAATGGAACAGCAGGTGCCTGTTACAGAGAGGTTTCATTGTATATGTTTATGTAATATAGCGTGACATGTGACAAGAAAAGGGGAGGGGGTATGGTGAAGTGTGACACTTTGTGACAAGGGGTGGAGGGGGGTCAAAAATATTGAAAAAAAGTGTGACATCATATATGGATGACCCCTAAGCAAAACGACTGCATTTCAACCGCCATTGAATGATTAAACAAAATGGATATAAAAGTGATTATTTAAGGAATTGAAGGTAAGTCTTATTTAATTTTAATATTTCATTCCCGTATTTTATGAATAAGAGTTAAATAGTTTTCACATTTTATAGAAAAAGATTGATTTAGTTTTCCTGAATTCACAAGCAATGGTCTGTTATATTCGTTCTTTACGTAACGGTTTAAAAAAGCAAAAATTAATCACGACTTCATTCGTTCTGTCTTTTTGAATTAAAAAAAAAATGAGCGTAAACACTTCATTCCTCCTATTCAATAATGAGATGTGAAGTATTTTGATTCGCCGGAGCTCGAAAGCAAAAACAAAACGTGAAGTACTATCTTAGTTTCAAATTGTTGACAACGAGATATGCTGATTCATGGATGCATTCATAGTAGTAGGTGTAAACATTAATTTGCAATGATTAGAGATTCTATTTATATTGGAATTTTTGGGTTATTTACTGTTTCCTGATTATAAACACTAACAGTAAATGAATTAGTATTTACAATTATTAATATTTTGGAGTAAGACATGATATTCAATGATTCTGATAACAAGAAAAGGTTTCAAATTGAAAAATAGCATACTAATACTGGGAAAATTTCTTTATACATGTTACAGGTTTTAAATTAAGAGATGAAACTTTTGAAAGATTTTTTTTTTATTTCTAATGTTTTAAATTGTTATTTAAAATCCTAAATCTTCATACCCAATGTTTCAGATTAATTTAGTATCTACCTAATTTCTGAAATAGATAGGAATTATTTATTAAATCTTATGGCAAGATTTTTGACCCGTTGGTAAATCTAATACTGCATTTATTAATATATTGAAGTTTATATTTTTGGTTAACAGTATAATTATAAAGTACTAATTATTATTTTTACTGTTTTTTAAATTGGTATATGAATTTTTTTATATTTAATTAGCGACATTTTGTATCAGTTATTAAATTTCCTACTATGCAAACGCATTTTCTATGTTTATGATACAAGTAAACTATTGGCACTAAAAAAGGAAACGTGATATTTAAGTATTTAAATAAAATGTTGTTTATGCCAATATAAAGTTTATGTATAAAACTGCTTAGTACATACAGGACATTTTTTTCTATTTCCTAGATCAATCTTTTCTTATAAAATATATAAAATATATTTAGCTTATATTTATAAAATACAATGTACATGGGAATAAAAAATTAAATATGGCTTATTGTATCATTCCATTAATAAGAATAATTAAGGAATATGTTTAAAAGAAAATTATATACATATTCCGTAGAGTTAAAAAAATTAGACTCCATGTTTGATGTTCACATTTTATAAAACAATTACAAATCACCATTAAAAAATTTACACATTCTTAATATTTAGATCACGCTTAGAACTTATTAAAAAAAAAAAAAAAAAAAAAAAAAAAAAAAAAAAAAAAAAAAAGATGCGAGTTGATAAGCAATGCTTTTTGGCCCCACCCCCCGTCTTGCATAGGTTTTTTTTTTTAGATGCTTTCATTGTTTTAATGGAGTTTAGGATTTATATTTACTCTTTCTCTGATTGATTTTTGTTTAAAGATTGCTTGCATGCACCATACAAAATCAAGTTTATAGGTTTATTTAGCAAATTATAATACATTTCAACTACCCCAATTTGATAAATTTATATATATATATATATATATATATATATATATATATATACAGGGCTCCCAACACATTTTAGCCCCCAAAAAGGGGGAAAGGGGACCATTATTATTTAAAAAGGGGACTTTGGAGGACCATTTTTATTTAAAAAGGGGACTTTGGGGGACCATTTTTATTCAAAAACGGAACTTCGGGGACCATTTTTATTAAAAAAGGAGACTAAAAGGATCATGAGTAAATGGGGGACCATTTTTATTCAAAAAGGGAACTTGACCATTTTTATTAAAGAAGGAGACTAAAAAAGGATCATGAGTAAAAATATTGCACCAATTTTCCTAAATATGCAAGTAAATTTTTAAAATTACCCCAGAAAATATGTTAGATGGTTATCTTTATGTCATTAAACAATGTACACAGTTTTATAGAAACACATTTAAATATCCTATTGTAAGAATATAGAAAGTATTCAGTATTTCGGCATTCATCTTGATATTTCTCTTTAAAGGTAAAAAATAACAGTGAATAAAAAGAACACAGCATAATAGCGATTTCTGTTGAATATTAAAATTTAAAATTAGATAAATATATATATTATTAATTATTTTCCTCAAACATAAAATTTAGTTTCTTTCTACACAACAGAAGCTAGGATAAGCTATAATGTTCATCGGAAAAAGCCTAGTATGGTAAAGTCCCGTGGGGAGTGAGCAAAACCAATATTGAATCATCAGTTACTTATAATCATCTTACATATCAAATCTGGTGAAATTTAATCCCAAACATGCTGCAATCTGGTTTTCACAGAAATCATTAAAATTGCAACCCAGTAGTGCCTGCCACCTGTCATGAAATACACCAAAATCTAATCAATACCAATTTATGTCAAGGATTAAATGAATGTGAAGTTTGATGGAATTTCACCCTAAGGATGCTAAGGTATAATTATCATGTAAATTGTGAAAAATGTAACATAGCAATGCCATCTGTTGGGCCATACGCACAAAAATCTAATCAGCACCTATCTGTGCTAAAGTCTAATTAAATATGGAATTTGATGAAATTCCATGCTTTAGTTTTGAGATAGAGTAGCTACAAATTTTGTATCACAAATAGAGAGATTTTTAAAAAATAGTCAAATCGTATTCAGGTCAACCTCAGGTCAACCAAATATGCAAATCCATCAAAAAATGAAAATTATTTTCATGATTCCAATACTTTCTTCTGATAAACTATGGGGCTCTGCCCTCTACGAGCTATGCTCGACAAATCCCATTCAGACACCGCAGACTCTAAAAACACGCTAATTTGATCCACTTTAAAAAGATTATGGAAGATTTGAATAATAATTAAACAACCAGTGATGATCTCACGGTAAACAGATTTCCATTCATTTCCACTTCACTGAGGGATTTTAAGGTATAATCAGCTGTTGTTCAGACATTTAATGGCTGTTTTCGCAATTGATTAAATAAGATCAGTAAACAGCATTTGAAAATCAGCCTAAATAAAATGAACAAATCTAACAGAGCCACTGACTTTTGGAATTTTTGTAACAATGTTATAAGAAAATTGTCTTAAATAACACATTTTAAACATATCGTTTTAAATCTCACGTAATTTTCACCAAAATTTTATTTCTCTCTTTAACGTTTACATGAAAATACATTTGTTGTTTGAAAGGAAGAATTATTATTTGCGCTGTCTTAGAATTGACAACATAAGTTAAAAAGATCACCACAAAATACTAAATAAATCTCAGCACAGTTTAATAAATTTTGTCATATTTTGAATACAATTTATCCAGAATTGGTACTGCATTTTTTAAAAAAATGTATGCAGTTTGAGTTTTTTTTTGCATTTTGCGATGATTCTTTCACATTCAGTTTCAAAAACTGGTCATGTGAGTAACAGGTCTGGCTAAGACAAGTTCCTTGATAAATGAAAAGTGGGTAATAATAGAGAAGTCTCCCCTACCTTTTATTTTGTGGAGGATAAATAGAATTCTAACAATTTCGTATTGTTTCCAAGCACATAAAAAAGGATTTTGCTTTTTATGAGGTAACAAGCAGTTAGCGGGGCCAGCGCAATATAGCACAGGGCCCAGGCAAAGGAGTTAATGGGACCTAATATATACTGCCATATTGATCTAATAAAATTTACTTTTAAATTGTATGCATCATAGAATAATATATGATGACATGGGTTTCAAAACTCGCCTTATCCAGAAAATCAAATCTATGGAAATGACGAAAAACCTCTAACTGCGTCCATTGGTTTTCATTGTAGATCAAGATTTTACAAGGGCTGAAATTGAAATACAAGATAAAACTACATTTTTTTTTTTTTTTTTTTTTTTTTTTGCAGACTGTTGTGTTTTTTCAATGCAAGCATAAATTTATAGAGAAAACTCTATTTTTTTAAATTTTTGATAAGGCGAGTTTTGAAACTCACGTCCTCATATAATATAGATAATAAATATACCAAAATACCACTAATTTCATGTGATATGCATAATTATTTTCGATTTCGAAAAATCTTCTATAATTTACAATACTTTAAATATTTATTTTTTACGTTCACAGTTACTTTCACCAAATCTATACATTCCCCTAAAATTATATCAACTTTGCTTGTAAGAAATAAAGTTAATACTAACTTTTTTTTATCATGAAAAAACATTGAAAATCAAATGTGGATAAAAAAGATACCAAGGAAACGTTATTTCGAATTCTATAGACTTGGTGTCCTGGGCAGTAGCCCCGTTTGACCGATGGTTGCACCGGCCCTGGGTAATAGTACAGAAAATTTTTAGCTTTCTCTTCCAAGAAAAGAATATCTTTAAACCAAAGAAACATGTTATGATAATTTGGATGTTTAAATATGTATTGTAGTATTGTTTTCAGTTATAAATTACACTATTAAACAATTTTAAAGGGTATGAAAAATAAACTATGAGAAAGGAAGAAATATTTTAATTCTTGATTCAACAGAAAGTTTTCTGTAGGGGTATATCGTCTTCTTTCAAAGAAATTGCATTCAAATAATTAAAAATATGCAAAAAGGCATTTTACTCTATCCATTTCCTTTTAAATGATTCAGAGTTGGGAGCTTTAAATTCATTTTTTTAAATTTGAATCTTTCGTCTCCTCCTAATTCAATGCTTCTCTCCATTTGACACATTCTAGTTTTTATTTTATTTATTTATTTATATATATTTTTTGGCAGCACGCAAAGGCCTGTCTTTGAAGACTGGTCAAGCAGTAGCTTAACATAGTAACTTTTGTGTTCTGCGATAGTTTAATTTTTAGGATTTCAATGAGATTTCTTAACGAGTTTCTTAAAATTTGTCTGTATTCCATGGTGATTTTTTAACATTCGTGGAAGAATTCCAGTTACAACTCTTTAGCCCACTGTAACAAATTTTGTCCCCAATGATTTTTGAACTTTTAGCGATTTTTAGAATTTTTTTTATTTTGCGTTGATTTTTTCAGTCACCGAAAAGGAGACTAGGGGGACCAAAATGCATAAAAGGGAACTAAAGGGGACCTTTTATTAAAAAGGGGACTTTGGGGAGAAAAGGGGGACCATTTGGGAGCCCTGTATATATAAAGCCCATAACATCATCGTA
Organism: Maratus speciosus; assembly: GCA_963932465.1. Classification (NCBI taxonomy): domain Eukaryota; kingdom Metazoa; phylum Arthropoda; class Arachnida; order Araneae; family Salticidae; genus Maratus; species Maratus speciosus. Next base: position 123,518,023 of record OZ010786.1, read on the forward strand.
GCCTTTCTTATGTATTTTAATATGTAAATTATAGTGTGAGATATATAAAATAATGTAAGATATATAATTAAACTGTATTAAAATTTGCTAAATAAACTTATGTTTCTGATCTTAAAAGTTATCTTAAAAAAAAAAAAAAGGGAGAGACCGTAAATATTTTGCCTTAAATTATATTAAAACAAAATATCTTAAAAAAAGCAAAATATTTTACCTGTGAAAGAGGAGGAGGGGGGGGGGGGCAAAATCATTGCTTCATTAATATTTCACCAATTTATAATTCAACATTTAACCAATTTATGGTTCAACGTTGCATCAATTTATGCTTCAACATTTCACCAACTTATGGTTCATCCTTAGAACCAAATGTTGGTACAATGTTTCACCATCTTATGGTGGCAGCTACTGCAGCACCAAAAATTGGTTCAATGTTGTACCAAATATTTAACAGTGTACTATTAAAAACTGAAATATCTGCTAATTACAGAAGTGCAGTTATATAAATGAGCAAAGAAGAAAGTACTTTCTTTTTTCATTAGAAAATAGTTGTACAATGTACAAGAAATTATACTTTAAATGCCAATCATCAGTACAAATTGCAAAATTTTAGTAGATTCAATAAAGTATATACGTGTTTAAATTATTTAATATCTTGTACAAGTGGGTTTAATAGTTTTTATAATAATAATCTCTGAAACTTTCACTAGTGTGACACTTCAAAGGCATCTGACCCCATTTGGAAATAGATTAAAATATACCCTCAGTTAAGCAGATTAAGCAAATGCATTTGTTTGAAGACTAACATTTTTTCACAAATTATCCACAATGTAACGTCTGTCAGTTTTGATATTTTATATACATGATAACCAAAGGCATTTTTAAAGCCTCAACAAGTTTATTTCACAAATTAAAAATGAAATATACAGCTTTAAAATTTAATCATATATATTTATATGCTTTGTGTTTTGAAATAAAATTTAGCATATTTAACTGCTTAAAAAACATACCATACAGACTAAATGCAGATCTTGGTGGTCGGAGAATTTTCTCTTATCGGTGATCAATAAGGTTTAGAGGTATAGTTCCAATTGCAAAAATGTCTCAAATGTTTTTCTTCATCATAGGAAAATTGATTTACATCAAAATAGTTACTTTTTAAATAGTTACAAAATTAAAAAATTTTATGCATAGCCTGCATCCTATAAGTTTTTTTAGAAAAAGTTTCTATGAAATCTAACAAGTAAAACAGTAAAAATTCATTCTTCTATGATCAAAACTTACTGAGTACTCAGAATTTCATGAATTTTCGCCGTTTTCTGTCACTAAACATGAAAAAATGCATTTTTAGTGCCTGGAAATTCATGGAATTCAGAGTAACATAACTAGGTAAGTTTTCGTTGTGCAAAATGTTTTACCATATAAAGATATTTTAATGGTGTTGATTCATCTTAACAGAAAACAACATCTATACTTACTTCCCAAAACTATTTTAAACATTCTGTTTAAAAGCCTTTTAATGTTTTAATTAAAACCTCCATTGGCAGAATAAATAGCGATTGATTATATGTTACAAAAATAACATGTTACCAATACTACTATAGAAAGATATAACCTGTTAACCAAAAGTAACTATATTTCCAATCTCTACATGGATAACAAAAAAAAAAAAAAAAAAGAAAGAAAGAAAGAAAAAGAGATAAAGATTGAATTAGTATTCAGTCTACAATTTATTCTTATTCCATTTAGTGCTTATTAAAAATAAGTCTTTTGTCTTCTTAATTTTTGAATATTACTTTTTTGTTAGATCAGAAACCTTTCCAGTAGATGAAATTTGATGTTACACAAAATTGTTTCTACTCAGTTCTCAAAACTGTTCTCCCAATGAACTCTTTGTGAACATTTAAAGCTGCTATTCTTGTAAACCAGACATTAAATTTAGATTAATTATTTAAGGCATAACCTATTAAGCTTAGCTCAAATGATATCTTTTATATTTCATATTCTCTCTCACCAGATTTGTGTTGTCGATATGGATATTAAAAGTTACCATTATTTTTGGCCCTCCCTCTCCAAGGAGCATCTCCATCACTCTCTCTGAACAGTTAAAACTTATATATTAAATGATTTAATTATAGTAGTTTTTAAAATGTCACAGCTTTTTATCATTACTCCATTGAATAGATTAAATATAAATAAATGGAACCTGATTGTACGATTCACTGAAATACTTTTAAAGATTTTTTACAGAATACCTTCTTTTTCTTGTGGTCATGTGTGATTTTTTTTTTTTTTGTAAAAGTTATTTACTTAAACATATATACAATGGTCATAGCTTAATGCAATTACTATTAGTGTTATGATCATTCACCTTAAGTATCACAAGTGCTATATATATCCCCCCCCCCCCCCCAAGAATAACTGCAGAAAGTTCTCAGTGTTAAAATATTAATAACATAATATTACTATCAAAACAAATAAGAAATAGAAAGCTACAAAGCATGTATCTGTATTTAATCTACTATTTATATTGTTAAATTTCATTACAATAAGGGTGTGAAATTTTTGGTTGTCACTGGGAGCCAGAAATTTGAAGATGGGATAGTTTTTACGTTTTTATATCTTGAAGCTACATTTTACTTAATCTTGCCAAAAGTTGATAATCATCACCCATCACATTTTCCCCCCTCTTTTTTTTTTCCCTCACAAAAAGGAGTATTTCTCACCTCTTAATGCCATGATATGTTACATATGATTACCTAAATATATTATATCCTTCTCTAAATACATTAAAAGAAAAATGTTTATTTTATAATGAAATGCTAATTTAAATACAATGCTATATTTCTTGAATAACTTTTACATAAAAATAGTGTTTTATATTAAAGCACCAAGCTTCATGCAAATCCAATATATATTACTGGCAAGTAAACTACAATAAGTAAATAGCAAATAAAAAAAAAAAAAAAATCTTAATTTCAACTTCAGGTGATAAATAGAAGACTTTCTTTCAACTGATATAAAATTGTGCTAACCAGTATTTTCAGCCTGGCAATTGATTTTAGGCTTGAATTTTTTTGCCCTGATCTAAATAGTTCTATGAATTGCCTTCCCCCAAGGTGTATTATTCAGGCTTCTAAGGGTTTACAGACCATTAAAATTGAATCATTGATTTAAACTATAAGCAGTACAAATTTTAAATATTTAAAGCCATGTTACTATTTAAAAAAAAAATAAATAAATAAATAAAAAAGCATTACATATATTACAGTAAAATAAATTTCTATTAATCTTTGTAAATGTTGAAAAGGTGAAAAATTTGGAATTTTAGTGTATATGTAGGAAATAAAATTTTGTTAAGTAATATTTAACAGCTACACAGTCAAAACTTTAGTTTGGGGTCAACCTGTGCTAAGTGTCATGTTTCATAACTATCCATGGAATTCTAATAATAATAAAAAACAAACTACCAAAGCAACTGGCTTTTAATTACAATTGGCATACTTTATATTCTTCTATCATACTACAAATGAGATTCTGTAACCAATATAAAAATTCAAATGTGTTCAATAGTACTGAGTCCTGAGACAGGTTTAGTTGTTCTTCCAGTAAATTTTACCTTACAAAACTATATTAATTTCAAAGCATGACAGAAAGGGGATATAAAAAGACTTCTAAAATAAAAAAGATCAATATTTTTTTGGGCGGCAAAATCTAATGTCTCTGAAAACTGAAAAGTATTGGCAAATCAAAAACCTAAGATGTTTTAAAGCTGTTAAAATCTTCACGTGGACTATGAAGGGAATACAAAATCATAGATGAAATAAAAAATTCTTAAGAGCAGATTGAAAATTACTTCACTAAATCAACATATTTTCTTATTGGCATGGGATGTTAAGTCATTGAGATTTCCCTATAGATAATTGTAGCTTGCATATAAAATCAGGATACCAAAATCTGACTCTACTGCATTAAACAAAAAAAAAAAAAAAAAAAAAAAAAATCTTTAAAACATTAGACTTACACCAGGATTCTTTTTTGATGACATAAAATTGAGAATCCAAATACGCTGCTGAGGTAAAGCTGGTCTTATTTCTCTTTGTATTGAAAACCTAAAACAAATCTTAAGGTTAAAAAAACAATTTATAGAAAATAATTACAACAGCTTAATAATTGAATGCACAGAACAGTTATAACAAAACTTTTGTTTTTAAATTTCCACAATTATTTTCACAAAAATTCACAAATAAACATGTATCCCTATTTTCTTTCTGTATTTTTTGGCCAGGAAAGTGAATTTTAGGCACTATAACTTTTAAACTTTAAAAAATAAACCAAATTTTTAGATATTTTTATTCATTGGCCATATTTTGTTTTTCCCAATATCTGCAATGTACGCATCACACTAAGTTCTTGTTAGGAATAACAAGCCCACTTTCCCAGTTCTCAATGCCTTTAAATTTTCCTACTATAATAATCAGTATTTTTATTTGATAGACTTTATTTATCAAAGTTATTTAAATATAATATGTTTTAAAGTAAAATTTACCTTTATTACAGTTAATCCTTTTATCTTTAAGTTATTTATGAAGTCCTATCACTTTCTTTAAGTTGCATTCATTTAAATGCCATATTTACTTTTTATAACTCCAATTGTATCACTTGCCAAATGACTAAGTTCCGTACAGAAGATCGTAGTGCGCAGTTTGCTTTTCCTTCGCCAGGTGGCAGTAGTGAATTCTATGAATGAATTCACGGATGTAATCTGCTTTCAGCGAATTGCTGTTCCGTCGAACATTCCAGAAAGGGGTGTGTCGACACATGCTGCTTTCGCCGGCGTATTTAAGGAATTTCATTCAGCACTATTGTCAACTTGTTTTTAACAAGGGATTCTTCTTGCTACGAGATCGCTTCCAGCGTATCTCGGAATTGTTGCGATTTATGTTTGGTAATTATTGATGCGACTTCTTTCTTTTGACTTTATGAGTTTATTAACAGTGAATTACTTCATTAAGTTTATGCTTTACACTTTTTATCAGTTTAAGTTATCAGTTATAGTTTTTCATTTCTTCAACCTGATAATTCATGGCTTCTAGAATCTCCTCACATGTTTTTCAAGATGTTTTTAAACGTTTCTCAGCTCGATCTATTTGATACACATTTACATCGAAGATAACTCATCCTCATAGCCTTCTCACGTTGCTATCTGCTACAATATATTTTAAATCTGTTTTACATGTGTTAAGTTGGGAAATAAGACTTCAGTCTATTTCTCAAATGTACATTAAACTTTTTTTGTTACACATTTTTCTTAATTTTATATGAACTTTAACTTGCATTTGATGCATTGTAGTAATGAATGTTTTTTGCAATCACGTAAATTTTACCATAATTATTTTTGACTGTATTCTAGCTGTCAGGTAAAAGCGAATCTTTGGGTGGTACGATTTTATGAAAATTCTCCAACCCTGTGTGTAACTTAATAGAATTTTTGCATATAATATTAACAATATTTTTCTTCAGCAAATTGTTATTGTTTATCATTGTAAATACAATCTGTAGGGTTATACTGGTATTGGAAAAAAAAAAATGTGATTTACTGTTTATGTGAAAAGTAACATCTTTTTAATACTAGGTAAATCAAAATTTGATGAACTATAACATTTTGGAAGTAATTTCTAACTAAAAATTATTGATAAAAATTAAATAGTGTAGATGGAACAATAACACCAAGAAGTTTATATAATAATTAACTAAACATACTTAAAATGATCCATTAGGTGTCTGATATTTTGGCACTCTCTTCAAATTGTTAAAAGAATGTAACCTTGATATCAAAACTATCCATGGTTTAACACTAGTTAAGACAAACATGCCTGTTTGTGTTCCGGGGATTTGATAAAACGTGACCCGGAAATTCCGGAGTTACACATTCATGAGATTCTTCCGCGATTTTCCGATTTTTTACCGTTTCTCGCATTGAGGATTTGTTCTGAAATTTAAAAAAAATCGGTCGTCAGTCCGAAAATTCGGACGTAAAATACTACAAATTTTGGCAAGTGACCGCCGAAAAAACAATTCCGTCAATCGTTCGCAGAACAAAAATAGCCAATTTCGCGAAATATCGCGAAAAATGTGGATTTAGCCTAAGGATCACGAAAAAACTCTGAATTTTGTCGAAAGACCGCGAAAAAGAAACGAATTTCTTCAAAGAATCAAAACACGCAAATTCTGTCAAAGGATCGCAGAAAAACACTAATTTTGATAAAAAATCGAAAAAAAAAAGTGAATTTTATATCAAAGAATCGCGTAAAAAACACTAATTCTGTCATAGGATCGTGGAAAAAACTCGAATTCTGTCAAAAGACCGCAAAAAAAAACACGAATTTCGTAAAAGAAGTCGGAATAAACGCCTATTGTCAAAAGATCGTGAAAGAAACTGGAATTTCGTTAAAAGATCACGGAAGAAACCCGATTTGCGTCAAAGGATCGCCGAAAAACCCAGATTTGCATCAAAAGATCGCAGAAAAAACCCGATTTGCATCAAAAAAAACACGAATTTCGTAAAAGAAGTCGGAATAAACGCCTATTGTCAAAAGATCGTGAAAGAAACTGGAATTTCGTTAAAAGATCACGGAAGAAACCCGATTTGCGTCAAAGGATCGCCGAAAAAACCAGATTTGCATCAAAAGATCGCAGAAAAAACCCGATTTGCATCAAAAGATCGCAGAAAATATGGGAATTCCGTTAAATCGCGGGAAAAAACACAAATTTTGTCAAAGGATCGCAGAAAAAACTAAAGTTTGACAAACGATCGTGGAACAAATGCAAATTTTGTAAAAAGATCGCGGAAAAATCGCGAATTTTGTAAAAAGATCGCGGAAAAAACGGGAATTTATTAAAAAGATCGCGGAAAAAGCGGGAATTTTGTCAAAAGATTGCCGAAAAAAAAAACGGAAATTTCGTCAAAAGATCGTTGAAAAAACGAGAATTTCATTAAAAGATCGCCGGAAAAATGGTAATTTCGTCAAAGATCACCGAAAAAAAATGGGATTTTCGTCAAAAGGTCGCCGAAAAAACGCGAATTTCGTCAAAAGATTGCCGAAAAAACACAAACTTCATCTAAAGATCGCCGAAAAAACAGGAATATATGATCTAAAGATTGCAGAAAAAATGGGAAATTCATCAAAAGGTCGTGGAAGAAACTGGAATTTCGTCAAAAGGTCGTGGAAGAAACTGGAATTTCATCAAAAGGTCGCGGTTGCGTGACTCCGTGAAAGTTCAGCCTTTTTTTTTCAGGGGATTTTATCAAGTATTACAAACAGCCATGGACAAATTACATTATGATCTAATGATTCTGGTTGAGCATTTTGGTACAGCAGCAGTGGACAATGAGAAATCTGCTTTTGTGTTGTTCTGTATTGTTTCTGTTATGTCTAGGATACTGTTGCAATTCTGTAGTAGAATTTCACAGTTTTGTTGCAGAAATTAGAATTGTTTTCTTTAAACAATAATATCAAGAAGTTTATGTAATAAATAACAAAGCAGGGGTAATAATCTTTAGTTAGTAATAGTAAGGAATATTTTTCATAAAATGTGCATAAGGTTTGTTTTCGAGCAACCATTCTCTTTGGATTCAAATGATATAATAAGTATTGCAGAAGCTGAAATTTAGACATTGAATCTGTAGCAGAATCCATTCTCCAGTTAGTGATAAATTTCATTGGCTACACATATCATACATGCAACACACCTTAGCTACAAGCATAATAATCGTTTGTGTTAACATTTCTTTAAACCTGTTTCCAAAAGATTTTTTCAACCACATTTTTCATGAAATTTCCATTTTGAAGCAGATTTTCTACCCTTCATAAAGTCAACTCTGTGAAATCTTCAAAACTTCAAACTATAAGTTTGGATTATAGAATTTAGTAAATTTTATATATATATATATATATATATATTACATTATTTTCTGTGGTCGATTATAAATTAGTACTATACACATGCAAAATTTTCTGAACAGTATTATTATTTTCTCAAGGTATTTTTATATTTTTGCATTTTTTATAACAGTGTAATTAAAAAAAAAAATAAAGTTTCTTTAATTCTTTTTATTTTCTGAATTACACTGGAATATAATAATGGATTGTCTTGCAAAAAGGAATGATACTTCATTAAAACAAACTTGTTTTAAATGGTCTTACCAAGCTATAAATTTAAAACATCAGTCACAAAAGTGATATCTCATGTGAGTGTTGTGTAAAAATTTATCATAATTCATAATTTTGTAAATGTCTCGGAGTGTGGTAATGTACATGAAAACTGCTTGGTGACCTGCAGGCATGTGTAAGGTGTGAAAGTTTTAAATATTGTAGAAATATTGGCATGATCATGTTTTAAAGTACTAAAAAATTCTCTTTGGGTCTGGCATCCTATTAATAGGACACGTCTTTACTTCAAGTTCAACTATTATTTTTGTTGTTAGCTGCATGAAATCATCGTAGTATATGTCTATATATTTCTTATGAATAATTTCCGTTTCAACATTTAGTAATAAAACAATAACAAAAAATAAAGACTACCCTTAAATCTCTTTGCGCTGTTGGTGGTGCGTTTATTTTAAACATTTTTTCTTCTTTAAATTTAAAATTGGAGTTACTTTTCCAAAGGAATGACTTCTGATAAAAAATACTATAAAGTTTTTTTTGTTATGTCTGTTGTAATACAACATTTTCCAAATGTCTCCAAAAATTCCTCTTTTTTAATAGTATACAAAATTCATATTAATAGTACAAAAAGTAACTATATTTGTTAGATTTCAATAAATATTTGAAAAATTTCCATAAACCTTAACTTATGTCATTTGGATAGGTACTTTTTCAACGTAAAAGTAATATTTTCCAAAATAATTTTTTTTAAATGAACCTGAAAGGGTTTAAATTAATTGTACAAAAAAAATCACTAAATAAAGCAAGCATAAAACGCTGTAAATTGATACACAAAATCAGATATAACCATAGTAGGTACTCATCATGGAAATTGCATTCCTAATTATTTCTAAACATAAACTTCAATAATAAATTTACTGCTTCATGACCAGTTTATTCATTACAGCTTAAATGTCCATTGTCTGGTCTATACCCGCATGTGACCTTTGAAGACCCATTCATTCACTGCTTTTCAGCAGAAAAAAGTATGTTCTGTTTGTTACGATACTAACATTTTCTTCTTATTTATGTACTTTCAGATCGAAAATTCCTAATTAATTACTATAATCAATTAAAATTCTAAATCCAAAGCAACAATCATCCTTCAAAATAAAATATTTTTGTAGTTAAAATTCTAAGTAAAAAATAAAGATCTCCATTTAAAATACAATATTTCGGTAATTAAAATCCTTTTTAGTTTTGTTTACAATAAATATTCGTTTGCCTTTCATAAATAAAAATAATGACCTTTTTTGAAGTAAACATCTATTTTAACAAAGTTATTTAACTGTTATCAATTATTTTAAAAATAATTGTTTTGTTTTATTTTCAGCAAGTGTAATTAAATATATTCTATTTTTCTAATTATTTCTGATTATTTTCATGAGAAAATTAATGCAAAAAACTTCATTTAAAATATTTTGCATAACAACTTATATGGAAATCATATTGCACTTTAACAATTTATTCTTAAAATTCAAGTGCAAAACTTAATATTTCATCTTTAAATATTTTTAATATGAACAATTTGTGATGTGAAATTGCATGTAATTGTAAATTATCTTATTTTATATTAAGGACCCCATTCTATAATTCTGTGATTACATTATATAAAATTTAATTTAAAACATATGCTTTCCTATCAAAAATAAAGGCTAGAAATAATTTTATCTTTTCTAGCATTGAAAACTATCCTACACAAAATTTTAATTCTTTCACCGACACATGAAATCAACCGCATTTTTACCGACAAAGAGTTAACAGATGTTCTTCCTCTTTCAGATTTCATTACAATTTTTTTTTTAAATATTTTATTCCTTTCAGAACCATAATGGCGAAATGTAGATTATTTTTTGTCTAGCTATGCCTTCGCATTCAGGTTATTAAAAATTCTTCCGTAATGTATGTTTGTCTTGTCTTGCGGCTCACTACTTAGCGAGCTTAGCATTAAATTCAAAATTATCCATATGTTCAATATATCCCAAAATTATATATATGTCCATAACCATTAACTAAGGATCGTCTAAAAGAGGTTTTTAAGACCGATACCGAATTTCGATAAGCTTCCTATTTTTGGCTGAAAGCATAAAGGAAAATGTCCAAAACATTTTTTAAGTAATTAATACATACATAATTATTAATTAACTAGCTGTACTCGGCCACGCGTTGCTGTGGCTCAGTCTGGCTAAATGGAAAAGAGAGAAAAGAGAAAGCAGACGTTTCTAATATGTTTAATTTCACAATGCTTGTGGGTATTATATTATATATATATGTGTGAGTTGTGGTTTTAGAGTTCCCAAAACACTCTCCTCCTAGCAACAAGATGCGGTCAGCAGTTCCCATGAGAAAATATTGACCTCAGAACCACAGATGGAATTGAATCTGCTGATACGTATTTTTCCATCCTCTGAGCTTGGGAACAATTAACAGCCCAAGCTCAGATTTCATTTCGAAGTGGCTGAGATCAGACGGATCTATCAAGCTCTAGATGAGAGCAGAAGTCGCTACAAAACCGGACAAGAGTCCGATATGAATTCTCAGATGCTGCAAAACCCCCAACCCTCCCGTAATTTTGTAAATATAGTATTAACTTGAAGTGTAAATTATAATGCAGAACCATTAAACTCCTTTTATTAATTAATTATGGCCTTATTCTTCTATCATATGGGGGGCATCGGCCTCTTAGAACCTAATTAAATTCCCCTAGACCCCAGTCCCTGCCACTGGATTTTATGCGACTAACTTCTGGAGTAACTAACTTCAATGATGTTTTTTTCTTCAACTCTTGAAGACAGTGAAGCTATTTCATTTTTATCGACGCAAGACAACAAAAAGTGTTTCACAGGGAATCATCGAAGACACTGATTTTTTTCCCTCTCTCTTTCTACCACAGAAGAGTCATACCAAGAAGAAATTAGGTCAACTCAGAAGATAGGGTTCGTTCTGTGCGTAGCGTACTGGTGATTCAAGATTTTTTTTTTTCCTTTCCTTCTGCCATTCAAAGCAAGATCATTTTCAGTGGAAAAGAAAAACAGTGCAACTTAAAGTATTTATTTTTATCTCTATGTATACAGGGCTGCCACTGCTGAATGGCACCAAAAATAGTAGCTGTAGCCTACAATGAAAAAAGTAGTAGACAAAATAGTAGCATTCGTATAAAAATAGTAGCCAAAATAATCGCTTGCATACTTAAAAAAAAAAAGGAGGGGGTAGGGGAAGAACCCTTATTTCTAATGAAAATAATAACAGAAACTGTTTCATGAAAATTTATATCTTATTTACACTTTATGTTTCCACCCTAATTTGCCACCTTCAGTATTTTTAATGTAAATTCACACATTAATTATCATTATTTAAAAAAAAATGCTTTTCAGTTTTCCCAAACTAAACTGAGTATTTGCTTTGCATTACTGTGAAGCAACTGAAAACAACAACAACAACAAAAAAAAAAAAAAAAAAAAAAAAAAATTGTCATTTATTATAAAATCAGTACAGGATAAAAAACCTATTAAAAATATACACTTAAAAAAAAAAAAAAAAAGCACCCTAAATTCGGCATTCCCATACGTCAAGAGACACAAGTCTAATGGCTTCTGCTTTAATCAAGCCTTTATTCTAAAGGAAATTTTTGATATAAGATGCAATTTTAAATGCATTACTTATAATTTCAATGAATTAAAGTGGGAAATCTGTCTATAAGAAACAGCTTTATCAGAATATATGCATTTGATAAAGAACAGGGATATGCAACTTTTGTGTTCAAAACTGATCTAATTTTTACAAGAAATTTATGTAAAATAGCAAAACTAGCATAAAGCCAGATTTTATAGCCACCAGTGGCTTAAACAAGAAATAAACAATGTTCTAAATTGTTATTATCAACATTTTAAATCTATTATTAAATTTAAAAACTGCGTTAAAAAACAATTTTCTTTTATAATCAAAATCTGATTAATGTAACATAAGCCAAAATAGGTCAAAGGTTCTGGGTAAATTAACTTCTGTGAATACCAATTTAATGGGTTTTTTTTAAAAAAATCTTTTAATCGGTTTGATTCTGTAATGATCAATATTTTGGACTTTTAGAATGTCCAGAGGTTAAAAACAAAAAGAGATATCTTCCTACATCGATCAAATTTTTCTTTCATTTTTTTAAGTTTGGTAATGATATAAGAAGGTTCTAAAGAATGCTAGTCTGCCATTTTTGTCTTAATAAGGCTCTCATGGACATTTTTGTTGTGATCAGAGAAATACTGAACACAGTAAATTATACCACGGCTATCAGCACGGCAGATCAATGACAAAGATTAGAATTAGCATCAGAATGTTACAAAATTTGAAACCCTTGAGCTTTGCTAAATTACATTTTGTTATCAATTTTTGATAACTTGCAAGTCTATTTCAGATTGGTTACAGGTATTGGTTCATATTTAAGGTAGAAAATAGATTTATAAGTAAGAGACTAGGAACAATCAAATGCACATGGCACAGTGTACAAATCTAAAACGAATCGCATAAAATTTATATGACAGTTAAGTTTCAGTGTAAAACGTATGAATGGGAGTCAACCAGAAAATCAATAGTTTCCCACCAAATTTTGAATGATTGGCATGTTTGAGCTACATTTATGGATAGTGTGTTTACCCTTTTTAACCATTTGGAAAAATGGTTATTGTTCTCGTCAGGGTAGGAAATCAAAAGCATATCTGAAGGTTTTTATTGGTTTAATCTGCATTTTATTCGTTTTCCGATTGGTCTATACAGTAATCTGTATTTCCCTTTACTTTCAACAGAGATGGTTACCTTCTGTTGCCACTATGACAAAAAATTAATAAAAACTACAAAAAAAAAAAAAAATAATAATAACAACTCAGAAACAAATTGAGATACAGCTTTCAAACAAATTGCATTTAAAAGTACATTTTTTTCTCTATCTGACGGTGTAAAAAATAATATTGTCGGATGTTTAGAAGTTTAAGAATGAAATTTCATTTAAAATTGGTAGTCAGATTTCTTGGAAATCTGACGATGGTAAAACCTTTTCCTGAACAACCAATGAAATGCTTGGATAATACGTAAGTTTCAGGTGGATAATAACTAATGAAAACGAAAGAAAATGAATAACAATTTCTGCCAAAGAGTTAATTTTAATTTGTAAGATTTTCATGTGCAAAAGAAAAATGGAATAAGAAAAAAAAAAAAAAAAAAAAAAGATAAATAGGACAGGAATGAATAAATATAAATATTTCACACCAAATACGAGTCGCAGGGGATTTTTGTCGCTTGGAATTTTTACGTGTAATAACACTATTACTGTTTAATTCATTGCGTACGTAATGTATGATCACCTCCGTGCGATTTTTTATGTCTTAAATTTTAGTCTTTGAAAAAATCATTTTCCAAATGGTCGTTGTAATTTGTTAAATTGCCTTTTCTTTTTTGTTTAAATGTTTTTGGGGTTGGAAGTTTCAGTAGATTAAAATATATATTTATATATATACATATATATATAAGCTGAAATGATAGCAAATTATAAATCTATACTTAATAAATGAAAATTTCACTCTGCGTGTGTGTGTGTCTGGCTGTCTGGAATGGCTAGCTAATTCTACTGCAAGTACAAAGCTAAAAATTTTTGTTAGAGTAGTCGATGGCCTCTCCTGGTGGACCTGAGATTCCGAATTTTTAATTTCTAATAAATTAGCTGAGTTATTAATTAAAACCCCAATTAAAAGAATGGAAACATATTCATAATTCAACTAGACATCAGACTGCTTACATCAGACCGCAAAGCAAATTCTTTCTCAAACTTCACAAGAGGGGTAAGGGTTGCCTGAATGATAAAAAATCAGATTTTTTATACTGGGATTGTATCGCAAAGTATAAAGGTTTTACAAATGCTGCATTTATAGATATGAAACTTATGCATCTATGTTTAGTTTGTTATGCTGATTCCAAGTATGTAATTCTCTTTAAAAGTGGTTAATAAGAAAATTAAATATTCAAAAAATACATTTTTTTAAATAAGAAATTAAAAACTTTTAAATTTTTCATCAGCAAAAAAAGACATACGGTCTGTGGTTTAAAAAAAAAAAAGAAATTCATAGTGGGCTTGTTTCGTAGTATATAAAATTTTTACAAATATTACATTTATATACAGTTAACGAACTTAATCCGTTCAAAACAGAGTTTATTAACTGATCATAGATTTTATATTGATTTGTATGGGAATTTAATTTGTTCTTAAAATCTAAAGAATATATAAAAAATAATAAAAAACTTCTCTTTATACTAATAGGGTTAATATGCATCTGGACGGATCGCATCTTGGTAGCTTTGTCCATGCCGCGGCTTATTTAAAAAAAAAAAAAAAAAAAAATGATATGCCCTTTGTAAAAACTTTTAGGTTTACATTCATTGTTTATGACATTAAATCATATCAATTTGTCACTTTGACCTTCCAAAAATTCACAAGTTCTCTAAAAGATTGTGTTAACTGCAGGGCCTGATAAAACCCAAGTGGAGCCTAGAGCCTGTTAATAATTTGTGAACTAGCTATCAATTAAAATAACTAATTTGCAATTAAAAATATTTCTTTGATAAGGGACCCAAAATATATAATTAATGTTTCTAATCTGTTCATTCTAATTTGGGAATTCTAAAATGTATGTCCCATATCCCCGGCAGTCCATGAATTAATTAGGATAGATGTACTATAAAACTGTTAAAATGTTTTCCAAATCGACAATAGTGGCAAATAAGTATATCATCAAATCTGAAACAATGCATTGTTTCATCTTCGTTTTGAGAGGTTTTTGTTCGCCGAACATAAAAATCTCTCGTGAAAATGTTCATTAATTGATTTGTTTGTAAACCAAACAGTTTGTTAACTGATCACCCACTGTATTTGAAATTTATGTTTTAACACTGAATACAAATATGTAATTTTTGTAAAAATTTATTAACTTTGTATTTTATCAAAAAATCAATTTTTAAAGGACAAAAGAAATGCTTACCTTATCATTATTTAATTCTTAGTGTTTTTTCACTAATTATTCTAAATTTAAGTCTGATTTTTATTATAAGATATATAAAAAGATTAAAAGTACAGTATGATATTGATTAGCAGGCTTTGCCCGGTACTTAGGTTACGTTCTAGTGAATGTGTGCATTTAAATAAAGGAAAAAAGTGCATGAAATGTGCACATTTTGGTCACATTTCCAATCAGTGTACGGAACGCACTCTGGAACGCAAGCATTCGACTCAGGGTACCTCCCCTTCACGCAAGACGGCGTGAAGCTGATATGAACAAATTCACACAGTAGAGATGTGTTATTCTCATCCGCGCATGCAGAAATTTGTAAAAATTTCCAACTTACAGATAAATTCAATTTTGGACACAGGAAGTCCTCTGACAATGCTGAGAGAAGATATTTATCAACAAATTGGGTCTCCCCCTTCACCGGAGCACCTGTCCAGTTATCTGATATCAGCAACAGTACTATTCAATCTAAAGGATCGTTTTTTACGGACATAGAAATTGATGATAATTTTTCTACTACTGTTTACGTAGTTAAGTCTTCTGAAATGTTCATGCAACTTCTTGTGGGGACAGACGTCATATTTCAAGGGAATCTCACATGCAACAAAAACGACATTACATTATCTAAATCTCCACCACCAGAAGTTTTTATAAATTACATTACTGTGCCTGATGGTGCATCTGCAAGTAAAACTCAACATAAATCCGATGTACCTCCATTTCCTGACGCAAGATGCACTACAGAAACATTTCTTTTAAATTCTTCCCCCCAAGATCTGAAAATCCCGAGTGTAATTGAAGATTTTTTGAATGAAAATGTTACTAATGTCGTCGAAACTGATCCCGTGAATGACTCAATACATCTGAAGCATCTCGCAACATTATTGCCAGACTGTTTTTTCTTCAATTTAACTTTCTTTTTGTACAAACTGTTTACGACGGCATTCATCTTATTTATCATCTGTTTATCACCGTTTAATTGCACCAACGGACTCGGTCATCAACATTCTGCACTACATAAGTATCAACCATCTCAAGATTTGAATAACGCTGTTACTTGGACCAAAATCCTGCATACCCTTATCGTTCCTTGTTTATTTTTTATACACCGAAACTCAGTGAAATCAATGAAGAGAAAGAAAAAACACAGAATTAAATCTGTGAAAAGAAATATGCTTAACGTATATTAGGTCACTAGTGTGATTGCCATATTGATCAACTGAGTGTTTTTTTTTATTATTATTATTAACTGTTTTATATCTCCTGTGTTTTACACCCATATATGTGCTTATTTTTGTGACCATATATATTGTACTGAACTATAGACTGCTACTTTATCTGTGACTGTACTAGTAATTTCAGTTCAATATCTTCATTTTTTTTCTCGATTACAGCAAGTATGAACGATTTTTTTTCTCATGCAAAATAGTAATGTTTACAAGTGTGACTATCCATCTTACAGCTAAGAGTCCAATTAGTGATGAAAAACTTATACACAGAACGTTTTATCTTCTTCGTTGTCATATTTAGGTCAAAACTGTTCTTACTGCTTTACATTATTTTAAAATTAAAACCCATTATTAATTCCTACCTCTTTTAGCTGGGCTAGTACCCATTCATCTCTTATTAAATTATAATTGACCTCTTTTTTTCCCTTTCCATCCTGCATGATTCTTTCAACCCCGTACGCATAGTGAAATTGTTCCCATTCATAAATTGCTTTGGCGTAGTACCGGATCATACCAAGAAATGGCGGTACATGACCATCTTCCTAATTTGCATCTACTTCGAGCTGATTTGCCGCTCACTATTACATTTGTCTGCTTTTAATACGTCACTTGAACTTCGTACGAAACTTTCGAGTGACAGTTGCATTTCAACTTTTATGGTTTCAGCAGATAGTAATATTTTAACACCAGATGGCTTTTACGGTCATATGTAAATGAGTGTTTCACGAGATGGGTATATAAGCGGTATCAAAGGGGGAGAGCTTAGCTTCGTCTTGTTTCGCTTCGTATTATTTCATCTAAGTTCTGTTGTCTCAAAAATGTAAAAGTTCACGTGCAGCTGGTACGACATTATTGTCTACCGTAAAGGCATGGCCAAGCAATGGTCATTATAGTTTTAAATGATTTCTTCTAAATTTAAAAATACTGCTCGCTTATTAAGTCAGTTCAAGAATATGACATTAGCTCTTCAAATATTCTTTTGTCCTTTCAAGTAGAGACATATAAAGTGATGGAGAAAGTGAATAATTAGTAATAAAGGGGTCGGAGTCGCAGTTCAAATGTTTAGCCGTCCTTTTTTCTTCATGCGTCGTAGAGGTGGTTTAACCCTCATATTAAAGGTATACTTTTAATGCATGAACTCCCGAGGCGACATTTTGATAAAGATAATTTTTTCCTCTGCACGACTAAAAGTGTGTGTAAATATTGACTACGTCTCAATTCTATTTTTGGAGAATTTTTTTTGTACTTCGCCGATAGTTAGTTGGTTCACCAGGTTAAAGGTTTTTATGGCGTCTCTCCAAATATTTAAAGTTTCAGTGGATATTGCACTGGAGTTTTTCTTTCAAGTAAATTATTTTTTGCTTTACTTCTTTTACATAAAGTTTAACTATACTATATTTAACGTTGTGAGTCTTTTAAATTCACTTTAACTTTTCAATTAGTTCAATTGTTTCTGGACCTGTAGCTTTACCTTTTCTTATTTCTGGCATTGACAAGATTCTCTTTTCTCTCAAAAGTTGTCATGACTGTCTTGCAGCATAATCGTTTACTTCAAATTCATCTATTATTTTCTTTTGCAACACAAGGAAAATTAGATCGCCCTTCTATTATAAGAAACAGCAGACTAACAATAATTTGATTAATTAACAGATTCGAAAATACCTGCTTTTACTAAAAATTTTTATCCTGCCTTTGTCAGAATGTGTTTACACAAGGTAGGTATAGAAATATGTTTCATCCTGTAGAAATGAACTTAGCTTTGTTAAATATAAGATATTTAAACTATAAAAAACATATTTAAACTGATTAAGATTATCCAATATAATAAAATCGAAAGTAAAAAAAAAAAAAAAAAAAAAAATACAAATAAAGTATTTTAATTCAAACACTCACACACACACTGAAAAAAACATATTGAAAATGCTATTGGTAAAAAGTCCATTCTTTTATTTTCTTATATTCTATATCAACAAAAGATTTTCTGTTTGCAGTTATATTGTAAAAACAAAATTGAGAGATTGTTTAACCCCTTGGGACGTGCCACATGAAGCGTTCATAATCCTTGTTTTTCCTCACCAGTAAAATTTTACTGTAAAATTTGCCTTATTTAATTAGTGCATTTTCTCGATTCAAGAAGACACAAATTTCTGTTTTTAAAAAACGGTGACAAAAGATTAAAAATTTCGTAAAAGGCTCCCGTCCCGAAGGGGTTAAATAAAAAAATGCTTATCATAAAAGAAAATATATGAATGAATGAATAAATAAATGAAACATAAGGGTTATGCACAAATTTAATGGAGGGGGTTAGACTGCAGTCATAGACCCCCCCCCCCCTTTACTCAGATGAAAAAAAACAAAGCAAAAACTTTACTTTGCAAAATATATATATATATATATATATATTCAGCAAGTCATAGGAACCACAATAATTATTTAGATACCACAGACAAAATTTGGCAGAGATTTTTTTTTTTATTGATTGGTGCAGTTTCCCAAAACAGGGCAAAATTTTTGCATAAGCCATGAGAAAGACATTTTTATTTCATAACTAGAAAGCCCAAAGTGTAAACTGTTATTTAAAACAAAAAGAAATTGGAAATTTTATTTGCCTTTTTGTATAGAGCCTTTTTTGTAACATTGAAATTTGATTATTCTTTTGGTGAAAATCATCAATTCTGCTGTTTATGTTTTAAAATTGCATTGCAGCCAGATCATATCTGTGCGA
This sequence comes from Maratus speciosus, assembly GCA_963932465.1. Lineage (NCBI taxonomy): Eukaryota > Metazoa > Arthropoda > Arachnida > Araneae > Salticidae > Maratus > Maratus speciosus. The sequence continues at coordinate 123,537,224 of OZ010786.1, forward strand.
TTAAAACAGGTGCAATCCCTAAAAAAATAGACAATGTCAAAGCAATTTTTCTTCCAAGAGCAGTTTGTTCTGCTATTGATCACGTTACTTTAAAAAAAGCTTCTTTCAAAAATTCACACATTTTTTCAGTGAATCAACGGGTCTATAGGATCACATTTGCATCTGGGTCTTTTACATCAACATTAAGCTATATGTTATTTTTATTCTTACAAACAGAAAATGTATACTAAAAGTAGTTTTTCTCATATATTGACTCACCTTTTTTATACGATGACTGTAATAAAATAAACTGTTTGTTCAAGCAGATAATTAAGAATGAGCATTCATCAACTTTAGGAATATTCATGGAGAAGTTTAAAATGTACTGAAATAGAGCAGGCCTACAAAGGAATAACTGACTGTTATGTCATAAAACATAACATAACTTTTCCCTTTATAAAACAATTTAAATATTTTAATTTAGTAATAATTACCCCCTAAAATTTTATTATTTCAACTCATGGGATCGCCTATGACATTATTTATCTTTCTAACGATCTTTATTTACTTTTTAAATTCAAAGTTTTGTTTTCGTGTTGCCAATCTTATTTCAAATATAATTTCTAAACTTTTTCAGCTATCAAAAATTAATAAATAATATCTAACTTAATTTATATTATAAATTAACAATGCTCTTCCAAATTTAATAAATGATTTATTTTCAATATCAAGATCGTTGGGAAATAAGAGATAAACTTTCAGAATTAAAATAATCATCTGAATTCATTTATAAAATAAATATACATTTTAAATTATTTTTTCCAACTTATAATAAATTTTATCACTTCAGTTTTCATTCAAAAACAATTTATTTTGACTTATTTTTCAAATTATATTCCTTTTGAGTTCGTTTGAGTACGTTGTCAAACCAGCCAATCACAGCGCTTGCCGCTAACTTTGTTTCTCCCCAAGTGACGCGTTTCTCTCTCTGTTAAGTGTTAGCTCTGAGAGGGAGAAGATATAGGAAGCGGCCGGCTGGTGGTGCCGTAATGAAATAATCGGCACATCGGGCGGTTGGCTTTCCTATAAATGTATTGTCTGATAAAATAAATTAATCTTTTATTTTATAATAATTAAAATACAAGATAGGAATATTTGAAACGATTTAGCATTACTTATGGATCTTTAAAAGAGATGTCCTGTCCAATTGGCTCGAAAGATGGAGAAAAGGCTGTCTTCATATGCAGACCGTTAGAGATTTTATATCTCGGAAGCGGATAATATCTAGTGTATCACTAGATATAGCAGATGGTCAAGATGAGATTTCATAAAGATCGATTATTAGAAATATCGCAACTTCCCGACATGATACGAGTGTCCTCGTTCCTTGGAGCTAAAAGATTTTTATTTTCCTTAACTTTGTCACGGAGAAAAAAATTAGTGATTTCATGATTCACACCTTAAACAAAGGAAACTGTGAAATCGTCATCTCCATGATTGATCAAGCTAATTTGCAATATGTGGAATTAAAGCAAAATAGATTTTGACTCCTTTGATGGGAACTGTGCTTATCTTTTAGCCACTCTTTTCCTAGTGACTCATTCTTTAAAGTTTGAACATTTAAGTGCTGCAGATCGCAATTTCAAAACAACCTGATCTATTTTGTATTCCTAGTAATTCTTTTATTACATTTATGTTCTCTGTTAATCATAAATGAAACTCAGAAATTTGCATTTCATAATGTCGCTGTTTATTGCTTATTAATATTTTAAGATATGTTTCATGTTCCAAAAGTTTGTCTTTTATTTAATCTGGCCAGATATTTTCCTCATATATATAATCGTATGGATAATCGTATGGATACTAAATAAAGAAGTATTAAAATTTATTTTTCTGTGTGTTCTTTATATTTGAATATTATTTATTTTAAGTTCATCATTTCAGGTGTAATTTGAAAATATATTCGAAGGGTGAGATTAATTATTTTAACGTTCTTTATTTCAGCTAGGATTCTTATATTGAATAATAGATAGAAGGGATTTAATATTAATTGCAATAACTTTAAATTAACTTTTCACGGCGCGATGTACTGCTACTTTCACTCCGGCCAAAGTGGGATGTTGGGTGTGTGGGTTTTGAGATTTCAAGTATGAATTTGGGGTGATTATATATGAATTAATTACCTTGAATTCATTTCATACTCTCGGAATTCACATACCCAGCACCTCACTTAACATTAATGGTGCCGTTAGTGGCAATTCTTACCTGGGTGTTTATGGTTTAAATTTTTTTTAAGTTTGATATTTCTCAAAGCATCTGTTTAATTTTCTTTGAATTCTTCATGTGCTTGCCAGAAATTATGACAGATACATTTTATAAATTATCTTATTCATATTGCTAATATATTATTATTAATGAATACATATAATATGTTATTTTATTTCTGATATACATTTATTTCATTTTTTTTTCTTTCCTGATATCATCCTTGTTAATTTATTAAAAGATAACTATTATGTTGCCTTGATTTTGTGTATGGTGGACAGGAATTGATCCCTCCTGCTCTATATTTTTTATATAATTTTGTCCCTGATCAGGACAATCTTACTTTTACACAAATTCAAGGGAAATACATAACTACTTGGTATTCACTATGTTTACACTTGCACTAAATCTGGTTTAAAGTTAACTTTGATATTTTTTTTTTATATATACAAGAGATACTTTGCACTTATCAATTTATAACAATTTTAAATATTTATTTACTTGTTAAATTTAATTTAGAGATTTTATTACTAAAAATAAATATGAGTATTATATTAATTTATAAACAAAATAATGATAGTTAACAGAATGCAATATTTTATTTATATCTCATACAGAATTATTTGATATTCTTCTGGTGACTCTCAAAGTATATTTTTAAACAAATACATTAAAAAGTGCTGAAAATTAAATACTTCAATAAATATAACTTCTGTTTTCATATTAAAACTATTATTTGAATGAATTGGTAGTATTTTTCTGTTTCAGTGTTTACATATTTTGCAGCCAAAATACGTAGGGTACTAAGGTGTGCACTCATACTCTGGAATTTCTCCTGATTGATATTATTTAATTATTCAACTTCAAAATTTTCTATACATTTTACAATCATTAAAATAAATAAATAAGATTATAATTTAAAAAATATTTAAGCACAATTACTATTCTAATTTACTTTGAAATTACATTATTCCACTATATAATTTCTTTTTTATTCATATTTTTACACTAGAATAAAATACAAAATTTATATTTCATTTCTAGATGGTTTTCCACCTCGGGAAAATTCTTTGCATACCAGAAAATTTATTTATTTTTGTTTTATTGCAAAATTTTAGTACATGTTATGAATTTTTTACATTGTTTAAAAAATTACTTAATATATATAAAAAGTTGAAATTGCATTTACTTTATTTTTACATTTTATTGATAAATTATGATCAATTAAAAGTGAGTTTATAAATGAATAGTCTGTATTGCTGGCAATATAGACAGTGTGCTAGTACGTAAATAGCACACTGAGAAATATTTGTTTTTGAAATTCAGCATTCTTGATTTGACATAATTGGAACATTTACAATCACCATAGCCACAAAATTAAATAATTTATTTTTATATATATTATATTTCATCTTGGAAATCAATATTATGTTGCCATATTTTCTTCTATATATACATTTCAACTACATTTATGCCTTTTTAACCTATATGTCCTTTTTATCATTTAATTTTCTAAATATACTTGTTCATCCCTTGACATACAACCTTAAATTTGTTTAAAAATTTTAATAATTAAAAAAAAAAGATATAGATATAAATATATGAAATTTATACTATTTTCCAGACTTTATTATTATTTATTAGACATTATTAACTTGCAGTATAAGCAATTCTCTCATGTCATTTTAATAATACCCCTTAAAATTCATTCATTTATCTTTGCAAGCTATAGCATATTCAGTTTTACCCACCTGTTTTTAGTTTTTAAAAATTTTTGGTAGTTCTGTTTGTACACAATGGTTTTGTGGATTAGCCTGTGCATATTAAACGAAAAATCCAGTGTTTTGTGGCAACAGACTACACTTCATTTGGAAATTCGAGGCTCTTTTTACTGTTAAGAAGTCAAGTTAACCCTGTCCTTGTACTTTTGAGTGCTACCAGATTTCTGGGTCTCAGACAGTTTAGATAGTTCAGTCGCAATTTCTGGACGCAATAAATAAAAATTTTATTCCTATTTTATCGATTTTTTCTTACCATGATTGTTTCATTTTGCGTTTCAATCCAGAGCAGTAAAATCTCGTAATTCTCGCTGGCATTTAGTTAAGGGTCGTGACACAAAGGAATATGGCATTCCTCCGCCTTCCAGTATTGTTCTGCGGTTTAGGAAACTTCGGATAAAATCCATTTAATTTTATAATATTTATTTGATGCTATAGCCAAAGTTCAAACTTATTTATTTATTATTTACTTACAATAGCAATTTTTGGACTTTGAGAGAATATAGTGTTGTTATTTTGATGAGGAATTTATTTTAATGATAAAGTTAGTTAAATTTAAAGGGTACCCTATAGCTTATAAAATTGAGATAGAAATATATAAAATTGAAAAATAAGAAAATGAAAAATATGAAAATGAAAATATGATAAAATATTGAAATGAAAATAATGAAATGATAAATAAAAATATAAAATAAGAAATGAAATGAAATGAAAAATATAATAAAACAAAATGTATATAGAAAATATATATTAGACTGATCTAGGCGAATGACAGGACTTTGTTTATTTGTGATGTAGAATGTTTGTTTTTTCCCTCAGGCTGGCTTTGTCTAATTCAGGCATGATGAGCCCACACAGAGGGTAAACTTGGCTTAGCTTGGGTTTGTTAACCTTCCAATAAGTCCCTCACGGTGCAGTTATGTTTGTTTCAGACATCACAGACAGGAATTAAAAAATTGAGAGGAATAGTTTTGTTTGTTTTTGTAAATATTTTTGTTGGTATAACGCTACGGAATTCACATACCCAGCACCTCACTTAACACTGACTAATCATGCAGTTATGTAGACTCACATATGTTACACAGGCCTGCAGGTAACCAAGCACTTTTCATATACTATACCACACTCCGAAGGATTTGCAACAATTATGAATAGTGATATTTTCCCACAGAACTCACACGAGGATATCATTTCTTTTTTTTGGCTTTGCGAGACCAATTACAACAAGCTGTTTTTTAATGAGATATTAATCTGGGTTTTTTTTTTTTTTGTTTTTTTCAGATTATACTCATTTTTATGTTTTTTACCTATTCATAATGCAAATATATTTTTTAATAAGAATGTTCTCATCTTAGTACTGCATTTGTATTTTTTTTTATATGGAATTAATTATTTAACCAAACCATTTTGATATGTAAGCAGATATAAAACAACGTTTATAGCACCAGAATGCTTTTACTTGTTGCAAACTAGTTTCAGTAAGTCATATTGTATCGTCATCAGTCACGCTATGGATACAGAAAGTATTTTGCAACAAGTGAAAGTGTCCTCGTGTTATAAATGTTATTTTCTACCTGCTTATATTGTACTACAACAAGAAATTTCTTATTGCCATTTTGATATGGATTGTCAATTGGACAACATAAAATTGATAATTCAGCTTAAATACAGTCTATTTTATAGAGAAATCTTTGGGACTTTCTTTTATTGTGGAATAATGTCATTGATAATGCGTTCAGCAAAGATTTTTTTAAAAATTAGTGCATTGTTCTTTTCTCCTGTTTTAGGATTTTTGTCGATACAATGCATTTAGCTTTTTTGGATTGAAATTATTTCTAACGTATTTAATACTGGGTCATATTTTTCTTGTGCTGATTTAATTATATGATTTAAAAGTCACTTTATTTACAAAAAGTTTGATCATTTACATACATAGATATAAATATATATATTGACACAAATATATATATTGACTTCCCAAATTACTTTAGAAACTATGAAAATATTTGAAAACAATTTTGTAAAACTCACCTTCCATCATTATTGGATACTTCAACTGCTTTCCTTTTCCCAGTATTATCATTTTCTTTCATATTTTTAGAACCATGGCAAGATGGCACAGCATATTTTGTAGGCCGTTGTCCGACAATCTTTTTCTTAGCTTTAAAAGATATTAACATTTTAGTGTAATTTTTAATGTAATGACAATTTTATAGCACAATATTTATTCCAAATATAATGGCAAGGAAACAGAATCAATATAAATCTGATGCACAAAGAAAGAATTTGCAAAATCAGCAAATTTTAAGAGATATAACAACATTTATTCCTTTTTCCAATTCCCTACGCAGATCTGTTATCACATTTATTCGTGAATTTTTAACATTTTTTTCCCATTATTTTTTCAGCACTGAAAATAGGATGCATAATTTTTTTTAAAGTGGTTATTGATGTTTTAATATTTCTTGGGACATCTGAAAAAGTTATTCTTTTGAATATGATTAATAATATTTTAACGAGTAATCAATATTAAGTATGAAAGGCTCAGAATTGCTATCACATGCTTGTAATTACAATATTTCAGATAATATAATACAACTATTATTTAGAATTTTCTAAAAATACTGTTTCTCTTAAGTTTTATCTCAATTTGAGGGTATTTCCAACATTTAGAAACACAAAATGCTTTTAGATGTTACTTGCTTTGGCTTTCTTCATATTTCAATTTCTACCATTATAAAATAAATGCTTCATTTACGACAAATTTACTGTTAGTGGTCCTATTTCTTTTTCTTTTTACAGCCGATAGACAAAAGGCCAAAAACACCATTTAGTTCTTCTTTCCTTTCTGTTCGAAAATCTGGTTCTGAACATGTGTGTGTGCATCTGTTGATTTTTCAAAAAATCACTTTTTGATGAGTTTTTAACTAATATATCAGAAAATTAAAAAATTTGAGCCTCAGGTGCACCCAAGCATGAAAATGCAGAATGGGAAAAAAAGAGGAAAATTTTTCCCTTCTATTCAATGGTTCCAAACTCTTAAAAACCCATTTTGAATGTTATTCATATAATAAAATGTAACTGTCCGCAAGATTGTTAGTTTCTTATCACAACTTAGAAACTATTAAAAACAAATTTAAACTAGCAAAAATGTATAGGTTCATAGGAAAAAAAAAAAAAAAAAGAAAAAATTGAAGCTAATTTGGTAAAAGTGTAAATCCAAATATATCTTGTGAACTCATGAGAAGTAGTGCAGGGATTAATTTTTCAGAATAAATATCATTACTTCCTTCTATTTTTATAAGAAGAAAGTATTAGATTCATGAAAAATTTCGACTTCCGGTTTTTGATGGATTTACAGTATGCAACCAGTTATCCAGAATGGTATTTCCAATTCATTGATTTTGGAATCTTTTCACAAAAAAGTGCCATATAGTACCAGTTTGACATCAGCATTGCTTGAAACAATGCAATATGCGTAATATAACTTGATGCCAACATCTAGTATTTGAAATAAAGACATTTAGTTAGATATCTGACATTTTGATTTTCATGCAAAAGGAAGCATAAGGATTTTTGTTTCCAAGATATTTTCATCAATTGTCATTTTTTCAAATTCCAATTAACTTTTGATCTTGTTTGAATCTGAATCTTAATTTGTGTAATCTAGAAATCAGAATCAATGCCACAGCAACATATATTCTACCAATTAGATCAAATGGTTGTTGCTTTTTAATGCCCAACCACTTATCCAGAAAAACCAGTTATCCAGAACACACATGAACCCAAGCATTCCGGATAAGTGGTTCTGTACTGTATACGTTTTAGATGGTCCTGAACACGATTTGGTGGTTTTTAGAAAATATCTGTGTCACCCTGTCTGTATGTGACAAAAATTTTGTGGCCATTCTATTTCCAGAACTAATGCATGGAATTTTACAAAACTTTAGATTCAGTTAGACCTTGATATAAACTGGGGCTGATTTCTTTTTTATGTAAATCATCCAAAAGGTGGCGCTGCTATGCTGCATTTTTCACGATTTCCACAATACTAATATCTCAAGAACTACTACTTCAGATTTAGTTACTCCTTGATATAATTCGGTGCTGATTACTTTTTGGTGAAAATCGTCCAACAAGTGGCGCTGCTATGCTGCATTATTCATGATTATCGCAATAGTTCTATCTATAGAACTAATGCATGAATTTTCATCAAACTTCTGTTAAATTACTTAACGTAAAGTCTGACATAAGTAGCAGAGCTGCATCAGCAGCCAGAAGCGTAAAAGCTGTAAGAATCCCTAAACCTTGTTAAAAGGAAAATATGATGAAAATATTTAATCTATATTAAGTTAAATTAACTAATTATACTTAAACAGCTGAAAAAGAAAAGCATATATGGTGGCTATTGAAATAAATATACTAGTTTTAAAAGACAAAACTATCATTTATCATTCAATTAAAAGCATAAATAAAAACAAAATGATAAAGTAGAAAAATGACATTATCTTCGATCCATCTTTAACATCTTTATCTTATAAATAAAATAAACATACCCTTACTGGAATACAACTTCATGACACCAAAAGTATTGTAACAACTTCACATTAAATGGTCATAACAATATACTTAGTTATGATACTAATAAAATCGAAGCCAGTATCTTGAAATAGAAAAAAATCCCTGCCGGCCCGGCCTACAGGCAGAGGTAGATTTCGAAGTCAAATATACTAATTTCACAAACAAAAACTAAATCATGATTATAGATAAATCCACTTTAACAATTTTATCTGGCCGCTCTTGACGAGTTTTTATTTCATTTTCATATAATAGCTGGTTTTATCAGAATCATGTTAGGGCGGTATTCAAAAAAATACTTTTCCATGCTCAACAACTCGAAATTTTCTGGCATAATTACAGATTCATTTTTAATTTTAAAAAAATATGAAACTTGCTGACGTGATTTTTGAAGAGATTTATAAGCGACCTGTGTTTTTATTTTTTGTTCAATTAATTAAAACTTGATATATAAACAATTATTTTCTCAGAAGGACAATATTTTTTGTTTCTAACACAATCGCTTCGGGAAATTCCGTTCAAAATGCCCACTTTGACATCATTTTTTGAAATATATTCTGCCTCTATCTAAAAATCGATTATTACGGTACATTATATAGTTTCTGAATAAGCAAATCTACCAATTAAATGCGTTTGAGAGCAAAAATGAATTTAAAAACCTGTCAGAAAATAAGCAGTTTGGATTTAAGCGCATCCTTAATACAATGATTTTTCCAACACAATCCGCTTCGGTAAATTCGGTTCAAAATGCCCTATATTCTGCCCCTATCAGAAAATCGACCATTACGGTACATTATATAGTTTCTGAGTAAGAAAACGTACCAATTAGAAGCCTTTGAGAGCAAAAATGAATTGTAAAATGAGTCAGAAAATAAGCAGTTTGGATTTGAAAACACCCTTACTAAGATCATTTTTTACTTCAACCGGTATGTATTTTTAATTTATTTTTGCTCTAAGAATTGGTCCTATCCAAAGCTTGTCTATATAGATGTTGTAGACAATATTAAGAAGATATATGATAAATTCATGGGGATTTTATATCTTTTGAATTGACGGAGTTATGGATTTTTTTCTTCTTCAAACCACCTTTTTGTTTTCGTTTAATTTTTTTTGCGGTACGAATTGCTCCTATCAAAATCTTGTGAATATAAAAGTTTTAGATAATGTTAAGGAGATTTATTATAAAATTAATTGAATTTGATATCTTGAGAATTGACGAAGTTATGAATTTTTTTCTCCCAAAAACCCTATTTTTTGCGCCCCTTGAGCCCATTTTTAACTTTATCAAAAATCTGTGATACATAAATTTTTGGCCCTATTTTTAGAAGTAATAAAAACTTTAAACTGATTTGATATGTACAAAAATTAAAAAGTTATGGGGGATTTTCTGTTTTCACAAAACCCCTCCCTATTTCCCTCCCCTTGGTCCGATTTTGCCCATTAACGAACTTGACCGAGATTTTATGCCCATTGATTTTATGTATCAGTTTGGAAGAGATTGGTGCCGAATTACGAAAGTTATCGTGTCCAGAAGAAAGTGATATATATATATATAAAGTTTTTTACTGAGGGTGGTTTTGGGTTCTAGGGGTCATGATCGGTGTAGATCTGCAAAAATTTTTCAGAAATTCCAACATAGGAACGATCCCAATAGGTAGTATTTCATACGAAATCTACCTAAAAAAACTCCAGCTCAACCATTCAAAAAAAGTAAAACTTAACTTCTTATATATTGATGCATAGGATATATACATTCTGTAAAACCGTCAAAAGTAAAACACTCAGTTGTAACTACTTGAAAAGAAAACTGTTTCACAAACAACCTCCATTCCCGCCCAACTGCCAAAAGCCATCAGATATAAAAAGCAAAGTTCTGATACTGTGAACCATCTCTCCAGGGAAAGAACTTAGATATAAACTTCCACTCCCAAAAATAGTTCACAACTTAAATATCAACAAACGAACTTGCATCATTACAGGAAAACTTCACATAGCAGCACTGGCGAAAACTAAAAGTGTCTGCAAAACATTTCATTTGAATGACGACGATGATCAAACGTCAAAGAAAACTTAAACTGATAATATACTATTAAACATATTGAGATCCATTACCAATGAACTTATCGATATTGCATCATGCTTTTAATGACTAAGTCATGGGCTAAAAGAGAAACTAAGCTAAGCCAAACACCCTCATCTCGGTGAATGAGGGCATATTTATATTACCCAAACACACGAGAAAGCAACTACTATGCAGTCCGGAAGTCACACCCACCGATCTCTGGAACGCTAGTGGAAGACAGGAGGAAATGTCACATGCAAAGCGAACGACCGGATGGCTAACGCCACCCCACATTCATTCGTAGAAACTCATCATTTGGTTCAGAGACTCCGAACGGATTGTGTCACAGAAGTAAACATGTGCTAAAGGCCGGCTCGTACGATAGTAAAGTGAGAGGTAAATAAAGAGTATGGATTAAAGAAATGAACTGAAAACTGGGTAGACAGGCTAAAGGTAAATAGAACTGAATAAAATGTATTTAAATAAAGATAAATATTTAATTATACATGTAAATAAAAATGAAAGTAAATTGTCATGGTAGGAATATGTACAGGGATGAGAAAGGGTCTGTTAAAGCTAACAACGTCAGATTCAGTTAGTCCGTGATATAAATGGTTGGTTGGTTGTGTTTATGATGGCCAATTATCAGCACGAGGGATATAGGCCCAAAAGGAGGAGGGTGCCCTCCATGGGCGTCTTTCTAAGGGAACCTAACCTGTATTTACGATTGGAAAACCAAGGTTCGAAGAAAACCACGAAAATTCCGAACGATTAGGCCGACAGGCGTGATTGGGATCGAACCCAGCACCTCCCGTCTATCAGCTTCGAGAGCAGAACCTCTCGACCACTGGTGGGCCTGTGATATAAATAAGTGTTGTTTAGTTTTTGGTGTAAATTGCCCAACAGGTGGCACTGCTATGCAGAATTGTTTACAATTTCTACAATAGCTCTATCTCAAAAACTAATGGACAGATTTTCATCAAACTTCAGATTCAGTTAGAAGTTGACATAAGTTGTTGATGATTAGATTTTAGTGTAAATCACCTAACTGATGGCGCTGCTATGTGGCATTTTTCAGGAAGTATTAACATGTATGCTTTAGAAGAAAGTTTTGGGATTGCCACATCCGACTAGTTCTGGATGGTTTGGCTGTTTAAGAGTTTCCCCTTCTTTCAAAAGAAAAAACAATTCATGCTAAATGTATGCACGTCAAATTGATGCTGATACATATCCAGAAATGCATCTCTGAAACTATCTAAAAGTGTTGCACAAATAGGACAAAATATTCTATTCCAAAAAGGATCTACAAATTCTTTCTCTTTTAAAGTATCAAAAAATTGCACTCTGGAAAGACACTTTAAACAACTTCATCTACATGACTTTTAGATTCTTATAATATACAGGGATGAGAACTGCAAAAAAGCAAAAAGACTGAAACGACGTGCAAACAAAAAATTGTACCACATTTTATCCGTGAAAGATACTTTAAGAAATAAAACAAGGGTCTGATTTCCGGGCAAATGGAGACAAGCGTACAAACCTGTATACTACATTACAGGAGTGAAAATAGCCAAATTACACACAGCTCTTAAAACATTGAGTGTAGGTCATGTGAAATGCTCGACATACCAGAATCATGACCGCTCCTGAAAATTAAATAATTTAATTAAGAATAGAGTTTTTGTGCGTCATAATTTTAATAAATTTTTTAGCAAAAAATATGAAAAACTTAGTGAAAATCACAATGGTTAGTTATTTTTGGTCACACGGGCTAATTGGACCAGGACCTACAGCCAGCTTAGTGTGAATTCTGAATCAGGAGCGATTCTGAGTAAAAAAAAAAAAAAAAAAAAAAAATTTGAAAATTTACAACAAATTTTCTGAAAGGTTACAAAAGAGGGGGGAAGGGGAGGATATACTAAAAGCACTAAATACACGTATTTTTCGCGCCATTTTGACGAAATTTGTCGCTTTTTCGCGATCTTTTGACGAAATTTGCCGCTTTTTCGCGATCTTTTGACGAAATTTGCCGTTTTTTCGCGATGTTTTGACAAAATTTTCTGCTTTTTCGCGTTTTTTTGACGAAATTTTGCTTTTTTCGCGATCTTTTGACGAAATTTTCAGCTTTTTCGCGATCTTTTGACGAAATTTTCAGCTTTTTCGCGATCTTTTGACGAAATTTTCAGCTTTTTCGCGATCTTTGGACGAAATTTTCAGCTTTTTCGCGATCTTTGGACGAAATTTTCAGCTTTTTCGCGATCTTTGGACGAAATTTGCCGTTTATTTGAGATTTTCTGCCGATATTTGTAGTTTTTTGCGATCTTTTGGTGATATTTAGCGCTTTTTCGCGATCTTTTGACAAAATTTGCCGCTTTTTCGCAATCTTTTGACAAAATTTGTCACTTTTTCGCGATCTTTTGACGAAATTTGCCGTTTTTATCACCTTTGAATGTTCTTTCGAAATCGGAAGAAAAGCGGAATCGATAGGAAAGTGAAAATTTCGGAAAATAACAAAATTTTGCAGGAGAAAAAATACGGAAACCTTGGAAAAAAAGGCGGAATTTCGAGAAAAAAAAAAGCGGAAATTCCTTGAAATAACAAAAAAGCGGAAATCCGCCAAAAGAAGGAAAATTCTCATCCCTGAATATAAGATCCTCTTTGATTTGATGGCACTTTTGCATCACAATTCAGAAACAAATTCCAAGGATTTGAATGAACAAAATGCCTGATTATTCAATTTTTCTAAATAACCAGGAAAAAGAGTATCTGTATGAGGGGAAATTTTTTTTAATTGCCTACATACATATATTAAAACCTATCTCTTTACCTTTTGGTAGCACCAAGGCTGTGCCATTTCCTTCTGGCCTTGGTTTCAACCATCTAAGGCCAGTGACATCATTAGGTGTGCTACGGAGAAGTTCTGCAACTGAAAAAGATGTTAGAAGAGTAATGATTATTGAGATTTGCTTAAATAAATAAAAATGCTTAAAGATAGTGCTTGTCAAAAAAGAACTCTTCACATAAAATTAAATATTGTTTAATAAAAGTAAAATAAGAAAACACACACACACACACATATATATATATACCGTAATATCTCATTAATCCGCCTCTCCTGATCAAATGTCCCCTCTACATTTTGTAAGCAAATTTCAAAATTTCAAAAAATCCCGAGAAAGAACACCCTCCCATTCAAAAAATTCCACCCCGCATGTCAAAATCAATACCAAGTATTTTATCTCTGACTATTTTTTTTACCACATCAGAAAGGTACATGTATTCTAAACCCCAACCCGGGGGCGATTCTCTTCTGAATTTTCTGCAAACTTAAGCATTCAGTTCAGAAATATTTTAAAAAATCGGACATCAGTCTGAAAATTCGGATATAAACTTTTTTTTGCAAATTTCGACAAATGGTCTCCGAAAAAATCAATTTCATCAATCGTTTGCAGAAAAAATCACCAGTTTTGTCATAGGATCGTGGAAAAAATAAGAATTTCTTCAAATGGTCGCTGAAAAAACTCGAATTATGTCAAAAGATCTCAAAAACCTCGCACATTTTGTCAAATATCCCGAAAAAAACCCCACAAATTTTGCCTAATATCCCGGGAAAAAAATGCAAATTTCGTGAAAAGATCATGAAAAAAAAAATCGTATAAGCACTCTCTCTGATTATTTTATGATTTTTCGTCATGTCTTGGGGGGCAGATTAACAGGATTTTACGGTATATATAACGCTGCCTGAAAACCTTATGCCTAAAAAATCGATTTTTATGTTTTAATGGTTTCAATAAGATTAAAGGTTATTTTCGTCATGTCTTGGGGGTGGATTAACGAGATTTTATAGTATATATAACACTGCCTGAAAACCTTATGCCTAAAAATTCGATTTTTATGTTTCAATGGTTTCAATAAGATCAAAGATTGCTCTCTTACAGTGTTTGTACACATTCTTTAAATACAAATCAAGGATTTTTAAGGGCGAAAACTAAAAAAAATTAAGGACCTACAAATTGAGTAAACTAATTTAATTATAATACACATTTTTGAATACAGCATTTCATTTGTGTAAATATAACTTAATCACTTCCCTCTCATCAAATCTTATTTGACATGTTAGTGATGTTCCTTATGTGCTCGATGTATTTTATTTGTAACACAAGGTGAGCTATCTTCACATCTTAGCATATATAGCTGGGCCATTCCAAGCAAAGTGGTCCTAGAGTCCAAAATTTCAAAACTAGCGATATCATTTCAAAAAAATTAATTTATGTAGTTGAAAGTGTATATTTTCTTGTAATAAGTGAAATTTGATATAAAAAAGTTTAAGTGGTTGAAAATTTAAATTAAGGATGTTTGAAAATTCATGTTTTTTGACTAAATTTTCATGAAAAAAATAAATGGTACAGTATGGAACCTGTTATCCAGAAAGCTCTGAAATCCGAAATGCAAAATGATAACTGAAAAATAATTTTTCATTTCAAAAACGTAAAAACCTGCAATATTTTTCAATGGTGTGAATGAGCATGAAGTTGAAGACTTTAAAATTTAAAAAGAGAAAGAAATTATTACAGATCTGCTGGACTAAGCTAAAGAGCTTTCATGTTCAGGAGCTCAATTGTTGGATCAAACACAAGTAGAAGATTGTCTAATTACTGATGGTGATACTCCTGTAAGTAGTCAGATGACTGGCAGTGAGATTTTTGACATAATGCCAAGGGATATGTCTAATGGAAGTGAATATGATGGTAAGCAGAATGAGGTGCTAAAAAGATTTCAAATGAGCTATTAATGTTTTTCAATTGAACAACTGATTTGTGGAATGCAACAAACAAGCTACTCCCACAAACAGCAAGTCATGGCAGTATACAGAAGCAATTAGTGCAAAAGACACACTATAAGCAGCCAATCTTAATAAAAATGTTCTAAAAAACCAAACCAAAGAATTCTGCTCTCTTCTTATACAGTAATCTGAATTGTAATTTAGAAGGTTTTTTTTATTTTGTGTAAATAAGTTATTAAATTAACTAATTTATAATTATGTATTTTCATATATTATTCATATTTTATACATTTCATACTGTTATTTTATGCTATTCTTAACATTTACAGTAAAGTGTTCCGAATTACGGAAAAACCCCTTATCCAGAATATCTCAAGTCCTAAGCATTCTGGATAACGGATCCTATACTGTATTAAAAATGCAATAAACACAGTAGATATTAAAATATTATTATATATCACAATAAATACTTATATACTAACCCCCAAAATTGCTAGAATAGTTTATTATAATCTTGGACATTTTAATAATGATAAAATGACAGTTCTTCAATTCCAGTGTCACACAAGTTACAATTTTTCATCTTGTCACTTAATAACTCACTTCAGGATGTTAGAAACTTTATTTATAAGTTAACTAAGGAAAATATAGAAATATTTTTTAAAAAAATTGGTATAAAATTTAAATTATTATTTATTTTTAATATTTGTCACATATGTCACAGATAGTGACGTGTGTGACATGAATATCTATTTGTAATTAAAAATGCTTAAACTTCTTTTAAATATGTTATGTTTATATCAGCAGTATCTGCACAATGCAACTTATTATACTCATGATGAAATTAATAAAATTCATCTATTATTGTATATGTTTTGAAAAAAAAAAAAAAAAAAAAAAAAAAAAAACAAGATAAATTTATTATTTTGTTTTCAAGAATACTGTTTTCTCAGCTATTGTTTCAGTTTTTCTGTATATTTTATCTAGTCATTCTAAACATTTTGGAAAGGTATAGGAAAGGACAGACTTTTGAACAACCAATTACAGCACCATGCGGAGGGGGCAGTCGCCCCGGGCGCAGAACTTGAAAGTGCCAAATTTTACTGCCACCAACCTCTGTTTTATTTATTAATTTTTTAGTTGCCGATCATTTACCGGGAAATATTTTTTCTCTCTTCGTCATTTTTTTTTCTTTTTTTGTACAAAAAAATATATACATGTTGGGATTCTTTTTCACAATGAAAATACGGTACTTGTTAGTTATCCCGTCGACCAAATTACTGTCACCAAATTGTAAGATTAAATGCCAATAATGGTTGATCGTAAATGTCACATTCACTTGACAACACATGTTTACGTCTTCAAGTGATTTTTATTTCGACGTTTTATTTGTATTTTTATTAATGTTATACTAATTTATTTGTTCTTTCGTTATTTAAAATAAAAATTGTGTCAATTTGTACAATTTGGCAGCTGGTTTGGCGATTTATACAATTTGGCGAAATAGGTCGACGGGATAACTAACAAGTACCAAAAATACACACTTTTTTTAAAGGTTATTGCATCGCTCGCTACCCCACACCCCAAAACAAATTTCGGACTAAGGACTTCTTCCTTTTTAAAATTTGTTTTAGGCTTTTCTAAGTCTCTTTTGTTAACTTTTATCTTCCCTGAGTCTGGAATTTTCTTTTTGTACAATACAATTTAGCTGTTTAATGTAAAAAAAAAATAATAAAAAAATATTTAGCAAGTTTTAAGATTTAAAAAATAATATAATCTCTTAATACAGCTTTGTAATTTCTCTAAATTATCCTATCTATTTTTTTGCTTTTAGTGATCGTCTACTTACAATACAGTAAGTACTCATGAAAGGAACATAGCAAACAAAAATTTGGGGCTTGTCTTTGTAAATTAACAAAATAGCACAAGGAAGAACGAAAACAACTCGCAAGAGCTTAGACAGGGTTCCTACACAATTCCGGTAAAAACAATTCCCCGACTTTTCCAGGATTTCCCTGACCTTTTTCGATAAAAATTAGTCATATATGTTGTTGTAAAACCTTCCACAATAATGGACAAATTTAATCTAGATAAATACTAAAAAAAAGTATGTGCTGTCTGAATTTCCGACTTTTAATTATTTTTCATATTATGCTATTGCTATATTGTTTGCATAAATTTTATATAAAAATTTTCGATTAGATGAATAATTCAAAAATTTCTTCATTTACAATAACCAAGTTTCTAATAGAAAGTAGTACATCAAAAATCCCCTGACTTTTCCCTGACCACTTCAAATATTTAAAACTTCCCTAGACTTTTTGTCGAAATTTACAAATTTCCTGAAACCATAGGAACCCTGTTAGAAAAATGGGTAAATAACAATTCAAACACATACTCCAGCTGTACTTTTACAGCTTCAAAAGCAGAAAACAAACAAAAGTTAGTCTCTAAGATTGAAAAAACTGTTGAGCAATAGGATAATGGTAATGCAATACAATAGAAAATTGACAAATTAATTAGTTTTGCCCGAGAACTGTATAGATTTAACACTAAAGTGAATGTGTTTGAATGATTAAATTTTTATTTTTCTTAATTCTAAATAAAAGTTAGCTGATAAATCATTAATTATTAAAATTAAATGTTTTATGCATCATTTAATTTTTATATTGCTGTTTATTTCAGATTATTAAGTTCAGTCTGTAAAATTCTTTTCAGATATATGACCATTTTAATGCTTTTCATGGAAAATTTCACACATGTCACAGTACTATTTATTTATTTTTTTTTTACCCCTACTATTTCTTGCTCAGATTTGTAACACCATTTTTTTTAATTGGTGTATATAGGCTTACAAACAATATTTTTTATTTTCATGAATATTACAATAATTCACAGAAATATTGCAATATGTAAGAGACATGAAGAAAAATGCTTACAAAATGGTCACACACGTCACACAAATTAAAAAGAAAATTTCTCTATAAATGCAATATAAAAAATTTCCAACCATGGAGATTATGTTTCAAGACAACTATGAAATATACTAAAATATTGTTTTCAAAAAGAAAAAAAAAAATTCACACCCAGAATAATTACAAATGTTCTGAAAATGTTGTCTGAATGTCACACACATCACGCTGGAATGGCCCAGCTGTTGATACACTCAAAAGGAACATTTAATTAAATTTTTTTTATGTCAATAGCAATAGACGATGTTAGTATCCAACAAAACTTATATGGAGAGAATGTTTCAAGCATTGACCTTCATTGTACGTTCCAGAATTTCTCCTTTGAAAGATAAAGACAGGAAACAGTTTATGTAAGCAAATCTGTGTATTTTGGGCATGGTTTGATTTAACTTAAATGACAATGGAAGTTTAAAGGACACAAAATTGACAGCAGCAAACATGATGTCACATCCATGCATTACTGACATGCCTTTTAAAAACACATGTAATTTTACAGAAATGGTCAACTGAAAAGTAAACAAGTACTTTTTTAAATAATACACTTAATTTTTTGAACTATTGAGTAGCTTTTTTTTTTACAAAGTATACTGTAGCAATCGATGAACAGTTGTGTGTGTAAAATAGTTTTTAGGGGAGATAAGATATCAAAAGCGTAATTGGCTTTTACATATAAAGAATACAAAATACAATTAAAAGTATAATTTTAATTAATTTTCAGCTGTGAAATTACGCTTGAAATTATTGAATATTTAGTATGTGATTTATTACATTACTTACTAAGCGTAAAACCAACAGAGTGAAAAATGTCCAAGCCGGGAATCGAACTCAGAACCCTTGGAATAGCGCTCTAAGTGCTCTACTATTTAAGCTACAAGGACGGTACTCAGCTTGGCATCTTTCACTTACATATGTTGGTAAGGCTGTAACTGCAGCACAAGATGGAAAAGTCTTCATGAGCACACAGTCCTGTGGTGAAACATGAGACACAAACAAACCCAGCATCTGTGAACACATACATAATTTTGGAACAGATGTATTATAATCCCGCTTCCGCCATCTTGGATTTTTTTTCTTGGCGTGAATTAAAAATTGATTTTTGATTAATAATTATAATTATTATATTCCAGTTTTTTCAATATTATATTAATCTATCAACAATATTTAACCATTGGCGACAATTACTACTTGGCGAAAAAAAAGAGTTTTCATGCAAGAAAAAAATCCAAGATGGTGGATGCGGGATTATAATACATCTAAGCCATAATTTTAATTAATTTTCAGCTGTGAATAGGTAGAGCACTTGGAGTGCTATTCCAAGGGCTCCAGGTTCGATTCCCGGCTCGGACATTTTTTCCCTCTGTTGGTTTTATGCTTAGTTAGCAATGTGATAAATCACATACTAAATTTTCAAATTTCAAGCGTAATTTCACAGCTGAAAATTAATTAAAATTATATATGTGTTCACCGATGCTCGGTTTGTTTGTGTCTCATGTTTTACCGCAAGATTGTGTGCTCATGAAGACTTTTCCATCTTGTGCTGCAGTTGCAGCCTTACCAACATATGTGAGTGAGAGATGCCAAGCTGGGTATCGTTCTCATAGCTTAAATGGTAGAGCACTTGGAGTGCTATTCCAAGGGTTCTGGGTTCGATTCCTGGCTTGGACATTTTTCACTCAGTTGGTTTTACGCTTAGTTAGCAATGTGATAAATCAAGTACTAAATATTCTACAATTAAAAATTTATAAAACTGTATAAACGTGATTCGCTTTCACATACTGAATGTACAATTAAAAATTTACAAAGTAGTAAGTGCATTATCGTTACCTCTTTGAGAAGCTTTCTCTTCAGCATCTTTTTTCCATTGTGGTGTTGAATTTTTACCTTGATTGAAGATAAACACATTAGGTATATAATCTGGGTGATCTTTGTCCTTGCTTGGTTTTCCTGTTTTAAAGTAATATCAATAGTTATATGCTTTGAAATATTTTTGCAGTTCATTAGTTGAATTTATTTTGAAATTCTGTACATTATAATTTCAAAGTTAGATTAATTAAGAGTATAATAAGACTATGCAGAAGGGATGCATTGAATATTTGGTATTCGGCTATGCTACCGAATATTCAGCCAAACCAGGGTTGGTAAAATACTGGTTTTTTTTCAAAAAAAACCCGGGTTTTTTTGGTTTAAACCAGTTTTTTTTAATATATTTTCCTATTACATATACATTATAATTTCAAAGTTAGATTAATTAAGAGTATAATAAGACTATGCAGAAGGGATGCATTGAATATTTGGTATTCGGCTATGCTACCGAATATTCAGCCAAACCAGGGTTGGTAAAATACCGGGTTTTTTTTGGTTTAAACCAGTTTTTTTTTTAAATATATTTTCCTATTACATATACATGTATATTTTATTGATAAAAAAAAACATTGTTGGATATACAGGGTGTCCCAGAAGTAATGGGACAAACTTTAAGGGCAGGTAGGGGACATCAGAAGGATTCAGGTTTGCATAGCAACCCCTGGTCGGAAACGCTTTCCTGGCGTGGTAGAGACGACACAAAACACAAGAAAGACAGGATATGAATAAGAGGAGAAAACATGTTTATTATCCTTAGTACATCAAAAAACTAAGAAGAAAGAACATTAAAGGGAGAACGATTGTCATCAAAGTAAGTGTTCGAAATTACGACCCTGGGCCGTGATGCACGGAAGCGCATCTCCGGCGTATGGAAGATCTAATGTTCTCGAAAATACTGGGAGTGCCCCGGACTTCTCCAGCAGCTGCCACGATGCGTGCAACAAGTTCCTCAACACTTTCCAGCATTGTCCCAGCATTTTTGCAGTACTAAGAATAATAAACATGTTTTCTCTCCCTGTTCGTGTCCTGTCTTTCTTGTGTTTTGTGTCGTCAATACTGCGCCAAGAAAGCGTTTCCAACCCTGGGTTGCTATGCAAATCTGAATCCTTGTGATGTCCCCTACCTCCCCTTAAAGTTTGTCCCATTACTTCTGGGACACCCTGTATAAGTAATATAACTTAATTTAAAAATAATTTAAATTAGATAATTACAATCAATTATGTAGAAAATTAAAATCATTTAAAATTTAAACATTTTTAGTAAAAGCTATGTCCTATGTTCCATGAATAAAATGCTCTACATAGTGAAACATTGATACCTTGAAAATCTTAATAAACAATCTTTTGATTGCTAGTACTATAAATAAATATATGGTGTAATTTCATAAATATAATATATTTTCCCATGGCTATTCAAAACAATTTCTTTGAAATATTTGTAATCTGAGATATCTGATTTTTCTGTTAGAACACTACATGAACAATTATTATCTTTTATTGAAAGTAAAGCTTTTTTATAAAGAATTCCCGGAATGATTTGAACTTAGCAGTAGAGTCCTTACACGTTTCAAGAAGTATTGTGTATTGCCATTTGACACTTCTCCTGAGAAACTGCCAGGTAAAAAAAGGCAACAGTTAAATAAACAGAAATATATATTTACCAGCATTTTAGACTTCTGAAAACATTGATCTTAAAATGGAATGTAGATTTATAAAAGTTGTCATCCATTAAAACATTTAAACAGCCATCAGACTTAATACACAGGCTTTTTTTCTAAGCTATGTTATAAATACGTATTACTTCTAAATATTTAAACTAAAAATTAATAATATATATTTTTAGGCATTTTTATGAGACTTTTTTTCTGTTATGTCTCATGCAAACCGCATTTTGATTTCTCCCCATTTTTTTTGTCAGATCTAAATAGTGGATTTCATAATGCAACAGACGATTTAAATATATCTTATTGCATATTTTAGTTAAAAGTAAACAGGTGCTTCGCTAGCACCCAATTTTTCAAAGTCCTCTTATTCGACTTCATATCTTCAGTTTCTTTTTTATTCTTAAGGCTGTTCTCAAATCCGAAAGGGCAACTTTATGATATAAGTTTTAATTTATTTTTGTTCGGAAATGCATGAAACTAGCAGAAGCTGTTGTTCAGAAACTATGTAACGGAACCGTGTTTTCCTTTTTTTTGCAAACGCAATAGATCATTCAGAAAATAGTGTCAAAGTTGGCGTTTTGAACCAAATTTCCATGCGACAGAAAAATAACTACTCAAGGAAGGTTAGAAACATCTTTGTCACATGATCAAAATTGCTCATAACTCAATAGGTAATTTATTTATAAAAAATGGAAAACACAGTTCGATTCCAAATCGCTTCCATAGTCAGGCCTTCCAATTTTATATGAAAAATGAATTTGTAAATTAGTCAAAGCATTTTGCACTTGTTGAGTAGAGCAGTTGAGAACAGCCTTAAAAGATAATCTCACCAATCAAGAAAATTTTCTTTTACAGCTTGACTGAAATCTTAAAGGTCATTTTATGTTATTAATTGCAAATAATCTGCGTTCTCAAAGGAAAATATTTTATTCAAAATATTGAATATTTTTAATCTATTTTATCTTTTCAAAATTCACATGTATTAAATTTTCTTTATTAGAGCTTCAGATATGTTCATCAACACATGCAATTTACATTCTACATGCACACAAATATAACCTAGACTCATTATGTCTCACGATGATTGCTGGGATAAGACTGTTAAAAGTAGAAATTATTTATATCCAATAATTTGAAACACTTAAATTACAAAAATGAGAAAGTGTTATATTAGATCTTTTCTTAAAAAACCAGTTGGTTAACCAATTGATTTAAACTGTGCCAACCCTGCTGGTGACAGAATAAAATCATAATGCAAAACCCCAATCCCAATGTCTGAATGCAAGAAAAACAAAGGCTTACTAAACACAGTAGCCATAATACAGCAAAGAAAACTCACAGCCAATCTTTCATTAGCATACAGAATAAAAAGTAACCAATGGAGAGAATTACTTATGATTGATTATGTCATCATTGAGGCATATGTAATTCTTAGTAAATCTTAAGCTATTTAAGTAATAAAAGTATATATTTAGCTCAAATCTGCCATTTTGGCTATTTTTAAAAATAAAAGGCTTAAAAAAAAGAAGAAGAAGAAAAATAACTACTACTTCTTTTTTTCTTCCCAGCTAATTTTAGAAAAATTAGTCTGTTATTTAGATTTAAAGCTTATAAGTTTGATTGATTAAAAATGTTTATCACTTTCAGCGGTAGAATTGATAAAAAAAAGTCACTGGTCCCTAGGAACAGTAAGCATGAGAATTTAGTGGTCTGCAGTCATCATCACTGGCCCGTTACATAAAATTCTATTAAGTCCCTTTAACCCTTGAGTGACCCCCCCCCCCCCCTCTTTAGAATATAAACGCCAAACTTCCTTTACAGTCATCCAAATTTTTCAGCATAGTAAAATGTAAAATTATAATTTACTAAAAATTAAATAAACAGTATAAATAATGAAAAACTATAAAATTATTAATTAGATATTTTATTATTTATTTCAAATTACTAAGGTTTAATGCAATTTTTATTTATTATTGTGCGATTTGTGTTTGGTTGCGGTTTTCTAGGGGACGAGAAAATTTAAGTTTACCTGTGAGAGAGAGAGAGAGGGGGGGAGAGGGGGGAGTTACTGGTCTTGCGGACCACTAAATTTTTCAAATTAGTGGTCCGATTGCATTTTTTGTGGTCTCGGACCAGCGGACCACCAAGGATTTCGAACGCTGACTTTACAAATTTATTAATTCATCATTTTTCTAAAGCTTTGCTTGTAGCTTCTGCATAACTTGGATTTTGCATTTTTCAATAATGTGTAAAATAAAGGAAAACATTCGGGAACAGAGAAAAAGACCAGATGAAAAAAAAAAAAACAGCATGGTTTTTTTACCAAACAACCTTGCCGAATACTTAAAAATAACTTTTGAAAAATATATTTTTTAAAACCTTACACAACTTCTACTTTTAACTGTCAATTTATAAAGATAATCAGAATAATTAGAAACAGAATCATATTTAAGTAAAAGAGAATGCTGTTACATTATTTATTTGCTGTTTGATAAATGTCCCGTAAGAAAATCAATGTTAATAATGACACTTCATAGGAATAAATGATGCACAAATAAATGAAAGTTGCTGAAAAATGAATTGTAAATAATCAGTCTTTTACTTTTTCACAAAAAGAGTGTTTCTAAAGAAAATTTTAAAAAAACTTTCGGATGGGATAATAGACATCAAGACAGAAAATTTTCGTCCAAGAAACCAGCATTGCAATCCATTGATTCAGTCAAAAATACAGCTTATCTCATCTCTTTTCAGGTCAAACTTAGATTTTCATTTTTTACTTTAACAATAATGAAGATATCGCAGCTATAGATTTTCAACAGGAGTTACTTTGATTTATGTGAAATATGATATCATGACAAGAAGTGACAGAAATTGTGTGTGTGTGTAAAGTTTACTTGTAAAAAGGTCTTGTTTATCAAAATGGAAGTATCTGTTTTAAATATTACGTAAAATTGTTTTAAAATTTAACTTTTTAATATCTTTAAACTTTAAATTCGAACAGCCGAATATTTGGTATTTGGACGAATAGTTGCTATTCGGCCTAACAGCCACTATTTGGCTAGCCAAATATTCGGTATACATGTAAGCCGAATATTCGGTATTTGGCCAAAATCACTATTCAGTATCAGTGCATCTCTACTATGCAGAGTATGACAAAAAGACCAGCCTTATCTTAGCAAATATCTTAGTGTTGATTTAGTCACCTTGAATTACAGTTCACAGATGTGAGAATCTCCAATAACCATGGTTGCTTTTTTACAACAAAATCTAATACTGGAGTATAAAAACACATTTCTGACTTATAATTTAACAACAGCAACCATACTGGCTAACTTTAGCATCATGGGAAACAAAATCTGATGATAATTTTGCCATTTTTTAACATGAAAATGCTAACAAAAATACAAAGAAAGCAGGATTGTAAAAAACCCAGCCCGGGCGGGTTTTATTAAAAAACCCGGGTTAAATGGGCATTTTTCCCCGGGTAAATTAAATTGCCAAAATGTGGACGATGATTCCACCTTCCTCACAAATAATAATCTTCAGAGTTGCCACTGTATAGGGAAAACTAGAAAATCTGAGGGAATTTAAAAATGAGTATTAAAAACAAGGAATTTTACTAAACTTTGGTACTTTGCAAAATTTATCCATTGAAATTTTGAAAATTCTCAGAGGAATTACTCTGGGAAAATTTAATATTTTGCTCAGTAAAGCACAAGAAATTTGATTGCCGAAATAAGTGGCAATCCTGATCTCGAATACAATCTTTGTGAACACTTCATAGTCTAATAGATGGGAATGACTTCATAGTCTTAATAATGATCTCACCATTTTTCTCTGTTCTTAAAATACATATATAGATATGATCACTTTAATTTAAATAAACAAAGGTACTTCTTAGTTATCCCGTCGACCACTTTCGCCAAATTTAACACATTGACATAATTTTTATTTTAAATAACAAAAGATCAAATAAATTAGTAAAACATTAATAAAAATACAAATAAAATGTCGAATTAATGGTTTTATTGGCCATTATTGGCATTTAATCTTACAATTAATTAATGGCAACCATTATTGGCATTTAATCTTACAATTTGGGGACAGTAATTTGGTCAACGGGATAACTAAGAAGTACCCAAACAAATTTTAAATTGCAAAGCTATCAATTGTGTGTTTTCCAATCAAAAAGTGCAAGTAAATTAATACAAATATATTTTCTAAGATTCAAAGAAGTGAATAAATAAAACAAAATAACCATAAACTGTTAACAATTACATCATCTGTTCTTTTCCAGAAATATATTTTTAAAAACCCGGGTTTTTTATAAAAAACCCAGCCCGGGCGGGCAGCTGGGCGGGTACCCGGGCAGCTACCCACTACAACCCTGAAAGAAAGTAATTAACTATGATAAGTTACTTTGCTCTTGAGATAGTAGTAGCTAGAATAATAATTATTTAACTAATTTTTTTTACAATTAACACTTTCATCGCTAGGGATGAGATAATTCGTCTTCCAGGAATATTAGCTATCAATCAAGGAAAATCAATTCGTACCGAAAAATTCTGTCATTTAATTATTAGACATTAATTCCAATATATAACGTCTAATAATTACTGGGCAGAATTTTCCGGTGCGAATTGATTTTCCCAAATGGATACGACATTTTATTATTTTTTTTATGTTTGTAAGGACAAACAAATCATTAGAGTGAGAAATGTTATTGAGTATTATTTTCAAAAGTAAAATAAACAAGTTTTAAATTAATTTGTGTTTTGTGTCAATTTTAGCGCTGCAAGGAGTGGCTCAGGCTCTTAGCACAGAGGGTGGGACAAAGGCGTGCCATTGCCGCAATGAAAGTGTTAAATAAATAATCAAACATTTTCCTTAGTAACATCGGGTGTGTGACATGACATGGAGGTGAGATCTCACACACTGTGTACTCAGAAACAAAAAATATTAAGTAATTATAAAAAAATGTATGTACACAACACATTTAGCCTTCTTTCACTTTCAATAGAAAACATAAATTAATTCAAAAATGTTCATGTCAAATACTGAAAAAGGCTTTGTGACTGGAATTGCACACTTTTTGGAGAATGACCCCCTATAACTAAGTGTACTATTTATTTAAGTAAGCATTTTACTATATTGCCATAAGAGGGTGCTTATTCCATACCAAAATTGGGAACAATACCTTTAATTACTTTTTATAATAATTGGATGTTGTTGATTTTTGACTAGATATTAGCAAGGTGACCCATAGACTGATCACAAAATTAAAGAACAGAATTATTATTGTTAAATTTCTGTGAGGGGGAAACCTGGAATGTAGAAAACGACTGGCTTCGGGGTCATTCCATGTCACTTCATCCAGACCATGTCACCCACCGTCACAGATTTCTATGAAATTTTAAACACAAAAACAATGTCTAAAGATATGCTGTTACACCAAATTTCAGTTTAAAGTAATAAGTTTTTCATGAGTTACAATCATTTAAAAATACTCCTCTCACTCAATTTTTTGCAGAAAATGATCTTCCGTCAAACATGTAATGTTGGATAAAAATGCTCATTTTTCTAAATATTATTAATAAAATTAGATATATATATATTTAGAGATTCTTAATAATATGTTTTATTAAAAGAATGGTTTATAAAACTTTTTAGAACTCGAATTATTGTTTTTAAAAAATATTTTATCTAAGGAGTTAAGAAAAATATTGAAATATGTAATTTATTTTTTTTTACATGTGCCACCCATTTGATTTGGCTGATTTTTTTTATATATATAGTTTAAAAGGAAACCATTTAATAATAAGAAAATTAGAAAGGTGCTTTTTGAAATTCTTGAGAAAAAAATTTTTTTGTTAATTTTACAGAATATATCTAAAGTATTTGTTAAAGTTCAAAATTCTTCAAAAATATGTGTAATAATAATAAACAAATATTATAATTAAACTATAATTTTGTTTCTAAAAACTTTTTTTAATTTTATTTAAATAAATTAAAGTATAAAATTCATATTATTTCTGTTACAGAAAATTAACTTCCGCTATGTATTCAAATAAAATTTCCATTATACTAACTGAAAAACAACCAGTATAAACTGATTTATAAAGCTATATTCATTCAAACAATCTAAGCTTTGCATTTTCTTTTAAAAAAATGTGGAAAGTATAAATTTATAGTTTAAATTTTGTTTCACCTATAGTCTTCAAAATGAAATAAAAATAAAATAATAAAAACATAAATAATCACTGGTATATTGAGATTATTCAGAGCCCCAGAAGCAGAATTTTCTGCGTCAGTCTGCAGCAAACTAAAATTTATCTGCGACCTAACAATGCTAGGCTAAGCTTACTATCATAAAAAAATAATATAAACCCATAAAATAAGCAAAATTTCCATTTATAAAGAAAATATAATAAAAGGAAAGAATAAATACCATAAATCTAGAGACATTAGTAAATTTTAGCTATTTTTTAAACACAGCATTTCTTTTTAAGCTGGTGGATTAATCTGCAAGGTTTAAAATAATCTGCAGCGCCTGCTTCCGTGCTGCACTGTTTCTGCTACTGGGTTCAGAGCATAGATTATGATGAAAAAGATGCAAATATAAAGTTTATGCATCCCAACGGACCTTCTACTTCATTTTGCTGGCCAAATAATGATTATTGCAACATGCCCTTCAACCATATATTATGCAGCATTGAATTGACTGCTGCAACAGGACGGCCATATGCTCTTTCAAAAGAATCTACTGAAACTATTAATTGTAAGTGGAGCATTTATAAAAAAAAATATCTAGTGAAATAATACGTTGAATTTCTATTTCCTATTTCCATTTAAATTTATCATAAACACCTCTAACCATTCAATTATAAAAAAGTGCAAATCTGGCACAGAAATAAATCTTATATTTGAAATTGATTAAAACTTGAAAAACTTCTGTCTCATATATGTAAGTAAATTTTGTATGTATATATTATATTAACAAAGAAAAATATATATAATTTTTATGATTTTATTACAGGATATATAACCTAGAATTTTATGTAACATATTGTTAAATTATACACAAAATTTATCAAAATAAATCTTTATTCATTTGTTTTTTAATAATTTCATTATTTTTACCTTGAATTGCTACTAATTCTACTTAATTTATTTATAATAATTTTATTTCTGTTTATGAAGTTAAAAGACTTGATGTTAGTTTAAAAAGTTAATCCTCTTATAATATCATATATTAATAATTGAAACTATTTTGACAAAAACTGTCAAGATGCCACCCCCCCCCCCAAAAAAAAAGAATAAATAAATATTTAAATCTAGGATTAGTTAGAAAAATATGGCACTTATGTTTATTTTGACAGGATATTGAAAAATCTGTCTAAATATGTATCTCGTGAATCTTTGGAATGTAAGGGGAGGGGCATCCAGAATTTACGAGTTGATTGAATATTAATAAAGTTTATCAGTCTCCAGATCATCTTTATGCTAGATTATTTCTTTACATGTTTATATGTCTTCAAAATAGATGCATATAAAAAAAAAAATCTAAGAAATTTTTTTTCCTCAAGTTTTTCAAAAAACACCTTTAATTTTTTTTTTTTTTGGAGAAAAGATTGACTAATAAAAAGCTCATAAAAATATTTAACAAAATAAAATGGGTGGTACATCTAAAAATATTTTTTCTTTTGAAATTCATACATGAAATGTCAATTTTATATGGACATTCAAAAAATGGCAAAGAAAAATTTTTTTCTCAAGTTTTTCAAAAAACACCTCTTTAATTTTTTTTGTTGAGGAAAGATTGACTAATAAAGAGCTCATAAAAAAATATTTAGCAAAATAAAATGGGTGGCACATCTAAAAATATTTTTGTGAAATTCATATATGAAATGTCAATTTTATATGGGTATTCAAAAGTTCAAAAATTAAAAAAATATATTTGTTGTAAAAAGAAAATAAAAATTGGTATTACTTTATGAAATAAATAATATAAAGAAAGTTCCGCCAAAAAAATTTAACCATTTTAATTATTTGGTAAAGAGTTATGAAGTTTTTTGTAGAACCATACAGAAAATCAACACTTTAAAAATGTCCATAGAAAAAGAAAAGTGTCGCATGTTCAGATGCTTACAATTTAAAATATTTTAATTGGATTCAATTAAAATTTCACGTGGTAGCATCTTATACATGTATGTTTTCATGTACCAAGTTTCGTCAAAATCTGAGATGGTGGGTGACATTTTGTAAAATTGCTGGATGATTTGACATGGAATGACCCTTCGGTTAAAAATTATATAGCTAGAATGTAATTAGCACTAAAAAAAAAATTAATGACATTTATTACAAAAAGGAGAAAGGTACCCGATTGAAAATGTCTTCCACAGATTCTAGATGTAGGAGAAGGGTTCCAATTAGAACGTCTAACGGCAATTGTCCATAATCGACGTAAATTTTCCTTTTTTGGAAAACAGTACATTCCTATATTATCCCCCTTTCTATGACGGTAGGTACAACCATAAGCAGAACAAACAGTAGGCATTATGGATTAAAATTTTACAAATCTCCTTTGTAAATCCTCCAACTTATACACACGACTGTACACATCTCAAATATTTTATATAAAATAATTATAAAATTATTCTGTTTCAATTTCAATAGACATTGTTTTTCAGCTCTCTACATTACCAAAAAAAGAAAAAAAAAAAAAAAAAAAGAGATGATAATTCTGATGCTCCTATTACTTTTAGTTTAAACTTTTGGGAGATTATTGTTTATGTATTTAATTATTAGGATGGAATTTTGTTTTTTATTAGACACAATTTTTTCTTGGGGTTTCCTTAAAACTTTTTAGCGAGAGAGAAACGTATGTATGGGCTGTCTCTTGTGGTTTTGGCTATGAAATCAATGTTACCACTGAATGATTGTAAGCTAATTAAAAAAAAAAAAAAATCTATCAATACATATTTTCTTTTCTTTATAACATTTGATAGTTGAAGATTTGAGTACATAATCGAATTATACAGCCAGTTGACGGTTTTTGGCTGGAACATCCATAGACATAATTCCAATTCCAAGAAAAATGCGTGGTATGCGTAAACATGACATGCAAATAAAAAAAAAGCAAATGTTAAGCGAGAAAAAAATCCAGCCAAATAGCGATAATCGCACCAGGCTATCTCCCTGCTCGCGCCAAGGTAGTCAAAATCAAGGCTCCCTGCGTTACGAGAGAGCCGTTTTCCTTCCAGAATAAAGAGAACATCAGCTAGGTATGCCAACTAATGCCAACAATTGGCGACCCAATTACAATTGATTCCATAGATTAGACAAAATGTAAACACCATTTTCTATTTTGTAAATTATTAATTTGAAGTATTTTACCTGATTGAAAATGTCTTCCACAGATTCTAGATGAAGAAGTTGGCTCCCAATTGACACGTCTAAGAGCCATTGTCCATAGTTGGCGCAAAATTTTATCTTTATTAGGAAAGCGGTAAAGGCCAGTTTTATCTCCTTTTTTATGACGATAAGTACAACCATAAGCACTACAAGAACTAACCATCTTGATGAAATACAGCCTTTTAAAATAATCCTTTTGCAAGTAAAATTCTTGTTAAAATTTCATTTAATGTATCATAAATATAAAAATATACATGAATAATATTTCAATATAACTGGAATACTTGATTATATATCAAATAAAAATGTGTAGTTGAAATAATGGATATTGCAATTTTTGTTTTGCCTACCAAACTGGCGTTGGCGTTTGCTGTAGCTAGAGAGCTGAACCGTACCGTAGCAACATTTACCGTAGCTGTGACGTAAACAATGCTAGGAGGATAGAAAAGAGAGGAGTTGTCATATCAATGCTCAGTGGAAAGTTTTGACGCCAGCAAACTAGGAAGTTTGGCACCACGGAGCGGAATTTTCTGTAAAAAGCTCAGGCCAAGGGCGCTAGTGTAGCTGCCTACAGCTCGTACTTCCGGTTGTTCTATGAAATATAGCGATGACTACTCACCGGTGTTTATAAATCTCATGTGTGAATGTGATTTAGGCTGTTACAACCAATCAAAATTCAGAATTTCTTCCATGTCACGTGACTTTAGAATCTAGGGAAATCTAGGGAATTTTTACTCCGTAGTCTAGGGAAAAAAGTAAAATCTATCTGAGAATGCTGGCTTGAGGTTTTGTAAATTAGGAAGAAGCTAATATTTTGATATTGGATTAGATAGAATTTTCTTTTAGCGTATTATCCTTTGGAAATATTGTTAAATTAGCGAATAACCGTGGCAATTTTATAAACCAAAAGACTTCTATTTGGTATGTAATGATGTTTTTTTTATATATATAATTATACATTTTGTATTTAAATGTAGTTTTATTAAAGTTTCGTAATAGTTGAAGGAATGTAAGTGGTAGCATGTGTATTTTTATAAATTATTGCTTTGAGGCAAAATTATTATTTTTTTTAAGGTTTTTATTAATGTTACAAATGATACTGTTTTAGTAAACATGTATAATTAGCTATTTTCCGTTTCTCTGTCCCTACTTTAGAGTACTTTAAAAAATCGGCGTTTATCTTTTGAATCAAACATTTATTCTTGTATTATATTTTGGTTTTCATTTTTTAAATATTAATATGTTTAAGGTACTTTTATTTTTTAAATATATATAATTGTGCTTAAGATGTTTTGATTTAAAATTCTTAAGATGTTGAGGCTCTCATTTTGTGAATTCTTATAACTTTATCCTCAAATTTGATAAAAATGTAATGTAAACAAAAGAACTGTTTTGCCGTATCGTATCCTTTTTTTTAAATAACAAAAATTTATTGCAATATTTATATCACTTTAAAAGTATTTTTTCATAATTAGCATTATGTGATAAATATTTACATGCTACAGTAGCATGCTACAGTAGCAACATTCTTTTTTTGTCTAATGGTTTCAAACAAGCATACTTACATTTCTTAGCTAATAAATAGTTATTCATTAGTAAATAATATTTGCTTTTCAAAAACTAATTTCTGTATATGTATGCATGTACCCACTAAATTTTTTTTTTTTTTTTTTTTTTTTAGTTTGCTACATGCTTTAGCTACAACAGTTGATGATGGAAATGCAACAAGGATGGTGCGAGTAGGTGTTAAGCTGGGTGATCTGTTCATCAGCAACATCAGTTATTGCCACTAACATGACAACGGTCAGTGCAGAAAGGTGCAAAATTCAACTAATATCTAGTACAGTTGCAGCATCGCTGGTTGCTTATTTTTGTGTTGGCCCGTTGGAATGCGTCTGGGAGACTATAGATTAGAAAGAATAATCTTTAGTCTTTTAGATTCAAACTTGCAGGCTAAATCACATTTTATATGCTGCATGGAAGCTACTTCTTTTTGTTTTATTGCCTATCTTTATGAGAAGTAAGTAACTTATTGCTTTTTAGAAATTTTTAGTGCTTTTATGTACTGTTCATATAAGAGTAAATTTAATTTATTTAATATTTTTTGATTTAAGACATTAATTTTTAAGGAAATTAATAATTATCAATTGTGTATAATGAGAACAATCGCGTAGATTAAAATAAAGACTTTAATATACTAAGATTATTGTTTGAGGAAGTACCATGCTTAAAATAAGCATAAATAAAATGTAAAAAAAAACTTAAGCACACTTTTATTAGTGTACTCAGAATAGAATATTCCGAGCATTCCGGATTTGGGGTCCTATACTGTATTAATATCTGTACTACTTTTTGAAATATTAAGATGTATGAGATCAAAGAAAGTTTTGGGATTGGCACGTCCAACTAGTTTTTTTTATTTTTATTATATGAACGTCCTGATCCCCCAGCGTTGTCCAGTTTTGTAATCATAAGCTTAAAATATCTCATCAGTGTTGAAGGATTTTATATTTTCACACGACAATCTGTCTAAACAAGCCGAATGATGGAGGTTGCACTGCCTTTGGCAGTGTAAACTCTCGAATGTGTATGATTTTATATTTTTAAATGAAAATCTATCCAAACAAACCTAGAGTTGTTGGCCCCGCTGCCTTCGGCAGCTTGCACTAAGCCTATTACGTACGCCCGGTCTCTTTTTAAATGTATTTTTAAATAAAAGACCAGCATAACTTGAGATAACTTTACATATACCTAAAATCAATGCTGAATGATTTAAATGAAAAATTTTCCAAATGAACGTAGTGTTGGGGGCCCGACTGTCTCCAGTAGTGTAAGCCCTCGAATTTGTATGATTTTATATTTTTAAAGGAAAATATTTTCACACACTGATCGCCTGTTTACTAATATCATATAAATATACTAGAGGATTGAAGCGGCCGAAATTTTCTGACCCTGGTTCAGACCTTGCCAGAGATATGCTATCTTGACCCAGTGTAACAGCTAAAAGCTCAGTCCCGGTCTTAGCCAATCAAAAGTTATTATTCACGTTATTTTATTGCCACATTTACGATCTCAGAAACCAAATTAATGGAAACAGAAGCATATTCTTTCATTATTTAAGTATTAAATAATGAAAAATTTGATAAAAGCATAATTTGCAAAATTTAAATAAAAAATTTCTAAATGCAAGTTTAATTTACATAATTTATAAGGGAACTTGAATTTAAAACTTGTAATTGCACTCAATTTTATCAACATTGCTATAAACTAATTTATTTTAACATTATACTTCCAATAAACTTGATAGTTAACACGAAATTAATCTGAAATTAAACGAAAATTCCTTATATTATTCAGATCTATCTACATTTCTATCATTTCAGTAACAAATTAAACAAGTCTGAAATTGTACGTCAAATATGGCAAATGAAGTGCGTTCGTATGATAACTGTTTCATAAATATTCAGATTTTGGTGCAATAGCTGTTGCACTCTTATGAAAAAAGGCACAAATACAAAATTTATTACGATTATATATATTAAGTTCGGCAGTACGGAAATAATAGGACTCGATCTTAAATAGGATGTCATCACCATGGCAACCTAGAATATCATGACCTATCATGGGATATCATTGAATTAATGACTTAGGATAGTATTTAATTCAAGAATGAAGAAAACTTTTATTAATATCTTTTTCAGTTTTGATTCAATTTTCATAAAAATTTGAAATGACTCGACAAAATTGTGCAACGATTCTATATATTCGATTTTAAACCATTTTGTTGGGTAATTTTTGCGTTGTTATATGCTTACAGACGATCTGACCAGAAAATGATTATAGGTGCTATGTATTTATATTATTACGAATGCACCTAAAAAAGTAGCTCTCTCTCTATATATATATTTCACCTTCATTTATTAAGCAAAAATAAAAGCATAATCCTGTTTGTGCTGTCATGTATATGTCATGCGAACATTTTCAAAAGGTGATTGTGTTGTGTGGCCAATTTAGTTGCTTTTAGGTAGCTTTCATTACAAAAAGCTACCTATTGCAGCCGTTCGGAGGAAAGCGATTTCAAAAAATTTTGGTATATTTTCATTGATCATGAGCCCCAGACCCCGAAACCACCCTCCGTTCAAAATTGATATATGGCTGAATCCATATCAACTCAGGCTGGGGGGGTTACCTTCATAGTCTCAGAAGTTTTTGAATTGAACATATGTTAAAATTTAAGAAAAAGTAAGATACTTGTATATTTTCATTTTGCCCAAAAAAATTCCTGGCCCGAGATACAGGCCACCAAAGATAACATCCCCGGCATCCTTTCTCATTCGCGATTTTCGATAAAAATTTTAAAGTGCTCTATCTCTAGAATGGTGCAAGATATTTTGTTGCGGTTTATTTTATTTTAAAGATAATATTCTTCTGTTTAAAATGATATACCCAATTTTGAAAAATGTATTCAACTTTTCTTGTGGCAACCTTTTGAAAAAAAAAAAATTTTTTTCAAAAAAAATTTTTTTTTCGAAAATGCCAATTCTAAAAATTTTGATTTTTTTTGCTGTTGATCAATACCATTGGGAACTATCTTCACTGTAAAGGAGAACTTCCACTTTTGAGTTTAACAAATTTTAGAAACATTTAAAAAATTCAGAGAATTTTACAGGAACTGTATATATACAGTTCCAGTAAAAGTCACTGAATTTTTGCTTATTTGTATCATATTTGTAAGGATAAGCCTACTATATATCCTAAACAAGTTAGAAATTGCAATATCAAATGTGGCAAATGAGGTGTGTGCATACTATAACTAGTTTTATAAATATTCAGATCTTGGTGCAATAAGTTACACTCTTGGGCAAAAAAGGCATGAATACAAAATTTATTATGATTCTACATATTAAATTCAGTAATACGGAAGTAATATGAATTCATCTTAAAAGGACTTAATCGCCATGGCAACCTAGAATCATTGCCTATCATGGTATATCATTGAATCAATTATGTATTATAGAATTTTTAAATAGAATGAAGAAAACTTTTATTAATCTCTTTTATGTTTTAATTTGATTTTCATAGCATTTGAAGTGATACATACTTTATTTTCAATACCGAACATAGTAAAACAATCTCAATAACATATATCAATTACACAGCAATACAAATTATATTAATACAAGTTAGAGGTCAGACAGATGGGGAGACAAATCGAATCCATAAAGACTTTCAACTATGTTGGAAATTGTTAAAAAAACAAATAGGTCGGAATTTGACTTTTAGAAATTTATGTCAATAGACGGAAGCATACTTGAATACTTTCATACAACCCTGTATTTTACCTACTATCTTTTTATACATGCCACTATTTAGCTAATATTTAATTAAGATTAAAACATCCTTAAAACCAGTGAAATCACACTTCCAGAGATTATCATCCATAGACGGCCATGTATCTAATTTTTTGCATGGACCTGTATATCATTTTATCTATATTCTCCAAACATATCTTAGTATACTAAATGTAGTTCAGTGTAAAAATGCATAACTCATTTAAAAATCACCTTTAAGCTACTTTCATTCATACTCAGTAAACCCTTAAGATTTCTTTTGTGTAGCACTGTATATGATCTACAGCATTTATGCACATGACGTAATATGGAAAAATTTAATTAAACTTAAAAACTCATATCGCAACTAAAAATGCACCTCTAGCAATCTTCGCTAATGTGCAGTATTTCCAAATGAGGTAAAGTATCCGAAATCTTTTGTGTGTCCCTGTAAACACTATGCACTTTCTATGACACAGGAAGTAATTTTTTGTAAGCCTCTGCAATAAAGTATGTATCACTTCAAATGCTATGAAAATCAAATTACAACATAAAAGACATTAATAAAAGTTTTCTTCATTCTATTTAAAAATCCTATAATACATAATTGATTCAATGATATACCATGATAGGCAATGATTCTAGGTTGCCATGACGATTAAGTCCTTTTAAGATGGATTCATATTACTTCCGTATTACTGAATTTAATATATGGTATTATAGTAAATTTTGTATTCATGCCTTTTTGCCCAAGAGTGTAACACTTATTGCACCAAGATCTGAATATTTATAAAACTAGTTAATACTATGCACGCACCTCATTTGCCACATTTGATATTGCGATTTCTAACTTCTTTAGGATACATAGTAGGCTTATCCTTACAAATATGATACAAATAAGCAAAAATTCAGTGACTTTTACTGGAACTGTATATATACAGTTCCTGTAAAATTCTCTGAATTTTTTAAATGTTTCTAAAATTTGTTAAACTCAAAAGTGGAAGTTCTCCTTTACAGTGAAGATAGTTCCCAATGGTATTGATCAACAGCAAAAAAATCAAAATTTTTAGGATTGGCATTTTCAAAAAAAATTTTTTTTTTGAAAAAAAAATTTTTTTTTTCCAAAAGGTTGCCACAAGAAAAGTTGAATACATTTTTCAAAATTGGGTATATCATTTTAAACAGAAGAATATTATCTTTAAAATAAAAAAAAATTGCAACAAAATATCTTGCACCGTTCTAGAGATAGAGCACTTTAAAATTTTTATCGAAAATGGTGAATTGGAAATGGTGCCCGGGATGCCATCTTTGGCGGCCTGTATCTCAGGCCAGGAATTTTTTTGGGCAAAACCAAAATATACAAGTATCTTATTTTTTATTGAATTTTAACATATGTTCAATTCAAAAACTTCTGAGACTATGAAGGTAAGATTTTTTTCTTTGTCTGCCTGAATTGACATGGATCCATACCATATATATATATATCTGACCTATGTCACACTGTAACTCTCGTAATTATGAACTGATTTCGATGTAATTCGGTGTGTACATAGTACATATCAATGTCTCGACCGAGTTCGTTACCAGCTTCATCCGCCGTTTGGTTTCAAAATGGCGGCCATTTAAAATTTTTAAAAAGTTTTAAAATATGAAATGTGGTACCAAAAAATTAAAAATGGAAAAATATTATTTCGATATAATTCGTACATAGTACATACCAATGTCTCGACCGAGTTTGTTCGCCAGCTTCATCTGCCGTTTGGTTTCAAAATGGCGGCCATTTAAAATTTTAAAAAAATTTTAAAATTTGAAATGGTGTACCAAAAATTAAAAATGGAAAAATAATATTTTGTTATGTAATTGACCTTTATACAAAGATTCCGGAGCAGTTTTTGTTTCGTCTATACCTTAAAAAATGGCTGAGTTATAGCATTTTGAATTTCTAGCGTGGCTGACATTTTGAAACGTCCTGAATTTTGTCATGCGATACAAGGCGTATTTATGAACCGATTTCGATATAATTCAGTGTGTACATAGTACATACCAATGTCTCGACCGAGTTCGTTGGCCAGCTTCATCCGCCATTTTGTTTCAAAATGGCGGCCATTTAATTTTTTTTTTTTTAATTTAAATTTTGAAATGTGGTACCAAAAAATTGAAAATGGAAAATATTTTTTTCTTATGTATTTGACCTTTATACAAAGATTTCGAAGCAGTTTTTGTTTCGTCTATATCTTAAAAAATGGCTGAGTTGCAGCATTTTGAATTTCTAGCGTGGCTGACATTTTGAAACGTCCTGAATTTTGTCACGCTATAAAAGGCGTATTTATGAACCAATTTGGATGTAACTTCGTATATACATAGTACATACTAATGTCTCGACTGAGTTCGTTGGCCAGCTTCATCCGCCATGTTGTTTCAAAATGGCGGCTATTTAAAAAAAAATAAAAAAATTAAAATGAGATATCAAAAAATTGGAAAATGAAAAAGATTTTTTTCGTATGTGTTTGACCTTAATACAAAGATTCCGGAACAGTTTTTGTTTCGTCTATATCTAAAAAAATGGCTGAGTAATAGCATTTTGAATTT
This sequence comes from Maratus speciosus, assembly GCA_963932465.1. Taxonomy (NCBI): domain Eukaryota; kingdom Metazoa; phylum Arthropoda; class Arachnida; order Araneae; family Salticidae; genus Maratus; species Maratus speciosus. The sequence goes on from OZ010786.1 coordinate 123,576,500, forward strand.
CTATTGTGGCTGGCATTTTAAAACCACCTGATTTTTGTCACGCGATAACAGGCGTATTTATGAACCGATTTGGATGTAATTTGGTCTGTACATAGTACATACCAATGTTTCGACCGAGTTCGTTGGCCAGCTTCATTCGCCATCTTGTTTCAAAATGGTTGCCATTTAAAAAAAAAATTAAATTAAAAATGAGGTATTAAAAAACTGGAAAATGAAAAAGATTTTTTTAAATGTGTTTGGCCTTGATACAAAGATTCCGGAGCAGTTTTGTTTCTGAAAATTTGTTCTTTTGTTTATATCTTAAAAAATGGTTGAATTATAGCACTTTGAATTTCTAGCATGGCTAACATTTTGAAACGATCTTGTATTTGTCACGCGATAACACACGTATTCGCCTATTTCAATGTAAGAAGGCATGTGGATAGTATACATCAATACCTCAACCAAGTTCGCTGGCCAGATTCATCAGGCATCTTGTTTCAAATTGGCGGCCATTAAATTAAGAAAAAAATATATATTTAAAGTGAGGTGCAAAAAAATTAGAAATTGAAAAAGGTTTCTTTCTTAAGTATTTGACCTTGAAAAGAAGCATTTTTTGTTTGTCTTTACCTTAAAAAATGGCTCAGATGTAGCAGTTTCAATTTCTATTGTGGGTGACATTTTGAAAAATCTGATTTTTTGCATGCGACAGCACTCATATATCTCAACCGATTCCGATGTGAGTGAGCATGTGCACAGCAATTACTAAGGTCTCGACCAAGTTCACTGGTTAGCCTCATCCACCATGTTGTCTTAAAATGGCAGGCACTTTAAGAAATCACCGAATTTGACAGCCAAATATAAGTTACTTTAAAGAAAAGCAGCTTGGATAAAGCTGACTAATTTCGCGAAATTCTCATTCATTATATTGATAAAAATTAGTATTGAATCTCCTATATTCGGTTTCCACTAAATTGAGCTTCGTGCGTTTGAATGATATAAGTTGGCTTTTTTAAAATAAGGAATATGAAAGCTACCTCTTCCTCCTGGCACTGGCCGGAAGGACTTTTTTAATTCAAAATAGCTAGCAGAATTTCTGAATAGTTACCTTCACTTCATTAATTACGGAATGTCTATCATTAAATAAAGCAAAAATTACTATTCAAAATTTCAGGCAGATTAATAAAAAATATGCTAAATTGAAAACATCAGTAGAAGGGGGCCTTGCAACAATTCTTGCACAGAGCCTCGCTTTCGCTAAGGGCAGCTCTGATCCATATTCTATGTATTGGAGACTTAAGAATCTGAAAAATGCTATACAGTAAAATCTTCTATAAGACAAAATTAATTAGGAAAGAAAAAATATGTGTTATAGACACGTTCTTTTCTTAGAAAGTTTAAATGTATTATATTCTTTTCTCACATATTATATACTCATTTTGCTTGAATCAACACATTTTTCTGTTTAAGGCAGGATTCTGTCATAGGCAGGTACAGGGGTGTAAAAATCTAGGTGCCAGCAGATAGTTTCTCACCACTAAATTTTAATAGGTTTTGTCGCTTAAATTTTATTACCATTCTTACAAAAAAATTAGACAAAAAATAGCAAATAAAATTTAGTGGTGAGAGACTCTCCGCTGGCGCCTAGATTTTTACATTCCTGGGCAGGCTCTTTTTCACATGTTTTATTGCCTAGAAATTGCTATTCTTTAAAAATAATATTTTAAAAAGTTTAATTATAGAATTATGGCGATTTAAAAATTTATGCATTTTTTGCAAAAATTTTCATGAAGGGCCAAATTTTACTGATTTTTGCATGGAACAGGCCATGCTGAGGCAATAATCTTCATACTTGCTGGGCCGAGACCAGCACTTAAAATTTTGGCCCTTGCAAACCTTTGAAGAATGAATCCATTCCCGGTTTTTTCACTCCCAAAAATTCAGATACCAAAGATGAGAAATTTAATATTAATGAGATTTTTAAATAATGTAGGCGAGCAGAAATTTTCAGACCCAGACGATCAAAATATATTGGCCCTGCCTGGGCTAAACTTTTAGCATTTATGCTAAAAATTTGACCCACCCAGCCAAGAAAAATCAACTAAATCAAGCCCAGAGTCTTAACCAGACTCCATTTTTGATAGAAAATCAGATAACTTCTTAATCAACATTATCCTATAAATAAAATTATTTAAGATATATTTTATACATACTCATGTAAAAATTTTGCAGTTGCAGCTTAAACTAGTATGTCCACAAGCTATGAAATATGGAATGGCAACATTATTGATTACTCGGAGAAATTCATTTAAATGGACATTACTACATTTTTATTTTCTAATGAGTCACCATGGCTCATTAGAAAAAATAATGTAGTTTAAAATGGAAGAAAAACATTTAAGAAAAAATAATTTTGAAGCTCTATAAAGATTTTTTAAAATATATTTCTCTATAATTTAATAAAATGAAATAAACTTCTAAAGATTTCGTCGAACAAAGAAAAATTTCACTGTTATTTTCACAAAAACCTGCCGGTCTAACACGGGCCTCCCAAAAAAATAAGTAGTTCTCCAGTCCTGGTCCGGCAAGAGTCTGCAGATAAAAATTAAGCTCGAGCATGGTCTAGCCCGAGTCTAATAAAAAGAGATTAAAAAGGTCCGTGCAGATCTTAATATATACATTTTAAGTAAAAATCCTATGAAAATGATTTAAAACAATATTCATAGGTTACATAAAACAAATTAGTGGATATAAATTTTTAAAATGTTTAATATTCCATATTTTCTAAGAAAATATTCTATTTGTGAAAAATGTATTTTCTAGAAAAAATCCCATTTTTTCCCCCTCTATCCATAAGAAAACAATAGCAGGTAAAATCAGGTTACAAGATCAAATGTTGGACTCTACTCTGATCTGCAAGGTCCGGATTGTATCCTATCCGAATCCAAAATCTCTGCTGAAAGTCAACTTGAGACCCGACAAGAACAAATTTTCTCAACAGAAATATTAAAACCCAAATCTAAAATGAAGGAAAATTAATCATATTTTAATGCATTTACGAAAAAGTAGTCTACAATTATATTTCTTGTATCAAGTTATTTTGGCTTTTACCATTTAAACAAATATTTAGCATCTTCTTTAAAAAAAAAAAAAAAAGTTAACTCGAACGAATCAAATTCCAACCCGAACTGAACATTTAAAACCAACCCGACTCACAACGGGGAAAAAAAAAAAAACAAAAAAAACGCCAACCCAACCCGAACTTCAGTCGGGTTTGAGTACTATCTGATTACGCGACCCAATGCAGGATTCAATTCTGTACCAAGTGATTGAAATAGATACAACTTTGAAATATTCATGCAAGAAGTATTTAAAAAATATCTACAATAACGCCAAATATTCTTAGAAACGACCATAAAATAAAGCAGATTCAATTGCATTGTTAAAATATCTTGTATTTAAGAAACAGCACAGTGATGGTAAGTATTTTTTTTTTTTTTTCCTTGGTAATCATTTCATGTATAAATGCTTTTAAAGCAAAATCTTCTAATTGAAATCTATATTTATTTCTTTGAGATTGTGACAGCTAAACTGTTCCAAACAGAGTGATAGAAGAAGGGAGAAAAAAGAGAAAATCATGAAATTTCTTGCAGATTGATTGGAATAAAATAAAAAGTTTTGATTTGTTTTTGAGAACTTTATTATAAAACACACATACACACATAAATAACGGTTGTATTCGCTATAAGTCATTTTTAATTTTAATCATATAAAAATTATTGGTGCATTTATTAATACTTAACAAAATCTAATAGCATTTTTCAGTTTTTGATAAGGGAAAAAACATTTAGAAAATGCTGAAAGTTGATTTTTTGAACTGAATTTCCAGATAAGACAGCTCAGGGAAGGTCATCATCAAATAGCCATCGTTTATAACTTAAGATATAATACATTTATCGAAAATGGAAAAACGTATTCGATTTCAAATCACTTTGATAGATATGGCAGCAAATTCTATGCTTTTCCGTTTAAAATTACTGGATCTCGATGAATTATTGCACGAGGTTTCTTTTTAATCTCCCCCCCCCCCCTCCTTTAAAAAAAGTCTGTATTTCCGATCTACAGATTCTTTTAGAAATGATTAAAATGAGAATTTTCATATCTTATTCAATTGACGAAATGGGATGTGATAATGTTATTTTATTTGTACATAGCACTAAATATTAAAATTAATACGTTTATTATCTATTTGTAAATAATTTTAATATATGGCACGGTGAAAATAAATGTCATTTTATCCCGTTCGAACACGCTATTTAAGATACTTGAGATAAAGTTGACTGTATGTTTACTCAATTTCAACGGGATTTTTTTTCTTTTAAATATTATTTATAATGAATTATCAATATTGAATATCATACTTATATTATTTATATCAAATTAATAATTTCATATTTTGGTACTTGTGGTTTCTAAAATTCAGTTTAATTAATTTTTTTTGTTGCAGAATCATTCATGATATACCAAGGTAATGATTCAATTTATCTTCCGTGTCATATGCCAGAATTTAAGCTGCAGATTTTGTGCAATTTCAGTGTAGTTTTTCGTATTTATATTATTTAAATCATATTAATAATTTCGAATTTTGTATTTAAATTATTTACTTCTAATTAATAATTTCATTTTTATAATTTCTTAATTCAGCTTATTAATATGTTTCTGTTTAGCATGTCATTCGCGATTACTGCGGAAATTTCACATGCAGCGTTTCTTCCAGAAATTACGGTTAGTAAGTGAAATTTATTCCCAACAAGGGCAAGAATTCTTCAAAATTTCCTAAATCCTCCTTTCGGTAATTATCGCTTGTGATAAAAATGTCATTTAAATTCCCTCTCGAAATTTCTGTTTCCTCTTCTTTGTGCCACCCTTCCCCAATCACAACATTTTAAATTCTTAGATCTATTTTTCATTGATTTTTTTAAGGTACCATACTTAAAAAAAGAAAATGGAGCCATTATAAGTTAATCGTGTTCACATATTTATAGATTTTTAGCTATCCACAAATATTTAAAAATATATATATTAAATTAAAAAGAAAATAGGGTGACTAACTAAGTTACTTTATTTTTTTTAGGCATGTGTGTATCATGTTGGGTATTGTTGGAAAGATCTTGTAACACCGTATTCAAAAATATTTGTTTTAATTTTAGATATTGTCAAAAATGTAATGCAAAAGTATGTTCCCCCCACAGCCTATTTCCAAATCAAGTGAAACTAAAAGGGGCAGTAGCAGTTTATTCAAACTTTGCTGGAATGTTATGGTGATTATCCTGGGTGACATAATTTTGGAGAAAGTCGCATTTTCCGTTAAACACAAACTTAACATTGCAGGGCTCAGTGGCAGCATTTTTAACTATAAAAGTTATAAAATTGGCAGGCCTGACTACTCAGGCGATTTGGAATCAAATAGCAATTTCCATTTTTTAAATAAATAAATTGCTTATCAAGTAAAATGAGGTTTTTGTCACATAACAACAGGTTTTCTCCTTTCCATGCTATCACATACAGAAATTCGATTCAAAACTCCAACTTTGACAATATTTTGGCTAAAAATAGAAAACGCCATTTGATTACATAGTTCCTGAATAAGAACACCTGTCAATTTTACGTGTTTCTGAACAGCGAACAAAAATGAATTCAGTAATGTGTCAGAAAGTTGCTTCTTTGTATTTGAGCCTTAATTACAGAGAAATATTTTCAAGAATCTACTTTTTACTATACGGCTTCAAAAGTTGTGATGTTTTTAACCCTCTTTTTTTATTTTATTCTAAATTACGTTAATTTTCTCATGAATGTCTAAGCGCCTAACATTGCTGTTGCTATTGTGTATTTTCTGTCTTGTGAACACATATAATCTAAAATATGCTGTAAAATTTTCCTATAAATATGTATACAGTATTCTTTAAAAGAATCTCAATCTTAATTGCATGCAGGGTTGGCAGGTTTTTAATGTGTGTCAGTTCATGTCGGGTTTAAACCATCAAAAACCTCAAATACAAAATTGATTTGTAAAAATTCACATTAAATGTCACACATGACAACATTACATGTAATATTTTAAATTCACTATTACTGTATATCAATAATTAGTACATAGTAAAGTATTATTTTTAAGTACAACTTTTTAACAGGCTAAAATTTTTATTTTTTGTAAAACTGTATTTTTTTAAAAAATAGACATTAAGCTCACCTGAGCTGTACATTTTTTCTCTTACTTAAAATCGTTTTAATTTCTCTTACTTTTGAGAGCTTAAAGCGTTAGCTAGACTTTTTTTTATACAAAAAAAACTTTGAAAAATGAAGATTTTTTTGTATATATAACAAGATAATGTGCATCAATGTTATTCTAGTCTAGGCAATAACCATTTCATTCAAAATTGAAATTGGATTCTTAATCTTAAACATTTACAAAATAAGAGAAGTAATTAAAAAAAAAAAGCTTAAAGTCAAAATCTTTTTAAAACATGCTTTCTTTAAATATATAAAAATGTTTTTGATTTTAAAGCTGAACAAAATTGGCTCGGTCTTCTAAAAGAAAATTCCTTTAAGCCCCATATTGAAAAAGTGCACAATAGAAACCATATCATTGTTTGGCTTATATTTTGTATCCCAACCATCAGAGGCAAGGGTTGACTGATTTATCAGTTGATTCAGCTCGCGCTTGAGCTACAGAGAGAATTCATGGATGCTTACCCATATTATTGTGTATGAAGCTAAAGAATCCCCTTTCCCGTCTTCTTATTTCAGTGCTATAGGAGGGACCCCATTTCTTGGTGGAAAGGTATCATTAAATGCAATAGCTTTTTGAGCCTGCTGCAAAACTTGCTCATCTAGCAATGCTTTTGCTATCAAGTCCTACTAGCTCAGCATCAATTAAGAGACAGACTATTTTCTAACCCTTCATACACTCTAAACTCAGAAATCATCTGGGTGTAAATAAATGTGCTAAACACGTTGTGTGCTGCAGCATGCTGCGTGGTAAAATTGACCCAGATTATTTAATTGTACAAAATGATTTTCTTCTGATTGAAAATTCCAAAAAAATAAAAATATTTTATTGCAATTAATAATTTTTTTTAATTATTAAATTACAATAAATTTAAAGAAAAGATCGCATAAATCCTTGACTTATTTAATGTTTACCTATTGTTGTTAAAATGTTTTAGTGTGTTACATGTATTTGGTGGTTTTTGACAGTTTAAACCAGTTTTTGATTCTTGTCATGTCAAAAACCCAACCCTGATTGTATGTTAAGAAAAACTGGAGTTTTTTGTAGAAATTGAGCCGCGTCTGATTTTTTTTTTTTTTTTGCATGGGCCAGGACCGGACTGAACTTTTAATTTTTACATCATACCGGGGAAGCTTTCGCTTGGGCCGGGCTGGGTCTAGAAATCTGGCCTGTGTAGACCTCTAAATGAATAAATGTCATTTATAAAGCTATCAAGATTTTTTTCAGTGTCTGGGACATAATTATAACCAATGTATTAAGATATATCCACAGAGATTACATGCACAACCTCCCTGTTCATTAAAAAAAAAAAAAGTGTATGGACAGGATCCCGAAAATATCTTCTGTATCTGGTTTTAAATAAGGAACATTAAAAATATCAATTGGCTAAACTTTAAAAAAAATTATACGTAAATTATACCCATTTTAAAATTATCTGTGAACATTTTTACTTATAAAACAGAATCAAAATAATAATATATAGGCAAACAAATAAAGGATATTCACTTTATGAGGGAATTGACTGATGAGTGGACTGGATCACACCTGCAAACTGTATCGTTAAACGGAAAGAATGCAGTTGTTTCTACCCTTTAATAATCAGACTTATCACTGATTTGCACCGTGTTTCACTGGCTGGCATGCATTTTTTTTTATTAAATTAGAGTCAAAGTCTTATTTTCACAACTGTAGAAAAGTTAGAAAAAAAAATTCAGTGGTCAACTGGAGAAAATTTTGCTATAGCTATTTCTTAAGGCTCCTCTGCACTGAAACTCCCCGATCGCGAAATCCCATGTTAGCCTATGGGAAAACTTTCAAGCGTGATTACTCATTACCTAATATAATTATTATAATACCGTTTTCACCAACTGTAAGTAGACGTCAGATGCTGATGATGTGTGTTTTAAAAAATTATCTCCGTAAATTTTAAGTACGTAAAAAATTCCTATAAACTTTGCAATTTCCATTTGATTAAATTTTATCATCTTAAAGATACTTAAAATTTACGTAGACAATTTTTAAAAACGCACATCATCTGCATCTGACGTCTACTTTCTGATGGTGTAAACGGTATTTTAATAATTATTTTAGGTAATGAGTCATCGCGCTTGAAAGTTTTCCCATAGGTTAACATGGGATTTCGAGTTCTGGGAGTTTCAGTGCAGCGGCCCCTTAACATTGCGAAAATTCGCTATAAAAGGATAATTTAGCATTAAATACAATAGGAAAACGGCAGGACCAAAATGTTAACATCTTCTATTAATTTAAATTTGTGTTGTAATGAAAGCATAGCCTTAAAGAGAGAAATCCTGATGAATTTAGGAAATGCATGCTATTCTGGACAGGGGCAGTTTTCAAATAGAAAGTGGTAACTCTGGTTTCTAAAGACCACATGGGAAGGGGAAAAATAGTGCAAAGCAGATACTGGGAAAAGGGTCGGGTGCCTTTTCCATATCTAAAAAGAGCAGCATGCAGTGCCCTTTGAAAAATGTCAAATGTAAACTCCAATTTAAAGATTAAGACAACCGATAATCATTTTCAGAAACACCAAAAATTCAAATAAATAACAATAATAGCTCAGATAATTTGAGACAAAAATCATGAGAAAAGAAATTTATACCAGTAGAAAAAAAAAAAGATTGCAAAATTAGATATTAACATAATTAGTCTACTTTAATTAAATTTATAAGAATATACATTTCAAAGTTGAATTACATTATAGGAAAAAGTTTTCTTATTTAAGGAACTGTAAACACATAATTAGAGATCAACTGAAAATTAATTTTCATTCAAAAATCGGACTTTCTCCGAAAATGCTGCTGGATCGAAACTATTAATATTCCAAAAATCTCATTTCTTCCTTCAGAAATTTTCAACATTATTTAATGATTTGAGCTGTAATGGCTCAAATGAGACACTCTTTATTAATTACTATAAACTTCACTGTTTATCAGTCATGACTGACTCGAGACATGAATACAAATTACAAAGCAAGCAATGCATATATGACTAAACTTTGAAGGTGCTTTTCATGTGCTCATTAAAAGCTGCAGACTTAACAGTAACAGAACATTTTTAGTTTGAAACCACAGAAGTTTTTCCAATACTCTTTGAGAAAGTTCTAGTATAACAAATGATCATTTACATAATAAAAGATACATTGAGGTATGCATATCTAAAACATTTTTTAATTACTTGAAATTCATATCATTAGAAAATCATATGTGTAATGTAGATGAATTACATTTTATTTTATATGAAAATAAAAAGTTTCGGTCAAAGGCACACAGAGCCAACTCGGACCACACATATAATTAATTCATATTTTCATATATTTATGTATGTATTAATACCTTTAAAAAAATTGTTTTCGTTTTTGGCCAAAAATAGGAAGCTTACCGAAATCCAGTTTCAGTCGATCCTTACACATACCTTACATAGCCCTGTGACAAAAGTTTTGTAAACTTTCTGCTACGACAAGCCTCAAAAACAGCAAAATTTTTCTGCAACGTGGTATTTTTTAATAGTAGAAATGAATGGCAAATTTGTACATAATATAATTAGGAAAAAGACATTGAAGAACTAATATAGCTTAAAGCAGGTGTTATATGTAATGGTCTAATCTGTTTTTAAACTGCATGTAAAAAAACAACAAAAAAACTAAGTTTAATGAACCAGCATTAAAGGAATTGTTTAGCCTATTTCGAGTAATTTACAATAAATAAATTGTCTCAATACTTTTCTTAAGAATTATTTATTGAGTACGAGCTTAAATTCTTGTAATTTGTTGCATTGCGCCATACATTTAAAAGCTATAAGATCAATTTATTGGAAGGAGGGAGAAGGATTGTACATATGTACTTTAATTATTTCAAATAATTAAAATATTAAAAATAAAATTTAATAATATATTTCTAAATAAGTTGTCTGTCATACAAGCAAACATAATTTTCTATATTTGATATGGAAAGCAAGCAAAATAAAAAAGGAAACAATAAAGGATTAAGCAGAAATCATTTTATCGATTAAATTATTTTAAACTTTATATACATATATATATATAAACTTGTCAAAAATAAAAAGATTTCTTTCAAGTGAACTGCAACATATAATTTAAAAAATAAAATATATTTTCTGTATGATGTAATGTAAAAAAGGGCTATATTTATTGTTTATAGTATGATAAACAGTAAGAGGAGACCATTTATGCATTTTCAATATTTCAGGAAAAACAGTGAATGAAGATTTATGTTACTTAAAAAATTTAACAATGAGAAGTAACATTAAAATGAGTTTCTCAAAAGAATATGATGAAGACTTATCTTTATGAAGATAAAGTTAGGCCTAATAATGCTTAAATAAAAACAATATTTAAGCCAAAATTTTTTAAAACTGAATAAAATATACAAATAACATTCTTGAGAAATAACAAAAATACTTGTTAATTATATGAATTTTTCATTACAATATACACAAGATATTTAAATTTCCTGTTCAAAAATTTTGTTTACACTAAGGAAAAACAAATATGGCTTCCTTTAGTTTACTTGTTAACTGCAGCTGTGAAAACCTATTTAAAATAGCTATAGTAAGATCTAATAAAGCTTAAATAAAAACAATTCTTAAGCCAAAAATATTTATAACTGAATAGAATATACAAATAATATTCATGAGAAATAACAAAAATACTTGTTAATTATATGAACTTTTCAATACAATATACACAAAATATTTAAATTTCCAGTTCAAAAATTTTGTTTACACTAAGAAAAAACAAATATAGCTTCCTTTAGTTTACTTGCTAACTGCAGCTATGAAAACCTATTTAAAGTAACTATAGTAATATTCTTGAGGTGCAGAGGAAACAAATATCAAAACAATTATTAAACTATTTTAGAAGGAATGCTTATAATATATTTTCATAGACTATAATAACACACTGATGTACTTTTAAATTCATATACAAAGACTAGTCAAGTTAACAGCTTTGAAGAAGATATTGTTTTTCATTTGGCACACTAATACCTGCAGTTTTAAAACTGAAATAATCAAATATTTGAAAACATATAATTTTAAAATATACATTTTAAAATATGCTTTATTAATTATAAAATAATAGACTATCCTACCAATATCAAAAGGTTTTTTTTTTTTTAAATATATATAAAACACTGATTCAAAGATTAAGACAACAAACCGGTGGCCATCTTGAAAAACACCAAAAATTCAGATAAGTAACAATACCTGAGATAGATAATCAAAGACCAATAGAAAAGGAATTTTTACCAGAACAAAATAGAATATAGCGAAACAACACCGAAAACTGGCGATACGTAACAATTAAAATAATAAAACTTTGTAAAAAATCACCATAAAATAAAAAAATACATAGGACGAGTTTCAAGCTAAAAATATTAACAGCTCGTCATCAGCTAAAGTTCTTGTCCCCTTACAGACGCGTGTTTTACGACGAGCTGTTAATATTTTTAGCTCAAAACGCATTCTATGTATTGTTTTTATTTTATGGTGATTTTTTTACAAAGTTTTATTATTTTAATTTTAACAAACTAGAATGTTATAAAATTCGATCTTAAGATAATTAGCTTGAATGCAATGTATTAGATTATGCATTTCAAAATTCATTCACACTAAGGGATTAAATTTCATAATTTTAGGAACTGTAAATACATAATGTGCAGTATTAAATGAAGAAAACAAAAACAGTCAATGTAATGCACTCAAATCATAAAAGATTAAGATGTAAAAGTTTAAGTACGACGTCTGTCATAGGTTATTTTTTATATTTAATTATAACAATTGAGTACTTACCACAAAGTTTAAAATGACAGGATACGTACGAAAAAATATTTAGCTGGACTTGATTTACTTAAAGAAAACTTTGACTTAACAGTTTGCATCATCCTCAAAACAGCTTTCTGTAGAATGGTCAACTAACACATCCATATGGTCGCCTAAGAGCTAGCAAAAAGACATTTAAAGGCAAGAAAAGAAATTGCATTTCAAGCCATTTGAATGCTTTCAACTGGCTGAATATCAGAGTCAACAACAACTCGTCTAAAGTCCATAATTTTGATCTGGAAAAAAATTGGTTTTAAAATTAAGAAAATAATAAAAACAAATGGCTTAGATGCCTTATTAACCCGGGTTCTGCCATCTTGGATTTTTTTCTTGCATGAAAACTCCTTTTTCGCCAAGTATTAAAACGTTACCAATGGTTAAATATTGTTGATAGATTAATATTGAAAAAATTAGAATATAATAATTATAACTATTAATTGAAAAACAATTTTTAATTCACGCCAAGAAAAAAATCCAAGATGGCAGACCCCGGGATAGTAAGACATCTGTTCCAAACAAATCATCATACACAAATTGAAGACTTACAATTTATATAAACAAGTCATGCATACACAAACTGGACAATTTATAAAAATACAGTCTAGGGATACTTTGCATCAATCTTTTTAGTATGCAGATGTGCAACAGATTTTGTTTTAAAGGAGAGGGAATCGGAGAAGGCTGTAGATAGTTTTTTCATTTTAAATGCTAATTACATAACTACTACAGATAAAAGATGTAACGAATTGTAATTCGAATGCAATCTTTTTTATATCTTTTTAAATTATAAACTAAAATAAAAATTGTACTTGTATGTTTAAAAATTTTAACAGCTTGATGTATATTTTGTAATATTTGATTACAGAAAAATTCGAACTGGATTTTACAATTGAAATAATTTTTTAGCATTTTGAAAACACTTGACATGTTAGGCTTAAATCAACTCGCAGCAAGTATCGTAAAAATAAAATAACTTTAAAAAGTAGTACATTATTTAAAAAAAAATCGGCATAAATTAGGAAAAGTTTTATTCAATAAGATGTTTAACATAAATAAAATACATACCATTCCGAGAAGTATTTATTGCGGAAAATACCACATTGCAACAAAATCACCGTTTCCTTTCACATTCGGGATTCAAAACTCTCGTCAATTCATTGATTCATTCTCAAATACTCACTCCATTCCAGTGCGCACTGAACTTCTCTCGCCAAATTATTTGGCTACATTTCCCTTTCGCCAAGGGTGTCCAAAGCTTGAGGGTTTGTAAATTAGCCACTGGGCAACCAACAACCAATAAGATTGCGAGCCGAAGCTCGGAACGACGAACTCCCTTGGAAAAAAAAATTATGCCAACCAATGGGAGAATGGAACCACAGACTTCTAATATAAGAATTATATTATAGTCTTATATTAGAAGTCTGTGAATGGAACCTTTCACTCTTGAGTCGCTTCCGGAATCGAGATGCAGTTGAACCAGCGCCCCCTAGATTATAATAATCTAGGGGGCGCTGGTTGAACCCCCAAGGTCTAGTGTCAACCAATGGGAGAATGGAGCCTTTCGCTCTTGAGTCACGCCTCTGAGGGTATTTACATTCTGCATTCCCGCAACGACCTATCTTTTCTTGAAAAATTCTTTAATTTCTGAACGATTGAGAAATGCCGAGATTTTGTGTAGCATATGGTTGTACAAATCGAAGTGACAAAGCTGACTGTGTGCAGAAAAATATCAGTTTTCACCGATTTCCGTTGAAAGATTCAAATCGATTAAAGCAATGGCTGGTCAACCTGCAAAGAGATAATTTTGAACCAAACAAGCACGCCGTCTTATGTTCGGAACATTTCAACTATGAAGATTTTGAAATTATTACACCTTCTAATAAAAGGAGAGTTTTAAAGCCAGACACAGTGCCAAACAGGTTTTCTTTCTCGAAACCTCCCAAATCTAAACGTAAAAGAACATCGTACCATTCTATGTAAGCGTGTAATTTCATATTTCTGTTATTTTGCTTTGAACAAAAGGCCATCCTTGTAATAATGTTGAAATTTTTTTTTTTTTTTTTAATTGAGAGCATTTTAATATTGATGCAAGTTATGGGCAATTTTTTGTGTTGTTACTTGATGCGTTTGTCTCTGTTTCCCCATCTGATCTACCAACCAACCAACCCTCAATTTAAAGCATCGTGATTGCGTAAATTGTAAAATATAAGTTAACCGTTAACTACGTTAATGTTTTTGTAAAATTCATAAACTGTTTATTAAAATTTTTTCTTACATATTTTCGAAATAGTAACATGGTTGGTAGCTGTTCTGCTTTTGGCTGTAAAACCCGATGGACTAAACACCAAAAATTACTGTTTCACAAGTAAAATAACTTTATTGTCCATTCAGATAAATTCATTTATATGGTCATTGTTATTGTTTAATGTATCAAATTCTGTTTCCTTTTTATGTTTAATTCCTGATATGGTGTCTTTGAAGTACCATAAATTAGGAATATATTTTACACATAGGGACGCACCGGCAGATAGGTAAACAAAGTATTCGCCCAGTCGAATACCGAATATTCCTATATTTCAGAGTTTAAAGGTATTAAAAAGTTCAATTAAAAAATAATTTAACGTAATATTTACCACGGATTTGACCATTTTGATGAACAAGATCTTTTACAAATAAAGTTAAGGAACTAGGGTAGATGTGCCAGTAATGGACACCCCTTGATGTTTTTGGTTCATAAAAAAATAACTAATAAATAATTAGCTTTAATTATTTTTTTTATAATTCCCCCTTGTATGTTTTATAAAACTATGTTATTGTTGACACTTTTAATCAAACCAATCAGGAAGCAGAAAATAATGTCTCAAAGTTTTGCTGTTTTTCTGTGAAAATCTTAATGAAGAGGTTAAGAGCTGGCTTCGTTTAATTAATTTATATATAGGGATGCACCGGATATTGATTTTGCCGGATATCGGATACCGGATATCCGAAGCTCCTTTGCCTGCTGGATTCGGATATCCGGCACTAGATATGTTTTTAGTTATATGGTGAATTATTTCTTTATATAACGCCATCTCAGAACAATAAATTACAAGCATGTTTCACACATCATTAAAACATTTTAAATGTTTTGAAATATAATTTACAAAAACTATATCTCTTTAAGTATCTAACTATATCTCTTATATTTTTTGGGCTTGAAATTCAAGTTTTCCCCAGGAGGGGAGTTTCCCACCCAACATTTATAAATGCAGGGGAGTTGAACTGTTAGAAAGGAAAAAAAAATCTTTAAACCCCATTATTTTTTATGTGCCACTTAAAGAATTACATTTATACAGACATGACAAAATACCATTAAAATAATTTAAATTAACAACTCAAGATAATTATCCAAAATGTTTATTTTTTTTAAAACAAAGGAACAGAATCAAGTTTTACATATACCATGTCTATCTTTCAACTTTCACCTAATGTTATGGGCAATTAACAATTGGGTTCCTAAATGAATTTCTTAATTTAGATTTTATTCCATTTTGCTCTTCCATTAGCCTCTTTCACAAGTTACACTTTTGACAAACAGCACAGACCAACTTTTATAACTTTAGAAATTATCGGAAACGCATGGTTATGCTCTGTTAAAAAATTTTAGAAAACTTTGCAAAATCTGATGTGCATTAATTTTTAACAGTAAGTTAAAAATGCATTAATAATGCATATCAGTGATTCTATTGTCAATATCCTATGGTGATTGTATGTCACTTCTGAACAAACTTGTTTTATTATATCCTTAATGGAATTATAGTCAAAACTGTAGTCCCTGGTATTTTCGTTAATTGAACTATGTTCTATGCATTGGAATTTTAAATCTATATCCAAAGTTTGAAAAGGAAATAGTCATTGATTTTTTCTATTACACGATAAAAGGTTGATTTAAAAAAGTCTTGTCCTAATCTGTGAATTGCAAGAATCAACTAGTTTGTTATTTCTAAACATGTTTTTTTAAGTTCAACTAATTTTTTTTTTCTTCATGTGCACCACAAGTGTAATCTCATTGTGTTGAGTGCTGACTATTGGCCAATTTGGTAGGGGTGTCTCCGGTGGCCATTACTGCCCTTTTAGTTATTTGCTATTTTAGGGATAGGGGAAAAAATCGCAAAATACATAAATTGGTCATTAAAAAAAAATATCGCCGATTTCGTTAATCATGGTGAAAATAAATAAAAAAAATTGTCGACCGGTTGCAAGAAGAAAACTGAAGTGCAGGAGAAATCGGCAGCGGGAAAATATCACAAAATTCGTTAATCGATCTGTCACGAGCAAATATCGTGAAATTCCTCAGCCAGTCGCAGAGAAAAAACGCGAAAATTTTCAATCGGATGCAGAAAAACAATCGTTACTTTCATCAGTATGTCGCAAGAACAAACAGGGAAATTTGCCAATCGGTCACAGAATAAAGTTGCTATATTTATCAATTGATCTCGAGAAAAAAAAAAATATGGAATTCACCGATCGGTCTCTAGAAAAAATTGTGAAATTCGTCAGTCGGTCGTGGAGAAAAAGCGCAAAATTTTTCAGTCAGATGCAGAAAAACTACCATGAAATTTGTCAATCTGTCGTAAGAAGAAACTGTGAAATCTGCCCATCGATAGTAGAAAATATCACAAAATTTGTCAGTCGGTCCTGAGACTTGCTCGTCGTTTTACACAGAAACATTTTTGGAAAATGATTTTTTGGAAACAGGAGCCTTCCGCTCACAATAGGGTATAATAAATAGAGCACGAGTCCTGCCATCCCGCTTCGAAATTCAAGCCCTGTATCTGCCATTCAAACCCTGTAATGTATATTAATAATATTAAATAAAAAATGTAATTTAAACATTAAAATATTCTGTTTATTTGTACAATGAAATGCTGATAATTGCTACTGGATTTGAATATGGGATTGACTATATCGATAATTGCTAATAATTAATTTGTACAATGAAATGCTGATAATTTGTACAACAAATTTTAACCAATTAATATGTGTATAATTGTAGAGTATTTTCACAAAGAAATACTACATACTTTCTTTTTATAATTTAAACATAAAATATCTACTAATATACCCATGATTAAAGAGTTATTTTCTCCAAACATAGGTTTAGTTTATGCCCTTTTTCTGTTTTAATTATTTAATATTGTTTTTGCTCTAAGTCACGTTTAGTTTTATTTTAAGTTAAATTATTTTTATATTTAAAAGTAAAAAGAAAATTACTTTTAATTTTAAATATTTATAATGAAGTTACAAAAACAACTAGTTGGATTTGCCAATCCCAAAACTTTCTTCTACCTCATACATCTTAATATTTCAAAAAGTAGTTCCAAATGTTAATACTTCAATATTATTAGTTCAATATTATACCAACTTTGATTTTGGTCTAAAATTTCTGCTTCAGTCAATTAATCAGAATAAGTTAATCTCGATCATGATATTTATTAAAATCAAAAAATTTTTCGTTATTCTGTTGTACATCAGCTGTTTGTGAATAGCCAGCTTAGCAGGATGCGAAGTTCCCTTCGCTTCATAAGCTGCCAATATACAGTACAAAAAAAAAAAAAAAAACTGCGAAAAACGAGAAAATTTTACAAAAATCTCTGTTATAGTGCCACCTTCTGGCAGAAAATTTCCAAATTCAAACAGAAACTACTGGCCATAGTCAAAAATATACACCACAAAATTGGTTCAATTCTATGCTTAACTTCATACACTTTTCAATGGTAAAATAATGAAAATAACACAAAAATCCATATTATAGCGCCTCCTTCCAGCAGAATATTTTCAAATTGAAGGAGGACCTGCTGGCCATAGCCAAAAACATACCCCCCAAAAATTGGTTCAATTCTATACATAACTCCATACAATTTTCGATGGTACAAGAATGAAAGTGGCACAAAAATCGCCATCACAGTGTCCCCCCCCCCCCCCCTTCTAGTAGAATGTTTCCATATTGAAGGATTGGCTATAGCCAAAAACATTCACAAAAAAATTGGTTCAATTCCATGCATAACTTCATTACAATGGCAAAAATCGCTATTATTGGAAATATCCCCATCCTGGCGGAATATTTCCAATTTAAGGAGAACCTGCTAGACATAGCCATAGCCAAAAACAAATACAAAAAATTTTGTTCAATTATATGGATAACTTCATACACTTTTCGATGATACAAAAATGAAAATGGCACAAAAACAGTGATAGAAATTGGGAAATAAAAGGTAGGCGTCAAATGACGAATACTGTAAAAATCTTGGGCGTCAAATTAAAATTTTTAGTTGCAATTTCTAAAATTCATTTTTTACATTAAATGTAGATACTCTATGCTACATTTTAGAAAAAGTACCAAACTTGTTTCTATTTAAAATTATTGAAGTTCTTAATTTCCAAGATTATAATAATTGAAAAAACTTAGAGTGATGAAAAACTTTTTTAATTATTGCTATACTTGTGTTGACTCTAGAAAAAGTGGGCCGCCGGGCGGAAATTTTTCAAAAAGGAAACACTATTCTAAAAAAGGGTACATTTTTCAAAATGGGAACGATATTTTAAAAAAGGATACATTTTTTCAAAAAAGGAACACTATTCTAAAATAAAGGCACATTTTTTTCAAAAAGGGCACACTTGTACCTTGTTCACAAAACATTTTGAACTGGTTTGTTTAGAGTCTCTAGAATTTGTGATATTTTTCCGCTATCAATTGAATTGCCACGGGGCACATAATTATGTTTTGGTATATTTCTGTTATTTAAAATTAAATTGCTATTCATATGAGGAAATGAGGCTATAAGAATGGTTAAATATTGTTGATAGATTAATATAATATTGAAAAAACTGGAATATAATTATAACTATTAATAAAAAAATAATTTTTACAGAAATTCCTTAAGGGTGTCCATTACTGGCACATCTACCCTACATTAAAAAAAAAAAAATCTATGCTTTGAGTTATTATTTAAGATTAGTCTTAAAACTTTTTTAATTAATAAAATTTTAAATGTCATGGCTTCTACTGTGCATTTAGAATTTCTCTGTATTCTAAAAAAAAAAAAAAAAAAAAAAAGGTACTTTTCGCTTCGGTTAGCCAGGCACCAGCCCCAGCATTATATATATGTATATATACATGTATGTAAATATACATATATATACACATATATTTGTCTACATACAATGTATGTATATAAATATGTGGTACTTGTTAGTTATCCCGTCGACCAATTTCGCCAAATTATACAAATGGACATAATTTTTATTTTAAATAACGAAAAAACAAATAAATTAGTATAACATTAATAAAAATACAAATAAAACGTCGAAATAAAAATCATTTGATGACGTAAACATGTGCTGTCAAGTGAATGTGACATTTATGATCAACTATTATTGGCATTTCATCTTACAATTTGGCGACAGTAATTTGGTCAACGGGATAACTAGCAAGTACCAAATAACACTGGCGCCCGGCTAACTGAAAAGCACCAAAAGAAATGTTTAAAAATCGAAGAGTCATATAGTAGTGTTTGTCAGGAAAGAACAAAAGTAAATAAATAATAGGGTAGATGCTCCAGTTGTGGCCAACTTTAGTGAAAATTTGAAATAGAAATTTTACAGTTACTGGCCGATTGAAGCATATTAAATCATAACATCATTATTTAGCAAATTTTGTCTTTCTGTGAATTATAATAATTTTCTACAGAATATTTTAGATTGTCAGTAATAACTCATTAAATAATTTATTTCAGTTTGTACCAGTTATGGCCATATCTATGCACCAGTTGCAGCCACTCCAATATCATGTAGTTTAAGGGTAACTGTCAGTTATATTTTGCTCTATGCTGCCCATGTTACATTTTTCAAATCACACCTGCGCATTTGCTATTGAACCAATTTCTTTAAAATTTTTTGGGGGGATTGATATAACTTATTTCTTCAACGTAGTTTAATTTTATAAATGAAATATATAGCCTATTTTTTTTAATCTATTTTTAAATTTTTTTCCCTTTGGTTCCAGTAGACATCACCAGATGGCATTAGATGTCCTGTACTATGAAGGAATCGAGTACGAAGCAATATATTTTATCATTTTTGTATATTTTCTTGTAAATTATTATCATTATTTTTCTTGTAAATTTAATAAGTGATATATTTTAGACAATATTATATAAAATATCCTCCAAGAAGCCTTTTAGTTTTTTCGTAATGCTATTTTATTCTTGGCATAACATGCCATAATGAGAATATTTCCCAAAAATACAGTAAACCTAGAGGCTTCCGTTTAGACCAGCTAGGAGAAGCGCTTTTTTCGACTAGAAAGACGACAATTGACCTGTTGACCTTCCTTTGAAAGGGATGGGAAAGGGACGGGGCATTTGTGGACTGGGCATATATACCTTCTATGAAATGAAATTTGTCCCTCCTTGAAAAGCGATCATTTTACTGGAGATTCAGATATTGCGCAACTTTCACTGGTAAACCTCGTTTTGGCAAGTTAAAACAACATTTACTCAGCTCTGATTTGTCTAAAAAATATATCCAGTATCTGTTCTTATAAAACACTAAATGGTTCATTCAATATATAACAAATATTGTTCATTCATTGTATGTAAATAAACTAATGAACAGGCAACTTCAAATCTGAAAATTTCGGGAGTATTGATTACATGAGAAGTTTGGTAACATAATTGTTAGATACCGTTCCTGCTAAAAAAATAAAAAAAAAAATGCAGGAATTCTGCTTTTTCAGAATTTAGTGCCGCCCCCGATGAGAAAAAATAATCTTTCTTATATTTTTTTCAAAATAGCACTCATTTTAATTACTTTTTTTTCAGTTGTTATGAGAAAATGGCAACAAAAAGATATAGTAATCTTCTATTTTCCTTTTTTTACAGAAATAGAGTACTTGAGTTGCCACCATTACAGAAATGTCATCAAAAACTACAAAAATATTAATATCTCAAAAATAAATCATGATGCAGTTTTCAAATAAATTGCAGTTACTTTTCTTCCCTATACGAAGTTGTAAAAATTGAAAATGTGCGATGTTTAGAGAAAAAAAAAAAAAATGTAGTAGAGACTATCAGTATTGAACGGTACAATGATACATCTGCTTCGTTTTACGGCTGACTTATATATAACGTATCTTTGTTTTTTAGGGATGACATTTTAATTGTTGCCTGCAAGGAATAGAATATTGGATGTTTAAAAAAAAAAAAGAGTTGCAAGAACATTTCAGATATCCTCGCTTGCGCACGGAATTATTATTATTTTGAACTAGTTCCAGGGTTCGTAAATATCATGATATTTTCGAAAATATCAAAAATATCCGATATTTTGATATATATCCGATATTTTCAAAATGACCAACTTACTATTGATAATAAATATTTTCAAGCATAATATAAATTAGAAACTAAAACATATTGCATGTAACATGAAAACTTAATAAAACGATATTCTAAAAATGCATTTTTTTTCACTTAAAACAAAATCAACCAACTGAAAACAGAAACAATTTTCTTTATACACACGCACACACACAAAAAATCCTATATGTTTCAGTATCAAGTATCAAGAAAATTTTATATTTTATAAAAGTAAATTGTAAATTCAAAATAGCTATTTTAGTTGAAAAATTAACATAAATGTAATTTTGTCTTCTTTTTTATTCCCTATGTACAGTTTAAGCTCAACTAAAACCAGATTTTTTTTTTTTTTAAATGAAGCTAAAAATAACTGATTATTTAAATTAGACAATTTAACATTCAATGGCTGTTCTGAATATGTCCCACATATTTGCTAGTTCTACGTTTAAAAATAAAAGCTTCAAACATCGAGCTTGGAAAAGATATTTGATTTCTTTGACTAAAAAAGTCACTGCCAGAAAGAACAATTCTTTATGATCAGATTTGTAGTATATAATGTACAGAACAATAGTCAATAACAGTTGAAAATTTAATTTACACTTGTTTTGACTGAAAATAAAAAAAATATATCTTGCACAGTGAGATTTTGAAAATAAATATTAAAGATGGAAAAATATAGAAAATATCAAACATCTTGATATTTTGAAAATGAATATCAAATATATGAAAATATCAAACATCCTGATATTCTGAAAAATATATCAAATAAATGAAAATATCAAAAATCTCGATATTTTAAAAATAAATATCGAATAAATGAAAATATCAAAAATCTCGATATTTTAAAAATAAATATCAAATAAATGAAAATATCAAATATCTTGATATTTTGAAAATAAATATCAGATATATATCATGATATATATCAAGATATATATCAACGAACCCTGACTAGTTCATTTTCTATCTTATAAAATTACACATAGAAATACGAGATTTTATAAGAAATGTGTCAGCAAAACGTGCGCTCAAGGCATTTTTCGGATATTTTTATTAGTTTTTTATTAATTTAAAGTTCTCAAAAAAAAAAATTCCTTTGCTGAACAACGCGAAAATTCTTGCCACATTTTCTGACTCATTTATAAACATTAAAGCTAGATACTTGTAGGTATGATTATTGAAATGATTTGTAATCGGGCAGATTTTTCATTTTCCGATGAATGAATAACTGCATCTTTAGGTATAAGCGATTGTTGTCTCAGAGTGACAGTTTTTTTCTTTTCTTGCGCTTCTCTGTCACGACAAAAAATTCGATTGACAGACTTGACGGATTTTTTTTTTTTGCCTTTACCAAAAAAGAAAATAGTACTTCAATTACGATTTGGAGGTTCGTTGGTTAAGTATAAAAGGGAGCAAGTCCCCTCCCCTTAATTTAGATAAATGGATTTTCATGCAGAATTATCCAATTTACTTTATTTTTTTTCTATGTTCATTCTGATAAAGAGCTTTCCTGATTAGATTTGGAGATTCATTAGTTAAGTATAAAGGGGGGGGGGGGGTGTTAGACCCCCTCTTAATTTAGTGATAAGGTTTTTTCATACAGAATTATCTGATTTGCTTCAAATTTGGTATACCGGTTTATTATGTTAAGGAGGTTCCCTGATTAGATTTGTAGGTTCATTGGTTAAGTATAACAGGGGCTAATCCTCCTTCCTTTAAGTATTGCGCGGCAGCGCAATACTTATTTATTTCCAGTGTCACTTCTCAATGTTAATTTAACATAGAAAAGCCTATGGAGATGATAACTTTTTCATTTTTTCTTCCCACCTTTTTGTCCCTGATGCCACTCATTTTTAATTCTTTGCTAATTCTAATATTATAAATTCAAAGTGTAAAAACATTTGCCTGACGTCAGGGTGAAAACGGATCATAAAATGCCTTTGCATATAGGTGGACTATAATCTAGAGAGTAACATGGGCTAATTTTTATTTACATTATTCAAATATTTTTCTTAATAATTCCAAATTTCGCTTTTTCCATTGAGAATCAACAGACATTTTCTAATAAAATTTAACTTTTTTTCCTTCATTGTTGTAAATAATTCAAAAGCCGTAATAATAATTTGCCTATATTTAGTTGAATGATTTTCACATGAAACATGAAACTGAAATAGTTTTTTTTTTAAGAATTAAAAAGAAGATGAATATGGCGTCATAGTGGAAATAAAAATAACATTTTCAAGCAGATTTTTTTCAATTCCTACTATTAGCTCTCACACTCCCTATATATTTTTTATTTATATATTTATCTTGTTCAAATTTTCAATCGTTAATAAAATACTCGTTATTCATCCTATCAAGTTGAAATAAATTTTTTTTTAACTTGTACTGGATGACAATTGATGTTAATACAGTTTTTTTTTTCAAATATATATTAATTAATTAAATTTTAATTAATTTTAGTTTTGCATGGGAAACAAAATGGCGGCCATGGGTTATTGAAGATCAATTAAAGTATTTTCAATAAGGGGTTACCATAGGGGGGACCCTGTTCTGTCGCCAAATACCACCAAGTTTATCGCCAACTTGGCGATATCTCTAATATTTCGCCAAATTCCCATTGTAAACCTACTTGCTTATAGAAAATCAAGAAATTGAGATATTTTAATGCAACAAAAACTAATATTAGCTTAAGGGATTATATTAAATTTTCCTTTGATGGCCTAAGTAGGAATTGACTTTAAAAACAAAATTTTTATATTACTTGTTTAAGTTCAGATTGTAATTTTTTGACCAAACTACAGCAATCTGCATTACTGCACTGGTGAAACATTTTGAATTATACATAGGTAAATTGCATCACAAATTGTGATGCGATATCGCACAAATCAAAGCTTGATGATGATATACCCTCCATTAATTTTGAAATGTGTTCGTCTGAATTCAGTAGTTATTAAAAAACTTGACATATTAAACAAAAACCTAATTTGCAGAACAAATTAAAAAAACAAAATTTATTTCCTAAATTGTTTAAGCCCGAGAAGGGGCAGATATTAAGATATTTCATTCAATTCGTTCTACATTTAATGTTAAATTTTTGTAACAAATAAGTTAAACCAGTTGAACATTAAAAAATAAAAATGAAATTCATACAATGTAATACTTTAAACACCGATATACTTAGATTCCATTCAAATGAAATCGAAATAAATCTTAGACTTTTTTAAAGTTTTGTATTTTACATGTTCTTATCATATTATGTACAATCGTCATAAACATAATGCAAAATCTGCAGTACAAATATTTACAACTTAAAAATGGAAAAAGTCTAAGATTTATTTCGATTTCATTTGAACGGAATCTAAGTATATAGGTGTTTAAAGTATTATATTGTATGAATTTCATTTTTATTTTTTAATGTTCAATTGGTTTAACTTATTTGTTACAAAAATTTAACATTAAATGTAGAACGAATTGAATGAAATATCTTAATATCTGCCCCTTCTCGGGCTTAAACAATTTAGGAAATTTTGTTTTTAATTTGTTCTGCAAATTAGGTTTTTGTTTAATTTATTTTTTGAGGGCATTATTCTTTGAAATAATAGTATAATATACAATTAGTGTGAATAACCTGTGAGCTCAATGCCATCAGTTTAACTGGGCACTTTTCTTTTTTTTATATTTTAATCTGTTTTTTATGATCTTAATTCGGTACTGACAATAAAAGTAGTTCATATTTAAACTTCATTTGGCATTTCATAAAACTAAATTCAGCGCAGTAATAATCTTTTCTTTTTAAAATGCAGCTAAAACAAAATCCTTGTTCAAAGTTTAAACTTGGCATTGTGCTAAGCGTGCTTCGAAAGGAGGTCGCGAAGTTGCAATGCCGACATGGTCCGCAGGGTTGGAAAAAAACCGGGTTTTTTTGTAAAAAACCAAAGAAACCGGTTTATTTGGTTTAAACCAGGTTTTTTTGGTTTAAACCGGGTTTTTTTAAATATAATTTCCTATTGCATACAGATGCATATCTGGTGATAAAATAAACATTTTTGGATATTATATAAGTAATATAGCTTTTGAAAATATTTAAATTAAATAATTACAGTCAATTATATAGAAAATTGAAATCATTTCTAATTTAAACATTATTAGTAACAGCTATGTCTTATGTTCAAAGTACACTAGTAAACTCTACACAGTGAAACATTGATACCTTGAAAATCGTATAAAGAATCCTTTGATTAATAATATAATAATCAATCAATAAACATTTGATGCAGTTTCATGAATATAATATTATTATTCTGTGGTTGTTGTTATTATTATTTTTTTAATAATTAAATACTTCTGGTTATTTTGTTTTCTGAGTGATAACTCCAAGTGTCCAAGGCAACATTTTTGGCCATTAGATTCAGCAACTAACAGAAAAGATTGATTGGTATTATTGAAATGCTATAACTAGCACTCAATTTTTGCAAGCTGTGTTATTCAATTTAATATCTTAAGTTATTCTTTTAAATTCTTTAAGGATAATCTTCCCCAATCCAGAAAATTTTCTTTTACAACTTAACCAAAATCTTAAAGATCATTGTATTTTGTTATTAACTACTGTAAATAATCTGCATTTTTTAAATGAAAATATTTTATGCTAAATATTGAATATTATTTATCTATTTTATCTTTTCTAATTTCACATGTTTTAAGAAAAATCTTTAGGGTACCAGATATGTTCATCAGCACATGCTAATTTTCATTCTACATGCATAGAAACATGACCTAGGCTCATTATGTCTCATGTTGACTGCTGAGATGAAGTGTTAAAAGTAGAAATTACTTCTATCTATAATTTAAAACAATTAAATTACAAAAAAAAGAAAATATTATATTAGATTTTTTCTAAAAAAACCAAATGGTTTTTTTGACAAAAAAACCAATTGGTTTAAACCGTGCCAACCCTGATGGTCCGTGCCGCCTTTTTCCAGATAGGTTTTTAATTAACTTTGTAACACACGGATGCTTATTGAAATATCCCCTCAATGCAAACTAGTCGCGAATGCTATAGTAATTTATGCGATTAATTCAGTCTGTTTTTAACAATTTGGCTTTTATTGCTTTTATAATGCTACTGGGTATGTATTAAACAAATATATAATCCAAAGTTATCTAGACTTTAAAAACCGATGGTACACAGAATACGCCACCCCTCGTTCTCGGCTAATTACTGATGATTTTTTTCGAAAATCATCATCAATTCTTTTATACTTCTGCTACGATAGGTACTTCCAGCGCTTCTCAATACCTTTTGCTGAATGCCCACAAATCAAAATTTGTGTGTAACAGAAAAATCCGCTTTTCTCAAAAACTATGTGACCTATGACTATGTTCGCTTATATTTTTACTTTCTTCTATCTTTACAAGAAGAAAGTATTGGATTCATGAAAATTTTCGAATTCCGGTTTTCGACGGATTTACACGTTTTAGGGGTCAGAGATTCCAAAAAACATGTTTTTACAAAATGTCTGTCTGTGAGTCTGTGTGTATGTGACACAAATTTTGTGGGCGCTCTATCTCAAGAACTAATGCACGGAATTTAGTAAAAATTGATATTCAGTTAGCCCCTAATACAAATTGATGCTGATTAGTTTTTGGTGTAAATCGCTCAACAGGTGGCGCTGCTATGCTGCATTTTTCACGATTTTCGCAATAGCTCTATCTCAAGAACTAATGCACGGATTTCGATCAAACTTCAGATTTAGTTAGTCCTTGATATGAGTTGATGATGATTACGTTTTGGTGTAAATCGCCCAACAGGTGGCGCTGTTATGATGAATTTTGCAGGATTTACACGATTTCCCCAATAGCTCTATCTTAAGAACTAACGCACGGATTTTCATCAAACTTCAGATTCAGTTAGTCCTTGATATGACTTGCTACTGATTATGTGTTGGTGTAAATCGCCCAATAGGTGGCGCTTCTCTGCTGCCTTTTTCACGATTGCCTCAATAGCTCTATCAATAGAACTAATGGACGAATTTTCATCTAACTTCAGATTTAGTTGTATGTTGACAAAAGTTGTTGTTAATTAGGTTTTGGTGTTAATCACCCAATAGGTGGCGCTGCTATGCAGGAATTTTCACGATTTTCGTTATTGCTCTATCTCAAAAACTAATGTACGGATTTTCTCCAAACTTCAGATTCAGTCAGACGTTGACATAAATTGTTGCTGATTAGGATTTGGTATAAATCACCCAATAGGTGGCGCTGCTAGGCAGCATTTTTCTGAATTTAGACGATTTCAGCGATAGTCATATCTCAAGAACTAACGCACGGAATTTCATATCGTTAGAATCCTCATGAGATGCATAGATTGCCATTTAATTATGGCAGTGTGATAGCGGATTTTGAAGTATTAACATGTATGAGATAGAAGAAAGTTTTGGGATTGGTACATCCGACTAGTTTCTGCAAGGTTTAAATTAACGTCTACTACCTGTAATTTTTTCATAATTTTAGTTTCAGTAAATTTGGAAATAGATGGAAGAGGGCATATTTTTGCACCACTTTTTCGATGATCTCTCTGAAAATATAATACCTAAAATCAAAAGAAATGTATTTTTGAATCCAAAAGTACATTTAAAATATAGTAAAAAGCAACTTAATTAGCCCTCTATATTTTTCCTAAATATATTTGTGAATGTATAATAATCTGCAAATATGTGGGTCAATAGTCTTTGGGTCATTCCATGTCAAATCAACACAATTTTTGAAAATTTTTTATCTCACCATCTCCAATCTTGATGAAATTTAGTGTACTAGAAGTTAGCATAAACATAAAGAAAATTCCAAAATATTAAATTGATATGTCTTCTGATTTTGGAGTTACAGGGTTCTAAAGTTGCCAGATTTGACCAAAAAATGTCTGATCGGCATGTTTAAAAATTGCATTTGCTGTTCACCTAATTAAGCTAGGCTGTTGAACAAGATGTCATTTTAAAGCTCTTTTTATGGGCTTTTATATGATATGCAACATTACAAGATTAAAAAAAAATTTTTTTTTTTAATTTAAATTAAAATTTTTAAATTTAATTTTCTCAAAAAGCCAATTTTTTAAAATTTTGAAAAAAATCTCATAATTTATTTATATTATTGTTAACAAATTCTGAAAGTTTCATTTTGGGATCATGATGGGTTCACATGGTATGAGAACTTTCAATTTTGAGTGATTGCAGAAAACATTCTTTATTAATGCACTGCTTCTTTAATAAAGTCAGCAACACTATCACACATGATATAAAAATATTGATCTGAAATAAGAAATGAATATGATCTGAAATATTCTGTGATGTTTCACCTATAAGTACTTGCAATTTATTTTTATTAAAATTGTGTATTTTAATGTTATATATTTGAGGAATATTGTAGAACTTTTGGATTTAAACTAAAATATTTATGTTTCAAAATTTACATTTTTGGAGCATTCATTTTTGCTCCTTTCTGGATTAAATTTTTATACACACTAAAGAATAATAATACAGCACATTATTGATACTTGAAAAAGACATAAATAAATTCTAGATTTATATATTAATAAAACACTCAATATCATTTAAAGTCACTAAATTATTAATGTACTTCTTTGTGCTGTCAAAATTGCAGCTTTTTAATGTAAATGTTTATACAGTTTTGATTGACACATCAGTAGATGAACAAGGAAGTAATTTCTATTTTTATAGCATGATAGGTGAAGAAGTAGTCAATATCATTTATTGCAGACATAAAGTGTTTTTTGGAAAGTAATAAACTTGATGAATGGTAAGTTGATGAATGAATGATGATGAAACAAGCACAACAATTTCTACATTACCTTTCTCAGATCAGTCTTGTAGATTACATTAACAACAGTGGTTGGTTGTGTTCACAATTATTCTGATATTTGGTCTTAAATCTTTATGCTTTTCGTTCTTTTTTCAAATCTTGTGAAATATTTTATAAACGTTGAAAACAATAAGTAAAGATGGAAAAGGGGGATAGATACCCTATGCTGCACTGTTTTAACCCATTTAAAAAGGTTAATCATGTTTATAATAAGAAAGGATTAAGAACTGTTTCTGAATGGATGTGTAAATTATTTTCTGAAATGCCAAACATTGCTAAGTATGTGATAGCTGCAGAAAACAGCTTGGAATGCTTAGAAATGAGCAAGAGGGCCAATGTTCATCCTCTCAAGATGTCAGTAATGATAGAGAGTCAAAATGCGAAAAAGACCCTCCTTTTGTTTCACAGTCAGAGGTAGTTCAGTCTCTCAACACATCCCTTCAGGAGTTAGGGGAATCTCCTGTGGATATTAAAAAGACCAAAGGTAAAAAGTATGCCAAGAAAAAGATTCAAAAAATTAGTTCTGCTATAAAACGTAAAATTTTTGATGAAACAGAGTCTTCTGAAAGCGATAGTGAAGTTCCAAGTGAAACAGTTTTGAGCAATCTGAAAGCTAAATTTACAAGTTCAAACAGCAGGAAAACAAAGCTTATGATTTTCACTTGTTTGCCTGAATCATGGAGTATTAGGAAAATAATGCGTGAGTTTAATGCTCCTAACTATATGGTTCGTCATGCAAAGAAGCTTTTAAAGGTAAATGGAATTTTGTCCAGTCCAGATCAGAAACCAGGGAAAAGTCTTTCAGCAGAAACTGCACAAACAATTCAACTGTTTTATGAAAGTGATGATATTAGCAGGGCGATGCCTGGTAAGAAAGATTGTTTGTCGATCAGGGACAACACAGGCGAAAAAATTCAAGTTTCAAAGAGGCTCATCCTGTGTAATTTAAAGGAAGCATATAAAATATTTAAAGAAAAGTTTCCAAACATGGAAGTTAGCTTTTCAAAATTTGCAGAACTCCGACCTAAGAACTGTGTTTTGGCAGGCCAAAATGGAACACATACAGTCTGTGTTTGTACTATTCATCAGAATATTAAACTTATGATCGAAAATGCTAGGTTAGCTTCCCTAACTAATGGAAAAATTAAAATGTACCAGGACTGTCTGGAAATGGTAATTTGTAACCCACCATCAATTAACTGCCATTTGAGGGATTGTACATCTTGTCATGGAACTGCAGATTTGAGAATTTTACTTGAGGAAGCATTTGAGGAAAACATGGTGGAAAAGCTAACTTTCTGCCAATGGATATCTGTTGATAGGTGCACTTTAAAAATTATGCAAAAGTCAGCAACCGATTTCATAGATTTATTTTGTGAGAAGCTGTCTGTATTAGTTCGCCATGACTTTATTGCAAAACAGCAAAGGCCCTTTATAAACCACACTAAAGAAAATCTAAAAGATTCAGAATTTGTGGTTCAACTTGATTTCGCAGAGAACTATTCTTTTATTATACAGGATGAGGCCCAGGGCTATCACTGGACCAGTGCACAAGCAACTATTCACCCATTTGTTGTATATTACAAGCTGGAAGGTAAAATTGAGCATCTAACCTATGTTGTCATTTCAGATTGTCTGGAACACAATACAGTTGCAGTCTATTGCTTCCAGAAAAAGCTTATAAACTTTTTACAGACAACATTTGCAGAAAAAATAAAGAAAATAATTTACTTCTTGGATGGTTCGGCTGCCCAGTATAAAAACAAGAAAAATTTTGCCAATTTATGTTCCCATAAAGATGATTTTGATATAGAGGCAGAATGGCATTTTTGGGCACCTGCTCACGGTAAAGGACCTTGCGATGGGGTAAGTGGTACAGTGAAAAGGTTAGTAGCTCGAGCCAGTTTACAATGTCCCTATGATAAACAGATACTTACACCAGAAGAGCTTTTTGTCTGGGCAAAAGAAAACATTACAGGAATGAATTTTACATTCTCAACACAAGAAGAGCATATTGAAACAGCGATATTTTTAGGTGAGCGCTTTAAAAATGCAGTGACAATTCCAGGAACTCAAAAATTTCATGCTTTTATACCTGCAGTATCTGCAACTAAAATGGTTGTAAAGACATTTTCCTTATCACAAAGTTCATTACAATAAACAGTAATAATATCATCACAAGAAAAGCTCTCATTTGCTGATATCAATGGATACATTACTGCTGTGTATAACAACAATTGGTGGCTTGCATTTGTTTTAAAGAAAAATGAGAACACTGATGAAGTAAAAGTGACATTCCTTCAACCAGCTGGTCCTTCACCATCTTTTTCTTATCCAAGAAAGCCAGATGTATTGTGGATTCCTTTAGTAGATATTCTGTGTAAAGTTAATCCAACAACCCCAACAGGCCGAATGTACACTCTTTCTGAAGTGGAAACTTTAAAAACTAATGAAGGTTTCAGTCAGTTTCAATCCACTAAGTAGCAATACCCACCCAAAGCAGCAACTTCACTATATGGCAAGGTTTTTTAAGATTTCTTATAGTGAGTAAGTTTTCGCAAACTTTAAATATTGTAAAGTTAATGTGTTGTAAATATACTTTAATATGGGTTAAATATTAGATTAAGATAAAATTGCTAAAATTGTCTGAAAAGTTTCTATTTCCATTTCTGTAATTTTAACAAGCATTCCAAACCAAAAGCTCTTGTACCATGTGAACCCACCATGATCCCAAAATGAAACTTTCAGAATTTATTAACAATAATATGAATAAGTTATGAGATTTTTTTCAAAATTTTAAAAAAATGGCTTTTTGAGAAAATTAAATTAAATTTTTTAAATTTTAATTAATTTTTTTTTTTTTTTTTTAATCTTGTAATGTTGCATATCATATCGAAGCTTATAAAAAGAGCTTTAAAATGACATCTTGTTCAACAGCCTATCTTAATTAGGTGAACAGCAAATGCAATTTTTAAACATGCCGATAACGCATTTTTTGGCCAAATCTGGCAACTTTAGAGCCCTGTAACTCCAAAATCAGAAGACATATCAATTTAATATTTTGGAATTTTCTTTATGTTTATGCCAACTTCTTGTATACAGAATTTCATTACAATCTGAAAATGTCAGTTTTAAACTTTGTGTTGATTTGACATGGAATGACCCCTTTATTACTTCCCCCAATTTGAACTTTCCATGTTCCGTAGTTTACGAGTAAAATGGCTGTGACAGACAGACACAGGAGTAATCTTATAATGGTTCCGTTTTTACTTTTTAAGTATGGAACTCTAAAAATGAATTAAAAAATGTGTCAGAAATTAGCCAGTTTGAATTTGAGAACAGCATTAAGTAAATAAAATATACATGCTAAAATTTAAATTGGTAAGTCGAAACAGATATATTATGTAAATAAAATGTACACGCGAAAATATAGCATAAATTTTAAATTCTAAATACTTTTTTTTTTCTTTTTAATTAGATTTTATTTACCATGCTTCTCTTTTTTTTTCTTTTTCAAAATTTGGTTTGGATTGCTAGGGTTCAACTAAAATGCATGAACGGAAATATTTCCCCACAGAATTATTCCATAATTTGGCCTTTGGCTAGTTAAATGCATTAGCAATGTAACTGTAAATTTGTGGAAATAATAATTAACAGTTTCAAGGGTGGTGGCTGGAGGGTCTAGCCACCTAATTTTAATTCCAAAACAGACAAATTGCACCAAGAATATTTTAATAAAACTTTGCTTTTGTAATGAAAGTGAAAAATAGCAAGTTTTTACTTTCTAAGAAATTCGTTTGAATATTCTGGTGTCAGTCAATTATTTCATCATTTTACGAACAGAACTCTTCTGGCCCTAAAAGGTTTAAAAGATGTCAATATTGTTGAAATTCCGAATTTAAGTTCTTTAATTTAAAGCGTTACATAGCAAAACTATATTAAAGAAAATATTAGATTAAAAATAGTTTATTATTAGACATAAATAACACGGGAGTAATATATATTGTCTGATCCATATTTATAAATTGGGCTGAAATTTTGAACCCGGTCTCAAATGATAATCATCTTACTCCAGGCCCAACGCCAACTACTTACATTTCCTTAGTTTAGTTCATGCCGTGGGCTGGGAAAAACAGAATCTGAAGTTTGGTGAAAATTTGTGCATTAATTCTTGCGATAGAGCTATTGCGAAAATCATGAAAAATGCAGCATAGCAGCACCACATGTTGGGCGATTCACACCAAAATGTAAACAGCATCAACTCATGTTAAGGATTAACCAAATCTGAGGTTTGATGGAAATCCGTGCTTTAGTTCTTCAGATAGAACTATTGCGAAAAATGCAACATAGCAGTGCCACCTGTTGAACAATTTACACCAAAAACTAATCATCATCAATTTATATCATCGACTAACTGAATATAAATTTTTATTAAATTCCGTGCATTATTTTGAGATAGAGCGACCACAAAATTTGTGTCCCATACAGACAGACATTTTGTAATTACATGTTTTTTGGAATGTTTGACACCTAAAACGTGTAAATTCACCGAAAACCGGAATTCAAAAATTTTCACGAATCCAATACTTTCTTCTTGTAAAGATAGAAAAACATTGTTGAATTCAGGGGGGGGGGGGGGGGGGCAATGGAATGTCCGGAAGATTTGAGATTTTGTATTTTCAATGTTCAAAAAGTGCACCCCCCCTCCTTGGAATTCTATAATGTCCCCTCCCGAAGAAAAGTGTCTGAATTTAACACTGTAGAAGAAAGTAAAAAAAAAAAAAAAAAAACGCGAATCCAATATTCTTCCTATAAAGATAGATGAAAGTAAAAAATGACCAGAATCCAAAATTGACCAGCCCGATCCATGTATAAGATAAAATATGTAGATAAAGATCAGCCGTGTCTCCTTTTCTTTCTGTGCTTTCGTCTATGTTTTTAATGTGGTGGATTTGACTTCGAACCGGGAGTGATACCTCGGAGGAAAGATAGGGGACTATCTCGGGGAACATATATGAAACGTCGTTGGTTCACATGGCTTGCCAGAAAATGAAAGTATTCGCGCCCGACCTGTGAAAGTCTGCGCCATCTATTGAGAAAAGGTGTTTTTCGACCTTTGTGATGCATCCCTTTAACAAACATTTTAATTGATAATAAGTAAAAATAAAGCATTTTTATGCAACATCTATTTTACCACACATATATTTGTTTGCTGTATTAAAATAATTTTGCAATTTTTTTTTATGAATTGATAAAAACATCAAGTAAAATATACTTATGTTGATTTTAATTGAAAATTTCAATTAAAAAAAATATGTTTAATTTGATTCATAAAAGGGACAACAGTACCTGTAGGACATCAAGATTAACTATTTAAACCAGTTTTATAATTATCCAATGGATTGTGGATTGATTAAAATACTTGAATCATCACCAAAGAGTTATATTTCTAGTGCTCCAAAACTTTGCTAACTTGTAGTGCTGGCATTATACATTGTGAATGGCCTTAATTTTACTTCTTATCCTAGAACAGTGTTCCCTCTAGGACATTTTTTAAGAGCACAGAATTCTGTGTTTTTTAAACTTGGTAAAATGAATGCTATTCTTTTTAAATAAATGGAAATACATTCTTGCTTGTATTTAGATATCTCTAGTTAAGATTTTCACAATATTTAGTATTTCTAAAACCATCAAAAATTATGGAACTTCTTCATTTCTTTAGGAAAAATACAAGAAATCATGTTGTAATTTTATTGAAGTTTTTAATTTATAATTTGTAAAATCTTTCAAAATTTGTTTTAATTTATTTATCATGTAGGACATATCACCCCTCCCCTTTGGTTTTATCAATACTAAACACATATACTATATTTTCTTTAGCAATATCATTCTTTAGTTACTAGCACAGTGTCCTTTCTAAAGTGAATTATCTATTGGACAGAGAAAACAAAATCTCTTTGATAAAACTGCTATTACCCTTGCTTTTTAAAAAAAATTATTATTGAAGCAAATTACTATATAAAACAAAACTAAATTGATTTTGTTTTATCCAGATGTTCTTAAATTTATTTAACGGCTAAAATTCTCACTGTAGTAATGAATCATGTGGCCAAAAGTGGAACATATGTTGTACCCTTTTTGCCACTTCCAACTTCCATGGCCACAACTGGTACATATAGCAAGTTTAAAGCACCAGTTTTGGCCACCCCATTAAACTGTTAAAATAATTGATTTAAATGTGAAATTGCAATAGAGAGAAAGCTTACTTCATAAGACCTAATAGTAATTTGTTTCAGGGCAAACAGAACCCAATAAGTGCCTAATATTGAAAGATTTGGAAAACTTGTCAGCTAAGCAAAGATCTTAATACATGTGAGCACACACACTACAGTTTCACATTTTTTATTTTTTTTTTGTAAGTCACATTTTATCAAAAAATAAACAAATGAGATTGTAAATGATAAAAGGTTGTTTGCTTAAGGTGTAAGAATGCATATTATTTGTCTGCATCAATTCACAGCTTAAATATTGGACAAACTGATCCAATGTGGCCAGAACTGGTACAGTGGCCAGAACTGGAGCATCTACCCTACAATCTATTCAAGTAATCGCAAAACTTTACCAATAAAAGGATTCTAAGCAAACCAGTTCAATTTTTTTTTTTTTTTTTTTTTTTTTTTTAACAGGATGCAAAAGTGCCCTTTTTTTTAGATTCAGCACTAATTTTATAGTTTTAGAAACTGGTGTAAATGAAATCATTTATTTGTATAAATAAAATCAAAACTATACCTAAATT
This sequence comes from Maratus speciosus, assembly GCA_963932465.1. Taxonomy (NCBI): domain Eukaryota; kingdom Metazoa; phylum Arthropoda; class Arachnida; order Araneae; family Salticidae; genus Maratus; species Maratus speciosus. The sequence continues at coordinate 123,612,693 of OZ010786.1, forward strand.
ATCCTTAAAAAAGGGTAAAATTTATTATGTCTTTAAGAACAGCAGAATGATATTTCACTTGAAATCATAGATGCTTTCTATAGGGTGTCAACGATTTTAATCAAATGATTTAAATCGTGATTTTAATCAATTGACTTTTTAAAAAAATCATTGATTAAAATCAAACATCTTCTAAATGTTTAAATTTACATAAAGTATTAAAATTTAAGGTGAACATAATTTGGAAAGTTTCTATAGGTATTTTGCCTTATGAATAAACAAACAAACAAAAAAGCTTTAATTGTTTTAACCTTAGACTTCCAAAAAATTAAGTACAGTAAGTTCGCTGGGATCTGTTCAGACTTTTCTCCCAAGGTCGTGTTTTTGTGAAATTGTGAACGGTGTTTTAAATTTGCAAAAAATCTACTGATAATTTTGGGCAATTCCATGGTAACAGACTAACAGTCATTGAGGGAAAAATGCCGTATCTTATTTTAAAAATAATTATTATATAATGCAAAAATGGCTAGGGTTAGCATATGATATTAGAAGATAAAAAAATATAGCTATGAATGAATTATTTAATGTAAATAATTAGGATTAAAAAGGTAGTATTATAACAGACAAACAGGAATTACCATGCTTTTTGGGTACCTTAATGTTTATCTATATTACTTATCCTAAGATCACTCTAGAACCTAAAAAAGGGCAGGGCGTGCATTACAGAATAAGGGCAGTGTTAAGAATAAAACACTAAGTTACTCAATGACACCATTTTTAAGGAACTCTTCGCAGTGAACTGTATATTTCTTTATTTTAAAACAATAATTGTTAAGAGTGAAACAGTCTCTCTGGCCGTTTCCAAATCAAAACATTCCATCATTTCAATCAACAACAACAAAAAATTCAGTGTTTCCACTCACTAGTAACTAAATTACAATCTATCGTCAACACGCAGACGATTGGAATAATAAATAAAATTACGGCGCTGACACAGCGCCCTCGTACGGGAGATTTTAATTACGATCAGTAACATACTCCCGACCGTTGAAACCTGCAGGTTTCAAAACTACTCTAATATATAATATAAAATTACATAATACTACATATAACAATGCAAAGATATAATTAATAACAAAGGAAAAATGGCAAAATTACTTTACATTTGAATACAATAAAACATACTATAGAAATTAAACAACAAAATATATTCAAAATATACCAAATATATACATTAAAGAAATTAGTTTCCATTAATTGGAAGGGGACAAATACTTCTCACATCTCTCTTTATTATTGTACCGTTAGGTAGACTAATGTTCACTACTCGAACTTTTTTGTCCTTACCGAGAAATATCTCGGAAATCCTACCTGTTGCCCATTTTGTGCTGAGCATATTTTCATCTTTGATCAATACCAGAGAACCAACATTTATATTGTTTTTATTTATTTGCCATTTAATACGTTGCTGCAAGGTGTTCAGATAGTCCCGCTTCCATAATTTCCATATTTGCTGGCTATATTTTGTTATTTTTTGCCAGTTGCTAAGTTTGTTTTCCGAAATTTCAGTGAGCTGGGGTTCAATAATAGACGTTAAGGGCCTACCTATAATAAAATGACCCGGTGACAGAGTCTCGAAATCGTCGAAATCTGATGACAATGGGGACAGAGGTCTTGAGTTCAAAACACTTTCAATTTCTAGAATTACTGTCAGAAATTCCTCTAAAGTGAGGTGCGCGTTACCAATTACACGTTTTAGATGGAATTCGAATGATTTAACCCCTGCCTCCCAAAGACCACCGAAGTTCGGCGCTTTCGGAGGAATAAAATTCCATTCGATATTTTCCCTTGCAAAATAATCAGCTAATGCTTCATCTGGGTGTCTAACCAAATTGTGAAGCCTTTTCAATTCTAAGTTTGCCCCTACAAAGTTTTTTGCATTGTCAGAAAATATTTTTGAACACTTTCCCCTTCTGCTAACAAAGCGCTTAAAACAAGCAATGAAGGCTGCAGAAGTGAGATTTGAAACGAAATCTAGATGAATAGCTTTGGTGCAGAGACAAACGAATATACATACATACACTTTATTATATGTACCTTTCCTTTGATTTTTGAATTTAATGTAAAAAGGGCCACAATAATCAGTTCCAATAATGGAAAATGGAAATGAAGGTGTAACACGCTCTTTGGGCAAGTCACCCATAACTTGACTCGCTAATACAGGCTTGTTTTTAAAACAAGTGACACATTCATATGTTATTTTGCGACAGATGTTTCTACCATTAGTTATCCAAAATTTACGACGAATATGGTACAACAATGTTTGTGATCCTACATGTAAATACTTTAAATGAAAATATCTTACAATAATTAAAGTAAGGGGATGCTTACTTGGCAGAACCATAGGATGTTTTTCATTTGTTGTCAAATATGAGTTACCCAATCTACCCCCAACTCTTAAAATATTACTTTCATCTAAGAAACAATTTAAAGAATTTAGTTTACTTTTATTTGGTACCGAATTACCTTTCTGAAGACATTTTATTTCTTCCTGATACTCACTTTGTTGAACCATCTTTATCAGTGATAATTCTGCAGCATTCAATTCTTTAGAAGTAAGATGATCTTTCACTCTATTAACATTTCGAAGGTTATGAATAAATCTAAGCACATAACATAAAATACGAATGATAGTTATATAATTATTACTAACACTAATAATATAATCTAATAAATAATTTTGATCATAAATAGCTAGAGTAACTAAAGAGTTATCATTTTCACATTTAACTGTTTTCTTTAGTTCATCAGAATAGTCATCTGGCGAATTTTGGATGTTGCAGTCATTAGTTGGGAGAACAGTTTCTCTCAAAAAGGGGGGACCTTTAAACCACAAATCCTTTTCTAAGAGCATATCAACACTGACGCCTCTGGTAAGGAGGTCGGCTGGATTAGACTTTCCCGGACAATGAAACCACGAATTGGAGTCAGTCAAAGATTGAATCTCGTTGACACGATTCGCTATGAATGATTTCCATCTTTTACTAGAACCTCTAATCCAGTACAAAGTGATTTTCGAGTCTGTCCAGAAGAACACATCTGATGGCTTCTTAGGATCTACTATTTTCTTGACTGCATTACCTAGTCGGGCAGCAAGTAAAGCTCCCAATAGCTCTAATCTTGGTAAAGTGATTTTTTTAAGAGGTGTAACTCTACTTTTTGAAGTCACAAGGTTAACTTCAATAGCATTTTCTTTTACAATTCTGAGGTATATGACAGTGCCGAAGGCTTTCTTACTAGCATCGCAAAAACAGTGAATCTCTACCACATCTGAATTTTCTTCTTTCGTTGAATTTAGCACAATTCTTGGAATTTTTAGGTCGGAGAGGCGTGGGATCTCAGAACACCATTGAAGCCACTTTTCTTTAACATCTATTGGTAGATCTTCATCCCAAGCAATTTTCCTCAACCACAGATCTTGAAATAGGCATTTCATGCGAATAGTATAAGGAGTGAGCAAGCCAAGAGGGTCGAATATTTTTCCAATAGCACGCAGGATGAAGCGCTTGGTGTTTTCATTTTTTGATAACATTTCTAATAAGCCTTTTACATCTACGATAAAGCAATCTTCACTCGTATGCCAAGACATTCCTAGAACCTTTGTTGAGTCAAATCCTAATTCAATTGGGTTGTGTAGAGGCTGAGTATCAAACCCTTCTTGTTTCCATTGCTCCATCAAATCGTTATCATTAGTTGACCATTTTCTGAGTTTCATACTTGCCTCGCTCATAATATAAACAGCATTTCGAGAGATTTCTAACGCATCTTGCAAGTTGTCAGCACCAGCGATGAAATCATCAACGTAGAGGCACCTATCTAATAACTTTGTTGTTGTAGGATATCTAACTTGAAATTTCTTGATATGTTTTCTTAGAGTAGCAGCAAGAAGAAACGGGGAAGCATTCATACCAAAAAGAACTCGGTTGAAGCGATATATTTCTATACCTCTATCTCCAATCCATAAAAACCTCACTGCATCTCTGTCTTTCTCCGCTAGGGATATCTGCAGAAAGGCTTTTTCTATATCACCTATCAATGCTATTTTGTTTAATTTAAAATTGATAAGTAGATCGAATATGTTTGGATTTAGATTTGGACCTGGCCAAAGACAATCATTTAACGATAATTCGCCAACATCGTGTGAGCTGGCATCGAAGACTACTCTCATTTTTGTTGTCAGGCTTTGTCTAAAGACAGGTTGATGTGGAAGATAAAAAAGTGGTTTCTCCACTGGCTTGTGCGTTTCCGTTATTTTTTCTATGATTCCTTTATTTTCATAATCTTTCAAAGTCTCACAATATTCAGCACGAAGCTCTAATTTTCGCTTCATTTTCACTTTAAGACAGTTTAGTCTATTATTGGCTATTTTGAGATTGTCGTTCATTTCTCGCCAATCTTTTTTCCATGGTAAGGTAACTTCGTAACGCTTATTTTTATAAGATACAGATTTTTCGAATATTTCTAATGCTCTATCTTCGTCAGTACATGTGGGATCGTCTTTTATCCCTAATGTTTCTAACTGAAAGAATTTTTGAACTTCTTTTGTCAAATCTTCATAGTTACAAACAAGCCCACAATGAGTATTTTGCGTGATTTGATTGTCAGGATTTAATACGCTTCCACAGGCAATGAATCCAAATACCGAGTTTTGGAATTTTAAATTAGAATTGGGGACTTCAATTCGACCGACTTCTAAAAGATCATAAAATATTTGAGCTCCCAAAAGAACATGAATTTTTCCAGGTTTGTAAAATTCTGGATCCGCTAATTTAATGTTATTAAGGTATTGTTCTGTTGGAACGTTAATCCGATTTACTGGAATAGTATCCGATATTTTTGGTACACAAAGAAGTTCTATTTCCGCCTTAAAATTTGAATTGTTCGAAATTAATGCTTTTACCTTGGAGTTAATATTCACGGAGATGCCATTTAATCCTGAAACCGCAACTTTTATTTTTTCTTTCTTAATTCCTAAATAATCAGCACACTGAATCGTAACGAAATTACTCATTGATCCAGCATCAATCAAACCTCTTAACGGCTTAAATTCACCAAATTTATTTTTAATATAAACAATGACAGTTGATAAGATGCCAGAACTTAAATAATTCATCTCACAAACAGATGTACCTGAAAATGCTCTTTCGTTAGAAATGTGAAATGTTGCAGCATTCGGGTCTAGATTTGAATGCGCTACGATTTGATTCTGGTTTTGGGTATTGCAATCACTGACCTCGGGTTTTGAAATAAATTCATTTTTTCTATCGCTGTTTTGAATTTGCTTTTCATTTTCATTCTCGAAATGCAGTAAACTCGAATGTTTTTTCATACATTTCTGACAAGAATAAGTAGATTTACAATTTCTAACCGAGTGGAATTTTAAACAGTTAAAACAAATATTATTTTTCTTTACGAATTCATATCTAGAAGCCACTGAAAGATTTAAGAATTCTGGACATTTGTGCAAACCGTGGAATTCATTACTCTGACACTTAACACATTTAAATGTTTTTGAGTTTTTACCATTAGATGTAGATACCATACTAGTGATTCGTTGTTGAGCATTGCGTTTAGGAGTTACATTATTTATAAGAGGTTTGGAAACTTGCAGTGTTCTCGCTTGTCTTTTTAAAAACTCGATTAATTCTTTTAATTTTGGTAGCTCGTCTTTTTTTTGTTCACGTTCAAACCATAATTTTGTGGACCCATCTAATTTCTGCCACAATATATAAGTTATTATTGTATCCGCAAACCCTTCAATTTTTTGATCGAGAATTTCTAGAGATCTGATACATTCACTGGCGGTATCTGCTAAATTAAGAATAGCACTAGGTGTTTCACTTTGTATTGAATTAATGGACATTAATTTTTTAATGTGAGCAAACACTTGTTGTCTTTTATTGGAATATCTTTCCTCTAATAAGGACCACGCTGTTTGATAATTATCATCTGAAATCGTTATACTTTGTACAACTTTTGCAGCTTCAGAATGAAGCGAAGATTTCAAATATGATAACTTTTGAGCACCCGAAAGTGCGCTATTATTGTGAACGCTAGATTTAAAAAGATCACTAAAATATATCCAATCCTGTACGTTTCCACTAAAAGAAGGTAGATTAATCGTGGGAAGTCGAACTTCCGTTACACTATTCTCTTGTTTCGGCTTTGATTCATTAAGAACATTTATTTGTTTTTGTTTCGCTCTTTTAATTTTTAACCAAGTTTCATCTAACTCTTTTTCAATCGATGATTGTTCATCGATATATTTATCAATTTCCTCCTCATCGCACAATGAATAAATTTTATCAAACGTTTCTTTCAATTCTGTATTGAATTGATCACATTTCGTATTTACAAGTTCTAAAGAACATTCATCAGAGTCACTTAATTTAATTTCACTCACAAATTTAGTAATTTTACATTTTAAAACTCTTTTTTTTGTCAAAATATTTTTTAATTCAGTAGCCATGTTAAAGAAAAAGTCCTACCTTATTCGAAGAAACCAAGTCTCGTCGCTGATTCTTGACTCTAAAAGCAAACGATAAATCCGTTTACTTTGGCCTCGAAGGACCAATTTATGTTAAGAATAAAACACTAAGTTACTCAATGACACCATTTTTAAGGAACTCTTCGCAGTGAACTGTATATTTCTTTATTTTAAAACAATAATTGTTAAGAGTGAAACAGTCTCTCTGGCCGTTTCCAAATCAAAACATTCCATCATTTCAATCAACAACAACAAAAAATTCAGTGTTTCCACTCACTAGTAACTAAATTACAATCTATCGTCAACACGCAGACGATTGGAATAATAAATAAAATTACGGCGCTGACACAGCGCCCTCGTACGGGAGATTTTAATTACGATCAGTAACAGGCAGTTTTATTGAAAAGGGCACATTATATCATAAAAAAGGCATTTTTGTAATAAGTGCATGCTGTCCTATGTTCTTGTAATAAGTGCATAGTTCTGTACATTAATTCTTGAAATATAGCTGGGTTATTCTCTGCAATAGTGCAAAAAGTGCTTCCCAGCCATATAAATGCTCTTAATTTTATTACATTTTTATTTATTTTTATTTTTATTAGAAGATCTAAACATAGTTTATTAGGGGCAGAAAGTAAAATTTAAAAATAAATAAATTTAGTATTTAAAAATATAATATATATCATGCAAACATCATTCCCTCACCTTTCCCCCACCTGTACTACCATATTTTATTGCCTATTTCTTTCCATCCAGAAATAAAAATAATTAAAAATACCCTAAGCAAAATAAAGTTCTTATTTGATACATTACAAAAAATAATAAAAATATTAATTTTTACTATTATTATATAGTCTACTCAATCAATTATATGTTTCCCCATGTTAGACCATCATTCCCTCACGCATTGCTATTATCTCAAATATCTACCACTAATGAGCAGTAGCAGTCTAGCATCCTTCACAGAGAAGAAGCTATTTTGAGCACTTGTCAGTCCAGCAACATAAATTGGTGGTGTAAGATTTTGTTAATTTTACAGAATTTTTTTTTAGTCAGTATATCCGGAAGCGTTTTTATTAGCAGTCATTCCCTCACACAGAATATTCATTTTTTTGTAAATATCAAAAATTTTAATTTTATCATACATTATATATTAAGTGTTTCTCTTAAAGGAAACAGTTTGGATTTCTTCATAATTTTGCATTTTTCCCCTACAACTAGTAAAAATGTCTTATTTCATCATTCCCTCACTTGTCATTCCCTCACATTTTTTATTTTATTTTTTCCACAAATTTTTATTTATTATTTTTTTTTTTTTTTTTTTTTTTGTTAAGTCAAATTTTTAAAACAATTTCTGTTGCTATTAAAATCTTCAATAATTGTCTGATTTCTTACCATTTATCTAATTTTTATGAAAATTTACATATGCATCATTCAAGTCAGACTGCTGGCCAAATTTGCAAGTATTGTAGAGAACAACCCAGCTTTTGTGGTAAGTGGGGAAAAAACGCAGCATACTAGCGCCACCTGTTCGACGATTTTCACCAAAACATAATCAGCATCTATAAAAACATATTAATATTACTTTTTATAATCTTTCAGAATAATACGATTTCGTCTCATTAGTAATATACTTAAAAAATCTATCTATTTTATAATGATTAATAAATGAAGTTTGATGGAATTCTGTGTATTAGTTCTTGAGATATAGCTGTCGTTGAAATAAAAAAAAATACGGCTTAGTAGCGCCACCTGTTGATCGATTTACTTCAAAACTTAATCAGCGTTCATTTATCTCAATGTCTAACAGAATATTACGTTTGATGAAATCCTGTGCATTAGTTCTTGAGATTATAGCTATTGGGGAGGAAATGCGGCATAGAAGCGCCACCTGTTTGACGATTTCCACCAAAACATAATCAGCATCTATGTGTGTCAAGTTTTAGCAGAATATTAAGTTTCATGAAATTCCGTGCAATAGTTCTTGAGATATAACTATTGGTGGAAATGCGGCATAGTAGTGCCATCTGTTGGGCAATTTACACCAAAACTTAATTAGTGTCTATTTATCTCAAGGTCTAAGAGAATATGAAGTTTGAAATTCCGTGCATTAGTTCTTGAGATATAGCTGTCGCGAAAGTCAAGAAAAAATGTGGCATAGTAGTGCCATCTGTTGGGCAATTTACATCAAAACTTAATCAGTGTCTATTTATCTCAAGTTCTAACAGAATATTAAGTTTGGTGAAATTCTGTGCATTAATTCTTGAGATATAGCTATTGTGGTAAGTGGGGGAAAAAACGCAGCATACTAGCGCCACCTGTTCGACGATTTTCACCAAAACATAATCAGCATCTATATATTCTTGATAATGGTCAGAAAACAAAAGTTGTTGATCAGCTCAATTTATTTAATTTATAATTACATGCAAAACGTTTTAGGTAAATATTTTAAATATAAAATTATTTTTTAAAAATATCTTTGAGTGTTAAATTTTATTTAATGATAAACCATTTAAATAATACTAATAATAAAATCAAAATCATAAAACTTCTCTTCCTAATAAAATGTCATTATTGAAATGAATTGTCGCCAAAAATGGTGCAGAAATCATTTTGCTCGGTGTTGGGTTTGAATCTGCGTCATCTACAAAAGTTTAGAACTTTAAACTGGTGCTTTAGACCACTCTGCTAACCAGACATGCTCTTACTTTCCTCTAAATAGAAGATCTAGTAAATTTAACTTCACGCATGCGCAAATGCGTGAATTTTTTTGACTGAACTTACAGAATCAGGTTTATGTTTTAATATATATGATTATTTTCTTCCAAAATTTGCATGTTTTTGTTTTGATAGAAAACATTGAATTTTATATACTAATTTGGTTACTTACAAAATTTAATTTATTTAAAAGGTTTTAAGAGTCGTGTTCATTACTGCAATGCTTAACTTCTTGGGGACGAGCGACCAGTATACGTGCCGCGTATTGTGCTCAGAATCTGTGATTATTCTCACTAGTAAATTTTTAATGTAAATTTTGCCTTATTTAATCCAAGCATTTTACTGATACAATTAGGCAAAAACTTCTGTTTTGAAAAGCCATTGATAAAAGATTAGAAATTCTGTAAAAGACTCTCGTCCCCAAAGTGGTTAATTAGTCTATTTCCAGTAATGAACACCCTCACAGGCATAGCTAAAAATGCAATTTCAATAATGTTCATAGTGCATAAAATCTTTTGACTTAACTGTATACTAATTAATCAAATTTCATTTTTAAATTTCATTTACCAGAACGTAAAATCAGCAAAATTTTTATAAATAGCTGCTTTCTGTGAAGAGGCCCTAAATAGGCCCCACATTTTGCCAGGATTGACCCTTGATAGCTGTTAAAAAATACTATTGAAGCAAAATATGTTTGAAATAAATATTCTTAAAAATTAAATTTAGTTTAAAAATAAATAATAAAATACGTTTTTTAAATATTACTTATTCATTTATTAAAACCATGTTTTTTATCATTGCGAACATTTATTTCAAGCCGGATGTTCGGCCGGATATCCGTTGCATCACTATATAGAAGTAAATAGTATTATTAAAAGAAGCATTTCAGTGTATTTGCATTAAATGCTCATTTGAATATAATTTAGTCCTTTGCATTTTAATTTGTAGGCAAATCCATAGCATAATACTAAATATTATAACCCATAAAATGAAGAACCCGTGAGAATTATATTGTTGACTTATCATAACTTGAAATATCTTTTTTCCAAATTTCCAAAGAAAACAAAATGGCAGTGTCATTTTATATTAAAATGGTTTTGAGCTCACCTAATATTTTTCAAAAGTTGGCGCCACTGCAGGCAAGCACAGATGAAGTGCTGAAGGAAGATATGATTGTTGCACGTCTTCCAGAAGAACATGAATTGTGTGAATTAAGAAAACATGCTATTCTTTCTAAACTGCGTCATAGCAATCTAGTGCTGCAATTCAGAAAAAGGTTGGCAAAAGAATTCAAAGTTGAAGCACCGTAATATCCATGGTTGCCGGCTTTTAGCCAGGCCAAACAAAGCCGGCCGGCTTTCTTTGGTTTTAACCACTTTAAAAAAGCCAGCTTTTATTTTTCAAAAAGGTGGTTTATACATAATTATTTTAAAATTTGGATTAATTTATTTTTAATACACTTATAAATATTTTCTACTAAAAAATTATAAACTTCTATTAAATTTTGTCAAATAAATAGGTCCTTACAATTGCTAGAATGCAACTGTGAAGGCATTATGTCAGAAAAAAAAAAATTATAAATATTCAGAATACATTAAATCAATATTGATTTGGAATTCTTTATTATAGCTCTACACATACCACATATAGGTCAAAATTGGGAAATTTCATTAGCGGCCACTGGCCGGTAGGACTAATTTTTAAAGTGGCCACTTTCTTTAAACTAGCGGCCACTTATTTATTTCAAAATGCTAAACAGTAAAATTTAATAAGTATTAATCTAAAACTGAGTAGCCCAAATAAATATGTTAATATAAATATAATGGAACCAAAAAAAGTAGAATCCTTGATGAAATGCAAGAAAATTTTATTATCTCCTTGTAAAAAAGTGCCCAGACGGTGGCCGTTGATAGACAATTTTTCACTAGCCACTTTTTTTCATTTACTGGCCCTATGGCCGGTGGCTAGTGCTAATTTTGACCTTTAATACCACACATTCTAAAGATTATATGAAAGCATAAGAAAATGTCGCACATCAAAATGGAAACATTCTTTCATACTGATACCTATTTACTTTGAAAATTGATTAAAACTAAATAGCCTATATGTATTTAATAACTGAAATTATCTTATACAATACTTGAGAACACCCAGTAATAAACAATTTATATTCTAACTTATAAAAATGATATATGTAAAAAGTTTTTCTGCTACTAAGTATTAAGCTGTTATGTAACTTATTCCAGATATGTCCATACAGACAGTGAAATTGTAGAATGAACAATGTTGAAAGAGAAATTAGAAAGGATATAACATTTGAGGAAATTTTAGTACAGTAAACTCCCGTCTATCCAGCCTAATGTGGCTGAAGGGTAGGCCGGATAATGTAAAAGCCGGATAGGCCGGAGTTCTACAAATATTTACTAACTTCGTGCCCTCCCCCCGTCGTCATATATTAAAAACCCATGTTACACATATTAGGATAAATTTTGCATACATTTTCAAAATAAGCAAAACATTAACATAAAACGTAATCCTAATTTGTAAAAAAATGAGTAAATCTTATTTTACTGTTTATTAATGCATGATTGCACAAATATGAAAAGTCATGCATAAGGTAAGAGTGAAAACTTACAGTTTTTGGTTTTTGAAAAAATTTTTAATAGAGGACTGCTTCTGTCTGTTAGCCCTCTTCCGCCACACAATGTCACGAATGTGGTTTGAGATTTTTCTTGCAATCCTTTTAATCTTTTTCTTCTGGTATTTCTCCCTCTGTCAACACTTCTACGATATTGTTTTCAAATAATTTATTAACTTCGATGTTTGCCATCCATTCTGTAATGTCTTCTGCATTGACATCTTCAGATCCCAGTATCTTTTTCAGACGGAAAAAACGTCGTTCTCATTTCCCGTTGCAGTTTCCCACACGGGTTTATGTCTACCTTTTTAGTACAAAAGAATGTTCCAAGACCTTGTAATTATTATATATTGGAATTTCTTCCCATGCTTTTGGCACTCACCTGGGCGGGAACCTGCCTGCCTGCCTTGGCAGGGTTCCTACGGGTCAGGGAAAACCTGAAAAACAGGAAAAAGTCAGGGAATTCGAAAATCTAGGCAAAAAGTCAGGGAATTTTTTAAATATTTGAAAAGGTCAGGGAATTTTTGATATACTACTTCCATCAGAATTTCTATTATCGTCGTGAATGAAGAAATTTTGAATTAATTATTCATCCAATCTAAAATTTTTATATAAAATTTATGAAAACTATATAACAATATGAAAAGAAAAATAATTAAAAAATCTGAAATTCATAAAGCACATACTTTTTTCTAGCATTTATCTAAATTAAAGTCCATTGTGAAGGGTTTTACAATAATATATAAGCCGAATTTTTACTGAGAAAGGTCAGGGAAATTTTTATATAAAGTCAGGGAAAACCGGGAAAAATCAGGGAATTTTTTTACCAGAATTATGTAGGAACCCTGCTTGGCCGTTTGTAACATTCCTTATTTTTTTAATAGGCCGGATAGTCAGGAGTTTACTGTACATGTAAAAATATCCCTTTGGACAAAATATCTGCTGGTTGTTAGGTATTGGTAAAGTACTACAACAAAAAGTCAATTAAAAGTTTTGCTGGCCAAATTCAGGGTGTCTACAGAATCTGGAAATCAGGGAATCATGGAAAAATCAGGAAGGTTTATCAATCTGGAAATATCAGGGAATAGTCAGGGAGCTTTGTAAAAATACACAAAAATCAGGGAAATTTGCCTGTGTGTGAAAATATTTGCACTTTCACCTTGCCAACAAGACTGATTCGTCTATTTTATATACCACATTTTTTCACATACTGATTAGTCTTTCCCAATATTTAAAAAAAGATGCACATGGTACGAGTTTTTTATATTTAACGTAAATTAAGGTGATCCGATGTCCTATTTTCTGTAGATAGCGCTTATATTGAAGGCAATTTATTATTTTTGAAAATTTTAAGTGAAACGTTAGCATAACCTCACCAGGCGGCCAGCTTAATCCAATTAGCTATCCCGTCAGATGTAGATATGTCTTAAGATTGAACATTTTTCAGAAAATGAGGAAATTTTCTGGTCACTGTATATCCATTGGCCACTATATAAAGTTATTGGACTAAATTTTGAGTTTGAATTTATAAAACTGCCAGCCAGTACTTTATGAATATTAGGCAATTTTTATGTTTTCTCTTTTTTTTTCTTCTTCCAAATAAGATATTAGCAAGCTGGATTAGATAAGTGTGTTATATGAGGAAGAAGCATACATGAAAAAATACCGTATGTTTATTATTGTTAATATTAGAAATCCGGGAAGTCTGATAAAGATAGTCAGGGAAATCATGGAAAAATCAGGGAACTTTTTTTTGCAATTTCTGTAGACACCCTGAAATTTTGTCAGCAAAAAATGGGTTTTTTATTGATAAATATCTTGTTAAACTTTAGTTTGACACAAATATACATTTCCAGAAAATGACGATGTAGACAAAGTTGATACTGGACAGGTCATCCAAATACTGGATGAACAGCAGCAAGCAGACATTACACATTTAATTTTTGATATTTAAATGTTAAAATTTTACATGAATTTGTTTCATAAAGGGTGTCTTATCTATTTTCCCATTTGATCTTGTTGATATATTAAAATTTTTTATGAATTCATTTTTTCTATGTATATAATCATTTTACCCTGTGCTATGGGGTAAAATGATCAATTAGGAGCCTAAAAAAAAGTACTGATTAAACAGTTTTATTGTTTAAAACAGAAACAAATGAAAATTTGTAGCAACTCTCAGATAGTGTAATGTAAAATATCTGTCGAAAAAAGGTAAATATTTTATATAATTTTAAGATTGTAGCTTAACAAAGTTGAAAATAGCTAATTTTATGGTAATTTTACCCCCACCTAACCCTACAAACTGACATAAAAAAAAAAAAAAATGCAATTTAACAAATTACAACGACCATTTGGAAAATGATTTTTTCAAAGACTAAAATTTAAGACATAAAAAATAGCACAGAGTTGATCATACATTACCAGGGTTCCTACGGGTCAGGGAATTCGAAAATTTAGGCAAAAAGTCAGGGAAATGTCAGGGAATTTTTGAAATATTTGGAAAGGTCAGGGAATTTTTTATGTACTTCTTACATTGGAATTTCTATTGTCGTCGTAAATGAAGAAATTTTGAATTATTCATCCAATCAAAAATTTTTATATGAAATTTGTGCAAACTATATAACAATATGAAAAATAATTAAAAAATCGGAAATTCATACAGCACATACTATTTTTTAGCATTTATCTAAATTAAAGTTTGGCTGTTCTGGATGGAAAAGGCTTTTCCATCGTCTGATTTCCAAGAAATCCGATGGCCAATTTTAAATGAAATTTATTTCTTAAACTTCTAAACATCCCACAATATTACTTTTTATATCGTCGTATAAAGAAAAAAAATGTACTTTTAAATGCAATTTGTTTGAAAGCTGTATCTCAATTTGTTTCTGAGTTAATTTTTTTTTTTTTGTAGTTTTTATTACTTTTTTGTCATAGTGGCAACACTCTGTTGTACATCTCTGTTGAAAGTAAAGGGAAATACAGATTACTGTATAAACCAATCAGAAAACGAATAAAATGATGATTAAACCAATAAAAATCTTCAGATATGCTTTTGATTTCCTACCCTGATGAGGACAATAACCATTTTTCCAAATGGTTAAAAAAAAAAAAAAAGTCATGTTAAATGAGAAAAAAGCCAAAAAGCAATAATCATGCCGTAATATCCCCTTTCCTGCACCAAAGTAGTAAAAAATTGTGGCATTTAACAGGTAAAAAGCAGCCTGTGTTAGGGATTGACGTTTTCCTTCCAGTAGCCTTATTCCTTTAGTATGGATGCTCATTGTGTGACTACTTTTGAGATCAATTCAGCACAATTAACGTAAAGAAACGTCTTTCATTCTCTCCGATTCTTGAAATTTTTATTTAAATTTAGCATATAGTAAAGTTTATTATTATTATTATTATAGGTTTCCATTAAATGATCCCGAGCGCCTACAGAAATGGCTAAAAGCTCTAAAAAGAGAATCTTGGCAACCTACAAAACATTCATTCTTATGCAGCCAGCATTTTACACCAGATTCATACAAGTCCAGTCTCAAGCATTTTTTAAAAGATGATGCTGTCCCCACCATAGCTTGTTTTTCTACAGACCATCCAAAGATAGTAAGGAAAAGAACAATTGACTATTCATTACCTGTAAGTAAATATTTTTATTAAGGTTACATTTATAATTTATTTAAATTTTATTTATCTTGAATGAATTCCAATAACCTCCACTTTTTTACCACCATAAAAAAAATCTGTAAGAAAGCATATTTATTATATGTAAAGTTTTGCAGCAATATTTGTAATTTAACCAGTTAATCTGTGATTTACAGTTAATGAACATTTTTTTTTATGACTTATCAACTATAGTTCAACTATATTTGGCTGTCTTCAAGAAAATATTCAGAAAGTAAAAAAGTGGAATATTTAGGTAGTAAGATAGTATCAATCAATGTTTCAATCATGTATTTATCATTGGTATCCCCCCTCCCCCAACTTCCTGAATTTATGTTAACTTATTCCACTTATATCTTGACCAGTAGTAGTGGTCAATATGCCTGTCTACTATGCTACAAGTCTCCAGTTTGATCCCAGGCTGCTGACTGGGCAAGGTTTAATCAACCTTTCATCCCTTCGGGGTTGATAAGTGTTGAATTCAGAGGATGGCCTGGGCGGGGGTACTCCCCCGGAGCTATGCTATTGCCTATCCTATAGCTTTTATAACTATTAAATTGAAATCGCTAAAATTTGTTATCTTCATCCCCACAATGTTAAAATATTAATCAAAATATAAATGTGTATCAGTAATTTGACAGAAAATAGTTAAATGTACAAATTGATATACCTTTTGTATTTGAGAACATTTCCTATTCAATATGTTTATAATTAGACAATCAGTAAATCAGCTTAATGACAACATTGTTTCTTTTTATTTGAATGAACTTTTGTTTTTCTGACAATCCTTATTTATAGTTTTAATACTTTCATAGGGTAATTTGGGTATTGACTAGTGATAAATAATAAGAAATAAGTGATTGGTTAATGAATTTGTGAGTGGAAAGAAGTCATTAAATTTTTTTGTATAATTAGATTTAAGAATACAAATGTAACTGAATTAAATTATTAAGAATTTAATTTTAATTAAAGTTTATTAAAAAAGCTATTATATGAAAAAATGGATATTAAAATATTTTAAGTATTCGGTTGCCGAATATTCGGTATTCGGCAAAATTGCTGCTTCGATCCATCCCTAGTTTCAAGAGTAAAAAAAAAAAAAGTGATAGCCAGAGCATGATTAACAGTTCTGAATATGTCCTACAGAAAAGACAAAGTATTGATCTAGATAATTTTGATTGGCTGCAATTCTGCTTTCAACAATTGTGGTCGACTCATGCATCCACTATAAAACATTGTTAAGATTCCATGATTTTACATTCTATGAGACTGCCGAAAAACAGTGAAAAATGTAAACTTGAAATAATGTGTACTATTTTATGTTTATGCCTATCTTAAAATCTTCTTCTTTGAGAGGAGGGAGAGAGATCCTCTGAAAATAAGCCCTAGTGCGTTTTATGGAGTAAAAGACCTGGCTTTTTCTTTTTTTTTTTTTTCTGGGAATACAATACACAGTATCATTTTTCTCAACTTCCGGTTTCTTGGTTTATTCTTGGTATTTGTTTGAATAATTTATGCATTTTGTAAAAACAGGGTTCCTACGGGTCAGGGAAAACCTGGAAAACAGGGAAAAGTCAGGGAATTCGAAAATTTAGGCAAAAAGTCAGGGAAATGTCTGGGAATTTTTGAAATATTTGGAAAGGTCAGGGAAAAGTCAGGGAATTTTTTATGTACTTCTTACATTGGAATTTCTATTGTCGTCGTAAATGAAGAAATTTTGAATTATTCATCCAATCAAAAATTTTTATATGAAATTTGTGCAAACTATATAACAATATGAAAAATAATTAAAAAATCGGAAATTCATACAGCACATACTTTTTTTTAGCATTTATCTAAATTAAAGTCCATTGTGGAGGGTTTTACAACTATATGTAGGCTGAATTTTTACTGAGAAAAGTCAGGGAAATTTTAAAATAAAGTCAGGGAAAACCTGGAAAGTCAGGGAAATTTTTTATCAGAATTGCGTAGGAACCCTGAAAAATTATTCTTTTCTGACTTTTAACTCATTTTGCCTTAACTCAATTTTCTCTTATTTCCAGGATCCTCACAAGAAGCCTGTAGTTGTTTTGCAAAGGAATGCTGTTTTGGAACAATATTCTGATTTAAACTATAGTCCCAAGCCATCTTTAGGCAACTGTCAGAGTGATACATTGCAAATATCCAAAGAAACTGATAATAATAAAAACTCGTCTTTTGAAGCAAATGAATTAGAAATATATAAAGATGCAGTCTGTGATGGAAATTTTTTAGTTTCGGGTGATGACTTTTCTGACATTGAATTTTCAGATTCAGAAGACACTAAGCAAAGATTAGACATTATGACGGCACATTATAAAAAGGCTAAAAAGAAATTGAAAATGTGTCAGCAAAGGTGCGGTTTGTACAAAAAGGAAATAACTGCTCTAAAAGAAGTTATAGATAGTTTGAGACAGATTAATTCTGTAAGCGATGACAACTGAACTTTTTCAGAAATTTCTTGTGTTACAATTTTGAAAAAAGAGGAGGGGAATTATCCAGTGTTGCTTACTTCTTCTCCTATCTGTACCCACATTACAAACTGGTCATTGTCTTCAAATATATGAATAAAAGTGTTAATTTTTAATTAATATTTTAAAATAGAATATGCTAATTTTAACCTTTTTTTTTATTTTTAACTCGTCATGTTATTTTTATCTGTCATTATCGATTTAAAATATCTTGCAGTATTTCTGATTATTTTAATGTAAGATTATTTTGTAAATGTAAAATTTTATCATTGCTGTTTTTATGTTTGTAGTTTTTTTGCATCTGTAAGTAATTGGTTTCTACAGTTTTCAACTGCAGAAAAAGTTGTTTTAGTGTATTAAAATGCAAAGATTTTTTTTTTTTTCCTTGCGCATAGAAATTAATATAAGTTAAGATGTTTAAGAGCCATAAACACTGTTCTTTTAAATGCAACTGCTTATCTTATTTTTATTTTACTACATTCAGAATGTGAAAAACTCGAATCCTTCATTAAATAATTTAATTATATCTTAGTGGGGAGGGGGAAGGGCTCAGATAAAACGAGTCTTTGGATCAACCAAATTAAGAAAAATTAGTTTTGATGAGGGTTTCACACATAAAATCTATAAATTTAAGACAACCTTATGGTTAATTTCAAAATGTCTGTTAGCAATAACTCACTAAAATAATAAAATGGGCATTGATTGTTGTAGAAATTAAGTGCTTACAGTGAAGTATAATAGTATGCAGTCCCCATAGCTATACTAAATGGAAATCTTTTTAAAAGTATTTACATCACATAACATACACATATCTGCCAACTCGCCTCAAAAATTTAGGAGATTCTTGGATTTTGATAAAATCTCTTTAACTCTTGAAAAATATTAAATTCTGCCAAGGGGGTTACATCACCTTGGCACTCGGAAATATGCATATAATTGTTTTAAAAAAAATATGCAGTTATTAAATATATATAATAATTCTTATTTTACACATATACATAGAAGCTTTATAAACAAAAGAAAAAAGACTGCAAATAATTTTAAATGGCAGATATATGAGGCGTCAGGTATCTTCTTTTGAAAATCCTTGCTGATGGTGCAATTTTTTTTCCCTGTAAGGCATCGTCTGAAAAATTTATTTAGAAAGGTAATAGCTAAGATCTAGTATTTAAAAGGAAAAGAAAAATATCAGAAATAATCACTGTATGGGGGGGGGGGGGGGGAATTAAGTTTTAAAAATTTGTAAAAAAAAAAATGCAGCATCCAAACAAAAAAAAAATCTTGCATGATATTATAAAGAATATGTTGTTCAAATATCACCAAAATCAGTTAAGTTCATCTTGATGTGTCTTGTACAACAGTTTGAAAAAAAATTGGTACCTTTTTCCCCATTTGTATTTTAATAGAAACTGTGTCAGCAACAGTGACCTGGAGCCGAACAATTTTTGATGCTCCAACTCGGCTCCGACTTCGCACTTTTGAGTTGCAGATTTTAATTTACATGTTTAATTTTTTGCTCACAAATATTTTCTACCTTCATTAAAGATCTGACAAAATGCATTTTTCTTCTCATCAAACTTGAAATGCTTGTTCAGAAAATATGACATCTTTTAGCTTTTGCTTTTAAAATAGAAAGTTTGGTGGAATTTTAAACACAAAAATCTTAACTTTCTTCTACACTTTTCAAACAGCCAAAATTGTACAACTACACATGTAAACAACAGGCGGCCATATTTGTTTTCAAATAGTGTTGTCACTTACACTGGTTTTCAAAAATTAAGGAAAAGTCGCAAAATGCTAATTTTTAAATACGCGAATACTCAAAAGGAAGTAATATAATTTGAATAATTACTATCTCAGCAGACCAGCTAGTTCATATAACATCTCATTCAGGTCACATGGTCACAAGAGTCACAGTCACTATGGCGAAACAAAAAATAGGAAATTCCATACGTCTCTTTTATGGGTCTCAAATGACTACTATATGTGACTCCACTGACAGGTCACTGTGACTGCTGCTTTGTGACGAGTCACCAGGTGACTTTGCAATGTCATTTCATTGAGACTCTTGTGTGACTCTCATCTGGCGATTCAATTTCAAAGTCATTGTGCACGTTGCATTATGATAAATCACCAAATGTCACATTAAAGTCACATGGTGACTTTCTGTCACATGACTTTGTCAAATGGTGACAGAGCCCCTACTGTGAAAAGTAATGAAAAGTCACCATGTGACTTTAATTTGACATTATTTGGGGATTTATCATAATGCAACGTTCACAATGACTTTGAAATTGAGTCTCCAGATGAGAGTCACACGAGAGTCTCAATGAAATGACATTGTAAAGTCACCTGGTGACTCGCCACAAAGCAGCAGTCACAGTGACCTGTCAGTAGAGTCACATATAGTAGTCATTTGAGACTCAAATTAAGAGACGTATGGAATTTCCTATTTTTTGCTTCGCCGTAGTGACTGTGACTCTTGTGACCATATGTGGCCTTAATGAGATGTTATATGGACTAGCTGTTCTGCAGGAATAGTAATTATTCAAATTATATTACTTCCTTTTGAGTATTCCCGTATTTAAAAATTGGCATTTTGTGACTTTTCCTTAATTTTTGTTAACCAGTGTAGTTCAAGTAGAAAGTAGAAGTAAAGTAGTGCTACCATGTTTTGAGAAGGTTTCATTCTCTAATAATAATAAAAACCTAAAAAATGATATAATTAAAATACTGAATAATGATGTAATTAAAATATTTTAAGCCTAGAAATTTAAGACTGAAAAAAAAAATTTAAAAGAATATTAAAAACTAAAGGAGCCCTGGAGCTGGGGAAAATTTAGAGCTCCAGCTTCAGGGAAAACACAGCTCCGGCTCCAGCTCCGGGTCCCTGGTCAGCATATTGAAACCTTTTTTTATTGGCTCCAATCTGCGATTTCTAAACCATGCATGACAACTTGTAGGGTTCTCATGTTGTGATAGAGACTCGCTGAGAATCCCAAGTTTTTGGATAATCACAGTGGACCAATAGTAAGTTTAAAATTTACATCATTTGCAATACACTAGTATATCCATCATTAAATATACTAGCGCCATTATGATATGCAGTCTCGATAATTTTCACGCCACTGTCATTCCGTTTTGGAGCCAAAGACCAAATGACAGCATTTAGATTTTCATTGTTATTCTGAGTGTATCTGTTTAAATAGTGTTTTAATAAATCAGCATTACTTAATCTATGGCAAACATATACATTTTCTATTCCAGAATATAGTGATACTCACTTGGACAAGTTCGATTATAATTCTGCTCTCATTTCAAATTGCTCTAACTCCAGAAGTAATTTGAATTTTTAAATGGTTAAACTCTTAAAAGTATAAACAATTTTATCTTGCCAAAAAAAAAAAAAAAAAAAAAACTTTTTTAAATCTCTAGGTGTAACCCCTCAATCTTTCACAAAAAATTCCTTATGTTCATGCTACAAGTTCTAATATAATAAGGAGGGTTTTAATACAATGTAGTTATGAGCTAGGATTTAGCCTTCAAAATAATCTTAAAACACATCGCAAATGTATCTCTTTCTGTCCTATAATTAAGAGATGATGTAATTGAAAGACATTCAAAGCAAATGACTTAAACTTATAGATTTATTCGTAAGAATAATTCTTTCATTAAATGCAGTTGTGAAAATTTTAGACCAGTTGTTTATTATTAGTATTTTTAAAAACTTTTATTTTATTTTTTTTTTTCAAAATGTCAAAATCTTTATTACAAATAGCTTGTAAAAATGCAATTTACTTGATATTTGATGCTTTTTATAAAATACTTTTAATGACATATATTTATTAGCAGCTGAATGTCTTATTCCTAATATTAAGTAAGCTTAATAGCCACAATTTTTTATTTCCAGAAAACATGGGTTTTAAAATTTATGTACCTTAAAATCCTGATTGTAATCCCCTCTTTTTCAAAATTAAAGTTAAATTTGGGAGGGGGCTTATAATCGAGATCTTTAAAAAAAGTCATTAAAAACCTTTTTTTAAACCAGTAACTTAGAAGTAAATAAGGCAAATACAGGGGGTGATAATCTTCCATGTTTCGATTGATTTTCAATTTGTAAAAAAAAGTTATCTAAATGTGCCCCCCTTCTAAAATCTCCCCAAACAAAAAAAAAAAAAAACCCAAAGAAAAATTTAAAAACTTTAATTTTTTTTTTAAATTTACTTCTTTATTTGTTGTTTTATTGCACCAATATTAATCAGCAATCTAAGCCTCCACCCCCCCCCCCCCCTCCCCAATCCCAAAAAACTGCTTTCCTCTTTTCTCCCTCTGGTATCAAGCATGCATAATTTAACCTATAAAACTCTTTAAATTTCTTTTCTGACCTATTTAATACACTATAGTAACATATAAACAATACATCACCTAAATTATCCCCTCCTCCCAAAATCTCTCTCCCTCCCCCCTGTCATATCATGAACATCATCCCCCCTCCCCTACCCCTCCTGCGTCTCATGTAGTTCAAAATCGGTAAAATTCTTTTTTTTTAAAAAATTACTCGATTTGTGATTTTTTTCGTAAGTTTGTTGTCTAAATTATTTTATACCCTCCCCCGAAAAAGTTAACTTTTTTTTGTTACCTTCCCCCTCCAACAACACACACAGTATAAAATCTTTTTTCTTTTCTTTCTATTTAAACATAAAATATACATGTGATTTAGGTTTGAGAACTGCAAAAATGAAAAATTCCTCCCATTTGCTTTCCTCCCACACATTTAGAAATCCCCCCCCCCCTCTCCTCCTTCGGGGCAATAAGGATTGAGCAAAAATTTTATAGAGGAAGATTTGTTGAGTGGGACTTATATGAGATTATGTAAATGTGATTTTAGGTAAATCATCTTACTACAAAATAAGAAATAGGGCAGAATTTAAAAAATAATAATTAAATTTTAAACTTTGTCCAGTGAGGATCAGAGAGGAGAAAGGAGTGTAATTTAGATAACTGATTATTGACTTATTGTTGTTAGTGAGCAGCAAATAGAACAAAAGAATTAAGATTTTCAAGATGTTAACTTTTTGTGCTGGGGAGGGAGAGCAAAGAAGGGAAGCAGACATTTCATGCAGGGGAATGAGGGGGGGGGGGGGATTTCATTAAGATTATGTGAAAACATATGGAAATCCACCTAAAGATTCAAAATTGTCTACATTAGATTTTTAAATCAATCTTTTCACAAAAAAACTTTGTAAAAAAGGGGGGGGGGGAGAGGGGCTTATATTTGAAATGAAAAATAAATTAAAAACTACCTAAGAGTGAGTGAGGGGCTTACAATCGGGATTTTATGGTATATATAAAATTATGTATCTTAATTACATACAATTTGTATTTTCCTTGGATGTAATTTTATTATATTTATTGACAGTTTTGTATTCTTGTTAATCTGCATGTTATGGCAGAAGGATTCATATAAAATGTCTCATTTTTAATGGCTAAAAGCTCTGATGGTAACTAAAGGGACTTGTAAATTAGGTCCAATTTATTCCCTGGAAGATTAAAAAAAGGGCAAGATTCTTTTGTTGTTTTGATAAAATTTACAAGCTAACTATACTGTTTCTGTGATTGATTTTTCACTGAAAACTATTTAAATAGTTTATAGAAGATCTGAAATGAAAGCT
The DNA here is from genome assembly GCA_963932465.1 of Maratus speciosus. Taxonomy (NCBI): domain Eukaryota; kingdom Metazoa; phylum Arthropoda; class Arachnida; order Araneae; family Salticidae; genus Maratus; species Maratus speciosus. The sequence continues at coordinate 123,636,399 of OZ010786.1, forward strand.
ATATACAGTAAAGTTAATGTATTTCAACAATTATTTTTGTTTAGCTGTCTAGTTATCTATGATGTTAAATCTCCTTATGGCAGAATGAATCTGATAATACTTGTGATACATTGATATTTGTTAAATAACTTGAAATTCACAATCTGTGTAAATATTCATGGAGAATGTTCTTTTGTAAATAAATGTTTATTTTAAATTTTTGCCTCCTGCTTAACACTTAATCAGGGTTCATACTCATCATGGGAATATGGGATTCATGGGAAAATCAGGAGATAAATTTTGGGTTGTAAAAATCAGGGGAATCTCACGGGATAATGCAAAAAATTCGCCAAACCTGGCAAAACCTAGCAAAATGACTGGTTACTCTGGGAAATTAAGGGCAATTGCTGCTGTTCACGTACTTTGATATCACATCTGTCTTGTCTACATCCATTCATTCACTAGATTCACCTTCTAACACCGTGAGGTTTGATAACAATTCAAGAGGAACTTTAAAAAACTAAAGGATGTTTTAAAATTTATATTGATACTTGCAGCCTTCATATTATTCACTCATAATGCTTTTGAAGAAGTAATAAAATCGTGAAGTGGAAATTAAATTCTTGCAGCCAAGCTACCAAGTTTTTCAGGACAAGCCCCACAAGGCATACAGACCAGGGTTGGTAAAAAACCAGTTTTTTTTTTTTTCAAAAACCCCGGTTTTTTTGGTTTAAGCCAGGTTTTTTTAGATATGTTTTCCTATTGCATATACATGCATTTTTATTGAAAAAAATAAACATTGTTGGATATATAAGTAATATAACTTCATTTAAAAATAATTTAAATTAAATAATTACAATCAATTATGTAGAAAATTAAAATCATTTAAAATTTAAACATTTTTAGTAAAAGCTATGTCTTATGGTCCATTAATAAAATGCTCTACACAGTGAAATCATTGATACCTTGAAAATCTTAATAAACAATCTTTTGACTATTAGTACTATAAATATATATATGGTGTAGTTTCATAAATATACCTTCCCATGGCTATTCAAAATAATTTCTTTGAAAAACTCGCAATCTGAAAGATCTGATTTTCTGTTAGAACACTACATGAACAATTATCTTTTATTGAAAGTAAAGCTTTTTTATAAAGAATTCCTGGAATGATTTGAATTTAGCAGTAGAGTTTTTACATGTTTCAAGAAATATTGTGTATTGTCATTTGACACTTCTCCTCTGAAACTGTCAGGTTAAAAAAAAAAGGCGACAGTAAAATAAACAGAACAGAAATACCTATTTACCAGCTTTTTAGACTACTGAAAACATTGATCTTAAAATGGAAAGCAGATTTATAAAAGTTGTCATGCACTAAAACATTTAAACAGCCATCATAGTTAATACACAGGCTTTCTATCTAAGCTATGTTATAATACATATTACTTTTAAATGTCTAAAGTAAAAATTAATAATATATCTTTTTAGGCATTTTTATGAGACATTTTTCTATTATGTCTCAAGCGAGCCTTATCTCGATTTTCTCCCATTTTTTTTTTGTCAGATCTAAATAGTGGATTTGATTATGCAATAGACGACGATTTAAATATATCTTATTGCATATTTTAGTTAAAAGTAAACAGGTGCTTCACTAGCACCCAATTTTTCAATGTTCTCTTATTCGACTTCATATCTTGAGTTTCTTTTTAATTTTTAAGGCTGTTCTCAAATCCAGAGGGCAACTTTATGTCATAAGTTTTAATTTATTTTTGTTTGGAAATGTATGAAACTAGCAGATGCTGTTGTTCAGAAACTATATAATCAAACTGTTTTTTTTTTTGCAAACCAATAGATCTTTACGAAAATAGTGTCAAAGTGGGCGTTTTGAACCTAATTTCCACGCGAAAGAAGAATAGTCACTCAAGGAAGGTTAAAAACATATTTGTCACATGATCAAAATTGCTTATAACTCTATAGGTAATTTATTTTTCAAAAATGGAAAACACAGTTCGATTCCAAATCGCTTTCGATAGTTCCTCCCATAATTCATTCCAATTTTATATCTTTCTGTTAAAAAATTAATTTGTAAACTTGTCACAGCGGTTTGCGCTTGTTGAGTAGAGCAGTTGAGAACAGCCTTAAAAGATAATCTCCCCAATCAAGAAAATTTTCTTTTACAGCTTGATTGAAATCTTAATGGTCATTTTATGTTATTAATTGTAAATAATCTGTGTTTTCTCAAAGGAAAATATTTTATTCAAAATATTGAATATTTTTAATCTATTTTATCTTTTCTAAATTCACATGTTTTAAATTTTATCTTTAGAGCTTCAGATATGTTCATCAACACATGCAATTTGCATTCAACATGCATACAAATATAACCTAGACTAACTTCATCTCACGGTGAGATAGTGAGGGATAAGATGTTAAAAGTAGAAATTATTTATATCCAATAATTTGAAGCACTTAAGTTACAAAAATGAGAAAATATTATATTAGTTTTTTTTCTAAAAATCCAGTTGTTTAACCAATTGATTTAAACCGTGCTAACCCTGCTGGTAACAGAATAAAATCATAAAGCAAATCCCCAATCCCAATGCAGGAATGCAAGAAAAACAAAGGCTTACTAAAACAACTACCCATACAGCAAAGAAACTTCACAGCCAATCATTCATTAGCATACAGAACAAAAAGTAACCAATGGAGAGAATTACTTATGATTATGTCATCATTGAGGCATAATGTAATCCTTATTAAATCTTAACTAATAAGCAATCTAAGTAGCAAAAGTGTATTTTTAGTTCAAATCTGCCATTTTGGCTATTTTTAAAAATGAAAGGCTCAATAAAAGAAGAAGAAAGAAAACTAACTACTTGTTTTTGTCTAGTCTGCCATGTAGATTTAAAGCTTATAAGAAAAGTTTGATTGATTAAAAATCTTTGCCACTTTACAAATTTATTAATTCATCATTTTTCTAAAGCTTTGCTTCTAGCTTCTGCATAACTTAGATTTTGCATTTTTCAAAATTGTGTAAAATAAATGAAAACGTTAGGGAAAAAGAGAAAAAAACCAGCATGGTTTTTTTAAAAAAACTAGGGGGCGCTGCCCCCTACGAGCTACGCTCGCCAACCCCCCGTTCAGACACTGCAGACTCAAAAAGCACGCTAATTTGATCGGCTTAAAAAATATTTCGGAAGATTGAATTATAAGTTAAAAAACTGTATGGAGATCTCCCTGTAAACGGGTTTCTATTCATTTCTCTTTGATTGGGGAATTTTAAAGCCAAATCAGCGGCTGTTAAAAGATACAATGGCTGTTTCCGTCTTTGATTAAATAAAATCAGTTAACATTTCAAAATAAGCTAATATAAAATGAATTAAATAAACAGAGTCTTTGCCTCCCGGTATTTTTTAGCAAAGTGAAAAGAAAGTTTTTTTTTAATGACACTTTAAATGTTATCGTTTTTAATCTGACGTAATTTTCACTAAACTTTTCTTTCTCCTTTTACTATTCACGTGAAAATAATTTTGTTAGAAATGAAATATTATTTGCGCTATCCTAATAAAAATAGTTGAAAATATCATCTTAAAATATTACATAAATGTCTCGTGCAATTTTTAAATTTAAACTGTTTTGCAATATTATTTTTTGTTCATTTTGCATAATGTGTAATGTGACGTAATTTCTCCTATTTAAGATTTCTAACGCATGTTAATGAATATTATTTTACAACGTTCTTTCACTTTTAAAATTCACGTGTAATATAGTTTTTATGATAATTTTCAATGAGTTCCTGCTTTTTATATTTACTTGTTTATAATAGTCACGTGTCAAATAAGTTTTTAATTTGAAGCAAACATTATTGTTTACGTTGTTTATACAGTTGCAACAGGTTAAATTAGTACAATTTTCTAAAAAATAAATATCTCTCAAAATGCCGAAAATTTGAATTTAAAATAGAAGTAAAAGCTCAAAAGATGAGTAAAATTTAAAAACTAAATGCAATCTGCACACCGGGAAATTATAACGTATAAAATGATCTAAAAATGATTAAATTCCAATGTATAGTTTTTGCTCCTATAAAACTTTTTTAATGGAATGACTCTGTCCAAATTTAGCCTTAAATATCTCTTAAAATAATTCTTCGATTTGAAAACTGTCTGCATCAGCGTGTTTATCAAACATTTCTCTATAATACCGCCGATTTTCATATTTTTGTATGCAATATTTTTCTTATTATTAACGGGGAAAGACGTCCGGTCACAAAAAACTCAAAACCAGCGGCTGTGACAGCGGTAGTTACTTTTTTTTTAGAATAGAGAGACTATTTGGTTTAAACCAAACAACCCTGATACAGACTTCATCTATTTTACACAAATTAATGTTTTTCCTTTAAAGTTCTTTTCATATTGTTTATATAGGTGATATATAAACTTTATTTTTGAGATTATCTTGTTTTTATTTTATTTCTAAAAGGTGAGTGTCATGATACTGGTTTAAAAAATGTCGTTAATTGTTGACATGGAAAAATTGTACCTTTACGAAAAATACATCAGGTGATTCTCAGGGGATTTTTTCTTGGAAAATGAGTATGAACCCTGTTAATGGACAGGCCACGTAAATTTAAGTTTTCGTGTATTGAAGGAAGAAAATATTACTGGTTTTGGAAATTTTGTAAGGAAGAAAGAAAAAGGTATAATCCAAACAAGCTTGCTTCAGATTAGTTGTGAGCAGGTTTTAATTTCCAGTGGCATTTGTAAACGTAAATTTCACGCTCATTTTTGAAAAATGGCCTGTCCTCAATGTGGTCACAAAATTTTCCCCTATTTTCAGCATTCTATGCCAGTACAAAATCCTATGCCAGTCACGGAGGGAATTTTAATTAGATGATTATTCATTTAAAATATAAATATTGGAATATGTTTTTCACCATTCAAAAGTTTGCCATCATGTAGTGCATTTGAGAAAAAAAAAATCCTAGTTTTAAAATTTCACATTTTTTAAAAGACTATACATTTTAAAAACTGCTGAAATGAAAATTTTGTAGTTCATCACTCATTTAAAATATAGGAAAATATTTTTATTTATTATGACTGCATCTGATGTCTACTTTTTTATGTCTGAACATGAAATCCCTAATTCAGCATTTGTATAGGGTAATCTGTAATCACAGATTATTTTCTCTCTATTTCCCAAACAGTTTTAAATGCTGTCATTTACAAATGCTAGTAGGGAACTCCCCCCATAGATAAACTGAATTTCAAGCCCTTTGTAGCTTGGATAGTGATGTGTGGCTGTATGAAAATATCTCTTGGGTAACAACACATGCTTTGATGAACGACTGTTGTTTATGCGAAAACAGAACACTAGACAGGGGCTGTGCATATATAATGTTATCACTTTAGGGGGGGGGGGGGTTGCCTGGCACTTGATATATCTCTTGGGGGAGGGAGGTTTGCTTTTTGATATTGTTATCATTTTTGATCCAATCAAACTTTTCTTTTATCAGTAACTTTTTCTTTACATCCAAATAGTCTCTTACCTTTTTTATTATTACTATTTTTATATGTTTTTATGAAAATACAAAGCTATTATTAAAGCCATTCAATATTTATAAATTTAGTCATTTACAAATGCTAGTAGGGAACTCCTATCATAGATAAACTGAATTTCAAGCCCTTTGTAGCTTGGATAGTGATGAGTGGCTGTATGAAAATATATCTTGGGTAACAACACATGCTTTGATGAGAAGCCAAAAGTGACGCCAACTTGGCGATATCTCTAATATTTCGCCAAATTCCCATAGACTTCCATTGTAAACCAATAGGGTTTACTTGCTTATAGAAAATCAACAAATTTAAATATTTTAATGCAACAAAAACTAATATTAGCCTAAGGGATTATATTAAATTTTTCTTTGATGACCAAAGTAGGAATTGACTTAAAAAAAAAAATTATATTACTTGTTTATTATTATTTTGCCTGAAAGAAATGCATGTCTTAGTATTTAGTAAATTTTAATTTGATCAACTACTTTTATGTTTTGCAATAACCTTTTTAAATTTGCTCATAGTTTTTTATCCATTGATTAAATTTCATGTGCTATTTTATAGTGTTAATAAATATTTTCACTTCATAAACATCGATTTTATTTTTGATGGAAATCTTTTTGCAAGTTCACTGGGAGTTTATTCGCTGGGAAAACAGTGAATGCGAGAGGCATCTAATATGTAGGGGTTAGTTCCTAAATCCATCCCTAATCTTCATCATAAATTTAAATACGTAACACATTACAGAAATTTGAAATTATACATTCGATTTTGATTAAAACTTACAAAAATTCATCGCACATTAAAATATTTAAACAAGCACTATGGTTTAAAAAGTATATCGCTTTCAATATACAGGGTGTCCGGTCTCAACGGTATCCAATGGCTAATTCCTAAACCGTTAGTCATAGACATATAGTTCCAATTACAAAAATGTTTTAAATCAGGTAAAGAAATATTTTAAAAGCGATTTGGCTCAATAAAAACATTTCTTTAAAAATTACGAAATTTAAATTTTTATACGGTCCCCCGGTCCTATAAGTTATATTTAGTGAAATTTTCCTTTTACACTGACAAGTAATACAAAAAAAGTCCTGTTATTCTATGATTAAAATTGACCGAGTAATAGCTGTTTAAAGTTGGAGCATATTTTTTGCTGCAAATTGGGGGTCATTCACAAATTTAGTTGAAATATAATTTCGTCAGATATAAAAAATGTTTGGGAGTAAAATTAACATTGCAATATAAATTTGAAATCTTTAATCATTCTGGCATATTAATGGAAAATATACAATTTCTAATAAACATTTAAGAAGAAAAAAAAGACAGAATTTTTCTTAAATAAAATTATTCTAAATTAACAGCCTCAATTCTTTACAAAATGATACGTATTTTAAAATATTATTAGATTGCACAAGCCTGCAAAAGTTGGGTTATGTCATGTTTTTTAGCTTTTGATAATTGATTCTTATATATTCTGTACCGCTGAATCTGAAATTGACCTTCATTTTTAACTGTCATATCAGGATTTTTCGCAAATTGCAAATTTCAAAGTTAAGAAGTTCAATGTTAAAATTGAATTTCCTCCCCCATCTCATCGGACCACTCAGCTGTTTAGCTGTAAGAATACCAGGATAAGCAAAAATATCGAATAAATTTTTTAATAAAATAAAATAAAATAAAAAATGTTTTACATATGTTTTATAGTATGAGATTTTCGCTATATTTTAACTTTCACATTTGCGATTTGCAAAAAAATTCTAACGTGGTGGTTAAAAATGAAGGTCATTTTCAGATTCAGTGCTAAAAAGTGCGCAAAAATCAGTTATCAAAAGTTAAATACACAACCATCTCCTCTACTTTATAGTATTCGATTTTTGTTATTCTTTAAATTTGAAAATTTATGATTTGCGAAATATCCTGACATGATGGTTAAAAATTAAGGTAATTTTCGGATTCAGTGCTAAAAAATACATAAAAGTTAAAAAACCCAACAATCGCAGTCTTGTATTATCTAATCTAAAACTTTTTCTTAAACTCCTTGGCAGAAATCTATCCGAAATTTTTTGTGTTATCCTGTAAAATAAGTATAAATGGTAACCACCAAAAATCTTAATAATATTAGATTTTTATCGAATTTGCGCCAGTATGTAAAATGCAATCTCGATCGGATATTTAAAAGTGGGTTAAAGTTCGAGTACAAATTTTGAACTGGAAAAACATACATACGATTGCTGAAGTAACATAAAAACTTATAAAAAAACATAATTTTTGTTAAAAGAAATCATAAAAGAAACAGTCTCAAATCCTGATAAAATAAAACATATGTTATTTTAGCCAATTTGAGACTTAATCATAATACTTGTAGGATTTTTTTTTCAAAGCGCAAATACACATGAAGTAAGATCTTCGAATACTTTAAACACTTGGTATATGATCCCTCAAAGCCAAGCCGAACTCATTTGTTTTCAGAGTAGAAAAGTGGCATAAGTCATGCATTTTTAAAGTTTCATAACTCGCTCAATTTTAGCGTTATATGAATGGGACTTTTTTTTGTCTTACTTGTCAGTGTAATAGGAAAAAATTACTAACTATAACTTATAGGACCGGGGGACCGTATAAAAATTTAAATTTCGTAATTTTTTAAGAAATGTTTTTATTGACCCAAATAGCTTTTAAAATGTTTCTTTACCTGATTTAAAACATTTTTGTAATTGGAACTATATGTCTATGACTAACGGTTTAGGAATTAGCCATTGGACACCGTTGAGACCGGACACCCTGTATAGAAGAGAAAGCAAGCGACTTCGTCGTTTAAGAAAGATTTCTTTAAGTTTCTAAACAACTCGGTTTTCAGCAAAACTATGGAAAATCTGCGAAAAAGAAGTAGTAATGAGTAATGGCTACACAAAAAACAGAGCCCAAAAATAAAATTTTAAGCAGTTTGAGAATGATTTGGTAGCTGCAGAAAAAGCGAAGAATAAAATCTTGATGAATAGTCCCATTTATGTGGGTTTCACCAAATTAGGATTATCCAAACTGCTTATGTACAAATCTCACTATAACCATATTAAGACATCTTATGAAGACCCTCCCCTTTAATCAAGGCTCGAAATGTTCCGGTTCGTGAAAGTATGGAAAATATTGTTCCGATTTGTGGAATTATTTTAAAATATTATTACAGTTTCATACATATAGCTTACTATGCTCTCTGTAACGTTTTTTTTTTTTTTTTTTTTTTTTTTTTTCTAATTATTTAGAATTTTGAATGCATTTTTTAAAATAGGTTTTTCTACGGTTAAATATAAATTTGCTATTCAGTAAAATCCTGATGATCCGAGTTAATATGGACCAAGCTCACCTCGGATAAGCAAAAACTCTATAAACCGGATTGACATAAATCGTCACCCACTAAGGAGGTGAAATATAAATTTTCACTTAATTCATTCATTTTTATGGTACTATTAACATTTCTTTGATGTACATTTCCGTTACTTTTAAGAAAAACGGGGGATGAAATTGTTTTTTCCAATCGAACTTATACCTTTGGAATGGATCATTTTCTTCTGATGGACTGATGGCTTCCATTATGATGATGATGAAACATCCAATTATAAATGAAGTGTTAGGTGAAGATGAAAGAGCAGTTGTAAAAAGTTAGAACTCTGATTTTCTGGTCAGAATGGGAGGGGGGGGGGGGGGGAATGGCCATTTTTTTTTTAGAACTCTGATTTTCTGCTCAGAATGGCGGAAAAAATGGCAATATATATTTTATTTCTTTCAAAAAAAAATTATATATATATAGATATATATATAAACATTAATTAAACATTACCGACCATCATCAAAAACCGCAATATTGTGAATGATTGACAACAAAATGCGCCACAAACCAACAATATAGAACTGTATGTATAAAATAAAGTACCTTATACCTAATTACAAGAATTAACATGGAAGAAAAAAAGAAGAATATGGATTCCGAAAAAAGTTGAAAAACTTATATATTGAATTACGTTTTCAAGAGTACAGAATTCAATGATATAAGCAAATCGGTTGTTTTCTGTGTATATATATATATACCGGGTGTCCCAAAAAGGACTGACTGATTTTAAAATTCAATAACTTGCAAACGGTGACAGATATTAAAAAAATTCTTGCAGGAAGGTTAAGCATAAGGTCAAAAGTTTTATTACAGTGATTTTCAATTTTAGTTCGATTTACAAACAATAGATGGCGTTGTACGCAATAGTCGCTAAATTCAGGCTCGATTTTTGGTACTTCGTGGCCCGGATAATACATTTCCATCTCCTTTTTCTGCATGGAACAAGATAAAGGACCAAAAATCGAGCCTGTATTTACCGACTATTGCTCACAGCGCCATCTATTGTTTGTAAATCGAACTAAAATTGAAAATCACTGTAATAAAACTTTTGACCTTATGTATAACCCTCCTGCAAGAATTTTTTAAATATCTGTCACCGTTTGCAAGTTATTGAATTTTAAAATCAGTCAGTCCTTTTTGGGACACCCGGTATATATATATGGCCATTTTTTCCTCCCATTCTGACCAGAAAATCAGAGTTCTAACTTTTTACAACTGCTCTTTTATCTTCATTTATAATGGCTGTTTCATCATAATGGAAGCCATCAGAAGAAAATAATTCGGTTAAAGTGGAAACTCGATTAAGCGGGACTCGGGTAATCGGGACTTCGCTGTACCAAAAAAAAAAAAAAAGTCGACAATAATTTTGAAATAGCGTTCCGTTTCGTGTATTTTTCCATTTCGAGCCCTGTCTTTAACGATACCGACTGTCTGACATACGTGATTCAAATCATGGATGCGTATGAAGACATGAGGAAAAATACCTCGTGTGATTTTTCAGACTATCCGAAAAATTATGTTATATTCGGAACTGAATAAGAAAATTCTTGGGGAAATTCAAAGATGAGTTATGTGGTCAGAGTGCCTTTGAGTTTGTAGGACTCAAGGCAAAATTGTATTCTATCAAGTCTTCGGCCGGCGAAAGAAAAAAAAGAGCCAAAGAGATATCCATGAGAATTGGCCGAAACTGTCTTACTCACGAAGATTACAGAAATTGTATATTGCATAAAAAATAAAAGTTATTCGATTCAAACAACATTTCTACAAGGAAAACATAGTTTGTATACAGTACAACAAAACAAAAGATGTTTATCCCTGTTCGACACTTTTTATTATCGGACGGGATAACAAGTCTCACGTATGGTCACTGTGACATAACACCATATCTAAAAATTATGTTTTTCTATGAACGATGTTTTTTATTACGTCGTATAGTGGTGTATATATTTATTTATTGAATCATGTCATGAACGATGTCAAGTTACGTCATAAAGACTTGTAAATATTTATATTTATTGAATCTTGTTATGGACGATTTCAAATTACATTGCATAAATCTCTAAATATTTATAAAATATCAAGTCATTATACTATGGACGATGCCTAGTTACATTGCATAGATCTGTATATATTTATATTATTTAAAAAATTTTCAATTATGAGGGGGAAAAATGTACATAGGTATAGAGAAAAAATGAAGAATTAAATGTAAATATTTTGTTAGAGTGCGGTGAGGCAAGATGGGCGAAACGTTCTTGTCGGGTGCCTTGAGCGAGGTAAGGTCAGTTCTGTTGTTTCAACACATTCATGAACTGAGCTCATACTTTATCCAATATCCCCTAATGGTAATGAATAAACAAAAACTTTATTTCCATTTAATTTTTCAGTTTAAAATTATCAACAAAATTCACGAATTCGCGTTTTCAATTTAAAAAGCATATCTTCTTCATCTCCCTGCATTTTGTTTGTTTTAACACACTATTTCTTAATTTTCATTAATTCATTTTTTTTTTTTTTTTGTTTTAACACACTATTTCTTAATTTCCATTCAGTCATTTCTTTATTTCGGAGGGAAAAAAAACGATCATTATTTTAAATTCATTTACAATCCTTCCTCTATCTCCCTTCATTTCTTAGTTTTCACACAGTCTTTCTTGATTCCCATTCATTCATGTCTTTGTTTTCATCCAACACTCTCTCTTTTGTCTCCCCGCTTCCTCTCTATCCCTTATCTTCCACCTGTCTTTCACACTCTACTGTCCCGTTCTACCTATCCATCAACAGAACACAGCTGCGAGAGCAGCCTCTCTGCTCCCTTGCTCTTCAGCTCCTTAAAATCTGTACTGTCTTTTTTACAGTACTAATATCAGTTTTAGTTCCCGTCATCATGTCAGTGAAATACTGTGCAACTTAGCACAAAAATGATGTCTTCAACGTTGAAGTTTTTTAATCAAATGGTGAAACTTTGAAGGAAGTTGAAAATGTGAACTGAGAAAATATTGAAACTCAGATATGTGGGGGAAAAGCAGAAGAAGTTGTCATATGGGAAGGTTAACGCACAATGTACGAAAAGCCTGAAAAAAGTACAACTTACAATGAAATACTGTAAAAGCATTTATTTTCACGATCTCGCCGTAATCGCGAAAATTTAAGCCTCGCGAAATATATATATATATTTTCAGCTCAAATAATAATGAAAAATCAGAAATTTTTCACTTTCGAAATTTAATGATTACAGTTACTTAAATAAGAAATGAGGACAAAAATTTCTTGGATACTTACAACTATTTCTTGAATATTATACAACTATTTCTTGAATAAAAACAATAATACAACTAAATAGAATGCAGCTCATTCACTTACAATATTTATACCAGCTTCTTTGAAGCCATTCATTTTTAGAGCGATGAGGAGAGGGGGCGGCGAAGAACTTTTCTGTCAAAAGGAAGTTTCTTAAATTGCCTTATGCAAAAGGGGTTCTATTTAGGTATTTTCGAAAATTTTCAATTTTCGGTTCAGTTCATATAAAATTCGCGAAATCACCGATATCTTCATTTTCGCGAAAATTACGGCTCGCGAAAATAAGGGCTTTTACAGTATACAGACTAGATACCCTAGTTGACTACCGATGAAGCTTTTCCATTTTTAACACTTTCCAACAAAGTTGAAAAGTGTTTATGCATTCTTTGATTGGGAAAATTATAATGAAGTAGAGATGTAATATAGAATATGTTTTTTTTAACAAGTAAATACTTTTTTAGCTCACAGGCTATCAAAGCCTCAGAGCTTATGTGCCCGCCGGTTCTGTACGTACGTATGTAACGCGATAACTCTTGATAGAAATATCCGATTTGCTTCAATTTTTTTTCTAGGTTCACTCTGATAAGGCGCTTTCCTGATTAGTTTCGGGGGTTCATTGTTTAAGGATAAAGGGGGAGGGGGCTTGAACCCCCTCCCCCCTTAATTTAGATAAATGGGTTTTTCATACAGAAATATTCGATCTGCTCCAAATTTGGTATACCGGTTTATTATATTAAGGAACTTCCCTGATTAGATTTGGAAATTCATTACTTAAGTATGAAGGGGGGGGGCTATCCCCCCTTAATTTAGATAAATGGGTTTTTCATGTAGAATTATTCGATTTGCTCCAAATTTGTATACCGGTTTATTATGTTAAGGAGCTGCCTTGATTAAATTTGGAGGTTCATTAGTTAAGTATAAAGTGAGAAAAGGGGGCTCTCCCCTTAATTTAGATAAATGGGTTTTTCATGCAGAATTATTCAATTTGGTATGGCGGTTTATTATGTTAAGGATCTTCCCTGATTAGATTTGGAGGTTCATTAGTTGAGTATAAAGGGGGGCTATACACCCCCTTCCCCTTAATTTAGATAAATGGGTTTTTCATTCAGAGTTATTCGATTTGCTCCAAATTTGGTATACCGGTTTATTATGTTAAGGAGCTGCCTTGATTAGCTTTGGAGGTTTATTGGTTAAGTATAAAGGGAGGGGGCTGCTAGCCACCCCTTAATTTAGATAAATGTTTTTTTCATACAGAATTATTTGATTTGCTTCACATTTGCTGTACCAGTTTATTCCGATATGGCGCTTCCTTCATTTGGTTTGGAGGTTCATTGGTTAAGTATTAAAGGGGGAAAGGGAGGCAAGTCCCCTCCCCTTAATTTAGATAAATGGATTATTTTCATGCAGAATTATCCAATTTACTTTAATTTTTTTTCTAGGTTCATTCTGATAAGGAGCTTTTCTGATTAGATTTGAAGGTTCATTGGTTAAGCATAAAGGGAGAAATGGGGGAGCTAATAACCCCCTTAAATTAACGAAATAGTTTTTTCATGCAGAATTATCTGATTTGCTTCAAATTTGGTATACCCGCTTATTATGTTAAGGAACTTCCCTGATTAGATTTGGAGGTTCATTGGTTAAGTATAAAGTGGGGGAAACGGGGGCTAATCCCCTTCATTTATTTTTTGAGGGGCATTATTCTTTGAAATAAGAGTATAATGTACAATTAGTGTGAATAGCCTGTGAGCTCAATGCCATCAGTTTATCTGGGCACTGTTCTTTTTATTTATTTCAATAATTAATAGTATTTTTCATTTGAAATGAATTGATATGAATGAAATTTCCATTTATACTGTCATTTGCAAATACGATAAATAAGTCAGAAGGATAAACATTTTCTGCAGTCGGACTGTATTTATAAAAACTGGGTTTTTTTTCATGGACAACTATATGTAATTATTTCAAGATGTAAAGAGGAAGGGCAGTTAAATATGTATGTCGAAGATATTGAAGAGCAAGGTCAGTTTTTAAATAATAAAAGAGTTTTTACAAAAATGTCGTATATCCTGAAGATTTCTGACCAAATGTTAATTTACACTTAAATTGCATTTTTATGTATTCATTATATATAGTTTTTCATAAATGTGTTTCATTTTTAAAATGTGTTGTTTTCATCTATCACTGCGGAACAAGCGAGAAAAACTCATATTCTTGCACATGTGTTGTATATAGTATATCTATGTATCAGATTTTCCGTCATTTTTGACGGGCTATCTTTCTAGTATGATATAATACCTCATAACATTTTCATCCATAAAATAAAACAATTTTTGAGAAAATGTATCCTCATAACATGTTCTTCTACTAAACTCTTCGTACTCTACGTTGCTTAGTTAAAAAATTAAAGGGGAAAGTTCTATAATCAGGTGAATCTAACTATGAACGATTAGCCTTTATGAAAAATTCTACTGCGGTATTTTAATGAGACTTTCTTTCTTAAGCTGTTCTTAAATCCAAAAGGGCAACTTTCTAACATATGTTTTAATTTATGTTTATTCGAAAACGCATGAAACTAGCTGGTGTTGTTGTTCAAAAACTATGTAATCGAGCTGTTTTTTCCATTTTTTTGCAAACGCAATAGGTCTTTCAGAAAATAGTGACAAATTGGACGTTTGAACCGAATTTCCGCAAGAAGTAGAATAACCAGTGAAAAGCGGGCGAAAAACGTGTTTGTCACGCGATAAAAATCGCTTATAACTCAATATGTAATTTATTGATCCAAAAATGGAAAACACAGTTCAATTTCAAATCGCTTCGTTTCCAATTTTATATCTTTCCGTTAAAAAATGAATTTGTAAATGTGTCAAAACGTTTTGCGCTTGTTGAGTAGAGCAGTTAAGAACAACCTTAATTAGATATTTTTTTTCAGGGATGTTTTTAGTATATTGCATATTATTCTTATTCTCTTTTACCAAATCCTACTGTAACTGTACATGATTAACTAAAAGAGTTCAGTCCAAATTTTGTTGACACATCATTTTCTACTCATTAGAAAATAAAATAGCATAATGGCATTCATATCATTTTCAGCAGTGCGGAAGGATATTCCAGGTAAAGTCCCATATTGCTTTAAAGGTTAAATTACCCGTTGTATTTCGTTTGATTGAGGGTTCGTTTAGAGAACCGACCAGCATAGCAGGCGAAGCCTGCTAGTTTACGATAAAGCGTAAAAAATACTAGTGTAATAGCGACATGAAATTAGAAACTATTAGTCGAAAATTCCAAGAAATAACTCAATCTATTCTGATAAGGACATTCTTGAGTTGCGGAAAAACAAATGCATTTATTGGCTTATTGCGCGAGTAATGATGAAAGAGAAATTACGTTATGGTAAATATTACGTTCTTCAGATTAGTTTTGTTATTTACACTTAAAGTAGATCATAAAGGTTACAGTAGATCATAAGGCAACTTAAATCATGATTTTAAGTTGCAATAGTATGGTAAGTTATATATACACTAGTATAAATGCTCGTCCTAGGATGATGGGTAGAAATCGTGTTTTTCCCTTAAAATTTGAAATAATTGATAAAAATATTCATACACTATTATTCCCTAATCGAGCTATTTAGTTTTAAAATCATGAATAGTCACCAAATTTAAATGCAATTTTACAACATGCTACATGTGAAAGAATAACCCTCCGCCCGCCCATTCAACGGTGTAAAATTTAAAATTATGTGATGTTCGGAAGTAATTTAAGTTGAAAAAAAAAATGGATTAACGATTCATCAAATCAATTTTACCAAAATAAATTATGCATAAAAAGAAACAAACAAATTAAAAGACTGCTTATTACCTTTTCAGAAATTAATACTCAGAAAATAGAGTACTTTTATGTTAGCTTGACACAGGTGAAAAATCACTAAATATTGTTCCTGTTGACATCATCCATACTGCATTAATTTCACTTAAATATAAACCTTTAACCCATTTCATTTAAAAAGCATAACTTTTATTTGCTCATTTTTTTTAATAGAGTAATTCCGGGATTTATGCCTCATATTTTTTTTAAATTTGTGTATAAAGTCCCATGGGGGACATAAAATAAAAAAAATCATGCTGTGCTATTTAATGTTAAGTATACAAAACGTGTATTGCGACAAAAAAGTTTCAAAACAAATAATTAATATTTTTTAACAATTTTTTTCTAAAATATTACACTGCGGCGCATAACCCGAACATTCAGGCTGAGACGCCGCGCTTTGTCATAAGAACAGAATGAAATTATAAAAAAAATATATTCATATCTGGACTATTATTGACTATGTAATAACAAAAAGAAACTAAATGAGTACAATGAAACGTACTAGTAGAGTCAAATTAATAATTGTCTCCCTACTTTCACTAATAAAATTATCCACTCATTTTTTTACATTGAATTTTAATTGTTATTTCAGCAACAACGTTACATCAATGTATTAGAGAGTAGAGATGCAACGAATATTCGGCCGAAGCCGAATATTCGGCCCATTCGGCCTGTCTGCCGAATATTCGGCTTCGGCCGAATACCAAGTCCATTATTCGGCCTTGGCCGAATAATTAATTTGACAATTTATATTCATCATGTATAATGAAAAATTTATTTGAAATTAACTAACACTTTTTTTTCCATTAACTTTCATACCTCGAATGGGTTTTATCTATCCATTTTTATACAAGAGGCTAATTTAGGAATCATGTTAAAAAAAATTTATGCTGTATCAGTAAGTACAAAAAATATCTGCTTGTAATAAGCTAACATAATCTGTTAAATTTAAAATTAATCTATTCAAAATTGTTTTAATACAGCTGTACAAGCAAATTCAAATTTTATTTTTATCATAATGGGAAGTTTAACATTTATCCCTTGTTACATAAAAAAAATATTTCTTTCAATAATATTTTGAATTATACCTGTAAAGAACTCTAGTGCTAACTGCTGACAGCAAAGAAAAAAAATAATGATAATAATAAATGATAAAAATGTTTTTGTTAATTGTGAGCTTTATAAAGTCTACAATGATTTCTTTCAACCGTTTTAGAGGATATTCCTTTCATCCTTTCTATCAGTGGTTTTTCTTAAGATATTAAGATTTCTTATTTTTTATTTTATTTCATCTGAAAGTTGAAACTTATGTTTCCTAGTACTTTTCAAATTTTGTCTTTATTTTAAAATGTAATAACAACAAACATAATATCTATTAAAATGTAACTAGACAGTACCTGATGAGGAACTTTTGCTAAGAATTATTTTGGGGGGGTGGGGGGGACTGAATTATATTATTGAGCAATTTTTAGGCCGAACATAGCCGAATATTTTTTTCAAAGTAAAATAATGCTTTAAAAAATTAAAAATTTGTATATAAATAATTTTTTAAAAGAAAACAATACATTTTAATTGTGAAATATACAAGAATTGTGCATATAGTGCATACTATGTTTTGTTTTTATGCAAAAATAAGTTCATTATTCGGCGGCCGAATAGGCCGAATATTCGGCTGTAACTTGGCCGAATATTCGGTATTCGGTTATTCGGCCAAACCACTATTCGTTGCATCACTATTAGAGAGGGAGAGGAAAAAAGTGAAATAGTGTTCACATTTATTTATTTGTTAATAGACTTAGACATGTTTTTTCGACCGCAAGCTACACAAAAAGTGTCGAAAAAGTAGTCTTTATATAACGACATTTGACACATGATGCAACGAAGCCATTTACACTTCCTCTTTTTTGAAGTAGTTTTCTAAACATTACTTGCAAAGAACGTCTGCGTTACGCGTGATCCAACTTTTCATTATTATCATCTTGGCTTGCATTTTTCTTCGCCTTATTACCTTTTTAATTTTCTCCTTTGGTGTAGTAAACTTTATACCAGGGCTGCGGAGTCGGAGTCGGTGTGATTTTTCGGTGAAAAGAGTCGGAGTCGCTAAAAATATGCCGACTCCGACTCCGACTCCAAACTTTTTGTTGAACAATTTGAAGTGAAATAAAAAATAAAACCAATTATGCTTAATTTTGAATTTATGAACTGAATTATTATTTTATTTTTTAACTCTATACATTAATAAATATTTAGTTATTTTTCAGTTTATTGACATGTTAATGAGTAAATATAAGGCAAAAGGGCGGATGTGATATTTTCCCTTCATCAGTCCTTAAATTGATTCATTTACTTACTTCTTCAGCTCACAGACCACACTATTGTACAATACTTAAGTTAAAGTGAGTTTTGAAAGTTTTTTGTTTTGTTTTGTTTTTTATTGTTTTTTGTAAATTAAATCCAACTCAACCCGAACCCTGTGTCAGTCCGAATACCTAAACCAATGAAGGAATCTGTCTCAGACAAAATAGATGTTTCAATTTAACCTCTGTCCATCCGTGTTCGGGTTGGGTTCTGAAATTTATATTTTAAGTCAATCCGAAGCGAACTGGAAAGAAACCTGAACCCTGAACCCAATCAAAAATGAAATAAAATCAAAAATTTTTTGATATTATGAAAAATAGTCATCTCTAACAGCACTTTTATCTTTTGTGTAGGAAAAGGAATATATATTTACTTATTCGACTTATAAGTTAAACAATATTGTGGACTTCCTTTTGAAAAATCGAGTCAACCCGACCCGAACCCGCAATAATAATTATCAGACTGGCCAACGAAAAACATTTAGCGCTAACTCAATCCGAACCACCGTTCGAATCGGACCCTAACGAATGCAACAATCCTCTTCAGGTAACAATGGATCCTTTGTCCAACTTATACTGCCCTATTTTTCAGTATTTCAGATAAAAGAGAATTTGTGAAAAATATGAAATTGATTACTGCCGCTATCACTACAATATCGGACAACTGAACTCATACAGAATTTTTCTCATTAAAGCAAAAAACTGCAGTTTTCTTCTTAAATATTTCTTACCCAAAACTTAGACGTTCTTCTACTTCTAAGCCCCAACTAGAGTATTTCCAAGGGCAGGGTTGCACCCGACCCGAATCTGAAATTTCTGCTGAAAGCCAACCCGAAACCCGACAAAAAGGAATTCGTCAACCAAATCCGAAAATGGAAAAAAATCGTCAATCCGACCCTAATTAGAGACGAAAGGAAATTAGTTCATATTTTATAGAATAAACAATTATGAAAAGAACCTACAATTTGATCTTTTTTGTATAAAAATGAACTTAAATACACTCATTAATATTCAAATATATAGATTTTTCATTTGAAAAATATTCAGTACATATTTTCGTTTGAAAAATCAGGTCATATTAAAAGTGTCAAAACCTGACGCGAAGCATTTAAAGTCTATCTGATTCCGGCTAAATTTGGTTTTCCTATCCGATGGAGGACCGTAATTCTAACCTACTGTAGAAAAAAACAATTATTTCATGAATTTTGAGGGGAAAGTGAAGAAACTCATTTCATGCCTCAGAATGGCTGGCTTTATTTTTATTTATTTATTTATTTTGACTTTTGTAATGTATATTTTTTAAGATTTTTCTATTTTCTCACCTTTTTTCATGATTATTCCTTATTCCTCGATTTTTTACATCCCCCCCCCCTCCCCTAACCCACCGATTTATTTAAGATTTTATTAGTATAGTGCAGATGTAGATTATAGCATTTACGTCTATGAATGAACGGCGATGACAACTTGCCAGTCTTTCACATAAAGTGCGGTCGAAGCACAATTTTCTGTTACTCATTCTGTTCAAAGTTAAAATTGAAAATATCTTTGTTTCTTAAGGCTGTTCTTATCTGCTCTGCCCAACAAGCGCAAAACGTTTTGACACATTTACCAATTCATTTTTTAACGGAAAGATTTAGAATTGGAAAGCCTGGCCATGGAAGTGATTTGGAATTGAACTGTTTTTTTCATTTTTTGATCAATCAATTACCTATTGAGTTATAAGCGTTTTTGATCACGTGACAAACACGTTTTCGCCCGCTCTGGAGTGCTTATTCTCCGTTCGCGCGAAAACTCGGTTCAAAACTCCCACTTTGACACTGTTTTCTGAAAGATCTATTGCGTTTGCAAAAAAATGGAAAAAACAGCTCAATGACATAGTTTCTGAACAACAACACCAGCTCGTTTCATGCATTTTTGAACAAAAATAAATTAGAACTTATGTCAGAAAGTTGCCCTTTTGGATTTGAGAACACCCGCGTAATTTGGTTTTAATTTGCAGCTGACAAGATAGAAATCCTTTGTTCGTATCTGTAACTTCAAATTAAATTTAGGTAAGTGAATCTTTTTAATTGTAAAATAATTACTATTTTTATTTAATGTATTGCATATTCCGAATCGAAATTTATAAACGTCCGTTATACTACGGTTATAAAAATAAATTATTAGAAATAGGATTATTAGGATTCAGGACTGTATAAAAAATTGTTTTAAAGGATAGCTTTTTAAAAATTAGTGGCCGAACTCAGTATAAGCTTACTCTAACTGAATATAAACGTTTAATGAATATAATCTTAATTAGAGATCAATTGAAAATTCGGTTTCAATTTCGGCGAAAATTCTGCTGAAAATTCGGTCGGACCGAAACTATCTGCATTCCAAAATTCTCGTATTTTCCTTAAGAAATTTTCAACATGAGTCATTGATTCGAGCTGTATTGACTCAAATGAGACACTTTTAATTTATTGCTATGCACGTCACTGTTTCTAATTATCTCTCACGACTGACTCAAGATGCGAGTGCAAATTAAAAAACAAGAAATGCATATAGGACTAAAATTTGAAGACGCTTTTCACTTGCTCATGAAAAGCTGCAGACTTAACTTTAATAGACATTTTTTAGTTTGAAACAGAAGTGTTTCAAATATTCTTTGAGAAAGTTCTAGTAGAACAGATGATCCTTTACAAAATTCATTATAAAAGATAAATCGAGGTATGTATACGTAAAAGATTTTTTAATTAGATGCAATTCATAATTAGAAAATCATTTCGTATCATTGATGAATTACTTATTACATTTTATTTTATATGAAAATAAAACGTTTTGGTCAGAGTCACAGAGAGTAAACTTGTACCACAGGTATAATTACACCTGCAATTAATTAATAACTATGTATATTTATTATGTGTTAATTACTTAAACTTTTTTTTTAATTTTCGTTTTCGGCCGAAAATAGAAATACTACCGTAATTCAGTTTCTGTTTCGGTTTCGGTCGATCCTTGATCTTAAGGGTATTCTCAAATCCAAAAGGGCAACTTTCTGACATAAGTTTATTTTTGTTCAAAAATGCATGAAACGAGCTAGTGTTGTTGTTCAGAAACTATGTCATTGAGCTGTTTTTTCCTTTTTTTTTTTTTTTTTTTTTTTTTTTTGCAAACGCAATAGATCTTTCAGAAAATAGAGTCAAAGTGGGCGTTTTGAACCGAATTTCAGAGCAAAGGGAGAAAGAGCACTCAAGAGCGGGAGAAAAACGTGTTTGTCACGAGATTGAATTCGCTTATAAGTGAATAGGTAATTGCTGGATCAAAAATGGAAAAAACAGTTCAATTCCAAATCGCTTCCATGGCCAAGCTTTCCAATTTTATATCTTTCCATTAAAAAATAAATTTGTAAATACTATGTCAAAACGTTTTGCGCTTATGAGCAGAGCAGTTAAGAACAGCCTTAATTACTATTTTATTTTGAACAATTTTTCAATTTGCATTATCTATATATCTCCAACAGGTTAAATATTAAAGCGCATTTCAATCTTTTTGAGAAACCATGTGTGTATGCCGGAGTCGGAGTCGAAGAGTCGGAGTCGGAGTCGATTGTTTCAAAAATCCAGGAGTCGGAGTCGGAGTCGGTCATTTTTTCTACCGACTCCGCAGCCCTGCTTTATACTGTTTGAACATTCATCAATGTCTGATGGACTGTCTCTACCTGAATCAAAATTAAATTTTCTCTTGGTAGTTTTGTATCTTTTTTCAATTCCTACTATTAGCTCACACTCTCCCTATATTTATTTATTTAAGTATTGCGCGGCAGCGCAATACTTATTTATTTCCAGTGTCACTTCTCAATGTTAATTTAACATAGAAAAGCTGAATTATACAGTAATTTCATGAGTACGAAAATAAATACGGATAACAAAACAACTTGAAAAACTTTTTTGCGAGGCCGTCGGCGGTCGCCGACGCACAGTGGGGTATTTCACAAATCTGGGCGGCCAAAATTATTTTTTTCTTTTAAACTTATTTAAACGTTTAAAGCAGTAAATAAATGCATTTTTTAAAATAAATATTGTTTAATAACTTAAAAATCATGGATGTTTTGCAACTTCGTACTGATTTTTATTGATCAAAATTAGTATTATAAAATAAATGATATTTATGAAAAACAGTATTATAAAATAAATGATAATTATGATAGTGTTATAAAATAAATGATAATCATGATAAATAGTATTATAAAATAAATGATAATCATGATAAATTGTATTGTAAAATAAATGATAATTGTGATAAAAAATGGAATAATGTATTTAACCACTTCACCGGCTGCCCCGAGATAAGTCGGGGGTAAAAGCACTGTTTCCTCATACCTGTCGCCGGTGAAGTGGTTAATAATTGAATAAATTATAAAAACAGATTATTTATGATAAGAACAATCAGCTTGTAAATCTCCAAGGTGGGATCTTTTAATCAGATGATAATTCAGAATCTTAATCTGTTTCTTCATAATGAGAATCCTCTGGAACACGAGCTTCAGAAGATTTCATAGGCAGTAACATTTCTAGAGTTTCTTTAAGGAACAATTTTGATTTTTTTCTTATCGTGGGTCTCATTCCAGTTAAAACTGGATCTGAACTCAAAAGCAATCTGTTGAGAACATCACGTTTACAAGAAATTCTTGAAAATTTACGCGATAGATTTTTGCGAAATAATCGAAAATGTTTGTTCCGTGCTTCGGCTGCTTCTTCAGACAATTGGCTTATTGGTAGTAAAGCTTTCTCTATCACAATGGGTCCATGGATTAATATTTTATGCATTGTGGTGTGACATTGGATATCATTTATATAACTGGACGTAGAGCTCTGCTGTTTTTTCTGTATATTCCTTAAATTTATCAAGGTGAATTTTGTTTCCACTGGATATGGTTTCAAGACTTTAAATCTATATATTAAACTTTCATCAATGCCAGTAATTTCTGCTGCTAGAGATGGGTCAGTAAAGAATCTTCTGCTGGTATTTCCATCATTTGTATTACCATATCCTGGCTTAGGAATATCCACAAGTAAACCTAACTTTGTTTTGAAATTTTCTTGAATGCGCAATTTTGTTTCATTAGCGAGAACATTTTCGTCTTCTGCATTCAGTCTCCACTTTTTTATTGGTAATTTGTAAGCTAAATGCAACAAATTTTCAAATAATCGAATCCTAGCATGCAAAATCGATAGTCCAAATTCTAATGTTTCTGGCTTCACATGTTTCTTTTTAGAGAGATCATTAAAATCTTTGGATGTCAGTCCACAAATGTAGCAATTTATTGTCGATTTTGTACTTGTGACTGCGTTACATATTTTTCCATCGACCATAGTAAGTATCATTTTATGTTTTACTAAAAATGTATTTTCCTCTAATGTAATTTTTGAGGGCTGTACAGATTTTAATGCATTTTTTATGTAATTAATCTCATCATTAATAATTTCTGTTGTTTCTTTTACAAATTTTATTCGCATGGGCCGGCAATAACGTGGAGATAAAGGCAATTAATTTTGCCAGATAGCCTTGTTGTTTATACTGCAAATTAGCTGAATTGAAACAAACGAGCTCTGGAATATATGCGCATCGGAAGAGGAATCACTCTCAAATTTTTGTTTGTATTGTGCTTGTTGCAATCCATCGCAGCCCCATTTATATATAAGAATTAATGCATTTCTTTCATCTTCTTTTAAACTTTCCAAAACTTCTTTCAAATAAATGAATAATCGTGTCAATGTTAAATTAAGTAAATCTTGAATATTAATTTCAGCGCAAGTTTCAGTAATTTTAAAAGAGTCTTTGTCTGGATAGCAATCAATTTTAGACCGTTGTAGAAGACTGTAACAAGGGTATATATTTTTTTGATATCGTCTTATAATTTCGTATTGATTCCTTGAAAGGTTAGCTTCGACGAATAATGATAACGCTTGTAAAGGCGATATTTGTGTTTTCTTTTGCGTCTGCTGAGTTCTCAAATATGCTTTTTTATATGTTGTTGCTCGCATTGGTGAACATGTTAAATCCTTTGAAACATGGGCATCATCTCTCCTCCCTGAGCTTTCTAACTTTATCTGAGCGGCATGTGTAAGTACTTCCACATCAGTCGAGCTCCTCAAATTTTCAGACTTTCTCCGCTTTGACCTGACAATTGATTCGGTGAAAGCTTTTGCTGGCCTTCCTGGTCGATTTACTTTTTTTTTAAATTTCTACTGTACCTTCAAGGTACCCTTCAAGGATAAATTTTTCACAAATTTATCTAACATATAATGGGCTTCGATCCATTTGCTCTTGAACTGAGATTTAAATTGGGAGAAATTGTGCTTGAGGTTTTTAATTTCATCATCGTCAAAATTATCGCTATTAAGAAGGTAATTTACAAGGAAATTTAATCTATGATTAATGTTTGGCAAATTCTGCTGTTGCATAATGTTTAAAAATTCTTTTCGAGTCATTACTCTGACATTCGAAGGCCCTAAATAAAAATAAATACAAAATATGAACAAAAAAGAATGCATAATAGTTATATGCAATTTAGATAGATAACATCATTTTATCCCTTATTTTTAAAAAACAATCTCACAATCTTTCACTAACTTTTAACAAAAACATATTGAAAATTGCCTCGACTTATTTTTTAGGTAAACAAATGTTAATAATGAGCAATAAATTATTTCAATTTTGTGAAAAGTGCTTAACAAAAAATAAAAGGGAATGAATACATTATTTTAAAGCAATTTTTTTTAAATTATATAAATTTAATTTCAATCAGAATGACTGAAAAATAAACAAATGTGACCACTTTCTAATGAATCATAACAATTTTTTTAATATTAAAATTTATATGATAAATATCAGTTAAAAATCAATATATACTAATTTTGTATGCTTACTCAGAATTTTGGAAGAGCATATTTATATCGCCTTCATTTTAAAAAGGGGACGAAGGTGGAACTACTTTAAACGAAAACACAAATAGAAGCAGTGTTGATTTCAGGGGGTGGCCCGGGGGGGACATTCCCCCCCTGAGTAATGAGATGTCCCCCCCGGAAGATTTGAGATTTTGTGTTTTCAATGGTCAAAAAGTGCAATTTCCCCCCCGGAACTCTATAATGTCCCCCCCGGAGCCACAGAAATCCCTCCCGGAGAAAAGTGTCTGAATTCAACACTGAATAGAAGGGTGTATATTTATTGGTACAATAAGTAACTTTGCTTGGAAATGTTTGGAAATATAACTAAACCCTTCGTGAATTGGGAAACAAGGGAAAAAATAATAGAAAAATATGCGTTATTTTAAACTAATTTTGTAAATACTGAAACTATTTCTTTCTCAATTCAAAGTTAATGATAATAATGATACATACATGCCTCGTCACTATCCATAACGATTAGATTTTAAATACTTCCAAAACTAAAGTTATTCACATTCAAAAATAGGAAGTCACAATGAAGAACGATTTGACACTCATACACTTAACGCAACACTCCAGTTTCAACTGATAACAGGAGGTCATCGTTCTCTGAAAGGAGATAAAAATCGCGTCACGTGATTCCCCAATGACTCAGTTTCAACTTATATCAATCCGTTCGATTCTGCTCTGTACTTTATGAAATCGACTTTTGGGCGGCCAGATTCTTCAAATACCCCACAGTGCGACGTCTAACGCCGCCACTGTTCAACAGTGGTGAAGGTCAACGCGCATCCGTTTAGAACCGCCGCACAGTGTAAGATTTCGCAAATCTAGCGGGAAAAAAGTCCAAAATTCGACTTGCCATAATTTAACTTTTAGATATTTCAAATAACATCTGACACATTGGAGAAAAAAAATGTAAAGTGATGGCAGCCTTACTCCACAACACCATCAAAAATCAATTCAAAAACCAAATTTTCTTTTAACCTTTTTAGAATGATGATTCCGTAGTTGTAATTGCCATTGATATTTTTTGGCTAAAAACATACTTATTTTGTAAATAATTTTTAATGATAGTATGGACTCTTTACAACAATGTAGATACTTTGTATTTTACAGTTACAATGGTTATTTAGAAGTGTTATACTTAA
This sequence comes from Maratus speciosus, assembly GCA_963932465.1. Classification (NCBI taxonomy): domain Eukaryota; kingdom Metazoa; phylum Arthropoda; class Arachnida; order Araneae; family Salticidae; genus Maratus; species Maratus speciosus. The sequence continues at coordinate 123,662,919 of OZ010786.1, forward strand.
AAAATAATTTTTTAAGTCAATATAAAAATTATTTGAAAATTTAATAGCATATGATAATTTTTTTTGAAAAGCTGCCAAAAATTTTGTACACGCCGGTACATTGTAATATAATTTTTTTTTGTAATTCTGTATAAATTATGTCATTATACAATAAATGAATTTCAGCTGCCACTGTTTGCAACTCTTGAATATAAGTAATTTTTTATCAGGTACGGAAGTGTAAATTTCGAAAGAGAATTAATTACATGAGATTTTTAAAAATTATGTTACTGGACATGAATCATTCCCTGTTAATTCTAAAAATATCCTGATAGACAATTTATTCCACAAATATAATCTTCAACATTGCTCATCTGTTATGTTAGACCAGATTAAGCGGCTGATCCATTCACTTATAATTGGCTGTATTCAAAGATGGAGAAACTGATTATCGCTTAGAGAACGTTTTTTGAAGTAAAATAAGAGGTAGTCAGATTAGAATATTAGCAATAAATAAATTTACAGGGCAGAAGTAATAATTACTACCAAAAGAAGTTTGGACAACCAAAGAAATTTTTTTATTTTAGTGGACCGAAATCAAAAGAAAAAGGTGCGTTCGTTATTCCCGGATCACAAATGGATAACCACGCGCCATGTGTTTAAAACTGAGACAATCTGGGAAAAATGATGCTATGGATGTGCTAAAAAATACATCTGAAAGCACTTAAAGAGCAAAGACATTTCAAAAAATAGTTCAAAAACCGGATACTCGTCATATAAAAAAGGGCTGTAATGAAGAAAATCAAAATTTTATAATGGGTAAATCCACAGCCGTCATCTACTTCTTACTCTAGATCCATAAAGTTTAAGTTCATCATGGAAACTGATCAACCTGACTTCTTGTTTTGATTCCACTAAACACTCCTGTATAGCCAAGTCAGCCCCATAGTCCTAATCCGTCCAATTCAGAAACCCATTTATCAATTCAGAACACTGTAAGAGAAAGAAAACGAGGAGACCACCCTCATATACACAGTAACATGCAAGATAAAATATTAAATGTGTATACAGTAACATACAAAAGTATCAAGGGAGGACATGTAAAAGTTTAAAAAAATGATAAAAGGACGAAAAAAAAAGAAGGGTGATAGAATTGCATGTTGCCTGACTTCTTGTTTTGATTCCACTAAACATTCCTGTATAGCCAAGTCAGCCCCATACTCCTAATCCGTCCAATTCAGAAACCCATTTAACAATTCAGAACACTGTAAGAGAATGAAAACGAGGAGACCACCCTCATGTACACAGTAACATAAAAGATAAAATATTAAATGTGTATACAGTAACATACAAAAGTATCAAGTGAGGACATGTAACAGTTAAAAAACAAATGATAAAAGGACGAAAATAAAAGAAGGGTGATAGAATTGCATGTTTACCGACTTCTTGTTTTGATTCCACTAAACACTCCTGTATAGCCAAGTCAGCCCCATACTCCTAATCCGTCCAATTCAGAAACCCACTTAACAATTCAGAACACTGTAAGAGAAAGAAAACGAGGAGACCACCCTCATGTACACAGTAACATAAAAGATAAAATATTAAATGTGTATAGAGTAACATACAAAATTATCAAGGGAGGACATATAAAAGTAAAAAAAAATGATAAAAGGACGAAAAAAAAGAAGGGTGATAGAATTGCATGCTACCTGACTTCTTGTTTTTATTCCACTAAACACTCCTGTATAGCCAAGTCAGCCCCATACTCCTAATCCGTCCAATTCAGAAACCCATTTAACAATTCAGAACACTGTAAGAGAATGAAAACGAGGAGACCACCCTCATGTACACAGTAACATAAAAGATAAAATATTAAATGTGTATACAGTAACATACAAAAGTATCAAGTGAGGACATGTAACAGTTAAAAAGCAAATGATAAAAGGACGAAAAAAAAGAAGGGTGATAGAATTGCATGCTACCTGACTTCTTGTTTTTATTCCACTAAACACACCTGTATAGCCAAGTCAGCCCCATACTCCTAATCCGTCCAATTCAGAAACCCACTTATCAGTTCAGAACACTGTAAAAGAAAGAAAACGAGGAGACCACCCTCATATACACAGTAACATACAAGATAAAATATTAAATGTGTATAGAGTAACATACAAAATTATCAAGGGAGGACATATAAAAGTAAAAAAAAATGATAAAAGGACGAAAAAAAAGAAGGGTGATAGAATTGCATGTTACCTGACTTCTTGTTTTGATTCCACTAAACACTCCTGTATAGCCTAGTCAGCCACATACTCCTAATCCGTCCAATTCAGAAACCCATTTAAAAATTCAGAACACTGTAAGAGAAAGAAAACGAGGAGACCACCATCATATACACAGTAAAATACAAGATAAAATATTAAATGTGTATACAATAACATACAAAAGTGTCAAAGGAGGACATATAAAAGTAAACAAAAATGATAAAAGGACGAAAAAAAAGAAGGGTGATAGAATTGCATGTTACCCGATTTCTTGTTTTGATTCCACTAAACTTTCCTGTATAGCCAAGTCAGCCCCATACTCCTAATCCGTCCAATTCAGAAACCCATTTAACAATTCAGAACACTGTAAGAGAAAGAAAACGAGGAGACCAGCGTCATATTAGAGATCTGCACGGGCCGGCCCGTGGCCCGAAGCCCGAGCCCGGCTCGACCCGTGGGCCGGGCTCGGGCCTATTTTCCTCCATGGCACTCGGGCCGGGCCGCGCCCGGGCCTTACTTTTTTCTGAAGTCTCGAGTCGGGCCGGGCCGTGCTCGGGCCTTACTTTTTTCCTGAAGGGGCCTTACTTTTTTCCTTACTTTTTTCCCTGGCCGGGCCAAACTTATTTTTTCTGCACACACCCGTACTGGTTTCATTCCTAATCTTCATGGCCCAAAATTTTCATTCCTAGTTTTCACCCACCCCGTATGAAAATCATTGTCTCGGAATGGCCTGGTCCATTCAAAGGTCAGTAAAATTAGGCTTGGCACAAATGTTTTGTCAAAAAATGCATACATTTTTAAATCGCCATTATTCTACAATTAAACATTCAAATTCATTCTTTTTAAAGAGTAGTAGATTTCTACACTTATTAAAATATAGTTAAATTAAATGTAGTACAACATATGAAAAAAACCTGTCTATGACGGACTCTTGTTTAAAACTGAAAAACGTGTTGATCCATGCAAAATTAATATACTACTTAATACTACGTAAGAAAATTATAAAAATTAATAACAAACAAAATTATTATACTACGTCAAAAAATAATATATAATACATTTACAATTGCTAAGAAGGGAACTTGTCTATAACTCATTTTTTTTTTCTTTTCTATGCAATTCAGTCTTAGATTTTACTGTATAGCATTTTACAGATATTTAACACTTCAATACATGGAATATGGATTAACAATATTAATGATAACTGAAACATTTACATACAAGAAATAGAGATTCATTAAAAAAATAAATATCGCAACCTGCGGCACTTCTATAAAATTGAAGATTATAAACATGAAAAGAAAAGTTAAGATAAATATTTTTGGCTTGATCTCCTCGTACGGGAAAAACTTTTAACCAAATCGACATAAAAATCAATGTTTCGTAGCAATTCACTCGGGCCGAAATTTTAACTTTTTCTCGGGCCGGCCGGGCTCCGGCCGAACTTTTAACTTTTTAACCGGGCCGGCCGGACCAATATTTTTTTCTACGGGCCGAGCCAATATTTTTTTTGTACGGGCCGAACCGAATTTTTTTTTCTCTGAGTCGGGCCCGGCCTAGAAATGTCGGCCCGTGCAGAGCTCTACCTCATATATACAATAACATACAAGATAAAATATTAAATGTGTATACAGTAACATACAAAAGTATCAAGGGAGGACATATAAAAGTTAAAAAAAAAAAAAATGATAAAAGGACGAAAAAAAGAAGGGTGATAGAAATGCATGTTACCTGACTTCTTGTTTTGATTCCACTAAACACTCCTGTATAGCCAAGTCAGCCCCATACTCCTAATCCGTCCAATTCAGAAACCCATTTAACAATTCAGAACACTGTAAGAGAAAGAAAACGAGGAGACCACCCTCATATACACAGTAACATACAAGATAAAATATTAAATATGTATACAGTAACATACAAAAGTATCAAGGGAGGACATATAAAAGTAAAAAAAAAATGGTAAAAGGACGAAAAAAAAGAAGGGTGATAGAATTGAATGTTACCTGACTTCTTGTTTTGATTCCACTAAACACTCCTGTATAGCTAAGTCAGCCCCATACTCCTAATCCGTCCAATTCAGAAACCCATTTAACAATTCAGAACACTGTAAGAGAAAGAAAGCGAGGAGACCACCCTCATATACAGAGTAACATACAAGATAAAATATTAAATGTGTATACAGTAACATACAAAAGTATCAAGGGAAGACATATAAAAGTAAAAAAAAAAAAAAAAAAAAAAAAAAACAATGATAAAAGGACCAAAAAAAGATGGGTGATAGAAATGCATGTTACCTGACTGATGATGCATGTTATCTGACCACCATCATATACACAGTGACATACAAGATAAAATATTAAATATGTATACAGTAACATACAAAAGTGTCAAAAGAGGACATATAAAAGTAAAAAAAAGTAATAAATGGACGAAAAAAAAGAAGGGTGATAGAATTGCATGTTACCTGACTTCTTGTTTTGATTCCACTAAACATTCCTGTATAGCCAAGTCAGCCCCATACTCCTAATCCGTCCAATTCAGAAACCCATTTAACAATTCAGAACACTGTAAGAGAAAAAAAAAAAAAAAAAAAAAAAAAAAAAAAAACGAGGAGACCTCCCTCATATACACAGTAACATCTATATATATAAATGAAAGTCTGAATTTTGTATTAATCAACGCACAGCCCAAACTACTGAACCTAAAATCTTGAAATTTGGGGTAAAAATAGTTCTTATGACATAGTGCCGCTAAGAAAGGATTTTCTAAAATTCCACCCCTAAGGGGGGTAAAAAATAGAAGGAAATTTAAAAAAATTCCTTAAAAATCTGATTTTATATTTATTTTTCAACTGATAACATATTTTTGTGTATTTTTGTATGCTGAATCGAATGGTACTAGCAAAATTATTTTCAGTCCAATAGTTCGTGAGATATTTCATATTTTTCTAATTTGGCGATGAATTTGGCTCCCAAAACTCGAAATATCTAAGATTACAAGTGATAATTCATCCATATTCATTCATATTGTACATCCGTTACCGTAGCAACGGAATAAATTCAAATTAAATCTTTTTGTTAATTCTTTTGATTAAAGAATTAAAACGGCTATATGAGTTTGACAAAAAAAAAATAAATAAATAAATAAAAAAAAAATAAAGACAAACGCCTTGAAGAAAAGAAAAATATATTAATTTTATTTAAAATATAAGGAAGCGATCCACTGCGAAAATATTAAAAAATGAAAGCAATGTTTGTACGCCTTAAAATTTTTTTTGGTACTTACATCCGGGCCATGTCAGATACAAGACAATTACACTAATTATAGCAACCCTTATTTTTTGTCCATTTGATAGTTTATTTATTACAGTTTTAAATTTATTTTATTATTATGGGTTTTTTTATAATTATAGTTTATAGTATATGTAGTTTTATGTCATATATTTTATTTATTTATTTAGTTTAAACGATTTGCCATTTTTAACAAGGTTATGTATTTAAGAACGTTAAATTACTGTTTTGCATTTAATTGGCAAACGATAAACAAGATTGGCAATTGTCAACCATTTTTGGCTATCTATCGCATGGTCAAGATAATACGTAAATAGCACATTTTCAACGGAAGAAATTGGAATTGAAATAAAACATTGCGATTTACCGTTTGCTCCTGGGTAAGAAGAAAAAATGGGTACTTTTATGTCAGCCGTGTGTAAATCTGGCCATTAGCATTTTAAAAATTACCAATAGCAGTTGTTACATTTCGCGTATGTAAATTAAAAACAGTTCTTCGTTTTAAGTTATGGCATTATTTCCTATTACTGTTTTACTTTTCAGTTATTCAATGAAATCAAGGAATGTACTTTAAATGAAATGAGTGAAACGTTTATATTTTGAATGAAAATAATAAAATAAGAATAAGGTATGGAAACAATTTTGTTGACTTACTACTTGCGCCCGGCTAACATAAACGTATCACAAAAGCCACATATCCACCTTTCTTTGGGTAGTTGTTCGTGGGATTCCTGATTAATCTTCCGTAATCGGAGACGCCAATCGGTGTAGTAGCTACAATGTTGGAAGCATCGTTTGCGTATGAAGCGAAAACTTCACTATTACAGAGAATTGTATCATCATCATCTACTACATATTTAAAACGGACATTTGCATTTCATTCCGATTGTTTATAATATTTTGATAGGATATGCCACTATTAGTTAGGTAATGTTTTTGGAACGGGTTTTCTGTATACACAGTGTTTTACGTTGCTTAGCTATAGAGATAAAGGAAAAAGTAAAAAAATAAGCGAACCTGATTATTAAATGTTAGGCTTTTAAACAAATTCTATTGAGCAGACTTTTATCCAAGTGGCACTGTTACATAACTTTTCAGGAATGGTCTTTTCAGGCATATAACATTTCATTATATGTTGCTTAGTTACAGAGCTATTGTAAAAGTTATAGAGTAAGGCGAACGTAATTATTAAAAATACATCTACTGTAATTATATAAAATGCGAATTTGTCTTTCCTTCCACCCGTTTGTAATTTGAGTTTTGCTGGATGTATTTTAATGGGACATAACACTGTTAGTTAGATAATTTTTTGTGGATGGTTGCTACTTCTTGGTTGCTATCTGGTACTTCTCTGTAGCGAAGTTTTCTTCTGTGTTATTGTTTTTTCTGACGCACAAACTTGACAACAAATCAGATAACAGGAAATCACATTACAAGAGAAAGTTCCAAAACTAGGTGGGCCCGATTGCGAAAGATTACCTTTTATTTAAAGTTATACTGAACGTATTTTAAATGGAGTTACACAATTAGGTAATATTTCAGGAACTGTTTCAATATTTAACATATCATTCTACATTTTTAGTTGTGGAGCTATGAGGAAAGTTCTCAGTGGTGTAGTTGTAAAAAAGGTAGGATAATATCTAAAGGCAGAGGTTTATATACTAGAGAGTATATATGTTATAGCTATGGAGCGTGTGCAGAGTTTCTACAAAAAATCTAGAAGGTCTACGGCGCATAGCCTACGCTACATTCCTGAAAGTTCTACAATCACGTTAACGCGATTATGAAACATTTATTTAACTAACTACTTCATATTTAAAATACAAAGAGCAATTTCGGTCAGATCACTTATAACTTGAGTTCATTTGAATGGATTTTAAGAAGACTTCCATTGTTAGTTAGATAAATTTTCAAGAAGGTGTTTCGTATATAATACATATCATTCTACGTTCTTCAGTTATAGCCTTATGTGAGAAAGTTCTTTAATCAGTGAACCCTATTTTGAGAGATTAACCTTTTTAAAAGGTTCTACTGAGTTTAGTTCGATGGAATTAACATTGTTTGTTAGATAATTTTTCAGAAGAGGTTTTAGTATATAACACATATTGTTCTACATTACTTTGCTATAGAATTATAGGTGAATGTTCTATAATCTGGTGAACCCGATTATGAAAAATTAGTCTTATTAGAAGGTTCTACTGAACGGATTTTGATGAGATTTGCATTTTTAAATTTTCAGGGACAATTTTAATATGCTATATATTGTTCTTCCCTTCTATTCAATATTCAAATGTAAATAATAAACTAAAAGGTTCGCTTCTTATCAGTCCAAATTTTGCCCGAGACATTAGAAGATATAAAACCGTAATGGCATTCATATTATTTTCAGCAATGCGGAAGATCATTGCAGATAAATGTATATATTGCTATAAAACACAAGATCAAATATACCGATATATTTCGTTTGATTAAAGTTTCGTTTGGAGAAACCGACCAGCGTAGCGGGCGAAGGCTGCTAGTACAAGATAAAATATTAAATGTGTATACAGAAACATACAAAAGTATCAAGGGAGGACATATAAAAGTTAAAAAAAAAATGATAAAAGGACGAAAAAAAGAAGGGTGATAGAAGTGCATGTTACCTGACTTCTTGTCTCGATTCCACTAATCACTCCCGTATAGCCAATTCAGCCCCATACTCCTAATCCGTCCAATTCAGAAACCCATTTATCAATTCAGAACACTGCAAGAGAAAGAAAACGAGGAGACCACCCTCATATACACAGTAACATACAAGATAAAATATTAAATGTGTATACAGTAACATACAAAATTATCAAGGGAGGATATATAAAAGTAAAAGAAAAAATGATAAAAGGACGAAAAAAAAGAAGAGTGATAGAATTGCATGTTACCTGACTTCTTGTTTTGATTCAACTAAACACTCCTGTATAGCCAAGACAGCCCCATACTCCTAATCCGTCCAATTCAGAAACCCATTTAACAATTCAGAACACTGTAAGAGAAAGAAAACGAGGGGACCACCCTCATATACACAGTAACATACAAGATAAAATATTAAATGTGTATACAGTAACATACAAAAGTATCAAGGGAGGACATATAAAAGTTAAAAAAAAAATGGTAAAAGGACGAAAAAAAAGAAGGGTGATAGAATTGCATGTTACCCGACTTCTTGTTTTGATTCCACTAAACACTCCTGTATAGCCAGGTCAGCCCCATACTCCTAATCCGTCCAATTCAGAAACCCATTTAACAATTCAGAACACTGTAAGAGAAAGAAAGCGAGGAGACCACCCTCATATACACAGTAACATACAAGATAAAATATTAAATGATTATACAGTAACATACAAAAGTATCAAGGGAGGACATATAAGAGTAAAAAAAAAAAAAAAAAAAAATGATAAAAGGACGAAAAAAAAAGGTGATAGAATTGCATGTTACCTGACTTCTTGTTTTGATTCCACTAAACACTCCTGTATAGCCAGGTCAGCCCCATACTCCTAATCCGTCCAATTCAGAAACCCATTTAACAATTCAGAACACTGTAAGAGAAAGAAAGCGAGGAGACCACCCTCATATACACAGTAACATACAAGATAAAATATTAAATGTGTATACAGTAACATACAAAAGTATCAAGGGAGGAGATATAAAAGTTTAAAAAAAATGGTAAAAGGACGAAAAAAAAGAAGGGTGATAGAATTGCATGTTACCTGACTTCTTGTTTTGATTCCACTAAACACTCCTGTATAGCCAAGTCAGCCCCATACTCACTCCTAATCCGTCCAATTCAGAAACCCATTTAAAAATTCAGAACACTGTAAGAGAAAGAAAACGAGGAGACCACCATCATATACACAGTGACATACAAGATAAAATATTAAATATGTATACAGTAACATACAAAAGTGCCAAAAGAGGACATATAAAAGTTAAAAAAAAAAAAAAAAAAAAAAAAAAAAAAAAAAAAAAAAATGGACGAAAAAAAAGAAGGGTGATAGAATTGCATGTTACCTGATTTCTTGTTTTGATTCCACTTAACATTCCTGTATAGCCAAGTCAGCCCCATACTCCTAATCCGTCCAATTCAGAAACCCATTTAACAAATGAGAACACTGTAAGAGAAAGAAAACGAGGAGACCTCCCTCATATACACAGTAACATACAAGATAAAATATTAAATGTGTATACAGTAACATACAAAATTATCAAGGGAGGACATATAAAAGTAAAAAAAAAAAAAATGATAAAAGGACGAAAAAAAAAGAAGTTTGATAGAATTGCATGTTACCTGACTTCTTGTTTTGATTCCACTAAACACTCCTGTATAGCCAAGTCAGCCCCATACTCCTAATCCGTCCAATTCAGAAGCCCATTTAACAATTCAGAACACTGTAAGAGAAAGAAAACGAGGAGACCACCCTCATATACACAGTAACATACAAGATAAAATATTAAATGTGTATACAGTAACATACAAAAGTATCAAGGGAGGACATATAAAAGTAAAAAAAAAATGATAGAAGGACGAAAAAAAATAAGGGTGATATAATTGCATGTTACCTGCTTTCTTGTTTTGATTCCACTAAACATTCCTGTATTGCCGAGTCAGCCCCATACTCCTAATCCGTCCAATTCAGAAACCCATTTAACAAATGAGAACACTGTAAGAGAAAGAAAACGAGGAAACCACCCTCATATAAACAGTAACATACAAGATAAAATATTAAATGTGTATGCAGTAACATACAAAAGTATAAAGGGAGGACATATAAAAGTTAAAAAAAAAAAAATGATAAAAGGACGAAAAAAAGAAGGGTGATAAACTTGCATGTTACCTGACTTCTTGTTTTGATTCCACTAAACACTCCTGTATAGCCAAGTCAGCCCCATACTCCTAATCCGTCCAATTCAGAAACCCATTTAAAAATTCAGAACACTGTAAGAGAAAGAAAACGAGGTGACCACCATCATATACACAGTAACATACAAGATAAAATATTAAATGTGTATACAGTAACATACAAAAGTATCAAGGGAGGACATATAAAAGTTAAAAAAAAAATGATAGAAGGAAGAAAAAAAATAAGGGTGATATAATTGCATGTTACCTGATTTCTTGTTTTGATTCCACTGAACGTTCCTGTATAGCCAAGTCAGCCCCATACTTTTAATTTGTCCAATTCAGAAACCCATTTAACAAATGAGAACACTGTAAGAGAAAGAAAACGAGGAGACCACCCTCATATTAGAGAACTGCACGGGCCGGCCCGTGGCCCGAAGCCCGAGCCCGGCCCGGCCCGCGGGCAGGGCTCGGGTTTATTTTCATTCATGGCACTGGGGCCGGGCCGGGCCTAGTCACTATTCTTTACGGGCCGGGCCGTGCTCGGGCCTTACTTTTTTCCTGAAAGTTCGGACGGGCCTAACTTATTTTTTCTGCACACACCCGTACTGGTTTCATTCCTAATCTTCATGGCCCAAAATTTTCATTCCTAGTTTTCACCCACCCCGTATGAAAATCATTGTCTCGGAATGGCCTGGTCCATTCAAAGGTCAGTAAAATTAGGCTTGGCGCAATTTTTTTGTCAAAAAATGCATACATTTTTAAATCGCCATTATTCTACAATTAAACATTCAAATTCATTCTTTTTAAAGAGTAGTAGATTTCTACACTTATTAAAATATAGTTAAATTAAATGTAGTAAAACATATGAAAAAGAACCTGTCTACGACGGAATCTTGTTTTAATCTGAAAAACGTGTTGATCCATGCGAAATTAATATGCTACTTAATACTACGTAAGAAAATTATAAAAATTAATAACAAACAAAATTAATATACTACGTAAGAATATTATATATAATACATTTACTCTTGCTAAGAAGGGAACTTGTCTATAACGCATTTTTTTTTTCTTTTCTATGCAATTCAGTCTTAGATTTTACTGTATAGCATTTTTCAGATATTTAACACTTCAATACATGGAATATGGATTAACAATATTAATGATAACTGAAACATTTACATACAAGAAATAGAGATTCATTAAAAAAATAAATATCGCAACCTGCGGCACTTCTATAAAATTGAAGATTATAAACTTGAAAAGAAAAGTTAAGATAAATATTTTTGGCTTGATCTCCTTGTGCGGGAAAAACTTTTAGCCAAATCGACATAAAAATAAATGTTTCGTAGAAATTCACTCGGTCCGAGACTTAAACTTTTTCTCGGGCCGGGCCGGGCTCGGGCCGAACATTTAACTTTTTAACCGGGCCGGGCCAATATTTTTTTTGTACTGGCCGGGCCGAATTTTTTTTCTCTGAGTCGGGCCGGGCCCGAGCCTGAAAATGTCGGCCCGTGCAGACCTCATATACACAGTAATATACAAGATAAAATATTAAATGTGTATACAGTAACATACAAAAGTGTCAAAGGAGGACATATAAAAGTAAAAAATAATAATAAATGGACGAAAAAAAAGAAGGGTGATAGAATTGCATGTTAGAGGTCTGCACGGGCCGAAATTTCCAGGCCCGACTCACCGAAAAAAAAATCGGCACGTCCCGGCCCGATAAAAAAATTAAAAGTTCGGCCCGATCCCGGCCCGGAAAAAAGTTAAAATCTCGGTCCGAGCCCGGCCAGGCCCGGCCCGGCCCGAATGAATTTTTACAAAAAATTGCTTTTTACGTCAGTTTGGTTAAAAAATTTTCTCGTACGAGGAAGGTCTGACCAAAAATATTTATCTTAACTCTTTTTTCTCATGTTTATAATCTTCATTTTTACAGAAGTGTCGCAGGCTGCGATATTTATTTTTTTAACGAATCTCTATTTCTTGTATGTAAATGTTTCAGTTATCATTAGTATTGTTAATCCATATTCCTTGCATTAACATACATGTATTCCATGCATGCTAAAAATCTGAAAAATGCTATACAGTAAAATCTTCTAAGGCGGAATTGCATAGAAAAGAAAAAGAAAATGCGTTATAGACAAGTTCCCTTCTTAGCATGTGTAAATGTATCATATATACTTTTCTTACGTATTAGTATTTTAATTTAGCATGGATCAACACGTTTTTCAGTTTAAGTATGGGGTTCCGTCATAGGCAGGTTCCTTTTTACACGTTTTACTATATTTTAATTTAGCTAAATTTTAATAAGCGTAGAAATCTACTATTCTTTAAAAAGAATAAGTTTTAATATTTAAGTGTAGAATAATGGCAATTTAAAAATGTATGCATTTTTTGCAAAAATTTTTGGACCAGGCCTAATTTAACTGATCTTTCAATGGATCTGGCCAATCTGAGACAATGATTTTCATACGGGCTGGGTCAAAACTAGGACAGAAAATTTTGGGCCGTGAAGTCTAGGAATGAAACCAGTCCCGGCTCTGTACAGAAAAAATAAGTTAGGCCCGTCCCGTCACGGCCAAAGCCTTCAGAAAAAAGTACGGCTCGGGCCGGCCCGAAAAGAGTGGAGACCAGGCCCGGCCCGAAAAGAGTGGAGACCAGGCCCGGCCCGAGTGCCGTGAATAAAAATCGGCCCGCAGGTCGCGCTCGGGCTTCGGGCCACGGGCCGTTCCCGTGCAGATCTCTATTGCATGTTACCTGACTTCTTGTTTTGATTCCACTAAACATTCCTGTATAGCCAAGTCAGCCCCATACTCCTAATCCGTCCAATTCAGAAACCGATTTAACAATTCAGAACACTGTAAGAGAAAGAAAACGAGGAGACCACCCTCATATGCACAGTAACATACAAGAGAAAATATTAAATGTGTATACAGTAACATACAAAAGTATAAAGGGAGGACATATAAAAGTTTAAAAAAATGATAGAAGGAAGAAAAAAAAATAAGGGTGATATAATTGCATGTTACCTGTGTTCTTGTTTTGATTCCATTAAACATTCCTGTATAGCCAAGTCAGCCCCATACTCCTAACCCGTCAAATTCAGAAAGCCATTTAACAAATGAGAACATTGCAAGAGAAAGAAAACGAGGAGACCACCCTCATATACACAGTAACATGCAAGATAGAATATTAAATGTGCATAGAGTAACATACAAAATTATCAAGGGAAGACATATAAAAGTAAAAAAAAATGATAAAAGGACGAAAAAAAAAGAAGGATGATAGAATTGCATGTTACCTGACTTCTTGTTTTGATTCCACAAAACACGCCTGTATAGCCAAGTACGCCCCATACTCCTAATCCGTCCAATTCAGAAACCCATTTATCAATTCAGAACACTGCAAGAGAAAGAAAACGAGGAGACCACCCTCATATACACAGTAACATACAAGATAAAATATTAAATGTGTATACAGTAACATACAAAATTATCAAGGGAGGATATATAAAAGTAAAAGAAAAAATGATAAAAGGACGAAAAAAAAGAAGAGTGATAGAATTGCATGTTACCTGACTTCTTGTTTTGATTCCACTAAACACTCCTGTATAGCCAAGACAGCCCCATACTCCTAATCCGTCCAATTCTGAAACCCATTTAACAATTCAGAACACTGTAAGAGAAAGAAAACGAGGAGACCACCCTCATATACACAGTAACATACAAGATAAAATATTAAATGTGTATACAGTAACATACAAAAGTATCAAGGGAGGACATATAAAAGTTTAAAAAAAAATGGTAAAAGGACGAAAAAAAAGAAGGGTGATAGAATTGCATGTTACCCGACTTCTTGTTTTGATTCCACTAAACACTCCTGTATAGCCAGGTCAGCCCCATACTCCTAATCCGTCCAATTCAGAAACCCATTTAACAATTCAGAACACTGTAAGAGAAAGAAAGCGAGGAGACCACCCTCATATACACAGTAACATACAAGATAAAATATTAAATGTGTATACAGTAACATACAAAAGTATCAAGGGAGGAGATATAAAAGTTAAAAAAAAAAATGGTAAAAGGACGAAAAAAAAGAAGGGTGATAGAATTGCATGTTACCTGACTTCTTGTTTTGATTCCACTAAACACTCCTGTATAGCCAAGTCAGCCCCATACTCACTCCTAATCCGTCCAATTCAGAAACCCATTTAAAAATTCAGAACACTGTAAGAGAAAGAAAACGAGGAGACCACCATCATATACACAGTAACATACAAGATAAAATATTAAATGTGTATACAGTAACATACAAAAGTATCAAGGGAAGACATATAAAAGTAAAAAAAAAAAAAAAAAAAAAAAAAACAATGATAAAAGGACCAAAAAAAGATGGGTGATAGAAATGCATGTTACCTGACTGATGATGCATGTTATCTGACCACCATCATATACACAGTGACATACAAGATAAAATATTAAATATGTATACAGTAACATACAAAAGTGTCAAAAGAGGACATATAAAAGTAAAAAAAAGTAATAAATGGACGAAAAAAAAGAAGGGTGATAGAATTGCATGTTACCTGACTTCTTGTTTTGATTCCACTAAACATTCCTGTATAGCCAAGTCAGCCCCATACTCCTAATCCGTCCAATTCAGAAACCCATTTAACAATTCAGAACACTGTAAGAGAAAAAAAAAAAAAAAAAAAAAAAAAAAAAAAAAACGAGGAGACCTCCCTCATATACACAGTAACATCTATATATATAAATGAAAGTCTGAATTTTGTATTAATCAACGCACAGCCCAAACTACTGAACCTAAAATCTTGAAATTTGGGGTAAAAATAGTTCTTATGACATAGTGCCGCTAAGAAAGGATTTTCTAAAATTCCACCCCTAAGGGGGGTAAAAAATAGAAGGAAATTTAAAAAAATTCCTTAAAAATCTGATTTTATATTTATTTTTCAACTGATAACATATTTTTGTGTATTTTTGTATGCTGAATCGAATGGTACTAGCAAAATTATTTTCAGTCCAATAGTTCGTGAGATATTTCATATTTTTCTAATTTGGCGATGAATTTGGCTCCCAAAACTCGAAATATCTAAGATTACAAGTGATAATTCATCCATATTCATTCATATTGTACATCCGTTACCGTAGCAACGGAATAAATTCAAATTAAATCTTTTTGTTAATTCTTTTGATTAAAGAATTAAAACGGCTATATGAGTTTGACAAAAAAAAAATAAATAAATAAATAAAAAAAAAATAAAGACAAACGCCTTGAAGAAAAGAAAAATATATTAATTTTATTTAAAATATAAGGAAGCGATCCACTGCGAAAATATTAAAAAATGAAAGCAATGTTTGTACGCCTTAAAATTTTTTTTGGTACTTACATCCGGGCCATGTCAGATACAAGACAATTACACTAATTATAGCAACCCTTATTTTTTGTCCATTTGATAGTTTATTTATTACAGTTTTAAATTTATTTTATTATTATGGGTTTTTTTATAATTATAGTTTATAGTATATGTAGTTTTATGTCATATATTTTATTTATTTATTTAGTTTAAACGATTTGCCATTTTTAACAAGGTTATGTATTTAAGAACGTTAAATTACTGTTTTGCATTTAATTGGCAAACGATAAACAAGATTGGCAATTGTCAACCATTTTTGGCTATCTATCGCATGGTCAAGATAATACGTAAATAGCACATTTTCAACGGAAGAAATTGGAATTGAAATAAAACATTGCGATTTACCGTTTGCTCCTGGGTAAGAAGAAAAAATGGGTACTTTTATGTCAGCCGTGTGTAAATCTGGCCATTAGCATTTTAAAAATTACCAATAGCAGTTGTTACATTTCGCGTATGTAAATTAAAAACAGTTCTTCGTTTTAAGTTATGGCATTATTTCCTATTACTGTTTTACTTTTCAGTTATTCAATGAAATCAAGGAATGTATTTTAAATGAAATGAGTGAAACGTTTATATTTTGAATGAAAATAATAAAATAAGAATAAGGTATGGAAACAATTTTGTTGACTTACTACTTGCGCCCGGCTAACATAAACGTATCACAAAAGCCACATATCCACCTTTCTTTGGGTAGTTGTTCGTGGGATTCCTGATTAATCTTCCGTAATCGGAGACGCCAATCGGTGTAGTAGCTACAATGTTGGAAGCATCGTTTGCGTATGAAGCGAAAACTTCACTATTACAGAGAATTGTATCATCATCATCTACTACATATTTAAAACGGACATTTGCATTTCATTCCGATTGTTTATAATATTTTGATAGGATATGCCACTATTAGTTAGGTAATGTTTTTGGAACGGGTTTTCTGTATACACAGTGTTTTACGTTGCTTAGCTATAGAGATAAAGGAAAAAGTAAAAAAATAAGCGAACCTGATTATTAAATGTTAGGCTTTTAAACAAATTCTATTGAGCAGACTTTTATCCAAGTGGCACTGTTACATAACTTTTCAGGAATGGTCTTTTCAGGCATATAACATTTCATTATATGTTGCTTAGTTACAGAGCTATTGTAAAAGTTATAGAGTAAGGCGAACGTAATTATTAAAAATACATCTACTGTAATTATATAAAATGCGAATTTGTCTTTCCTTCCACCCGTTTGTAATTTGAGTTTTGCTGGATGTATTTTAATGGGACATAACACTGTTAGTTAGATAATTTTTTGTGGATGGTTGCTACTTCTTGGTTGCTATCTGGTACTTCTCTGTAGCGAAGTTTTCTTCTGTGTTATTGTTTTTTCTGACGCACAAACTTGACAACAAATCAGATAACAGGAAATCACATTACAAGAGAAAGTTCCAAAACTAGGTGGGCCCGATTGCGAAAGATTACCTTTTATTTAAAGTTATACTGAACGTATTTTAAATGGAGTTACACAATTAGGTAATATTTCAGGAACTGTTTCAATATTTAACATATCATTCTACATTTTTAGTTGTGGAGCTATGAGGAAAGTTCTCAGTGGTGTAGTTGTAAAAAAGGTAGGATAATATCTAAAGGCAGAGGTTTATATACTAGAGAGTATATATGTTATAGCTATGGAGCGTGTGCAGAGTTTCTACAAAAAATCTAGAAGGTCTACGGCGCATAGCCTACGCTACATTCCTGAAAGTTCTACAATCACGTTAACGCGATTATGAAACATTTATTTAACTAACTACTTCATATTTAAAATACAAAGAGCAATTTCGGTCAGATCACTTATAACTTGAGTTCATTTGAATGGATTTTAAGAAGACTTCCATTGTTAGTTAGATAAATTTTCAAGAAGGTGTTTCGTATATAATACATATCATTCTACGTTCTTCAGTTATAGCCTTATGTGAGAAAGTTCTTTAATCAGTGAACCCTATTTTGAGAGATTAACCTTTTTAAAAGGTTCTACTGAGTTTAGTTCGATGGAATTAACATTGTTTGTTAGATAATTTTTCAGAAGAGGTTTTAGTATATAACACATATTGTTCTACATTACTTTGCTATAGAATTATAGGTGAATGTTCTATAATCTGGTGAACCCGATTATGAAAAATTAGTCTTATTAGAAGGTTCTACTGAACGGATTTTGATGAGATTTGCATTTTTAAATTTTCAGGGACAATTTTAATATGCTATATATTGTTCTTCCCTTCTATTCAATATTCAAATGTAAATAATAAACTAAAAGGTTCGCTTCTTATCAGTCCAAATTTTGCCCGAGACATTAGAAGATATAAAACCGTAATGGCATTCATATTATTTTCAGCAATGCGGAAGATCATTGCAGATAAATGTATATATTGCTATAAAACACAAGATCAAATATACCGATATATTTCGTTTGATTAAAGTTTCGTTTGGAGAAACCGACCAGCGTAGCGGGCGAAGGCTGCTAGTACAAGATAAAATATTAAATGTGTATACAGAAACATACAAAAGTATCAAGGGAGGACATATAAAAGTTAAAAAAAAAATGATAAAAGGACGAAAAAAAGAAGGGTGATAGAAGTGCATGTTACCTGACTTCTTGTCTCGATTCCACTAAACACTCCCGTATAGCCAATTCAGCCCCATACTCCTAATCCGTCCAATTCAGAAACCCATTTATCAATTCAGAACACTGCAAGAGAAAGAAAACGAGGAGACCACCCTCATATACACAGTAACATACAAGATAAAATATTAAATGTGTATACAGTAACATACAAAATTATCAAGGGAGGATATATAAAAGTAAAAGAAAAAATGATAAAAGGACGAAAAAAAAGAAGAGTGATAGAATTGCATGTTACCTGACTTCTTGTTTTGATTCAACTAAACACTCCTGTATAGCCAAGACAGCCCCATACTCCTAATCCGTCCAATTCAGAAACCCATTTAACAATTCAGAACACTGTAAGAGAAAGAAAACGAGGGGACCACCCTCATATACACAGTAACATACAAGATAAAATATTAAATGTGTATACAGTAACATACAAAAGTATCAAGGGAGGACATATAAAAGTTAAAAAAAAAATGGTAAAAGGACGAAAAAAAAGAAGGGTGATAGAATTGCATGTTACCCGACTTCTTGTTTTGATTCCACTAAACACTCCTGTATAGCCAGGTCAGCCCCATACTCCTAATCCGTCCAATTCAGAAACCCATTTAACAATTCAGAACACTGTAAGAGAAAGAAAGCGAGGAGACCACCCTCATATACACAGTAACATACAAGATAAAATATTAAATGATTATACAGTAACATACAAAAGTATCAAGGGAGGACATATAAGAGAAAAAAAAAAAAAAAAAAAATGATAAAAGGACGAAAAAAAAAGGTGATAGAATTGCATGTTACCTGACTTCTTGTTTTGATTCCACTAAACACTCCTGTATAGCCAGGTCAGCCCCATACTCCTAATCCGTCCAATTCAGAAACCCATTTAACAATTCAGAACACTGTAAGAGAAAGAAAGCGAGGAGACCACCCTCATATACACAGTAACATACAAGATAAAATATTAAATGTGTATACAGTAACATACAAAAGTATCAAGGGAGGAGATATAAAAGTTTAAAAAAAATGGTAAAAGGACGAAAAAAAAGAAGGGTGATAGAATTGCATGTTACCTGACTTCTTGTTTTGATTCCACTAAACACTCCTGTATAGCCAAGTCAGCCCCATACTCACTCCTAATCCGTCCAATTCAGAAACCCATTTAAAAATTCAGAACACTGTAAGAGAAAGAAAACGAGGAGACCACCATCATATACACAGTGACATACAAGATAAAATATTAAATATGTATACAGTAACATACAAAAGTGCCAAAAGAGGACATATAAAAGTTAAAAAAAAAAAAAAAAAAAAAAAAAAAAAAAAAAAAAAAAAATGGACGAAAAAAAAGAAGGGTGATAGAATTGCATGTTACCTGATTTCTTGTTTTGATTCCACTTAACATTCCTGTATAGCCAAGTCAGCCCCATACTCCTAATCCGTCCAATTCAGAAACCCATTTAACAAATGAGAACACTGTAAGAGAAAGAAAACGAGGAGACCTCCCTCATATACACAGTAACATACAAGATAAAATATTAAATGTGTATACAGTAACATACAAAATTATCAAGGGAGGACATATAAAAGTAAAAAAAAAAAAAATGATAAAAGGACGAAAAAAAAAGAAGTTTGATAGAATTGCATGTTACCTGACTTCTTGTTTTGATTCCACTAAACACTCCTGTATAGCCAAGTCAGCCCCATACTCCTAATCCGTCCAATTCAGAAGCCCATTTAACAATTCAGAACACTGTAAGAGAAAGAAAACGAGGAGACCACCCTCATATACACAGTAACATACAAGATAAAATATTAAATGTGTATACAGTAACATACAAAAGTATCAAGGGAGGACATATAAAAGTAAAAAAAAAATGATAGAAGGACGAAAAAAAATAAGGGTGATATAATTGCATGTTACCTGCTTTCTTGTTTTGATTCCACTAAACATTCCTGTATTGCCGAGTCAGCCCCATACTCCTAATCCGTCCAATTCAGAAACCCATTTAACAAATGAGAACACTGTAAGAGAAAGAAAACGAGGAAACCACCCTCATATAAACAGTAACATACAAGATAAAATATTAAATGTGTATGCAGTAACATACAAAAGTATAAAGGGAGGACATATAAAAGTTAAAAAAAAAAAAATGATAAAAGGACGAAAAAAAGAAGGGTGATAAACTTGCATGTTACCTGACTTCTTGTTTTGATTCCACTAAACACTCCTGTATAGCCAAGTCAGCCCCATACTCCTAATCCGTCCAATTCAGAAACCCATTTAAAAATTCAGAACACTGTAAGAGAAAGAAAACGAGGTGACCACCATCATATACACAGTAACATACAAGATAAAATATTAAATGTGTATACAGTAACATACAAAAGTATCAAGGGAGGACATATAAAAGTTAAAAAAAAAATGATAGAAGGAAGAAAAAAAATAAGGGTGATATAATTGCATGTTACCTGATTTCTTGTTTTGATTCCACTGAACGTTCCTGTATAGCCAAGTCAGCCCCATACTTTTAATTTGTCCAATTCAGAAACCCATTTAACAAATGAGAACACTGTAAGAGAAAGAAAACGAGGAGACCACCCTCATATTAGAGAACTGCACGGGCCGGCCCGTGGCCCGAAGCCCGAGCCCGGCCCGGCCCGCGGGCAGGGCTCGGGTTTATTTTCATTCATGGCACTGGGGCCGGGCCGGGCCTAGTCACTATTCTTTACGGGCCGGGCCGTGCTCGGGCCTTACTTTTTTCCTGAAAGTTCGGACGGGCCTAACTTATTTTTTCTGCACACACCCGTACTGGTTTCATTCCTAATCTTCATGGCCCAAAATTTTCATTCCTAGTTTTCACCCACCCCGTATGAAAATCATTGTCTCGGAATGGCCTGGTCCATTCAAAGGTCAGTAAAATTAGGCTTGGCGCAATTTTTTTGTCAAAAAATGCATACATTTTTAAATCGCCATTATTCTACAATTAAACATTCAAATTCATTCTTTTTAAAGAGTAGTAGATTTCTACACTTATTAAAATATAGTTAAATTAAATGTAGTAAAACATATGAAAAAGAACCTGTCTACGACGGAATCTTGTTTTAATCTGAAAAACGTGTTGATCCATGCGAAATTAATATGCTACTTAATACTACGTAAGAAAATTATAAAAATTAATAACAAACAAAATTAATATACTACGTAAGAATATTATATATAATACATTTACTCTTGCTAAGAAGGGAACTTGTCTATAACGCATTTTTTTTTTCTTTTCTATGCAATTCAGTCTTAGATTTTACTGTATAGCATTTTTCAGATATTTAACACTTCAATACATGGAATATGGATTAACAATATTAATGATAACTGAAACATTTACATACAAGAAATAGAGATTCATTAAAAAAATAAATATCGCAACCTGCGGCACTTCTATAAAATTGAAGATTATAAACTTGAAAAGAAAAGTTAAGATAAATATTTTTGGCTTGATCTCCTTGTGCGGGAAAAACTTTTAGCCAAATCGACATAAAAATAAATGTTTCGTAGAAATTCACTCGGTCCGAGACTTAAACTTTTTCTCGGGCCGGGCCGGGCTCGGGCCGAACATTTAACTTTTTAACCGGGCCGGGCCAATATTTTTTTTGTACTGGCCGGGCCGAATTTTTTTTCTCTGAGTCGGGCCGGGCCCGAGCCTGAAAATGTCGGCCCGTGCAGACCTCATATACACAGTAATATACAAGATAAAATATTAAATGTGTATACAGTAACATACAAAAGTGTCAAAGGAGGACATATAAAAGTAAAAAATAATAATAAATGGACGAAAAAAAAGAAGGGTGATAGAATTGCATGTTAGAGGTCTGCACGGGCCGAAATTTCCAGGCCCGACTCACCGAAAAAAAAATCGGCACGTCCCGGCCCGATAAAAAAATTAAAAGTTCGGCCCGATCCCGGCCCGGAAAAAAGTTAAAATCTCGGTCCGAGCCCGGCCAGGCCCGGCCCGGCCCGAATGAATTTTTACAAAAAATTGCTTTTTACGTCAGTTTGGTTAAAAAATTTTCTCGTACGAGGAAGGTCTGACCAAAAATATTTATCTTAACTCTTTTTTCTCATGTTTATAATCTTCATTTTTACAGAAGTGTCGCAGGCTGCGATATTTATTTTTTTAACGAATCTCTATTTCTTGTATGTAAATGTTTCAGTTATCATTAGTATACTTAATCCATATTCCTTGCATTAACATACATGTATTCCATGCATGCTAAAAATCTGAAAAATGCTATACAGTAAAATCTTCTAAGGCGGAATTGCATAGAAAAGAAAAAGAAAATGCGTTATAGACAAGTTCCCTTCTTAGCATGTGTAAATGTATCATATATACTTTTCTTACGTATTAGTATTTTAATTTAGCATGGATCAACACGTTTTTCAGTTTAAGTATGGGGTTCCGTCATAGGCAGGTTCCTTTTTACACGTTTTACTATATTTTAATTTAGCTAAATTTTAATAAGCGTAGAAATCTACTATTCTTTAAAAAGAATAAGTTTTAATATTTAAGTGTAGAATAATGGCAATTTAAAAATGTATGCATTTTTTGCAAAAATTTTTGGACCAGGCCTAATTTAACTGATCTTTCAATGGATCTGGCCAATCTGAGACAATGATTTTCATACGGGCTGGGTCAAAACTAGGACAGAAAATTTTGGGCCGTGAAGTCTAGGAATGAAACCAGTCCCGGCTCTGTACAGAAAAAATAAGTTAGGCCCGTCCCGTCACGGCCAAAGCCTTCAGAAAAAAGTACGGCTCGGGCCGGCCCGAAAAGAGTGGAGACCAGGCCCGGCCCGAAAAGAGTGGAGACCAGGCCCGGCCCGAGTGCCGTGAATAAAAATCGGCCCGCAGGTCGCGCTCGGGCTTCGGGCCACGGGCCGTTCCCGTGCAGATCTCTATTGCATGTTACCTGACTTCTTGTTTTGATTCCACTAAACATTCCTGTATAGCCAAGTCAGCCCCATACTCCTAATCCGTCCAATTCAGAAACCGATTTAACAATTCAGAACACTGTAAGAGAAAGAAAACGAGGAGACCACCCTCATATGCACAGTAACATACAAGAGAAAATATTAAATGTGTATACAGTAACATACAAAAGTATAAAGGGAGGACATATAAAAGTTTAAAAAAATGATAGAAGGAAGAAAAAAAAATAAGGGTGATATAATTGCATGTTACCTGTGTTCTTGTTTTGATTCCATTAAACATTCCTGTATAGCCAAGTCAGCCCCATACTCCTAACCCGTCAAATTCAGAAAGCCATTTAACAAATGAGAACATTGCAAGAGAAAGAAAACGAGGAGACCACCCTCATATACACAGTAACATGCAAGATAGAATATTAAATGTGCATAGAGTAACATACAAAATTATCAAGGGAAGACATATAAAAGTAAAAAAAAATGATAAAAGGACGAAAAAAAAAGAAGGATGATAGAATTGCATGTTACCTGACTTCTTGTTTTGATTCCACAAAACACGCCTGTATAGCCAAGTACGCCCCATACTCCTAATCCGTCCAATTCAGAAACCCATTTATCAATTCAGAACACTGCAAGAGAAAGAAAACGAGGAGACCACCCTCATATACACAGTAACATACAAGATAAAATATTAAATGTGTATACAGTAACATACAAAATTATCAAGGGAGGATATATAAAAGTAAAAGAAAAAATGATAAAAGGACGAAAAAAAAGAAGAGTGATAGAATTGCATGTTACCTGACTTCTTGTTTTGATTCCACTAAACACTCCTGTATAGCCAAGACAGCCCCATACTCCTAATCCGTCCAATTCAGAAACCCATTTAACAATTCAGAACACTGTAAGAGAAAGAAAGCGAGGAGACCACCCTCATATACACAGTAACATACAAGATAAAATATTAAATGTGTATACAGTAACATACAAAAGTATCAAGGGAGGAGATATAAAAGTTAAAAAAAAAAATGGTAAAAGGACGAAAAAAAAGAAGGGTGATAGAATTGCATGTTACCTGACTTCTTGTTTTGATTCCACTAAACACTCCTGTATAGCCAAGTCAGCCCCATACTCACTCCTAATCCGTCCAATTCAGAAACCCATTTAAAAATTCAGAACACTGTAAGAGAAAGAAAACGAGGAGACCACCATCATATACACAGTGACATACAAGATAAAATATTAAATATGTATACAGTAACATACAAAAGTGTCAAAAGAGGACATATAAAAGTAAAAAAAAAAAAAAAAAAAAAAAAAAAAAAATGGACGAAAAAAAAGAAGGGTGATAGAATTGCATGTTACCTGATTTCTTGTTTTGATTCCACTTAACATTCCTGTATAGCCAAGTCAGCCCCATACTCCTAATCCGTCCAATTCAGAAACCCATTTAACAAATGAGAACACTGTAAGAGAAAGAAAACGAGGAGACCTCCCTCATATACACAGTAACATACAAGATAAAATATTAAATGTGTATACAGTAACATACAAAATTATCAAGGGAGGACATATAAAAGTAAAAAAAAAAATGATAAAAGGACGAAAAAAAAAGAAGTTTGATAGAATTGCATGTTACCTGACTTCTTGTTTTGATTCCACTAAACACTCCTGTATAGCCAAGTCAGCCCCATACTCCTAATCCGTCCAATTCAGAAGCCCATTTAACAATTCAGAACACTGTAAGAGAAAGAAAACGAGGAGACCACCCTCATATACACAGTAACATACAAGATAAAATATTAAATGTGTATACAGTAACATACAAAAGTATCAAGGGAGGACATATAAAAGTAAAAAAAAAATGATAGAAGGACGAAAAAAAATAAGGGTGATATAATTGCATGTTACCTGCTTTCTTGTTTTGATTCCACTAAACATTCCTGTATTGCCGAGTCAGCCCCATACTCCTAATCCGTCCAATTCAGAAACCCATTTAACAAATGAGAACACTGTAAGAGAAAGAAAACGAGGAAACCACCCTCATATAAACAGTAACATACAAGATAAAATATTAAATGTGTATGCAGTAACATACAAAAGTATAAAGGGAGGACATATAAAAGTTTAAAAAAAAAAATGATAAAAGGACGAAAAAAAGAAGGGTGATAAACTTGCATGTTACCTAACTTCTTGTTTTGATTCCACTAAACACTCCTGTATAGCCAAGTCAGCCCCATTCTCCTAATCCGTCCAATTCAGAAACCCATTTAAAAATTCAGAACACTGTAAGAGAAAGAAAACGAGGTGACCACCATCATATACACAGTAACATACAAGATAAAATATTAAATGTGTATACAGTAACATACAAAATTATCAAGGGAGGACATATAAAAGTAAAAAAAAAAATGATAAAAGGACGAAAAAAAAAGAAGTTTGATAGAATTGCATGTTACCTGACTTCTTGTTTTGATTCCACTAAACACTCCTGTATAGCCAAGTCAGCCCCATACTCCTAATCCGTCCAATTCAGAAAACCATTTAACAAATGAGAACACTGTAAGAGAAAGAAAACGAGGAGACCTCCCTCATATACACAGTAACATACAAGATAAAATATTAAATGTGTATACAGTAACATACAAAATTATCAAGGGAGGGCATATAAAAGTAAAAAAAAAATGATAAAAGGACGAAAAAAAAAGAAGTTTGATAGAATTGCATGTTACCTGACTTCTTGTTTTGATTCCACTAAACACTCCTGTATAGCCAAGTCAGCCCCATACTCCTAATCCGTCCAATTCAGAAGCCCATTTAACAATTCAGAACACTGTAAGAGAAAGAAAACGAGGAGACCACCCTCATATACACAGTAACATACAAGATAAAATATTAAATGTGTATACAGTAACATACAAAAGTATCAAGGGAGGAGATATAAAAGTTAAAAAAAAAATGGTAAAAGGACGAAAAAAAAGAAGGGTGATAGAATTGCATGTTACCTGACTTCTTGTTTTGATTCCACTAAACACTCCTGTATAGCCAAGTCAGCCCCATACTCACTCCTAATCCGTCCAATTCAGAAACCCATTTAAAAATTCAGAACACTGTAAGAGAAAGAAAACGAGGAGACCACCATCATATACACAGTGACATATTAAATGTGTATACAGTAACATACAAAAGTATCAAGGGAGGACATATAAAAGTAAAAAAAAATGATAGAAGGACGAAAAAAAATAAGGGTGATATAATTGCATGTTACCTGCTTTCTTGTTTTGATTCCACTAAACATTCCTGTATTGCCGAGTCAGCCCCATACTCCTAATCCGTCCAATTCAGAAACCCATTTAACAAATGAGAACACTGTAAGAGAAAGAAAACGAGGAAACCACCCTCATATAAACAGTAACATACAAGATAAAATATTAAATGTGTATGCAGTAACATACAAAAGTATAAAGGGAGGACATATAAAAGTTAAAAGAAAAAAAATGATAAAAGGACGAAAAAAAGAAGGGTGATAAACTTGCATGTTACCTGACTTCTTGTTTTGATTCCACTAAACACTCCTGTATAGCCAAGTCAGCCCCATACTCCTAATCCGTCCAATTCAGAAACCCATTTAAAAATTCAGAACACTGTAAGAGAAAGAAAACGAGGTGACCACCATCATATACAGAGTAACATACAAGATAAAATATTAAATGTGTATACAGTAACATACAAAAGTATCAAGGGAGGACATATAAAAGTTTAAAAAAAATGATAGAACGAAGAAAAAAAATAAGGGTGATATAATTGCATGTTACCTGATTTCTTGTTTTGATTCCACTGAACGTTCCTGTATAGCCAAGTCAGCCCCATACTTTTAATTTGTCCAATTCAGAAACCCATTTAACAAATGAGAACACTGTAAGAGAAAGAAAACGAGGAGACCACCCTCATATTAGAGAACTGCACGGGCCGGCCCGTGGCCCGAAGCCCGAGCCCGGCCCGGCCCGGCCCGCGGGCAGGGCTCGGGTCTATTTTCATTCATGGCACTGGGGCCGGGCTGGGCCCGGGCCTTACTTTTTTCTGAAGTCTCGGGCCGGGCCGGGCCGGGCCGGGCCTAGTCACTATTCTTTACGGGCCGGGCCGTGCTCGGGCCTTACTTTTTTCCTGAAAGTTCGGACGAGCCTAACTTATTTTTTCTGCACACACCCGTACTGGTTTCATTCCTAATCTTCATGGCCCAAAATTTTCATTCCTAGTTTTCACCCACCCCGTATGAAAATCATTGTCTCGGAATGGCCTGGTCCATTCAAAGGTCAGTAAAATTAGGCTTGGCGCAATTTTTTTGTCAAAAAATGCATACATTTTTAAATCGCCATTATTCTACAATTAAACATTCAAATTCATTCTTTTTAAAGAGTAGTAGATTTCTACACTTATTAAAATATAGTTAAATTAAATGTAGTAAAACATATGAAAAAGAACCTGTCTACGACGGAATCTTGTTTTAATCTGAAAAACGTGTTGATCCATGCGAAATTAATATGCTACTTAATACTACGTAAGAAAATTATAAAAATTAGTAACAAACAAAATTAATATACTACGTAAGAATATAATATATAATACATTTACTCTTGCTAAGAAGGGAACTTGTCTATAACGCATTTTTTTTTTCTTTTCTATGCAATTCAGTCTTAGATTTTACTGTATAGCATTTTTCAGATATTTAACACTTCAATACATGGAACATGGATTAACAATATTAATGATAACTGAAACATTTACATACAAGAAATAGACATTCATTAAAAAAAAAAATATCGCAACCTGCGGCACTTCTATAAAATTGAAGATTATAAACTTGAAAAGAAAAGTTAAGATAAATATTTTTGGCTTGATCTCCTTGTGCGGGAAAAACTTTTAGCCAAATCGACATAAAAATAAATGTTTCGTAGAAATTCACTCGGTCCGAGACTTAAACTTTTTCTCGGGCCGGGCCGGGCTCGGGCCGAACATTTAACTTTTTAACCGGGCCGGGCCAATATTTTTTTTGTACTGGCCGGGCCGAATTTTTTTTCTCTGAGTCGGGCCGGGCCCGAGCCTGAAAATGTCGGCCCGTGCAGACCTCATATACACAGTAATATACAAGATAAAATATTAAATGTGTATACAGTAACATACATAAGTGTCAAAGGAGGACATATAAAAGTAAAAAATAATAATAAATGGACGAAAAAAAAGAAGGGTGATAGAATTGCATGTTAGAGGTCTGCACGGGCCGAAATTTCCAGGCCCGACTCACCGAAAAAAAAATCGGCCCGTCCCGGCCCGATAAAAAAATTAAAAGTTCGGCCCGATCCCGGCCCGGAAAAAAGTTAAAATCTCGGTCCGAGCCCGGCCAGGCCCGGCCCGGCCCGAATGAATTTTTACAAAAAATTGCTTTTTACGTCAGTTTGGTTAAAAAATTTTCTCGTACGAGGAAGGTCTGACCAAAAATATTTATCTTAACTCTTTTTTCTCATGTTTATAATCTTCATTTTTACAGAAGTGTCGCAGGCTGCGATATTTATTTTTTTAACGAATCTCTATTTCTTGTATGTAAATGTTTCAGTTATCATTAGTATTGTTAATCCATATTCCTTGCATTAACATACATGTATTCCATGCATGCTAAAAATCTGAAAAATGCTATACAGTAAAATCTTCTAAGGCGGAATTGCATAGAAAAGATAAAGAAAATGCGTTATAGACAAGTTCCCTTCTTAGCATGTGTAAATGTATCATATATACTTTTCTTACGTATTAGTATTTTAATTTAGCATGGATCAACACGTTTTTCAGTTTAAGTATGCGGTTCCGTCATAGGCAGGTTCCTTTTCACACGTTTTACTATATTTTAATTTAGCTAAATTTTAATAAGCGTAGAAATCTACTATTCTTTAAAAAGAATAAGTTTTAATATTTAAGTGTAGAATAATGGCAATTTAAAAATGTATGCATTTTTTGCAAAAATTTTTGGACCAGGCCTAATTTAACTGATCTTTCAATGGATCTGGCCAATCTGAGACAATGATTTTCATACGGGCTGGGTCAAAACTAGGACAGAAAATTTTGGGCCGTGAAGTCTAGGAATGAAACCAGTCCCGGCTCTGTACAGAAAAAATAAGTTAGGCCCGTCCCGTCACGGCCAAAGCCTTCAGAAAAAAGTACGGCTCGGGCCGGCCCGAAAAGAGTGGAGACCAGGCCCGGCCCGAGTGCCGTGAATAAAAATCGGCCCGCAGGTCGGGCTCGGGCTTCGGGCCGTTCCCGTGCAGATCTCTATTGCATGTTACCTGACTTCTTGTTTTGATTCCACTAAACATTCCTGTATAGCCAAGTCAGCCCCATACTCCTAATCCGTCCAATTCAGAAACCGATTTAACAATTCAGAACACTGTAAGAGAAAGAAAACGAGGAGACCACCCTCATATGCACAGTAACATACAAGAGAAAATATTAAATGTGTATACAGTAACATACAAAAGTGTCAAGGGAGGACATATAAAAGTTAAAAAAAATGATAGAAGGAAGAAAAAAAAATAAGGGTGATATAATTGCATGTTACCTGTGTTCTTGTTTTGATTCCATTAAACATTCCTGTATAGCCAAGTCAGCCCCATACTCCTAACCCGTCAAATTCAGAAAGCCATTTAACAAATGAGAACATTGCAAGAGAAAGAAAACGAGGAGACCACCCTCATATACACAGTAACATGCAAGATAAAATATTAAATGTGCATAGAGTAACATACAAAATTATCAAGGGAAGACATATAAAAGTAAAAAAAAATGATAAAAGGACGAAAAAAAAGAAGGATGATAGAATTGCATGTTACCTGACTTCTTGTTTTGATTCCACAAAACACTCCTGTATAGCCAAGTCAGCCCCATACTCCTAATCCGTCCAATTCAGAAACCCATTTATCAATTCAGAACACTGCAAGAGAAAGAAAACGAGGAGACCACCCTCATATACACAGTAACATACAAGATAAAATATTAAATGTGTATACAGTAACATACAAAATTATCAAGGGAGGATATATAAAAGTAAAAGAAAAAATGATAAAAGGACGAAAAAAAAGAAGAGTGATAGAATTGCATGTTACCTGACTTCTTGTTTTGATTCCACTAAACACTCCTGTATAGCCAAGACAGCCCCATACTCCTAATCCGTCCAATTCAGAAACCCATTTAACAATTCAGAACACTGTAAGAGAAAGAAAACGAGGAGACCACCCTCATATACACAGTAACATACAAGATAAAATATTAAATGTGTATACAGTAACATACAAAAGTATCAAGGGAGGACATATAAAAGTTAAAAAAAAAATGGTAAAAGGACGAAAAAAAAGAAGGATGATAGAATTGCATGTTACCCGACTTCTTGTTTTGATTCCACTAAACACTCCTGTATAGCCAGGTCAGCCCCATACTCCTAATCCGTCCAATTCAGAAACCCATTTAACAATTCAGAACACTGTAAGAGAAAGAAAGCGAGGAGACCACCCTCATATACACAGTAACATACAAGATAAAATATTAAATGTGTATACAGTAACATACAAAAGTATCAAGGGAGGAGATATAAAAGTTAAAAAAAAAATGGTAAAAGGACGAAAAAAAAGAAGGGTGCTAGAATTGCATGTTACCTGACTTCTTGTTTTGATTCCACTAAACACTCCTGTATAGCCAAGTCAGCCCCATACTCCTAATCCGTCCAATTCAGAAGCCCATTTAACAATTCAGAACACTGTAAGAGAAAGAAAACGAGGAGACCTCCCTCATATACACAGTAACATACAAGATAAAATATTAAATGTGTATACAGTAACATACAAAATTATCAAGGGAGGACATATAAAAGTAAAAAAAAAAAATGATAAAAGGACGAAAAAAAAGAAGTTTGATAGAATTGCATGTTACCTGACTTCTTGTTTTGATTCCACTAAACACTCCTGTATAGCCAAGTCAGCCCCATACTCCTAATCCGTCCAATTCAGAAGCCCATTTAACAATTCAGAACACTGTAAGAGAAAGAAAGCGAGGAGACCACCCTCATATACACAGTAACATACAAGATAAAATATTAAATGTGTATACAGTAACATACAAAAGTATCAAGGGAGGAGATATAAAAGTTAAAAAAAAAATGGTAAAAGGACGAAAAAAAAGAAGGGTGCTAGAATTGCATGTTACCTGACTTCTTGTTTTGATTCCACTAAACACTCCTGTATAGCCAAGTCAGCCCCATACTCACTCCTAATCCGTCCAATTCAGAAACCCATTTAAAAATTCAGAACACTGTAAGAGAAAGAAAACGAGGAGACCACCACCATATACACAGTGACATACAAGATAAAATATTAAATATGTATACAGTAACATACAAAAGTGTCAAAAGAGGACATATAAAAGTAAAAAAAAAAAAAAAAAAAAAAAAAAATGGACGAAAAAAAAGAAGGGTGATAGAATTGCATGTTACCTGATTTCTTGTTTTGATTCCACTTAACATTCCTGTGTTGCCAAGTCAGCCCCATACTCCTAATCCGTCCAATTCAGAAACCCATTTAACAATTCAGAACACTGTAAGAGAAAGAAAACGAGGAGACCTCCCTCATATACACAGTAACATACAAGATAAAATATTAAATGTGTATACAGTAACATACAAAATTATCAAGGGAGGACATATAAAAGTAAAAAAAAAAAAATGATAAAAGGACGAAAAAAAAGAAGTTTGATAGAATTGCATGTTACCTGACTTCTTGTTTTGATTCCACTAAACACTCCTGTATAGCCAAGTCAGCCCCATACTCCTAATCCGTCCAATTCAGAAGCCCATTTAACAATTCAGAACACTGTAAGAGAAAGAAAACGAGGAGACCACCCTCATATACACAGTAACATACAAGATAAAATATTAAAGTGTATACAGTAACATACAAAAGTATCAAGGGAGGACATATAAAAGTAAAAAAAAAATGATAGAAGGACGAAAAAAAATAAGGGTGATATAATTGCATGTTACCTGCTTTCTTGTTTTGATTCCACTAAACATTCCTGTATTGCCGAGTCAGCCCCATACTCCTAATCCGTCCAATTCAGAAACCCATTTAACAAATGAGAACACTGTAAGAGAAAGAAAACGAGGAGACCACCCTCATATACACAGTAACATACAAGATAAAATATTAAATGTGTATACAGTAACATACAAAAGTATCAAGGGAGGACATATAAAAGTTAAAAAAAAAATGGTAAAAGGACGAAAAAAAAGAAGGATGATAGAATTGCATGTTACCCGACTTCTTGTTTTGATTCCACTAAACACTCCTGTATAGCCAGGTCAGCCCCATACTCCTAATCCGTCCAATTCAGAAACCCATTTAACAATTCAGAACACTGTAAGAGAAAGAAAGCGAGGAGACCACCCTCATATACACAGTAACATACAAGATAAAATATTAAATGTGTATACAGTAACATACAAAAGTATCAAGGGAGGAGATATAAAAGTTAAAAAAAAAATGGTAAAAGGACGAAAAAAAAGAAGGGTGCTAGAATTGCATGTTACCTGACTTCTTGTTTTGATTCCACTAAACACTCCTGTATAGCCAAGTCAGCCCCATACTCACTCCTAATCCGTCCAATTCAGAAACCCATTTAAAAATTCAGAACACTGTAAGAGAAAGAAAACGAGGAGACCACCACCATATACACAGTGACATACAAGATAAAATATTAAATATGTATACAGTAACATACAAAAGTGTCAAAAGAGGACATATAAAAGTAAAAAAAAAAAAAAAAAAAAAAAAAAAAAATGGACGAAAAAAAAGAAGGGTGATAGAATTGCATGTTACCTGATTTCTTGTTTTGATTCCACTTAACATTCCTGTGTTGCCAAGTCAGCCCCATACTCCTAATCCGTCCAATTCAGAAACCCATTTAACAATTCAGAACACTGTAAGAGAAAGAAAACGAGGAGACCTCCCTCATATACACAGTAACATACAAGATAAAATATTAAATGTGTATACAGTAACATACAAAATTATCAAGGGAGGACATATAAAAGTAAAAAAAAAAAAATGATAAAAGGACGAAAAAAAAGAAGTTTGATAGAATTGCATGTTACCTGACTTCTTGTTTTGATTCCACTAAACACTCCTGTATAGCCAAGTCAGCCCCATACTCCTAATCCGTCCAATTCAGAAGCCCATTTAACAATTCAGAACACTGTAAGAGAAAGAAAGCGAGGAGACCACCCTCATATACACAGTAACATACAAGATAAAATATTAAATGTGTATACAGTAACATACAAAAGTATCAAGGGAGGAGATATAAAAGTAAAAAAAAAAATGGTAAAAGGACGAAAAAAAAGAAGGGTGCTAGAATTGCATGTTACCTGACTTCTTGTTTTGATTCCACTAAACACTCCTGTATAGCCAAGTCAGCCCCATACTCACTCCTAATCCGTCCAATTCAGAAACCCATTTAAAAATTCAGAACACTGTAAGAGAAAGAAAACGAGGAGACCACCACCATATACACAGTGACATACAAGATAAAATATTAAATATGTATACAGTAACATACAAAAGTGTCAAAAGAGGACATATAAAAGTAAAAAAAAAAAAAAAAAAAAAAAAAAAAATGGACGAAAAAAAAGAAGGGTGATAGAATTGCATGTTACCTGATTTCTTGTTTTGATTCCACTTAACATTCCTGTGTTGCCAAGTCAGCCCCATACTCCTAATCCGTCCAATTCAGAAACCCATTTAACAATTCAGAACACTGTAAGAGAAAGAAAACGAGGAGACCTCCCTCATATACACAGTAACATACAAGATAAAATATTAAATGTGTATACAGTAACATACAAAATTATCAAGGGAGGACATATAAAAGTAAAAAAAAAAAAATGATAAAAGGACGAAAAAAAAGAAGTTTGATAGAATTGCATGTTACCTGACTTCTTGTTTTGATTCCACTAAACACTCCTGTATAGCCAAGTCAGCCCCATACTCCTAATCCGTCCAATTCAGAAGCCCATTTAACAATTCAGAACACTGTAAGAGAAAGAAAACGAGGAGGCCACCCTCATATACACAGTAACATACAAGATAAAATATTAAAGTGTATACAGTAACATACAAAAGTATCAAGGGAGGACATATAAAAGTAAAAAAAAAATGATAGAAGGACGAAAAAAAATAAGGGTGATATAATTGCATGTTACCTGCTTTCTTGTTTTGATTCCACTAAACATTCCTGTATTGCCGAGTCAGCCCCATACTCCTAATCCGTCCAATTCAGAAACCCATTTAACAAATGAGAACACTGTAAGAGAAAGAAAACGAGGAAACCACCCTCATATAAACAGTAACATACAAGATAAAATATTAAATGTGTATGCAGTAACATACAAAAGTATAAAGGGAGGACATATAAAAGTTAAAAAAAAAAAATGATAAAAGGACGAAAAAAAGAAGGGTGATAAACTTGCATGTTACCTGACTTCTTGTTTTGATTCCACTAAACACTCCTGTATAGCCAAGTCAGCCCCATACTCCTAATCTGTCCAATTCAGAAACCCATTTAAAAATTCAGAACACTGTAAGAGAAAGAAAACGAGGTGACCACCATCATATACACAGTAACATACAAGATAAAATATTAAATGTGTATACAGTAACATACAAAAGTATCAAGGGAGGACATATAAAAGTAAAAAAAAATGATAAAAGGACGAAAAAAAAGAAGTATGATAGAATTGCATGTTACCTGACTTCTTGTTTTGATTCCACAAAACACTCCTGTATAGCCAAGTACGCCCCATACTCCTAATCCGTCCAATTCAGAAACCCATTTATCAATTCAGAACACTGCAAGAGAAAGAAAACGAGGAGACCACCCTCATATACACAGTAACATACAAGATAAAATATTAAATGTGTATACAGTAACATACAAAATTATCAAGGGAGGATATATAAAAGTAAAAGAAAAAATGATAAAAGGACGAAAAAAAAGAAGAGTGATAGAATTGCATGTTACCTGACTTCTTGTTTTGATTCCACTAAACACTCCTGTATAGCCAAGACAGCCCCATACTCCTAATCCGTCCAATTCTGAAACCCATTTAACAATTCAGAACACTGTACGAGAAAGAAAACGAGGAGACCACCCTCATATACACAGTAACATACAAGATAAAATATTAAATGTGTATACAGTAACATACAAAAGTATCAAGGGAGGACATATAAAAGTTTAAAAAAAAATGGTAAAAGGACGAAAAAAAAGAAGGGTGATAGAATTGCATGTTACCCGACTTCTTGTTTTGATTCCACTAAACACTCCCGTATAGCCAGGTCAGCCCCATACTCCTAATCCGTCCAATTCAGAAACCCATTTAACAATTCAGAACACTGTAAGAGAAAGAAAGCGAGGAGACCACCCTCATATACACAGTAACATACAAGATAAAATATTAAATGTGTATACAGTAACATACAAAAGTATCAAGGGAGGAGATATAAAAGTTAAAAAAAAAATGGTAAAAGGACGAAAAAAAAGAAGGGTGATAGAATTGCATGTTACCTGACTTCTTGTTTTGATTCCACTAAACACTCCTGTATAGCCAAGTCAGCCCCATACTCACTCCTAATCCGTCCAATTCAGAAACCCATTTAAAAATTCAGAACACTGTAAGAGAAAGAAAACGAGGAGACCACCATCATATACACAGTGACATACAAGATAAAATATTAAATATGTATACAGTAACATACAAAAGTGTCAAAAGAGGACATATAAAAGTAAAAAAAAAAAAAAAAAAAAAAAAAAAAATGGACGAAAAAAAAGAAGGGTGATAGAATTGCATGTTACCTGATTTCTTGTTTTGATTCCACTTAACATTCCTGTATAGCCAAGTCAGCCCCATACTCCTAATCCGTCCAATTCAGAAACCCATTTAACAAATGAGAACACTGTAAGAGAAAGAAAACGAGGAGACCTCCCTCATATACACAGTAACATACAAGATAAAATATTAAATGTGTATACAGTAACATACAAAATTATCAAGGGAGGACATATAAAAGTAAAAAAAAAATGATAAAAGGACGAAAAAAAAAGAAGTTTGATAGAATTGCATGTTACCTGACTTCTTGTTTTGATTCCACTAAACACTCCTGTATAGCCAAGTCAGCCCCATACTCCTAATCCGTCCAATTCAGAAGACCATTTAACAATTCAGAACACTGTAAGAGAAAGAAAACGAGGAGACCACCCTCATATACACAGTAACATACAAGATAAAATATTAAATGTGTATACAGTAACATACAAAAGTATAAGGGAGGACATATAAAAGTAAAAAAAAAAATGATAGAAGGACGAAAAAAAATAAGGGTGATATAATTGCATGTTACCTGCTTTCTTGTTTTGATTCCACTAAACATTCCTGTATTGCCGAGTCAGCCCCATACTCCTAATCCGTCCAATTCAGAAACCCATTTAACAAATGAGAACACTGTAAGAGAAAGAAAACGAGGAAACCACCCTCATATAAACAGTAACATACAAGATAAAATATTAAATGTGTATGCAGTAACATACAAAAGTATAAAGGGAGGACATATAAAAGTTAAAAAAAAAAATGATAAAAGGACGAAAAAAAGAAGGGTGATAAACTTGCATGTTACCTAACTTCTTGTTTTGATTCCACTAAACACTCCTGTATAGCCAAGTCAGCCCCATACTCCTAATCCGTCCAATTCAGAAACCCATTTAAAAATTTAGAACACTGTAAGAGAAAGAAAACGAGGTGACCACCATCATATACACAGTAACATACAAGATAAAATATTAAATGTGTATACAGTAACATACAAAATTATCAAGGGAGGACATATAAAAGTAAAAAAAAAAAATGATAAAAGGACGAAAAAAAAAGAAGTTTGATAGAATTGCATGTTACCTGACTTCTTGTTTTGATTCCACTAAACACTCCTGTATAGCCAAGTCAGCTCCATACTCCTAATCCGTCCAATTCAGAAGCCCATTTAACAATTCAGAACACTGTAAGAGAAAGAAAACGAGGAGACCACCCTCATATACACAGTAACATACAAGATAAAATATTAAATGTGTATACAGTAACATACAAAAGTATCAAGGGAGGACATATAAAAGTAAAAAAAAAATGATAGAAGGACGAAAAAAAATAAGGGTGATATAATTGCATGTTACCTGCTTTCTTGTTTTGATTCCACTAAACATTCCTGTATTGCCGAGTCAGCCCCATACTCCTAATCCGTCCAATTCAGAAACCCATTTAACAAATGAGAACACTGTAAGAGAAAGAAAGCGAGGAGACCACCCTCATATACACAGTAACATACAAGATAAAATATTAAATGTGTATACAGTAACATACAAAAGTATCAAGGGAGGAGATATAAAAGTTAAAAAAAAAATGGTAAAAGGACGAAAAAAAAGAAGGGTGATGGAATTGCATGTTACCTGACTTCTTGTTTTGATTCCACTAAACACTCCTGTATAGCCAAGTCAGCCCCATACTCACTCCTAATCCGTCCAATTCAGAAACCCATTTAAAAATTCAGAACACTGTAAGAGAAAGAAAACGAGGTGACCACCATCATATACAGAGTAACATACAAGATAAAATATTAAATGTGTATACAGTAACATACAAAAGTATCAAGGGAGGACATATAAAAGTTAAAAAAAAAATGATAGAAGGAAGAAAAAAAATAAGGGTGATATAATTGCATGTTACCTGATTTCTTGTTTTGATTCCACTGAACGTTCCTGTATAGCCAAGTCAGCCCCATACTTTTAATTTGTCCAATTCAGAAACCCATTTAACAAATGAGAACACTGTAAGAGAAAGAAAACGAGGAGACCACCCTCATATTAGAGAACTGCACGGGCCGGCCCGTTGCCCGAAGCCCGAGCCCGGCCCGGCCCGGCCCGCGGGCAGGGCTCGGGTCTATTTTCATTCATGGCACTGGGGCCGGGCTGGGCCCGGGCCTTACTTTTTTCTGAAGTCTCGGGCCGGGCCGGGCCGGGCCTAGTCACTATTCTTTACGGGCCGGGCGGTGCTCGGGCCTTACTTTTTTCCTGAAAGTTCGGACGAGCCTAACTTATTTTTTCTGCACACACCCGTACTGGTTTCATTCCTAATCTTCATGGCCCAAAATTTTCATTCCTAGTTTTCACCCACCCCGTATGAAAATCATTGTCTCGGAATGGCCTGGTCCATTCAAAGGTCAGTAAAATTAGGCTTGGCGCAATTTTTTTGTCAAAAAATGCATACATTTTTAAATCGCCATTATTCTACAATTAAACATTCAAATTCATTCTTTTTAAAGAGTAGTAGATTTCTACACTTATTAAAATATAGTTAAATTAAATGTAGTAAAACATATGAAAAAGAACCTGTCTACGACGAATCTTGTTTTAATCTGAAAAACGTGTTGATCCATGCGAAATTAATATGCTACTTAATACTACGTAAGAAAATTATAAAAATTAGTAACAAACAAAATTAATATACTACGTAAGAATATAATATATAATACATTTACTCTTGCTAAGAAGGGAACTTGTCTATAACGCATTTTTTTTTTCTTTTCTATGCAATTCAGTCTTAGATTTTACTGTATAGCATTTTTCAGATATTTAACACTTCAATACATGGAACATGGATTAACAATATTAATGATAACTGAAACATTTACATACAAGAAATAGACATTCATTAAAAAAATAAATATCGCAACCTGCGGCACTTCTATAAAATTGAAGATTATAAACTTGAAAAGAAAAGTTAAGATAAATATTTTTGGCTTGATCTCCTTGTGCGGGAAAAACTTTTAGCCAAATCGACATAAAAATAAATGTTTCGTAGAAATTCACTCGGTCCGAGACTTAAACTTTTTCTCGGGCCGGGCCGGGCTTGGGCCGAACATTTAACTTTTTAACCGGGCCGGGCCAATATATTTTTTGTACTGGCCGGGCCGAATTTTTTTTCTCTGAGTCGGGCCGGGCCCGAGCCTGAAAATGTCGGCCCGTGCAGACCTCATATACACAGTAATATACAAGATAAAATATTAAATGTGTATACAGTAACATACAAAAGTGTCAAAGGAGGACATATAAAAGTAAAAAATAATAATAAATGGACGAAAAAAAAGAAGGGTGATAGAATTGCATGTTAGAGGTCTGCACGGGCCGAAATTTCCAGGGCCGACTCACTGAAAAAAAAATCGGCCCGTCCCGGCCCGATAAAAAATTAAAAGTTCGGCCCGATCCCGGCCCGGAAAAAAGTTAAAATCTCGGTCCGAGCCCGGCCAGGCCCGGCCCGGCCCGAATGAATTTTTACAAAAAATTGCTTTTTACGTCAGTTTGGTTAAAAAATTTTCTCGTACGAGGAAGGTCTGACCAAAAATATTTATCTTAACTCTTTTTTCTCATGTTTATAATCTTCATTTTTACAGAAGTGTCGCAGGCGGCGATATTTATTTTTTTAACGAATCTCTATTTCTTGTATGTAAATGTTTCAGTTATCATTAGTATTGTTAATCCATATTCCTTGCATTAACATACATGTATTCCATGCATGCTAAAAATCTGAAAAATGCTATACAGTAAAATCTTCTAAGGCGGAATTGCATAGAAAAGATAAAGAAAATGCGTTATAGACAAGTTCCCTTCTTAGCATGTGTAAATGTATCATATATACTTTTCTTACGTATTAGTATTTTAATTTAGTATGGATCAACACGTTTTTCAGTTTAAGTATGCGGTTCCGTCATAGGCAGGTTCCTTTTCACACGTTTTACTATATTTTAATTTAGCTAAATTTTAATAAGCGTAGAAATCTACTATTCTTTAAAAAGAATAAGTTTTAATATTTAAGTGTAGAATAATGGCAATTTAAAAATGTATGCATTTTTTGCAAAAATTTTTGGACCAGGCCTAATTTAACTGATCTTTCAATGGATCTGGCCAATCTGAGACAATGATTTTCATACGGGCTGGGTCAAAACTAGGACAGAAAATTTTGGGCCGTGAAGTCTAGGAATGAAACCAGTCCCGGCTCTGTACAGAAAAAATAAGTTAGGCCCGTCCCGTCACGGCCAAAGCCTTCAGAAAAAAGTACGGCTCGGGCCGGCCCGAAAAGAGTGGAGACCAGGCCCGGCCCGAGTGCCGTGAATAAAAATCGGCCCGCAGGTCGGGCTCGGGCTTCGGGCCACGGGCCGTTCCCGTGCAGATCTCTATTGCATGTTACCTGACTTCTTGTTTTGATTCCACTAAACATTCCTGTATAGCCAAGTCAGCCCCATACTCCTAATCCGTCCAATTCAGAAACCGATTTAACAATTCAGAACACTGTAAGAGAAAGAAAACGAGGAGACCACCCTCATATGCACAGTAACATACAAGAGAAAATATTAAATGTGTATACAGTAACATACAAAAGTGTCAAGGGAAGACATATAAAAGTAAAAAAAAATGATAAAAGGACGAAAAAAAAGAAGGATGATAGAATTGCATGTTACCTGACTTCTTGTTTTGATTCCACAAAACACTCCTGTATAGCCAAGTCAGCCCCATACTCCTAATCCGTCCAATTCAGAAACCCATTTATCAATTCAGAACACTGCAAGAGAAAGAAAACGAGGAGACCACCCTCATATACACAGTAACATACAAGATAAAATATTAAATGTGTATACAGTAACATACAAAATTATCAAGGGAGGATATATAAAAGTAAAAGAAAAAATGATAAAAGGACGAAAAAAAAGAAGAGTGATAGAATTGCATGTTAACTGACTTCTTGTTTTGATTCCACTAAACACTCCTGTATAGCCAAGACAGCCCCATACTCCTAATCCGTCCAATTCAGAAACCCATTTAACAATTCAGAACACTGTAAGAGAAAGAAAACGAGGAGACCACCCTCATATACACAGTAACATACAAGATAAAATATTAAATGTGTATACAGTAACATACAAAAGTATCAAGGGAGGACATATAAAAGTGAAAAAAAAAATGGTAAAAGGACGAAAAAAAAGAAGGATGATAGAATTGCATGTTACCCGACTTCTTGTTTTGATTCCACTAAACACTCCTGTATAGCCAGGTCAGCCCCATACTCCTAATCCGTCCAATTCAGAAACCCATTTAACAATTCAGAACACTGTAAGAGAAAGAAAGCGAGGAGACCACCCTCATATACACAGTAACATACAAGATAAAATATTAAATGTGTATACAGTAACATACAAAAGTATCAAGGGAGGAGATATAAAAGTTTAAAAAAAAATGGTAAAAGGACGAAAAAAAAGAAGGGTGCTAGAATTGCATGTTACCTGACTTCTTGTTTTGATTCCACTAAACACTCCTGTATAGCCAAGTCAGCCCCATACTCACTCCTAATCCGTCCAATTCAGAAACCCATTTAAAAATTCAGAACACTGTAAGAGAAAGAAAACGAGGAGACCACCACCATATACACAGTGACATACAAGATAAAATATTAAATATGTATACAGTAACATACAAAAGTGTCAAAAGAGGACATATAAAAGTAAAAAAAAAAAAAAAAAAAATGGACGAAAAAAAAGAAGGGTGATAGAATTGCATGTTACCTGATTTCTTGTTTTGATTCCACTTAACATTCCTGTGTTGCCAAGTCAGCCCCATACTCCTAATCCGTCCAATTCAGAAACCCATTTAACAATTCAGAACACTGTAAGAGAAAGAAAACGAGGAGACCTCCCTCATATACACAGTAACATACAAGATAAAATATTAAATGTGTATACAGTAACATACAAAATTATCAAGGGAGGACATATAAAAGTAAAAAAAAAAAAATGATAAAAGGACGAAAAAAAAAGAAGTTTGATAGAATTGCATGTTACCTGACTTCTTGTTTTGATTCCACTAAACACTCCTGTATAGCCAAGTCAGCCCCATACTCCTAATCCGTCCAATTCAGAAGCCCATTTAACAATTCAGAACACTGTAAGAGAAAGAAAACGAGGAGACCACCCTCATATACACAGTAACATACAAGATAAAATATTAAATGTGTATACAGTAACATACAAAAGTATCAAGGGAGGACATATAAAAGTAAAAAAAAAATGATAGAAGGACGAAAAAAAATAAGGGTGATATAATTGCATGTTACCTGCTTTCTTGTTTTGATTCCACTAAACATTCCTGTATTGCCGAGTCAGCCCCATACTCCTAATCCGTCCAATTCAGAAACCCATTTAACAAATGAGAACACTGTAAGAGAAAGAAAACGAGGAAACCACCCTCATATAAACAGTAACATACAAGATAAAATATTAAATGTGTATGCAGTAACATACAAAAGTATAAAGGGAGGACATATAAAAGTTAAAAAAAAAAAATGATAAAAGGACGAAAAAAAGAAGGGTGATAAACTTGCATGTTACCTGACTTCTTGTTTTGATTCCACTAAACACTCCTGTATAGCCAAGTCAGCCCCATACTCCTAATCTGTCCAATTCAGAAACCCATTTAAAAATTCAGAACACTGTAAGAGAAAGAAAACGAGGTGACCACCATCATATACACAGTAACATACAAGATAAAATATTAAATGTGTATACAGTAACATACAAAAGTATCAAGGGAGGACATATAAAAGTTTAAAAAAAAAATGATAGAAGGAAGAAAAAAAATAAGGGTGATATAATTGCATGTTACCTGATTTCTTGTTTTGATTCCACTGAACGTTCCTGTATAGCCAAGTCAGCCCCATACTTTTAATTTGTCCAATTCAGAAACCCATTTAAGAAATGAGAACACTGTAAGAGAAAGAAAACGAGGAGACCACCCTCATATTAGAGAACTGCACGGGCCGGCCCGTGGCCCGAAGCCCGAGCCCGGCCCGGCCCGCGGGCAGGGCTCGGGTCTATTTTCATTCATGGCACTGGGGCCGGGCCGGGCCTAGTCACTATTCTTTACGGGCCGGGCCGTGCTCGGGCCTTACTTTTTTCCTGAAAGTTCGGACGGGCCTAACTTATTTTTTCTGCACACACCCGTACTGGTTTCATTCCTAATCTTCATGGCCCAAAATTTTCATTCCTAGTTTTCACCCACCCCGTATGAAAATCATTGTCTCGGAATGGCCTGGTCCATTCAAAGGTCAGTAAAATTAGGCTTGGCGCAATTTTTTTGTCAAAAAATGCATACATTTTTAAATCGCCATTATTCTACAATTAAACATTCAAATTCATTCTTTTTAAAGAGTAGTAGATTTCTACACTTATTAAAATATAGTTAAATTAAATGTAGTAAAACATATGAAAAAGAACCTGTCTACGACGGAATCTTGTTTTAATCTGAAAAACGTGTTGATTCATGCGAAATTAATATGCTACTTAATACTACGTAAGAAAATTATAAAAATTAATAACAAACAAAATTAATATACTACGTAAGAATATAATATATAATACATTTACTCTTGCTAAGAAGGGAACTTGTCTATAACGCATTTTTTTTTTCTTTTCTATGCAATTCAGTCTTAGATTTTACTGTATAGCATTTTTCAGATATTTAACACTTCAATACATGGAATATGGATTAACAATATTAATGATAACTGAAACATTTACATACAAGAAATAGAGATTCATTAAAAAAATAAATATCGCAACCTGCGGCACTTCTATAAAATTGAAGATTATAAACTTGAAAAGAAAAGTTAAGATAAATATTTTTGGCTTGATCTCCTTGTGCGGGAAAAACTTTTAGCCAAATCGACATAAAAATAAATGTTTCGTAGAAATTCACTCGGGCCGAGACTTAAACTTTTTCTCGGGCCGGGCCGGGCTCGGGCCGAACATTTAACTTTTTAACCGGGC
Organism: Maratus speciosus; assembly: GCA_963932465.1. Classification (NCBI taxonomy): domain Eukaryota; kingdom Metazoa; phylum Arthropoda; class Arachnida; order Araneae; family Salticidae; genus Maratus; species Maratus speciosus. The sequence goes on from OZ010786.1 coordinate 123,707,387, forward strand.
CGGGCCAATATTTTTTTTGTACTGGTCGGGCCGAATTTTTTTTCTCTGAGTCGGGCCGGGCCCGAGCCTGAAAATGTCGGCCCGTGCAGACCTCATATACACAGTAATATACAAGATAAAATATTAAATGTGTATACAGTAACATACAAAAGTGTCAAAGGAGGACATATAAAAGTAAAAAATAATAATAAATGGACGAAAAAAAAGAAGGGTGATAGAATTGCATGTTAGAGGTCTGCACGTGCCGAAATTTCCAGGCCCGGGCCAGGCCCGACTCACCGAAAAAAAAATCGGCCCGTCCCGGCCCGATAAAAAAATTAAAAGTTCGGCCCGATCCCGGCCCGGAAAAAAGTTAAAATCTCGGTCCGAGCCCGGCCAGGCCCGGCCCGAATGAATTTTTACAAAAAATTGCTTTTTACGTCAGTTTGGTTAAAAAATTTTCTCGTACGAGGAAGCTCTGACCAAAAATATTTATCTTAACTCTTTTTTCTCATGTTTATAATCTACATTTTTACAGAAGTGTCGCAGGCTGCGATATTTATTTTTTTAACGAATCTCTATTTCTTGTATGTAGATGTTTCAGTTGTCATTAATATTGTTAATCCATATTCCTTGCATTAACATACATGTATTCCATGCATGCTAAAAATCTGAAAAATGCTATACAGTAAAATCTTCTAAGACGGAATTGCATAGAAAAGAAAAAGAAAATGCGTTATAGACAAGTTCCCTTCTTAGCATGTGTAAATGTATCATATATACTTTTCTTACGTATTAGTATTTTAATTTAGCATGGATCAACACGTTTTTCAGTTTAAGTATGGGGTTCCGTCATAGGCAGATTCCTTTTCACACGTTTTACTATATTTTAATTTAGCTAAATTTTAATAAGCGTAGAAATCTACTATTCTTTAAAAAGAATAAGTTTTAATATTTAAGTGTAGAATAATGGCAATTTAAAAATGTATGCATTTTTTGCAAAAATTTTTGGACCAGGCCTAATTTAACTGATCTTTCAATGGATCTGGCCAATCTGAGACAATGATTTTCATACGGGCTGGGTCAAAACTAGGACAGAAAATTTTGGGCCGTGAAGTCTAGGAATGAAACCAGTCCCGGCTCTGTACAGAAAAAATAAGTTAGGCCCGTCCCGTCACGGCCAAAGCCTTCAGAAAAAAGTACGGCTCGGGCCGGCCCGAAAAGAGTGGAGACCAGGCCCGGCCCGAGTGCCGTGAATAAAAATCGGCCCGCAGGTCGGGCTCGGGCTTCGGGCCACGGGCCGTTCCCGTGCAGATCTCTATTGCATGTTACCTGACTTCTTGTTTTGATTCCACTAAACATTCCTGTATAGCCAAGTCAGCCCCATACTCCTAATCCGTCCAATTCAGAAACCGATTTAACAATTCAGAACACTGTAAGAGAAAGAAAACGAGGAGACCACCCTCATATGCACAGTAACATACAAGAGAAAATATTAAATGTGTATACAGTAACATACAAAAGTATCAAGGGAGGACATATAAAAGTTAAAAAAAATGATAGAAGGAAGAAAAAAAAATAAGGGTGATATAATTGCATGTTACCTGTGTTCTTGTTTTGATTCCATTAAACATTCCTGTATAGCCAAGTCAGCCCCATACTCCTAACCCGTCAAATTCAGAAAGCCATTTAACAAATGAGAACCTTGCAAGAGAAAGAAAACGAGGAGACCACCCTCATATACACAATAACATGCAAGATAAAATATTAAATGTGCATAGAGTAACATACAAAATTATCAAGGGAGGACATATAAAAGTAAAAAAAAAAAATGATAAAAGGACGAAAAAAAAGAAGGATGATAGAATTGCATGTTACCTGACTTCTTGTTTTGATTCCACAAAACACTCCTGTATAGCCAAGTCAGCCCCATACTCCTAATCCGTCCAATTCAGAAACCCATTTAAAAATTCAGAACACTGTAAGAGAAAGAAAACGAGGAGAGCCCCATCATATACACAGTAACATACAAGATAAAATATTAAATGTGTATAGAGTAACATACAAAATTATCAAGGGAGGACATATAAAAGTAAAAAAAAATGATAAAAGGAAGAAAAAAAATAAGGGTGATATAATTGCATGTTACCTGACTTCTTGTTTTGATTCCACAAAACACTCCTGTATAGCCAAGTCAGCCCCATACTCCTAATCCGTCCAATTCAGAAACCCATTTAACAATTCACAACACTGTAAGAGAAAGAAAACAAGGAGACCACCCTCATATTAGAGAACTGCACGGGCCGGCCCGTAGCCCGAAGCCCGTGCCCGGCCCGGCCCGCGGGCAGGGCTCGGGCCTATTTTCATTAATGGCACTGGGGCCGGTCCCGGGCTTTACTTTTTTCTGAAGTCTCGGGCCGGGCCGAGCCTAGTCACTATTCTTTACGGGCCGGGCCGTGCTCGGGCCTTACTTTTTTCCTGAAAGTTCGGGCCGGGCCGGGCCGGGCCGGGCCGGGCCTAACTTATTTTTTCTGCACACACCCGTACTGGTTTCATTCCTAATCTTCATGGCCCAAAATTTTCATTCCTAGTTTTCACCCACCCCGTATGAAAATCATTGTCTCGGAATGCCCTGGTCCATTCAAAGGTCAGTAAAATTAGACTTGGCACAAATTTTTTGTCAAAAAATGCATAGATTTTTAAATCGCCATTATTCTAGAATTAAACATTCAAATTCATTCTTTTTAAAGAGTAGTAGATTTCAACACTTATTAAAATATATTTAAATTAAATGTAGTAAAACATATGAAAAAGAACCTGTCTATGACGGAATCTTGTTTTAAACTGAAAAACGTGTTGATCCATGCAAAATTAATATACTACTTAATACTACGCAAGAAAATTATAAAAATTAATAACAAACAAAATTAATATACTACGTAAGAAAATAATATATAATACATTTACTCTTGCTAAGAAGGGAACTTGTCTATAACGCATTTTTTTTTTTCTTTTCTATGCAATTCAGTCTTAGATTTTACTGTATAGCATTTTTCAGATATTTAACACTTCAATACTTGGAATATGGATTAACAATATTAACGATAACTGAAACATTTACATACAAGAAATAGAGATTCATTAAAAAAATAAATATCGCAACCTGCGGCACTTCTATAAAATTGAAGATTATAAACATGAAAAGAAAAGTTAAGATAAATATTTTTGGCTTGATCTCCTCGTACGGGAAAAACTTTTAACCAAATCGACATAAAAATAAATGTTTCGTAGAAATTCAGTCGGGCCGAGACGTTAACTTTTTCTCGGGCCGGGCCGGGCTCTGGCCGAACTTTTAACTTTTTAACCGGGCCCGGACGGGCCAATATTTTTTTTTGTACTGGCCGGGCCGAATTTTTTTTCTCTGAGTCGGGCCGGGCCCGGGCCTGGAAATGTCGGCCCGTGCAGACCTCTACCTCATATACACAGTAATATACAAGATAAAATATTAAATGTCTATACAGTAACATACAAAAGTGTCAAAGGAGGACATATAAAAGTAAAAAAAATAATAATAAATGGACGAAAAAAAAAAGGGTGATAGAATTGCATGTTACCTGACTTCTTGTTTTGATTCCACTAAACATTCCTGTATATCCAAGTCAGCCCCATACTCCTAATACGTCCAATTCAGAAACCCATTTAACAATTCATAACACTGTAAGAGAAAGAAAACGGCGAGACCACCCTCATATACACAGTAACATACAAGATAAAATATTAAATGTGTATACAGTAACATACAAAAGTATCAAGGGAGGACATATAAAAGTTAAAAAAAAAATGATAAAAGGTCGAAAAAATAGAAGGGTGATAGAATTACATGTTACCTGACTTCTTGTTTTGATTCCACTAAACATTCTTGCATAGCCAAGTCAGCCCCATACTCCTAATACGTCCAATTCAGAAACCCATTTAACAATTCAGAACACTGTAAGAGAAAGAAAACGACGAGACCACCCTCATATACACAGTAACATACAAGATAAAATATTAAATGTGTATACAGTAACAAAAAAAGTATCAAGGGAGGACATATAAAAGTAAAAAAAAAATGATAGAAGGACGAAAAAAAATAAGGGTGATATAATTGCATGTTACCTGATTTCTTGTTTTGATTCCACTAAACATTCCTGTATAGCCAAGTCAGCCCCATACTCCTAATCCGTCCAACTCAGAAACCAATTTAACAATTCACAACACTGTAAGAGAAAGAAATCGAGGAGACCACCCTCATATTAGAGAACTGCACGGGCCGGCCCGTAGCCCGAAGCCCGTGCCCGGCCCGGTACGCGGGCAGGGCTCGGGCCTATTTTCATTCATGGCACTGGGGCCGGTCCCGGGCTTTACTTTTTTCTAAAGTCTCGGGCCGGGCCGAGCCTAGTCACTATTCTTTACGGGCCGGGCCGTGCTCGGGCCTTACTTTTTCCTGAAAGTTCGGGCCGGGCAGGGCCTAACTTATTTTTTCTGCACATACCCGTTGGTGAACAGATAATTACACCTGTTTATTTTCTATTTAATTTATATCCAAAATTGTTAATTGGTCCAAATCATCCAAGCAACCTCATAGTAAATTGGTATATAATTTTATATACCTTAGATAAATTCAAATAACATAAGTGATCGTAACTACATAATTCTAGTAGAAGAGCAACGCGAAGCATTAATAAAATTAAATTAAAATTCGCGTCAAAATGTAATTATTAAATTTAAATAATTACGAATAAAATTAAGAGTTTGCGTTGTGAATTATTTAGACGAACTCTTCCACTTATGAATTAAACTAAAATTTAAGCTGTAAAAATAAATTGATACACCTTAAACATTATCAATTAAATAATTACAGAAACTTTTTAAAACTTGATTAAATATTTTATTTACATTGAACACAACTATATACAGAAATACATAATATTAATTCAAAAAAAAAAAAAAAAAAAAAGAAAGCAACACTTTTGTTTGCTTCTCATTATTTTATGTATATTTAATCTTTAATAAAAAAAAAAGACAATATTTTCATTTACTCTTATTATTATTTATTTTTTTTTTTTTTTGCTAAAAGAATAATTCTCTTTCATTTTTAAATTACCTTAATTATATTTAATTATTGGTTTTGTCGGATCTCAGATTACTCTCTACCATAAAATATCAGAAAAGGATATTTATAATTTTTCATATGATTTTAAGTGGTAAAAGAAAAAGTTTAAAGTAATACCTTTTTTTTATATACGGGATGGTGGCCTTTATTCATCAAATTCAGAGTTGTCGCGTTGCTTAGGATCATATCCCTATGTCATCAGGAATTCGCTTCGTATCAGAGCGGCGATATCGGGATGGCAGGATGCATAGCTACGGACCTCTGCAGAACAATCCACTTTATTTTTAACATCAGGAAGACATCCTCAATTAGGCTTGCTTAGGCTCACTCCGATATGTACATCAGGAAGACATCCTCAATTAGGCTTGCTTAGGCTCACTCCGATATGTTCATCTCGCCTGGGCATTACTAGGGCTTTTTGGATTCATTGCACGGGCTTTCAGGAGAGCTCCTGCGTCCTCTACATCTTTTTTCAGACTCTCTTTTTCAAACCTTATTCTTCTGGCACACCAACTTCTGCAGTGGGTGGAACTATTTTGTCTAGTCCACTCTCATTGGATGTGAGAAGATTTTGCATTATCCTTCGATAGGCCTATTAGCTAACAGTCTGCAAATGGCCCCTTACATATACTTTAATATTATTATCTGCCTTAAAGTTTGGGTGGTCTGAAAAGCCATAAATTTATCCCAACACTTTTATTAAGGCCATAAATTTATTCCAACGTTTTTATTATTTTACGATTTCTAATTATACACCACTTTCCATTGGCTTGTCATAAAATGACACCATGGCGTCTGGCTATTGTTGTTATCTGAGATCCGAACTCTATTCAACATTATACATTCATTTTACAATACAACAATTTTTAAAAAATATATATTTAATATTTAAAATCAACTTAATAATTTTTGTATGAACTTACACTCCTATTTTACTTAAATATATAAACATTATAATTTTACACTCATAATTATATTTTATAAAAAATATTTATACAAACAGAAATAACAAATTACGCAATTTTACTTTGATTTAACCAACATGGTGCGGGAACATATCATTGTTATATGTTGCCCAGCATCTCTCCCGGTCGTCAGAAAAAAAAAAAAAAATAAAAACTGATTGCTGGTTTTATTTTTTTTTTTGTAAAGCATAAAAGAATGTACGTGTCCATATGACTGTGTATCTACACAGTTTTTGAACTAAGTCTGTAAAGTTCAATTATCAATGGTTCTGGTATATTTTATAAGAAGTTCTTTTATTTTTCATAACAGAAAGTTCAACACATGATAGCATAGTTGTCTGTTGACATTCACATTTATAGAAGACATCTGTACTTAAAATCTGACATCTTTCTCGAAGCCTTTTTTCTTTACCACACACATGTTTAATAATTTTGTAACTTTACAGTTTTAAGTGCCCAAAATACATTCAAAGCTATAATTTTGTATGAAACTAATATGCCGAAATAAACCTAATTACAAGAAAAATAATGGCATACACATTTGACATATTATTTCATCACATATAACCTTATGACACAGTGTTTCATTTAAAACACATTTTATACTGAATAAAAGTAAATACAATGCTTGTCGTATGACATGTTATTTTTCACATAATTAATCTGATGTATTCAAATTATAATCAGAAAATTATTGTATACAAACTGGTTACATTATTTTATTTATTTATTTGTTACTTCTAACATGTATGATACGTCAACATATACAAGCTATTTCATCTCCTTTAATATATCATTACGTAATGTTCTCCAACTTTCAAAACAGGGTAGAGAGAAAAAAAAAAGAGAGAAGAAGAAGAAGGAGAGAATAAAACCAGTTTTTGACCGTCCCCGATCCTCCCGAAAAGTGGGGGTTGGTCAAGCTACTAATCTGCGAGGTGATTTGTGCTGTGACAAAATTTTACGACTTCCAAAGGTATGTATTTAAAACCATTTCATGCTTGTAATTACCTTATTAACTAGTATAATTTCTTGATATACTTTCTTCTTAACTAACTGTGCATGCCTGTATGTAATTTTTAACGTAATCTATGCATAAACAGTGTATGTATTTGTATCATATCTAATGTAAACCTTCTGCTTTTTTTATTATTTTGTAGGGGAAAATGGCGATTCTAGCATTTGAATTCTCCTGCCTCATACTGCAACTGAAGCGAGCGTGGCTTTTTATGCTGTCAGATTCAAATCTAAACCAAATTGCCTTTCAGGATTTAAGAAAAAATGCATATAATTTTCTTTTTTATCAAGGTGATGCAATTTCAAAAATCATGATCTATTGACATTTCAATCATTTTTATACCAGACATATTATCAAATTTTACTTATTATTCTTATTATTATTATTTATACAGTATATAAAAAAAAATTATTTTTACAAATGTGTCATCTGTGATGTGAATGCCATTATTTCTCAATGGTAACTGAGATCCAACCAAAAGAGAAAAGAGAGAAAAAAAAATTGTAATTCCTAAATTTACCTATTATAAATCCCAGAATTATTTTTTTCATTTCCTTTTTTTTTTTTTTTTTTTTTTTTTTTTGCTAACATATATTATTCATTTTATTTATATAAAATTATTATATGTGTGTCATTATTGTTACAATAATAAAATTAATTTTAATAAAATTTTAATCAATTAAACTTACATACCTACAATATCTTTAAAATTGTGACATTAAAATAATACTTAAATTTATTTTCCTTTATTATTATTATTATTATGATTATTTCTAATGACCTCAGATGAACGTTCCTGAGTCATAGCACCATTTTTACTATGAAGGGGGGGGGGGGGGATGCTGGACAGATAATTACACCTGTTTATTTTCTATTTAATTTATATCCAAAATTGTTAATTGGTCCAAATCATCCAAGCAACCTCATAGTAAATTGGTATATAATTTTATATACCTTAGATAAATTCAAATAACATAAGTGATCGTAACTACATAATTCTAGTAGAAGAGCAACGCGAAGCATTAATAAAATTAAATTAAAATTCGCGTCAAAATGTAATTATTAAATTTAAATAATTACGAATAAAATTAAGAGTTTGCGTTGTGAATTATTTAGACGAACTCTTCCACTTATGAATTAAACTAAAATTTAAGCTGTAAAAATAAATTGACACACCTTAAACATTATCAATTAAATAATTACAGAAACTTTTTAAAACTTGATTAAATATTTTATTTACATTGAACACAACTATATACAGAAATACATAATATTAATTAAAAAAAAAAAGAAAGCAACACTTTTGTTTGCTTCTCATTATTTTATGTATATTTAATCTTTAATAAAAAAAAAAGACAATATTTTCATTTACTCTTATTATTATTTATTTTTTTTTTATTGCTAAAAGAATAATTCTCTTTCATTTTTAAATTACCTTAATTATATTTAATTATTGGTTTTGTCGGATCTCAGATTACTCTCTACCATAAAATATCAGAAAAGGATATTTATAATTTTTCATATGATTTTAAGTGGTAAAAGAAAAAGTTTAAAGTAATACCTTTTTTTTATATACGGGATGGTGGCCTTTATTCATCAAATTCAGAGTTGTCGCGTTGCTTAGGATCATATCCCTATGTCATCAGGAATTCGCTTCGTATCAGAGCGGCGATATCGGGATGGCAGGATGCATAGCTACGGACCTCTGTAGAACAATCCACTTTATTTTTAACATCAGGAAGACATCCTCAATTAGGCTTCCTTAGGCTCACTCCGATATGTCCATCTCGCCTGGGCATTACTAGGGCTTTTTGGATTCATTGCACGGGCTTTCAGGAGAGCTCCTGCGTCCTCTACATCTTTTTTCAGACTCTCTTTTTCAAACCTTATTCTTCTGGCACACCAACTTCTGCAGTGGGTGGAACTATTTTGTCTAGTCCACTCTCATTGGATGTGAGAAGATTTTGCATTATCCTTCGATAGGCCTATTAGCTAACAGTCTGCAAATGGCCCCTTACATATACTTTAATATTATTATCTGCCTTAAAGTTTGGGTGGTCTGAAAAGCCATAAATTTATCCCAACACTTTTATTAAGGCCATAAATTTATTCCAACGTTTTTATTATTTTACGATTTCTAATTATACACCACTTTCCATTGGCTTGTCATAAAATGACACCATGGCGTCTGGCTATTGTTGTTATCTGAGATCCGAACTCTATTCAACATTATACATTCATTTTACAATACAACAATTTTTAAAAAATATCATAGCAAACGCGGCAGCGTTAAGCTATAATATGATTAAGAAATAGAAAATGCAAACGACTTTCTTAAATTTCTGGCGAACCAGTTAACATACAACAATGATTTTTCTTTTGAAAGATAGAACTCGACGAGACGAATAAACTGATAGCATTTAAAAAATTACTGTAGCTTTCAGTAGTTTTTTATTTAATCTTAAACGAAAAAATGAAGACACAAAATTCAACAAAGTGTAGCTAACGTTCCAGTGGGTGGATTAACTTCGTTTTTGTTTTATTTTGATCCTCTTGTTAAAACTTAGAATAGGTTTTTTTTTCATCTTTGTATGTTTGACGGTCGATGAGAAAATCGAAATTGTCTTTTATAATGTCCCCATAAAATTATAGAAATCTCTCCTTTTCATTTTCTAATTTTCTAATTCAATAATTTATTTCGTGTTGCCACTCCCTAAAAAGCAGTACAATAATTTAAAAAAAAGGATAACACGTGTACTTTTGTTTTTATAAGTCAATAAAAATTGAAATTCAACTGACAGATTTTTGTATTTCTGAAATCGACGTCAACCTAAGCAGATAATGCATAATTGTCATAAATATATATATAAAATTTCTTGATTAATATTTTGAACTGGAGTAATAGACACAATGGAGCACAAACGAGTTGATAGGAAAAAGAAAAACAGGGTAAATCCCAAGCTTCTGTTCAGGGGCTAAATGTAAGGTTTATTTTAATTATCATCATAACATCCTGACTTACACAAGCGACAGCTATGCAGTAATATAAATACTTCACATACTAAGCATACCTTAAAAAATACCATTCCATCTATTTTTAATAAGGAAGAGATGTCATATACGCACCAGAGTACATAACTGGCGCGATAATGGCGTTATTTTGCCTGATACGGTAACTGAGCTATTGTTGTTTATTTATCAATTATTTTTTTTATTTACTTTTATTTTATTTTTTAAAATTATATAAATTGTTTTGTTCTATAGTTATTAATAATTAAACTTTTCATTATTTATTGTTATTTCTTTTTTAAAATAATAGAAAGTAATTTAAAAATAGATATGTAACTGCTATTCGAAAACGAGGTTTTCGTCAAATTTGCGTCAGAAAAAAAAAAAAACGCACCAAACCCGTTGTTTTATATGACATCGACATCTGTGCCTTAAATAATTAGGGTTTCGTTTAACTTTAGGTACTTTTACTTGAGATATTGTCGAAAATGTACAGCAAAAATATATGGTACTACTTGATTATCCCGTCGACCAATTTCGCCGAACTATTCGCCAAATGATACAAACTGACATAATTTTTATTTTAAATAACGGAAGAATAAATAAATTAGTAAAACATTAATAAAAATACTAATAAAAACTTGGGCACAGATGTCATATACGCTCAATATTGGCGCGATTTTTTTCTGACGCCAATTTTCGAAAACATCAACAGCCTAAACAACAATATCCGGGTTACCATATCAAGCAAAATAACGATACTTTGGCGTCAGTTAAGTACCTGATGCGTATATGACATTGGCGTCAGAAACAAATTGCGCCAATATGGGGCGTATATGACATCTGTGCCAACCTCCTTAATATATCATCTGTATCCGGGTTACCATATCAAGCAAAATAACGACACTCTGACGCCAGTTAAGTACCCAGTGCGTATATGACATTGGCGTCAAAAAAATCGCGCCAATATGCGGCGTATATGACACCTTTGCCAAAACTTGAACTAAAAATCACTTGATGACGTAACAAACATGTGTATCGTGTTAAAAGTCAAATGAATGTAACATTTACTACCATCCATTATTGTCATTTAATCTTATAGTTTGGCGATAATTTTTTTGTCGACAGGATAATCAAGTTGTACCAAGTATGGTACAGATGTCATATACGCACCACGTTGGCGCGATATTTTTTCTGACGCTAATTTGGCGAAAACCTCGTTTTCGAATACCAGTTTCATATATATTTTTAAAAAGGGATTAACAATAAAATTTAAAAAGTTTAATTAATAACAATAGAACAAAACAATTTATATAATTTTAAAAAAGAAAATAAAAGTAAATAAACAATTTATTAATAAATAAACAACAACATTCGGGTTACCATATCAAGCAAAATAAGAAAACTTTGGCGCCAGTTAAGTACCCCGGTGCGTATATGACATTGGCGTCAAAAAAAAAAAATCGCGTCAACGTGAAGCGTATATGACATCTGTGGCGGTTCAAGTACACTTCGGAACGTTACTTTGAAATCGATGAGTTTCATCGCCAAAATCGCCAAAATGTCTAATGATCATCGCCATTGAATATATAAATAATGCCATATTTGCAAACTTATAGGTCAAAATATAAGAGGAACCTCGGTTCACGACCGCTTCTGTTTATAACCAGTTCGGTTTATGTCCAACTTCGGTGATCAAAATTTGACTCGGTTGGCGTGCAATATCTTGGTTCCCGACTAAGGCTGCTGAATAGTTCAGTTGGCAACCCTCACATAACTCTTGTTATTAGTCAAGTTTTGAGTAAGGTGTGCATATCAGAGTGCTTTGTGTACCTTTATTACTGTAAAAAAATTAACTTTTTGTTTTACTTTTACTCAGGTTTGCGCTAATTTTAGCTCTCATTATGGCTTCTAAGAATGAAAAAGCGCTTAGTGATAGCAGTAGTAAGAAGCTTAAGCGAATTACTGCTCAATAAAAGAAATTGTAGCAAAACATGAGAACGATGTTAGTATAACCGGTCTAACTAAACAATACGATGTGGCCTAAACCTTCGATTTCCGCGATAATCTACAATATATGTTACGCTATCGTATGTGTCACAGAAATCGCGATTATTTGTTAATTGTTTAATGGCAACGCTCGAATGAAACGCATCTCATTGGTTATAGAACAGCATTTAATGCATCACCATACCTATAAGAAGGGTTACCATATACGCGACCCTGTTCTGTCGCAAAATACCGCTAAGTTTGTCACCAACTTGGTGATATATCGCCAAATTCCTATAGACTTCCATTGTAAACTAATAGGGTTTACTTGTTTAGAGAGAATCAACAAACTAAAATATTTTAATGCAACAAAAACTAACATCAGTTTAAGGAATTATATTAGTTATATTTAAGGGAGCCCAAGTAAATTAAATTATGAATAAAAATAACGTGAATTTGATTAAAAAAACCTGGAACCTCTTAAAACAATGTGCATAACTTGGTTAAATAGTGCATTATTGTGCGAAATAAGAAAAAAGTATTGGGAATATTTAAAGCAACTCAAGTTTATTTATATTCAATATATAATTATCAAAAAATTTAAATGACTAGTATTAAAAAATGCTCTGACGAGCACCAAAAAAGGCTAATATGTTTAAGTATGAAAAAGGGTTTGACAAGTGCTTCTAATAGAGCATGAAAAAGGACAAGGGGTCCCTTCTTGGCTGCAGCTCACTGTCAATGCCAACTTTGAAAAAATCATATTTGCGCTTTTTTCATATAAAAAAAATCAGCCACAGTTACGATAAAAATGTGTAGTGTAAAGAGACACAACCAGTAAAGACGTAGCCTGATTAAACATGAATGTAAGGCGACATAGTACCAAAAACCTTAGTTCCTACAGCGTATCACACTCATGTAGGGCCACCAAGCACGCCCGCAATGTAGAACTGTACAGAAAACTGATTTGTAGTGCAGTGCAGACTGTTGCAGCACTCTGCACAGGAACAATTCCACATGTGCACGCATAACATTATATTTATTAATTCATTGATTGTTGAAATTAAAAGCAAGTGGCTGTGGCTGTACAATGTACTATGCAGTACAGCAATGCATGTAAATTATAAACGAACATTAGACGCATACACCTTTAATACGGAAGTACAAAAGCACAGTGGGTCATTCCATGCAAAATGAGCAAATCAGCTGTGGCACACATGTCACAGATTTTAATCAAAATCAGTCTATAAGTAGATCATATCTATTTATGAGTAAATGCAAAATAATAGATTTCTGGATTGTTCATTTAAGTATTAAAATTTACATTAAAAGTGAATGTAAAATCGAGGTATTGTCTACGTGCTTAAAATTTAAATTTCAAATATTAGCCTTAGTAATGGAAAGAATATATTAAAAATTATTTATAATTAGGAATGAATGATAATTAACAGACTGGCGTAAGTTAGTAATTGTATTTTTATTTCGTATCGAGAAAAAAATTATTTTTGAAAATTTTTAAGAGAAAAAAGCAATATTTCTATTAATCCTTTACACACGAAGGACAGCCTTGACAAGCTGCAAATTGCTACACCTCATAGCTAAAAGTATATATTTGAAATATCGGAAGTTTCATTCATGTCTTTTTTATTCCTTAATGAGAAAAAAAAATAAATAGTAAAAAATGTTGAGGGTAAAATGCAATATTTCTATTACTTTTTTTTAACTCAAGGAAAGCTTTATTAAACTTTTAAATTGTTTTATATTACAGATAAATGTGTATACTTTAAATGCAGAAACTTTTATTCTTGCTTTCAGTTTATTTTTGCCTCAAGAGAATTTTAAATTAGAGTAGAAATCAGACTGAGCTAAACGAAAAACTATATATCAATTCTAAATTCAAATAATAAAACTAGATGGCAGCACTAAATTTTTTTTTCCCCATGCAATCGTGCAATATTTTAAGATACGCGGGCGAATTCAAAGAGGTATAGCTAATGGAATGCAGAAAACATTACTATTTTGAACCCATTTTTCTTATGTTAGGAATCAAAAGGCAATCTTGAATTTTTTTAACGTATCATGGACTTATTAATCTTTATGTCTGTGCAATATTGTTAATGTCGGGCATGTCCTTTATTTATGTTTTGCTTATACAGAAGAGGAAAAATCATGATTTTGTAATTTTTTTTTAAAGTTTCTAAGTTTTTTTGAAGATGAAGGAAATAAATGGCCACTTTAAAACTTGGGGAATTCGATCTACATATGACATACTACATGAGGCATTAATTTCACAGAGGTTTTTTAATTCCTTTGATTTTTATAACGTTTCTAATTTTCTCAAAATTCACAAATTTTCAATTTTTGCAACCAATTTATAAATAATCATGGTGTTACTAGATTATTATAACTCAGTAAATAAGAAGATAATTTTTCAGAGTTTACAAAATTATAAAAAAAATTCCTTTCTGTTAAACAGTTTTCAAGATACAGAACTTCAAACTTGCAACTTTGGACGATTGCGCACATGTCATTCTATATCACAAGTTTTTTAAATGTCCAAAACTGCTAAAAAAATTTATTTTTTGTCAAGATATTTTGCAGAGCATTACTTGAATATGAATTGAACCGGAGCATCGAATTTTATTAAAATTGGTTACTATGTGGCCACGATTTTTTTTTAATTTTTGCTCATTTTACGTGGAATGACCCCAGTGTGAATGTGCGCTGAGGTTCAAAAATCAAAAGCATGATAGGAATGTACAGTGTAGTACAATTTATAGAGAAATAATTGTACACAGTGCACTGTACAAAGTTGCATTGCAGACGCTGCGCAGTACAACAGTGCAGTTAACATGTAAAGCGCGACGGAAAGTTTTACTAAAGTACCGCGAATTTATTTTATATGGAAAAAGCGCAAATATGATTTTTTCAAAGTTGGCATTGACAGTGAGCTGCAGCCAAGAAGGGACCCCTTGTCCTTTTTCATGCCCAATTAGAAGCACTTGTCAAACCCTTTTTCATACTTAAACATATTAGCCTTTTTTGGTGCTCGTCAGAGCATTTTTTAATACTAGTATATTTAATATTTAAAATCAACTTAATAATTTTTGTATGAACTTACACTCCTATTTTACTTAAATATATAAACATTATAATTTTACACTCATAATTATATTTTATAAAAAATATTTATACAAACAGAAATAACAAATTACGCAATTTTACTTTGATTTAACCAACATGGTGCGGGAACATATCATTGTTATATGTTGACCAGCATCTCTCCCGGTCGTCAGAAAAAAAAAATAAAAACTGATTGCTGGTTTTATTTTTTTTTGTAAAGCATAAAAGAATGTACGTGTCCATATGACTGTGTATTAGAGATGGGCAACATCGTTCCTTTTAAGGAATCGTTCCAGCCGGAATCGTTCACCGAAAGGAACGAGTTCATTGGAGTCGTTCCTTTCGGAATCGTTCCGAAAAAAGGAACGATTCCGAGAAAAAAGGAACGATTCCGAGAAAAAAAGAACGATTTTGAAAAATAAAGGATTCCAAGGGGAAAAAACACTTCCGAGATAAAGAGAACCACATGCAGTCCATAATATTTTTTACTAATTTATTTTCTTATGTACCCATCCATTTTCTTAGGCATCCAGTCGCTTTAATTTTGTAATGTTTTGGACAGATGATTTTGTTTTTAAGAGTTCATTTCATTGATCAGTGTGTGCAATTAATTTGCAGTTATTTCTAACTTTATGATTTATGGTATAAAGCATAATTCCTCTTGGAAATTTAAGGGCGGTGCAAGGTCTATTCGATTTTCAGTGTAATCATTGGTTTCTCTTGAAAATATGTCGTCAAATGACCGTCCATTTATATTATTATTTTATACAGTGTGTCTTTACTCTCAACGATGTTCAGTGGCTAAGCCCTAAACCGTTAGTCATAGACCTATAGTTCCAATTACAAAAATGTTTTAAATAAGCTAAAAAATTATTCTGAAAGTCGTTTGGATCAATAAAAATATTTCTAAAAAAGTTACGAAATTTATTTTTTTATACGGTCCTCCGCCCTATAAGAGATATTTAGTAAAAATTTCCTGTTCTCTTAAAAGAAAGACAAAAAAAGTCCCATTCATCTAACACCAAAATTCATGAAGTTATACGAAACTTTGAAATGCAAGACTTATGCCACTTTTCTGCATCCGAATACACATGAGTTTAGCCATGCTTCTAGGGGTCGTAAACAAAGTGCTTAAAGTATTTGAAGGATTTATTTCATGTGTAGCTGCGCTTTGAAAGAAATCGTATTACGACAGATTTTTATAAGGATTTGAAGCTGTTTCTTTTCATGATTTTTTTTACAAAAACTATGCTATTTTTATAAGCTTTTATTTAACCTATTAACCGCCAAAACTATAAGTAGGAATTTTCAAATTTCTTGTTGAAAGTCGCTTGTCACCACAAATTCAGAAAGGTAATTTCCGCTTTATTAAAATATCAAAATTTCTGCCAATAAATAAGGCAATTTTTTTAATTGTAAAATAGTGGTGACAAAGTAATTAATGTAAGCATGAGCAATTATTTTGACCGTTGCGTGAACGCAACACCAGCGAGTAACGGGTTAACTTGAAACGATCGTATGTATGTCTTTCCAGTTCAAAATTTGTACTCGAAATTCAACTCACTTTAAAATATGCGATCGAGGTTTAATTTTACATATTGACGTAAATCAGATGACAATGTAATATTATTATGATTTTCAGTGCTTACCATTATGTACTTATTTTACAGGGTAACACAAAAAATTTCGGATAGATTGCTGCCAACAAGTTTTCTATAAAGTTTTAGATTAGATAACACAAGACTACGATGGTTGTGTTTTTTTTTATTTTTAAAATTATGTATTTTTAAAATTATGATTTTTGTGTATTTTTTAGCGCTGAATCCGAAAATTATCTTCATTTTTAACCATCATGTCAGAATTTTTCGCAAATAGTAAATTTCAAAATTGAAAAAATAGCTAATACTATAAAATAGAGTCGATGGTTGTATTTTTTAACTTTTACGACTGATTTGTATGTGCTTTTTAGCACTGAATGTAAAAATTACCTTCATATTTAACCATCATGTTAGACTTTTTTGTAAATGGTAAATTTCAAAGTTAAAAAATAGCGAAAATCTGATACTATAAAATGGATGTAAAACTTCTTTTATTCAATTTAATTTTATTTAATTCAAGAATTTACTCAATTTTTGGCTTATACTGGGATTCTTACAGCTAAACAGCTCGGGGATCCGATGATGTGGGAAGGGAAGAGGTTCAATTAAAACTTTGAACTTTTAAACTTTGAAATTTACGATTTGCGAAAAATCCTGACATGATGGTTAAAAATGAAGGTCATTTTCGTATTCAATAGTAAAAAATACATAAAAATCAATTATCAAAAGTTAAAGAAATAACAATCACATCTATTTTATACTATCAGAATCAGATTTCCGAAAAATTTTCACTTTTTAGCTTTCAAATTTACGATTTGCAAAAAATCTGTACTTTGTGATAAAAAATGAAGGCCATTTTTGGATTCATGTGTAAATAATCGAGGCTGTTGCTTTTCAATATTTTATTTAACGAAAATTCTATTATTTTTTCCTGTTATATGTTTAGTACAAGCTGTATATTTTGCATTAATATTTCAGAATGATTATAGATTTCAAATTTATAATGCAATGTTAATTTTACTATCAACTATATTTTTTATATATCTGAAGATTATTTATATTTCTAGTAAATTTGTAAATGACCCCTATTTCGCAGCAAAAAATATGCTCCAAGTTGAAACAGCCATTACTTCGGTCAGTTTTAGTCGTAGAATAATAGGACTTTTATTTGTCTTACTTGTAAGTGTAATAGGAAAGTTTTACTAACTATAACTTGAAGGACCGGGGGATCGTATAAAAAATTAAATTTCATAATTTTTCAAGAAATGATTCTATTGACCCAAATCACTTTTTAAATACTTCTTTACCCCCCTTTAAAACATTTTTGTAATCGGAACTATATGGCTATGACTAACGGTTTAGGAATTAGCTATTGGACATCGTTGAGAGTGGACATCCTGTATAGGAAATTTTATTATTGCTCTGATATTTGTCACCAGGGTCTAGGAATTTTTAGTCTCATAGATTCCTCTTCAAAATCTACCTCTAGGTAATCTTAATTTCATTTTTCATTCTGAATCTCATTTTTCATTTGGATGGCCCTACTGGTTTGGATATGTAACTAGTTAAAGTAGATTACATTTTTGTTCCAGTGTCCGTACTTTCAATAACTTTATGCCCTTTATCGTCTTTCTCCTCAGCTCCCTAACTTTACGCAAACAGGATATTTCGCATAATTCATCAACATTATTATCACCGCCTTCAGGATCTGGTTCAGAAGTGAAACACCCTATTCTATAGCAATCATCTTGTAGTGCAATTCAGTGATATATATAAATTTTAATGCATTTGAAATAGCTTAATGTCATTAAAATGCGCTGCAAACGATTTTTTCCCGTTGACCATAATGTAACGAAATACTTTTGAGTGCCCCTGTAAATAAACTATTAATGCTACACTCTTCATATTGAATACCAAACATCCCATGATAAACATCATTAACATATATCAATTGCATGGGAATCCGAGTATATTTACGGGAGTTAGGTATATTACACACTGAGACCACAGAACGACACAAAGCGCAACATGAAGTGCAAAAACCGGTCGAAACAAAGAACGAAGTTGTTGCAAACTTGTTTTAAACCAGTTTTTCTAGCGAATTCAAGCGACATGTCTTATGTGTCGCCTTAGTGTGTGACTTGCCTTAGAGCGTGAACAGACGGTCTGACGAACAGACAAACCGCATTCATAAACACTAACTTTATTGGAAAGAGTTAAAAAGTAAAGCACGTTTTTGCACACTGTCTTTCCTGAGTGACTGATGTATGTCTTGTCTTTTACCCTAACATCGCTATTTGTGAACTGCTGTTAACTACGTAGAATTTCAATAAACTTACAACTCTTTTTGAATCTCCAATTTCACGAGAACCTACAGGAATTTCTCTAATTTCACACCCTCATCCGCCGTCACCCTCTCTCCACTTATATCATACAGAACCTCAGTTCGGTGTGAGTGAATTGCAATGCTAATATGTTTGTTTGGATTGGGATCTTTGGAGCTTCATAACTCATGAAGTCATGGAACACTTGTGTTACACGAAAGGGTAGAAGTTCCTTCAGATGATTTGTAAACAGATTCATTAGCAGGGCTATGGCTAGTGATATTTATAAGATAATATTATATGCATTAATATTATAATATATATATATATATATATATATATATATATAGTAATATATATGATTTTATTCATATATAGTACATATTATCTCCGCCAAAAGATATAGTGATTCAATAAACTTCAAAGTTCTATTTCTTTAAATTTGAAATTTGCTAACATTTTAACTGAAAAACGGTTTATTGGTTTAATTAAATTAAACAAATTAAAAGTATGTCCATTATTATTAAAGAGTGTAGTACTATATAAAGAACTATCCTTTTGACGATGTTTCGGCCGTTGAATGAAAGATATCTGTTGCAAACGTGTTATAGATAATACCAACCTTAATTTTTTGAGAATTTGACTATTTTTTATTCGGAGTTAAACTTTTTATTGTCAAAACTATTTAAAATAAATAAAACATTTTGTTAAATTCGAACTTTTCAGAAAACTTTATGTAATTTAAGAAAAAAAAGAAAATAAATAAATAAATCTTCTAAGTGAAAAGAATAACAATCAGAAAGGAAAATACATAAAATTTAGTATCGTATTTGCAGTAAGTTTTACCTCAATAAAAACGGAAATTTGGTATTAGGCTTGAAACATTAAATTTAGTTTAGCATGAAGGGAGCCTCGATTTGATCGAAATTAAACTCAGATATGTATTATCCATCACCACAGTAACAGGCATTAATCGTGGCATTGATTTCGGGATTTACGAGTATCAATAACGATCAAGAAATCTGAATTATTATAAGAAATTATTACGATAAACGATTTTTTTTTTTGCTTTTATTTTATGTTGAATTAAAACAAAGTCACAGTTATTTAAATTCTAATTATTTAGCAAGAAATAGAAATAAAATAACAATTGAAAAAACTGTACAAAATCACAACGTGCATTCTTTGAAAACCAATAAATAAATTCGTATATTGTAAAACTTTTTAAATGCAATATTAACCTTCCGCATACCAGACCGGTGCAACAGACCCGATAGATACATTCAAATTGATTTTTCACATTTTAAAAAATGAAAATTTTGTAAATATGTGACTTTTTTCTGGAATGTTCTACTCAAAAGAATAGAACATCCCAGAAAAAACCCATATTTACAGAAATTTCAGTTTTTAAAATAAATTAGAAATATCATTATAAATGTACCTGTCGGGGACATTGAACCCCTCTGGTAGGCGGAGGGTTAACATAAATCTATTAAACCGAAGCAAGCATAAAATATGCAGCTTTATATATGTCGCAGTGTTGGAGAAAGTCCAATAATCTATATGTAGCACGTGATTTTTCTTTCCCGTTTTTATACTCAAAACGGCCATTAAGAGAGCGAACCGCGGTTAAATTATTTCAATCCCACCCACCACTGTTACTGTTATCTTATTATTATTATTAGACATTATGCTTTTTGAAATATTCATTATCTTAAGAAAGAAAGAAACGTTTTACAAAAATTCCTTGTTCTAACAGATTTTACTCTATGTAATAAACCTCAATGTAAGTTGATTAAAACAACAATCTTAGGGAGTTTCGGGATTTTTTTAATCATCTTCTTCAGGAGAGAAAAACAAGACGCCAAACTGTGGAAATAAAGTGGTACTCGAGCGCTCGTAGCTGGTCATATATTTATTTTGACAAAGAGGATTCTCAAATTGAAATTTTGTTTGAGGAAAAAACATGAAATAGTGAAATATGCATGAAAGTGCGTAACTCTACAATTATTAAAATAATTGAAAATCAGTTATTATTATCCTATTAAAATGCAATTTTTATGGCCTAGTGATATATTTCTTACATTATTCAAAACTGTTTCTAGTCAGATTTAAAAAAATATTTTTCACTAGTAATTAAACAAGCATTTTCTTTGTTTTTCTTAAGGCTGTTCTTTAGTGATCTGCTCAACAAGCGTAAAACGTTTTGACACATTTACAAATTCATTTTTTAACGGAAAGATATAAAATTGGAATGTTTGACCATGGAAGCGATTTGAAATTGAACTGTGTTTTCCATCTTTTGATCAGTAAATTACCTATTGAGTTATAATCGATTTTAATCACGTGACAAACATGTTTTTCACCCATTTTTGAAAAATTATGCCTCTTTCGCGCGGAAATTCGGTTCAAAACGCCCACTTTGACACTATTTTCTGAAAGGCCTATTGCATTTGCAAAAAAAAAAAACGGAAAAAAACAGCTCGATTACATAGTTTCTGAACAACAACACCTGTTCGTTTCATGCATTTTCGAATAAAAATAAATTAAAACTTTTGTCACAAATTTATCCTTTTGGATTTGAGAACAGCCTTAAGAATTCCTTTAGAAAAAATTCATTTCGTATGATACATTTACCAATTAGAAAATGTATTAGTGTATTAAAGTACACATGGTGTTCCATTACCCTCGGGGTCCAGGTACTCAATCGGTAAAGCACGTAAAGTTTCTGGGTTCGAATCCCATCTCGGGCACTTTTTCTCTCAGGTGTAAAAAATCCAATTCGTATAAAATATTTTTTTTAATTATTTCTTTCAGATTAATTTAGCACAAGAAGATGAAATAGTAATGTTTATTAAACGCCCTACTCCGCCCCGCACTTCAATTTCTTTTTTCTTTCTTTCGTTACTTTTCTTTTTTTGAGGAGGAGGGGGGGGGGGGGGGGCACACACATTAGAAGGATATTTTGGCAATAAAGTCAGCTTTAATAGAATCAAAATCTGATATTTTGAAATAAAATAGCGTATTTTAATTTATTAAAACTGGCCAGTCTACAAGAAAAGAACCGATTCCCGAGGAGTCGGTCCTTTTCGGAACGGTTCCTCGGATTCGGTCCTTTTTGGAACGGTTCCTCGGATTCGGTTCTTTTTGGAACGGTTCCTCGGATTCGGTCCTTTTTGGAACGGTTCCTCGGATTCGATCCTTTTTGGAACGATTCCGAGGAGTCGTTCCTTTTCGGAATCGTTCCAAAAAGGACCGATTCCGAGGAACCGTTCCAAAAAGGACCGAATCCGAGGAACCGTTCCAAAAAGGACCGAATCCGATAAGTCGTTCCTTTTCGGACTCGTTCCGAAAAGGACCGATTCCTTTTTACAGAATGGAATCGTTCCTTCAGTTTCACTGCCGGAATCGTTCCTTTGGAGTCGTTCCTCAACAAATGACACATCTCTACTGTGTATCTACACAGTTTTTGAAATAAGTCTGTAAAGTTCAATTATCAATGGTTCTGGTATATTTTATAAGAAGTTCTTTTATTTTTCATAACAGAAAGTTCAACACATGATAGCATAGTTGTCTGTTGACATTCACATTTATAGAAGACATCTGTACTTAAAATCTGACATCTTTCTCGAAGCCTTTTTTCTTTACCACACACATGTTTAATAATTTTGTAACTTTACAGTTTTAAGTGCCCAAAATACATTCAAAGCTATAATTTTGTATGAAACTAATATGCCGAAATAAACCTAATTACAAGAAAAATAATGGCATACACATTTGACATATTATTTCATCACATATAACCTTATGACACAGTGTTTCATTTAAAACACATTTTATACTGAATAAAAGTAAATACAATGCTTGTCGTATGACATGTTATTTTTCACATAATTAATCTGATGTATTCAAATTATAATCAGAAAAATATTGTATACAAACTGGTTACATTATTTTATTTATTTATTTGTTACTTCTAACATGTATGATACGTCAACATATACAAGCTATTTCATCTCCTTTAATATATCATTACGTAATGTTCTCCAACTTTCAAAACAGGGTAGAGAGAAAAAAAAAAGAGAGAAGAAGAAGAAGGAAAGAATAAAACCAGTTTTTGACCGTCCCCGATCCTCCCGAAAAGTGGGGGTTGGTCAAGCTACTAATCTGCGAGGTGATTTGTGCTGTGACAAAATTTTACGACTTCCAAAGGTATGTATTTAAAACCATTTCATGCTTGTAATTACCTTATTAATTAGTATAATTTCTTGATATACTTTCTTCTTAACTAACTGTGCATGCCTGTATGTAATTTTTAACATAATCTATGCATAAACAGTGTATGTATTTGTATCATATCTAATGTAAACCTTCTGCTTTTTTTATTATTTTGTAGGGGAAAATGGCGATTCTAGCATTTGAATTCTCCTGCCTCATACTGCAACTGAAGCGAGCGTGGCTTTTTATGCTGTCAGATTCAAATCTAAACCAAATTGCCTTTCAGGATTTAAGAAAAAATGCATATAATTTTCTTTTTTATCAAGGTGATGCAATTTCAAAAATCATGATCTATTGCCTTTCAATCTTTTTTATACCAGACATATTATCAAATTTTACTTATTATTCTTATTATTATTATTTATACAGTATATAAAAAAAAAATTATTTTTACAAATGTGTCATCTGTGATGTGAATGCCATTATTTCTCAATGGTAACTGAGATCCAACCAAAAGAGAAAAGAGAGAAAAAAAAAATTGTAATTCCTAAATTTACCTATTATAAATCCCAGAATTATTTTTTTCATTTCCTTTTTTTTTTTTTTTTTTTTTTTTTTGCTAACATATATTATTCATTTTATTTATATAAAATTATTATATGTGTGTCATTATTGTTACAATAATAAAATTAATTTTAATAAAATTTTAATCAATTAAACTTACATACCTACAATATCTTTAAAATTGTGACATTAAAATAATACTTAAATTTATTTTCCTTTATTATTATTATTATTATGATTATTTCTAATGACCTCAGATGAACGTTCCTGAGTCATAGCACCATTTTTACTATGAAGGGGGGGGGGGATGCTGGACAGATAATTACACCTGTTTATTTTCTATTTAATTTATATCCAAAATTGTTAATTGGTCCAAATTATCCAAGCAACCTCATAGTAAATTGGTATATAATTTTATATACCTTAGATAAATTCAAATAACATAAGTGATCGTAACTACATAATTCTAGTAGAAGAGCAACGCGAAGCATTAATAAAATTAAATTAAAATTCGCGTCAAAATGTAATTATTAAATTTAAATAATTACGAATAAAATTAAGAGTTTGCGTTGTGAATTATTTAGACGAACTCTTCCACTTATGAATTAAACTAAAATTTAAGCTGTAAAAATAAATTGACACACCTTAAACATTATCAATTAAATAATTACAGAAACTTTTTAAAACTTGATTAAATATTTTATTTACATTGAACACAACTATATACAGAAATACATAATATTAATTTAAAAAAAAAGAAAGCAACACTTTTGTTTGCTTCTCATTATTTTATGTATATTTAATCTTTAATAAAAAAAAGACAATATTTTCATTTACTCTTATTATTATTATTTTTTTTGTTTTTGTTTTTTTTTTGTTAAAAGAATAATTCTCTTTCATTTTTAAATTACCCTAATTATATTTAATTATTGGTTTTGTCGGATCTCAGATTACTCTCTACCATAAAATATCAGAAAAGGATATTTATAATTTTTCATATGATTTTAAGTGGTAAAAGAAAAAGTTTAAAGTAATACCTTTTTTTTTATATACGGGATGGTGGCCTTTATTCATCAAATTCAGAGTTGTCGCGTTGCTTAGGATCATATCCCTATGTCATCAGGAATTCGCTTCGTATCAGAGCGGCGATATCGGGATGGCAGGATGCATAGCTACGGACCTCTGTAGAACAATCCACTTTATTTTTAACATCAGGAAGACATCCTCAATTAGGCTTCCTTAGGCTCACTCCGATATGTCCATCTCGCCTGGGCATTACTAGGGCTTTTTGGATTCATTGCACGGGCTTTCAGGAGAGCTCCTGCGTCCTCTACATCTTTTTTCAGACTCTCTTTTTCAAACCTTATTCTTCTGGCACACCAACTTCTGCAGTGGGTGGAACTATTTTGTCTAGTCCACTCTCATTGGATGTGAGAAGATTTTGCATTATCCTTCGATAGGCCTATTAGCTAACAGTCTGCAAATGGCCCCTTACATATACTTTAATATTATTATCTGCCTTAAAGTTTGGGTGGTCTGAAAAGCCATAAATTTATCCCAACACTTTTATTAAGGCCATAAATTTATTCCAAAGTTTTTATTATTTTACGATTTCTAATTATACACCACTTTCCATTGGCTTGTCATAAAACGACACCATGGCGTCTGGCTATTGTTGTTATCTGAGATCCGAACTCTATTCAACATTATACATTCATTTTACAATACAACAATTTTTTAAAAATATATATTTAATATTTAAAATCAACTTAATAATTTTTGTATGAACTGACACTCCTATTTTACTTAAATATATAAACATTATAATTTTACACTCATAATTATATTTTATAAAAAATATTTATACAAACAGAAATAACAAATTACGCAATTTTACTTTGATTTAACCAACATGGTGCGGGAACATATCATTGTTATATGTTGCCCAGCACCCGTACTGGTTTCATTCCTAATCTTCATGGCCCAAAATTTTCATTCCTAGTTTTCGCCCACCCCGTATGAAAATCATTGTCTCGGAATGGCCTGGTCCATTCAAAGGTCAGTAAAATTAGACTTGGCACAAATTTTTTGTCAAAAAATGCATACATTTTTAAATCGCCATTATTCTACAATTAAACATTCAAATTCATTCTTTTTAAAGAGTAGTAGATTTCAACACTTATTAAAAAATAGTTAAATTAAATGTAGTAAAACATATGAAAAAGAACCTGTCTATGACGGAATCTTGTTTTAAACTGAAAAACGTGTTGATCCATGCAAAATTAATATACTACTTAATACTACGCAAGAAAATTATAAAAATTAATAACAAACAAAATTAATATACTACGTAAGAAAATAATATATAATACATTTACTCTTGCTAAGAAGGAAACTTGTCTATAACGCATTTTTTTTTCTTTTCTATGCAATTCAGTCTTAGATTTTACTGTATAGCATTTTTCAGATATTTAACACTTCAATACATGGAATATGGATTCACAATATTAATGATAACTGAAACATTTACATACAAGAAATAGAGATTCATTAAAAAAATAAATATCGCAACCTGCGGCACTTCTATAAAATTGAAGATTATAAACATGAAAAGAAAAGTTAAGATAAATATTTTTGGCTTGATCTCCTCGTACGGGAAAAACTTTTAACCAAATCGACATAAAAATAAATGTTTCGTAGAAATTCAGTCGGGCCGAGACTTTAACTTTTTCCCGGGCCGGGCTCTGGCCGAACTTTTAACTTTTTAACCGGGCCCGGCCGGGCCAATATATTTTTTGTACTGGCCGGGCCGAATTTTTTTTCTCTGAGTCGGGCCGGGCCCGGGCCTGGAAATGTCTGCTCGTGCAGACCTCTACCTCATATACACAGCAGTGGCGTGGCGTCCGGTCATCGCTGGATGCGGCGATGACCAAGCAATATTTTAAAACTCTTAATAAGCTTTTAAAACTCTACGATCCAGTTTTAGCAGAACATTTGGAGTTCATGTATAAGTGAAGGTAAGATTTAAAGTTTCTTTTTTGAACATTCAACCATTGAATTTTAGAGTTAATAATTTTTCACCGCAAACTTAAATAAATGCGATGACCACCGAAAATTTTCACGCCACGCCACTGATACACAGTAATATACAAGATAAAATATTAAATGTGTATACAGTAACATACAAAAGTGTCAAAGGAGGACATATAAAAGTAAAAAAATAATAATAAATGGACGAAAAAAAAGAAGGGTGATAGAATTGCATGTTACCTGACTTCTTGTTTTGATTCCACTAAACATTCCTGTATATCCAAGTCAGCCCCATACTCCTAATCCGTCCAATTCAGAAACCCATTTAACAATTCATAACACTGTAAGAGAAAGAAAACGGCGAGACCACCCTCATATACACAGTAACACACCAGATAAAATATTAAATGTGTATACAGTAACATACAAAAGTATCAAGGGAGGACATATAAAAGTTTTTAAAAAAAATGATAAAAGGTCGAAAAAATAGAAGGGTGATAGAATTACATGTTACCTGACTTCTTGTTTTGATTCCACTAAACATTCTTGTATAGCCAAGTCAGCCCCATACTCCTAATACGTCCAATTCAGAAACCCATTTAACAATTCAGAACACTGTAAGAGAAAGAAAACGAGGAGACCACCCTCATATACACAGTAACATACAAGATAAAATATTAAATGTGTATACAGTAACAAAAAAAGTATCAAGGGAGGACATATAAAAGTAAAAAAAAAAAAAAAAATCCCTGCCGGTTCTGGCCTACAGGCGGAGGTAGATTTCGAAGTTAAGTACTAAATTCACCAACAAAACTTAAATCAACATTAGAGATAAACCCAGTTCCTTCACAAAGAATGAGCTCTAGGGACCTAAACATTTTCTGAAAATTCTAATATACACGAATACACACACGCATGTATATGGAATAGGTTTAAAAATGGCTAAAACAAATTCAGAAAACCTCAAAGTGTTAAAATATGTTAATATTTCCATTGTCGGGTTTTTATAATGTTTTAATACGTTTCTTCAAACTCACATGACGTTACATATTCACCTGCTGAGGTACATTATATTTCCAATATGACGCAATATATATATATTTTTTTAATTCGTCAAACTATTTATTTCATTTTGAGTTTTCATTCTGAAATCTTGCTCTAGAATACTTATGACGTTATATTCAATTTGTTTTCAATTCGTCAAACTATTTATTTAATTTATTTTTTCACGTGAAAAATCTTTCAATAGAAAAGCAATTGTTGTGGTGAGAATTTATTGTTTTTTTTAATTGTTGGCAACTGCTATAATGAAAAATATTTGTTTTTTCCTGTCATTGTTGGGTAAGAGATTGTTTTATCAGAATCTTGTTAAGACGGTATTCAAAATTTTAAACCCTCCCCATTTCCATTCCCTTGGGCCGATTTTGCTCATTTTCAATCCCCGCCGAGATATTAGCCATCTCAAAGTTGTTGGCGAGTTTGAAGACGATCCGTGCATAATTGCGACTTTTATCGAGCGGACAAAAT
Source organism: Maratus speciosus (assembly GCA_963932465.1). Classification (NCBI taxonomy): domain Eukaryota; kingdom Metazoa; phylum Arthropoda; class Arachnida; order Araneae; family Salticidae; genus Maratus; species Maratus speciosus. Next base: position 123,735,886 of record OZ010786.1, read on the forward strand.
TTAGTACATACATACATACATACATATATATATATATATATATATATATATATATATATATAAACTTTTTAGGTGGGGGTGGTTTTGGGTTCCTGGGGTCCTATAAGGAAAAGTTATGAAGGAATTTTTCAAAAGTCGCACCATGGTAACGACTGCAATAGGTAGTATTTCTTACGAAATCTACCTAAAAATGATAAAAGGACGAAAAAAAGAAGGGTGATAGTTTACCTGACTTCTTGCTTTGATTCCACTAAACATTCCTGTATAGCCAAGTCAGCCCCATACTGCTAATCCGTCCAATTCAGAAACCCATTTAAGTATTCAGAACACTGTAAGAGAAAGAAAACGAGGAGACCACCATCATATACACAGTAAAATACAAGATAAAATATTAAATGTGTATACAGTAATATACAAAAGTGTCAAAGGAGGACATATAAAAGTAAACAAAAATGATAAAAGGACGAAAAAAAAAGAAGGGTGATAGAATTGCATGTTACCTGATTTCTTGTTTTGATTCCACTAAACTTTACTGTAAAGCCAAGTCAGCCCCATTCTCCTAATCCCTCCAATTCAGAAACCCATTTAACAATTCAGAACACTGTAAGAAAAAGAAAACGAGGAGACCACCCTCATATACACAGTAACATACAAGATAAAATATTAAATGTTGTGTAGTTTTAAAATGAATAGAATAGAAATTTGTCTTTATTCAACTGAATTAAACAGAGAAAAAGACACAGTACCTTTGATTTCTTGATGCAGACTCCAGTTGCGTTCGAAATGTGTCATCGAAGAATTGTATTTCAAAACAGGCGAACTTGAAGTGGATGAATTAAAATAAAAGAAATTGTTGAATTTACATGGATGAGGATAAAGCATACTTAACGAATAAAGATTTTTCACTCAAAGAATTACGAATAACTTGTCTTTTCAAACTTTAATCGAATCGAATTTGACTTTCACATCTTAGATTTTAAAAACACAATATTGGAATGTTCTATTACAGGTCCGCACATGACCATCAAAATACAGAATAAAATTTATTTAATAAAAGAAAATAAAACAAGATTAATATGCATATAATACAGAAAAAATTATAATAGGAATTTTAAAATTAAAAAAGAGTTAAAATAATAAGAATAAAAATTGAATAAAGTCTTCTATTTTTAAGGCAGAGAAAACCAGTCATTTTCAATTCCCGTAGTGCTGCCATCTATATCTGTCTTTCAGTATTAAAGTCTCTGCTCATAAGAAATCATACATCCTCCGCCCCCGGCAGGAGAGGGGACACCTTTGAAATGGGACGCTTGATGTCACCGTCAGCTGTTTTAATCAAAACAACTCGTACAAGATTGTCCGGTCCAGGAAAAGTCTTTAGAATGCGGCCCAACTTCCATCTCATGGGCTGAAATCGATCATGAACAATCACCAAGTCTCCTTCTCGTAAATTAACTCGTGGAGTAGTCCATTTTGGACGCTGTTGGAGATGTTGAAGATATTCACGCGATCATCTATACCAAAATTGATTCTTTGCTTTTTCGATCAAGCGCCACCGAGCATTTAATGTTAGAATTCTGGGATTTGAAGATTCTGGAATATCAAGGAGGGGTGCTCCTATTAGAAAATGACCTGGAGTTAATGCACGTGGATCTGATGGATCCGAAGACATAGGAGTTAAGGGTCTTGAATTTATACAACTTTCAATCTGACAAAGCAAAGTAGTTAATTCTTCAAAATTCAATACACTAGCTTTACATGCTCTTAGAATGTGATTTTTAGTAAGCTTTACAGCTGCCCCCCATAGTCCACCAAAGTGTGGTGCATATGGAGGGATGAAATGCCAATTGATTTTCTGGCTCGAAAGAAATCCTTGAACTTCATTTTCTTTCAAATATTGAAATAGCTGCTTTAACTGATTAGCCAGACCTGTGAAGTTTTTACCGTTATCTGAATATACATCGGACGGCAGACCTCTACGCGCGATAAATCGCTTCAAGGCTGCTAGCAGGGCTTGCACAGACAAGTCTGATACCAACTCAAGGTGTACCGCCTTAGTGCACATACAGACGAATACTGCTATATATGATTTAATTTTGATCTTACTTCTTGGCAAATTTGGTTTAGTTAGACAGGGTCCTGCAAAATCTAGACCCACCTTGGAAAATGGACGAATTGGGGTGATTCTGTCAACGGGAAGGTCTCCCATCATTTGTTGACAAGCTTGAGATTTAAGGCGTTTGCAAAGCACACATTTGTGGAGCTCTTGTCGTACAGTAGAACGACCATTCACAAACCAGTACTGTTGGCGTAATATAGAAAGTACTAGCTGTGTACCAGCATGTAGATGTTGTTCATGGACATGATTTATCAATAACTTAGTAATAATATGATTTTTCGGAAGTAGCATAGGATACTTTCTATCAAAACTTAATGTCTGATGTTGTGACAAACGACTACCAACTCGAATAATATCACTAGAATCTAAAAACACATTTAATGATAATAATTTACTATTCCTTGGTAAGGGTTTTCTTTCTTTTAATAATTTATGTTCTGTACCGAATTCAGAACTTTGTACTAATTTCACAATGCATTGAATAGAATCAGAGATTTCTTGTGCACTCAGATTTCCAGATTTTTTTGTAGCACTATGCCTAGCATTATAAATGAATCTAAGACACCACACTGTGACTCTTGATAACTTAGAGAATTTGGAGAACTTAAGAATAAAGTCTGGAAGGGCAATTACTTGAGTTACATTGCTGACAGATTCAATTACTGGATTTAACTCCGATATCGGAGGATTGTACAAAGGTATTGGGATTGGTTCATTTGATAGCAGCCATGGTGGCCCATGCCACCATAGCGAATGATGAAGAAGCTTTCGTGGAGAAATACCTCTAGAAGCTGAATCTGCAGGATTTAGAATACCTGGAATATGATTCCACTCACATGAAGGCATTAACGATTGGATTTGACAGACTCGATTTAGAACAAATTGATTTCCCTTTAAAGGAGGTGATTTTAACCAGCTGAGAACAATCTGTGAATTTGACCATAGATAAATATTGTCAAAATTTATTGGCAAAGTATCGATGATGGCTGAGCATAACTTGGCTAATAAAAGAGCAGAACAAAGTTCAATACGTGGCAGTGTTTGAGGTTTTATAGGATTTACTTTAGTTTTAGCTGCAATCAAATTTACAAATACTTCGTCAGGAGTAACAACACGTAAATAAGTAACAGCAGCATAAGCTTTACCTGAGCCATCACAAAAACCATGTAACTGAATTTGGACATCATTTTGATTATAAGAATTAATATATCTGGGTATTTCAATTGACTTTAGCAAATGAATTTCTGATAAAAACTCATTCCAAACCTGTAGTATGGAGTCTGGGATTTCTTCATCCCACGAAATCTTATCTTTCCAAAGATCTTGCAGCATGATTTTTAATCTTATTGTAGTAGGAGCTAGGAAACCCAAGGGGTCAAATATTGTAGCCACTACTGATAACAAATCTCTTTTTGTTTTTACTTCTTTAAAATCATTGAAACGAATTTGTAAAACATCTTTGGAAGAATCCCAAAGTAGTCCGAGGACTTTAACGGTATCATCTTCCTGAATTCCCTTTTGCGATGAAGCCTTCATTTCATCTGGTAAATGAGCAATTACTTCTGGATCATTACAAGTCCACTTACGTAGATTAAAACCTCCGCTTTTCATAACTTCGATTAACTCAGTTACCAATTTTTGGGCATTTTCCTTTGAATCCGAACCGGAAAGTAAATCATCTACGTACGTACTTTTCCGAATTGTCTGAGAGGCTTCTCTATGATTTTGCTCATTGTCATTTGCTAATTGGTGTAATGTCCTAATGGCCAAAAATGGAGCGCAAGAAGTTCCGTACGTAACGGTCAACAGCCTGTATGTTTTAATAATTTCCTCTGAATTGAATCTCCAAAGAATGCGTTGATAATCTACATGATTTTGATTGACGAGAATTTGCCTAAACATTTTCTCGATGTCAGAACTAAAGGCGATTGGATGCATTCTGAATCTTAACAGTAGAGGAAAGATTTCTGGTTGCAATTTTGGACCTATCTCTAGATAATCATTCAAGGAGCGGCCTTCTGAACCAACCGCAGATGCGTCAAATACAACTCTTAGCCGAGTTGTAGAACTATCTTCTTTTAACACCCCGTGATGTGGGAGATAAAAATGATCAGGATTTGAAATTTCTGAATCTGGAACAAGTTCCATGTTCCCTAAGTCGATATACTCGTGCATGAAGGATAAATACTGCTCTTTAAGCAAGGGGTTTTCTTGAAGTTTTTTCTCCAAGAAGTAGAAACGTTTTAAGGCTTGAGATTTAGAGTTGCCTAGAATAGGTTTAGATTTAAAGGGTAGATTTACAATATATCTTCCAGATTCTGAACGTGAAACTGTTTTCGCGTAGTTATCTTCAACTAGAGAAATTGGATCAGAAGTAGGAACCGATTCAAGTTCCCAAAATTTTTGTAGTTGAGAACTTATCTGTGTAGTGGCATGGCAACTAATAAATGAATTTTGATTTGATTCATTTGAATAAATGATCCCCGAAAGAATCCAACCCAGTCTGGAATTAACAGCACTCGGTGATCCTTTAGGTCCCAGAATTGATTCCCCTATTATGATGTTAGCAAATAAATCTGCGCCTATAAGTATATCAATAGGACTGGACAAATGAAAATTAGGATCCGCAAGGTTCAAGCCTTCAATGTGTGGCCAATATTTGGTTGTAATCAAAAAATTTGGTAAATTGGTTGTAATCTGATTAACAACTAATGCATCTAAGTGAAAAGTTTCATTATTGAAATGTGGAGAGAATGTCAAGGAAACTTCCTGAAGAGCCGTTTCTGCGACTAAATTATTTATTCCTGAGATTCTATGATTTGTAGGCCTAGATGGAAGATCTAATTTTCTACAACAAGCTTTTGAAAGTAAGCTTTTTTGAGAAGCACTATCTATCATCGCTCTGCAAGGAATAAATTTTCCTGATTTAGATTTAACTTTTATAATGGCAGTAGCCAACAATGTTTGAGAATTTTCATTGATAGATTGAGAACTTAAACAGTTAGATTCATTAGAATTAACAACAGCATTTGGTGTTGTAACACGATCTTGTTGCCTGAAAGAATTCTGTGATGCAGGGATAGACTGATCACGATGAAGAAGTGTATGATGTTTAGAGTTACAATGCTTGCAAGTAGTACTAATAAGACAGTTTGACACAAAATGATTTGATCTTAAACAGTTGGTACAGAGCTTTTTTGATTTTATCAAATTCCAACGTTGATCAAGAGATAATTTTGAAAATTCCGGGCATTTATGAAGTGGGTGCGATTCTTTACACTGTGAACATGAAATATTTGCAATTTTATTTACATTATCCATTACAGCCGCATTGGTGACAGACTTTTTTGAAAAATGTTGAGACTTACTTTCAAATTTTAAATTAGATTTGGATTCACCTTTAAAAAATTCAGAGTTACAATTCTGCAAACTACGAGCCTGTGTTTCGAGAAATGTCATCAACATATCATAAGTTGGGAATGAATCATTATTTAAGGATAATTCCCATTGCTTTTTTAAGGATTCATCAAATTTATTTTGTACTATATACACTAAAATCAAATCAACAAATTCATTACATTCGAATTTCATAGATTTTAAGTTTCTAATAACTTCATTACACGTATCCAAAAGCTCTAAAATAGTTTTCTGCGTGGGCGATTTCAATGGTTTGGCATTAACAAATTTAGACAGCAATGAATATGCCAAATTCCTACGATTATCATATCTATTAACTAGAGTTTCCCAAGCTTCTTTATAATTTTCACCAGAAATTGAAAAACCGAAATTAATTTTGAGGGATAATTCCTAACACTAGCTATAAGATACGAAAATTTTAACTGATCTGAAAGAGATTCATTCTTATGAATTGAAGTCAAAAATATCTCTTTGAAGCTAATCCACTGAGTGACATCTCCATAAAAAATGGGTAACTCGAATTTAGGAAGCTTTAGAACGTTATTACTAAATCCTATATTTGAGCTATTATTAGCTGCACTTTGATTTTCTTGTGATTTTACGCCTTGACTTTCTAAAAATTGCTCAATTTTCACTAAATCATCAACAACAATATCTTTAGCTTCAGTAAAGGACTCGTATAACGAATTTACACTTTCTTCAGCTACGCCAAAATAAGATTTTTTTAAATCATTTTCTAAACTTATCAATTCAGCCTTTAGCTTTTCAATTAATTTTAATTTTTTATTTTCAATTGCGTCAGTAACTTGAGCGCTAAATCTCTTTATTTCTTTAACAGTAAAAAGAAATTTTGATTCTGCAGCAGTTTCTGCTTTGGTTTTCATTATAACAAATTAAATAAATACGATCATCACTAGTTATCGCCTAGAATTCCGACGGACCAAACCTTTTTTTATGTGTAGTTTTAAAATGAATAGAATAGAAATTTGTCTTTATTCAACTGAATTAAACAGAGAAAAAGACACAGTACCTTTGATTTCTTGATGCAGACTCCAGTTGCGTTCGAAATGTGTCATCGAAGAATTGTATTTCAAAACAGGCGAACTTGAAGTGGATGAATTAAAATAAAAGAAATGTTGAATTTACATGGATGAGGATAAAGCATACTTAACGAATAAAGATTTTTCACTCAAAGAATTACGAATAACTTGTCTTTTCAAACTTTAATCGAATCGAATTTGACTTTCACATCTTAGATTTTAAAAACACAACATTGGAATGTTCTATTACAGGTCCGCACATGACCATCAAAATACAGAATAAAATTTATCTAATAAAAGAAAATAAAACAAGATTAATATGCATATAATACAGAAAAAATGATAATAGGAATTTTAAAATTAAAAAAGAGTTAAAATAATAAGAATAAAAATTGAATAAAGTCTTCTATTTTTTAGGCAGAGAAAACCAGTCATTTTCAATTCCCGTAGTGCTGCCATCTATATCTGTCTTTCAGTATTAAAGTCTCTGCTCATAAGAAATCATACAAATGTGTATACAGTAACATACAAAAGTATCAAGGGAGGACATATAAAAGTAAACAAAAATGATAAAAGGACGAAAAAAAAGAAGGGTGATAGAATTGCATGTTACCTGATTTCTTGTTTTGATTCCACTAAACTTTACTGTAAAGCCAAGTCAGCCCCATTCTCCTAATCCCTCCAATTCAGAAACCCATTTAACAATTCAGAACACTGTAAGAAAAAGAAAACGAGGAGACCACCCTCATATACACAGTAACATACAAGATAAAATATTAAATGTGTATACAGTAACATACAAAAGTATCAAGGGAGGACATATAAAAGTGAAAAAAAAAAAAAAATGATAAAAGGAAGAAAAAAAGAAGGGTGATAGAATTGCATGTTACCTGACTTCTTGTTTTGATTCCACTAAACACTCCTGTATAGCCCAGTCAGCTCCATACTGCAAATCCGTGCAATTCAGAAACCCATTTAACAAATGAGAACACTGCAAGAGAAAGAAAACGAGGAGACCACCCTCATATACACAGTAACATACAAGATAAAATATTAAATGTATATACAGTAACATACAAAAGTATCAAGGGAGGACATATAAAAGTAAAAAAAAAAATGATAAAAGGACGAAAAATGCATACATTTTTAAATCGCCATTATTCTACAATTAAACATTCAAATTCATTCTTTTTAAAGAGTAGTAGATTCCTACACTTATTAAAATACAGTCGAACCTCTATTTAACGAACCTCTATTTTGCGAATTTCTCTATTTTGCGAACTTTTCCTTGGAACCAAGAACATTTTGCGAATTTCTTCGTAAAATAACCTCCAATTAGCGAAGTGCATTCTCTATTTAACGAACTTTTTCTTGTGATCTAATTTTTTTTTCTCCCCATTTCTCAAAATATTTCTGGATATTTCAAACTTATTCTTTCTTTAAACACATTTTATGATGTTCAATGGCCTTGAACTGGTTTTACAAGGCGTTTTCTTTGTCAGCAGTGAGAATTCGGTAAGTACGGAGGACGAAGACGATAATCCCTTAGAGTAACTTAAAAAATGTGGATACAGATGAGAAAAAAAAGACGAAATTAACCATGATGTGCTGATTGATGATTGTATTTCACTTAATTCTGAAACTGAGAGCTCAGAAACACTATCCGAATTGGATATTTTCGACAGTGTGAAAAATAAAAACAATACAGCAATGAATTGCGATGAAGACGAATATGATGATGGAAATGATCATTATGCAGGAATTTACAAAACTTCGTATGATGAAATGCTAAAATCATTTGAAACAATCCGACGCGGATTATAGTTAGAAGAAAATACGAATGAAGGGTTTTTTGGTGCATTGCAAAGATGCGAGACGTATTATGAGAGAAAGTATTTTTTTAAATAAAAAACTCAAGCAAAATTAACTGTTTTTCAGAAATTAAATTTAAGGACGCATATGTTAATGTATGGTAAAAATTATTTGTTATAATAATAATAAATACGATAATGCCATTAAAATTCGTTAATTTTAACGTATACCTATTTACTTTAAGCAGAAAATACAATGTATGCCCGGACAATGTTTTGTTTTCCTTGCAGATTTCAAAGATTTAAACACATGGAAAAAATGAATTGAGGATTGATATTGGTGGGTAAAATAAATAAAACAAATCGCTATAATTTATTTTAAAAAATGTGATTAGTTACTTTTAGTAAAAATATTTAGTGTTTATGAATTTAAAATCTGTTTTATGTAGTTTAAAGTATTTTAAAATGTGAATCTCTATTTAACGAATTTTCCATATAACGAACTTTTTTCCGGGATTTAGCGACTTCGTTAAATAGAGGTTCGACTGTATAGTTAAATAAAATGTAGTAAAACATAAGCAAAAGAACCTGTCTATGACGGAATCTTGTTTTAAACTGAAAAACGTGTTGATCCATGCAAAATTAATATACTACTTAATACTACGTAAGAAAATTATAAAAATTAATAACAAACAAAATTAATATACTACGTAAGAAAATAATATATAATACATTTACTCTTGCTAAGAAGGGAACTTGTCTATAACGCATTTTTTTTTCTTTTCTATGCAATTCAGTCTTAGATTTTACTGTATAGCATTTTTCAGATATTAATATAAATAAATAAATATTTTTGGCTTGATCTCCTCGTACGGGAAAAACAGTGTAACCAAATCGACATAAAAATCAATGTTTCATAGAAATTCACTCGGGCCGGGCCGGGCTCGGGCCGAACTTTTAACTTTTTAACCGGGCCGGGCCGGGTAAATATTTTTTTTTATGGGCCGGGCCAATATTTTTTTATACGGCCGGGCCGAATTTTTTTTTCTCTGAGTCAGGCCGGGCCCGCGCCTGGAAAAGTCGGCCCGTGCAGACGTCTACCTCATATACACAGTAGCATACAAGATAAAATATTGAATGTGTATACAGTAACATACAAATGTGTCAAAGGAGGACATATAAAAGTAAAAAAAAAAAAAAAAAAAAATGATAAAAGGACGAAAAAACGAAAGATGATAGAATTGCATGTTACCTGACTTCTTGCCTTTATTACACTAAACACTCCTGTATAGCCAAGTCAGCCCCATATTCCTAATCCGTAAAATTCAGAAACCCATTTATCAATTCAGAACACTGCAAGAGAAAGAAAACGAGGAGACCACCCTCATATACACAGTAACATACAAGATAAAATATTAAATGTGTATACAGTAACATACAAAATTATCAAGGGAGGATATATAAAAGTAAAAAAAATGACAAAAGGACGAAAAAAAAAAGAAGTGTGATAGAATTGCATGTTACCTGACTTCTTGTTTTGATTCCACTAAACACTCCTGTATAGCCAAGTCAGCCCCATACTCCTAATCCGTCTATTTCAGAAACCCATTTAACAATTCACAACACTGTAAGAGAAAGAAAACGAGGAGACCACCCTCATATACACAGTAACATACAAGATAAAATATTAAATGTGTATACAGTAACATACAAAATTAGCAAGGGAGGACATATAAAAGTAAAAAAAAAAAAAATGATAAAAGGACGAAAAAAAAAGAAGGGTGATAGAATTGCATGTTACCTGACTTCTTGTTTTGATTCCACTAAACACTCCTGTATAGCAAAGTCAGCACCATACTCCTAATCCGTCTATTTCAGAAACCCATTTAACAATTCACAACACTGTAAGAGAAAGAAAACGAGGAGACCACCCTCATATACACAGTAACATACAAGGTAAAATATCAAATGTGTATACAGTAACATACAAAAGTATCAAGGGAGGGCATATAAAAATAAAAAAGGATAAAAGGACGAAAAAAAAGAAGGGTGATAGAATTGCATGTTACCTGTTTTATTGTTTTCATTCCACTAAGCTCTCTTATATAGCCAAGTCAGGTCAATGTTACATGGATCTACTCGATTCTGCCACGGGGAAACATACAAATATATGAAGGGTTTACGTTTATATTTATAAAAAATGATAAATGGACGAAAAATGTAGAATTGTGAGAGAATATCATTTTACCTGACTTAGTGCTTTAGATTCCCCTAATAATATCTTGTAAAACTTACCCGGAAGTTCTTACTCGCATTGTTGCTAGATTCTTTAACAAAAGACGATTGATATTTTATATTATTATGTCTGTCTGGAATAATATTTGTCGCCAAAAAATATTAATTGTTATAAATAATATTTTCCGCAAACAATTATTCATTCTTACATAATCATTCTTTAAATTTGCATGGATTTCCCAGGCCTATTTTAAGAAAAGTCAAGAGATAATTTAAAATATATATAGATATTCCGCGGCAATATCTTCCAGAAATAAGGAACTAAGTTATCCCGACGACCAAATTCGCCGCATTATATAAATCGCAAACCACTCGCCAAATTATACAAATTAACATAATTTTTATTTGAAATAATGAAAGAACAAATAAATTAGTATAACATTAATAAAAATTTAAATAAAACGTCGAAATAAAAATCATTTTTTGACGTAAACACGTGTAATTTGCTTAAAGTCAAGTGAATGTGACATTTACGAACAACCAGTGGCGTAGCCAAGGGGGGGGGTCCAGGGGGTCCGGACCCCCCCCGAAAGTAGACCTGGTTTACTGAATCATGGATACCTGCTAAGACAGAATCACAAAGGATGTATAAAAATTCCGCTTTAGAGAGGTGTTCGTCTTAGAAGGTATAATTCAAAGATATGTCTTTCTTCGGGACTATGAACTTTTCCGTTTTAGGCAGGTATCCGTTATAAATACTTTCCGTTTTCACAGTATCCCTTAAAACTGCTAAAACGTACGCACTTCCCAAACTTTTTTCTTTCAAGTACCCCTTTCTTAGGTTTTTCATTTCGGAGTACCCCCCTTTCTCATAAACACGCCCGGCCCCCCTCCACTCAAGGAGATAACGTAAACATGCTTATTTTCATTAGTAATCTTCTTATCACAACCATATAATAAATCGATGCAAATTACATTGATATTCTTAACATTTTTGCGACTTCCGCCATTACCGATAATATTTTCACATACCCCCAGCAGACCCGTCACGTACCCCCAGGGGTACGCTACCCCAGGTTGGAAATCGCTGCTATAACACAACCTCTGAAGAGCATAAATCTATGTGAAGATCACCTATCTCAAAGGAAAACAATTCAAGGTTCGACGAAAACAACACTATGTATTTGTGCTTGCTAACGTTTGAAACCTATCTGAAATGAAACTTGTTCCAATTATGAATCCTTCTTGGCACGTTTTCTGAAAACACGGAATCCTCTCATAAACAAAAATATTTTATTGTCCCGAGACGAAAGGATAACTATGCAAGTATACCTGCTATTCCGTTTACACAAATTTACTGTAACTAGATTAAACATAAAACTTCTTTATCTTGGACTTCGATGGGGTTCTGTTGTCGACACTTTTGGGAAAGAACGAGTTTATACGAACGCAATAACGGTACATTGGTTGAGTTTCGTGACCCTTGCCTTTGTTCACTTTATAGCGGACAATATTAACAATTACTTTAAATCTGCTGCCTGCAATTAATAAAAGTAACTTTAATTTTTGGACTGGTTATTTGTTACCACTTTCAAAATATACTGGCGAGAAAAATTAATAGAATAACCATAAAAAGGTGCTTTATGTTAATTCTATTAAGGGAACTTCCAGAAAGGTAACTCAATGTCAACGTTATCACGAAGTCCAATGGGATTAACATTCGCTACAGAAATATATGCAAATTTTTCAGCCTCAGCCCGTTCTTTCGGTTCACGTGTGAAAAGGAGCGCACGTGGGTAATTTGAAGTTTATTTTTAAGGATTGTACGTGTAATTAGGTAAAACTTTAACTTCTAGTAGGTGGAATATGTTGTCCAGAAGATATTTGGCCGATTTTGAGAAAATGCGTGCGATAGGGAGAATGGAAGCAGGACAGACACTCTTAGGGTTCTGTAAAGACTTAAAAATAGCCAAAAGCGCCATGTCAAGAATCCGGAAACGGTTTAAAGACACTGGTATAATGTCCACAAATAACCAGGTCAAGGTAGAAAACGCACCACAATAGGCTCTCAGGACTATAATTTGCCAACGATTGCTAAAAGAAATAGGCAATTGACGTCAATTCAGATTGTAGGGAGTTTGCTGCAGCAACAAGAACTCGACTATCCTGGTTTACTGTGAGTGACAGGCTGCATGCAAGGAAACCCATGATTTGTGTCTCACTAACTGCGGTAGCGAAATGCGCCCGGTTAAAGTGGTGCAGAGATCATCGTCATTGGAGTACCATGGACTGGAGCTGAGTTCTCTTTACCGATGAATCCCGATTTTGTTGAGAGAGTTACTGCAGATGTGTTACCATATGGAGTGAGAAAATCACACGCAATAAGGCTGGAAACATCCGTGAAAGGCATCGATACAAAGGTCGTGGAATCATGGTACGGAGGGACATCATTTTGAATGGCCGCAGTGACCGACATATTTTTACCAGTGCAACTGTGAATGCTGAAATATACAGAGATGAAGTTCTTGATCATCCTGTCAAGTTGTTTAAGGGTGCAATCGGAATATTCGGAATTTTATGATTATTAATGGTTTAGAATGGAGCTACCACCTTCCACGGAACTCCTAAGTGTCCCTCCCAGAGCTGCATAAATTCGACTCGTCCGAAGCTTGCTGCTGAACTTGGAGAAAGTTCTAAAACAGTTTCGAACCATCTAAAATAAAATGGCTGAGAAGTACAAAAACAGAAATCACCATGAACCATTTTTACACATTCTAATACTTCCAAAAAAGTGCTAATCTATCACAAATAAACTTATTACAAAAATTTAACTTCCTTAAAGACGACCAGATATTGGAAGCAACTATTAGATCGAATATGGTGTCAAAAGGGGCGAGACATGAAACATGGAAACCCAAAAGATTGTGGTTGAATAAGACAATTGTAACAAAACTGCTTTTTCCAGCCCAAACTATATTTGATGTGTTTGCTTCTTAAATTACTAGTTTCTGTAGCTGAAAATGCAAGATATTTTTCTTAAAGTTAAAACCTTCCCACATAGCATTTTTAGTTTGCAGAAAATTTGCAACAGTCTTGCTTTGAAAACCTGCGAAGTTGCAGTAAGCTCAGCATGTAAAGACTGAAAGTTCATAACAAGACTGCAGCAAGATAACACAAACGCCGAAGTCACCACACTTTGAACTTGCAGCTAACTTGTCGTGCAAGTTAAATTCATAACTGTATCAAATTTATTGCAAACTAACGACAAACATGTAATCAAAAATATTGCAAACTTACTGCAAAGTAGTAATCTTTTCTTGTCCACTATAAGTTTAATCCCTTCGAAGGGGTCCATAGACCTGATGAAGTCTATTGATGCGAAAGCGCCATCAGAAGGTGCATGCAACGGTTTTATCACCATAAACAAATTTAGGTAACATTTGTACTTTTCATTTCGAGCATTTTTTGGTATTTAATAAGTATAGCGTTTTGAAAAAGGGGTGCCTACGGAATAAAATTTCTGCGTATGTGATGATTGTCTATTATCTCAACAGATTAATTTTTTGCTTTTGTCACTTTCGTTCGTAAAGACAGTCTTGCATCAGTTTCAGAACAAACTACTCATGCAAGTGGGTGATGGTATACCTTGCGGGAGATTTGCTGCGAATTTCTCAATTCAAATTTGTCACGGCAAGATAATATCAGAAAAAATCAAACTTGCTGCTAATGGATTAAGTAAAATAATGCTATAAAAAGTGATAAAATATCTTTATTAAGATTGACAATCGTTTCGTCGCACCAACGGCGACATTTTCAAAATCATTCACGATAGAAAATATTTTCACATAATTTAAAAACAATAAATATAGTAAACAATGTCACGAGACATGATGCATAATGAAAAACATTGCAAGCATAAAATTAAATTAGTTATTTGTGAGCGTGGATTAATTTTTATATAATTTAACAAAACAATAACATGGTAAACAATATCACGAGACAACATGCATAATGGAAAACATTGTAAAACATAAAATAAAAATAAAATTATCTTGGCTATTTGCGAGAGTGGATTAATTTTTACTATTGTTATTAAAATTACATAGCATCTCTTTCCAAATTTTAGGTAAAATTTTTTGCTGCTAATGTTCATGCTATCTGGGTTATCTCAAAAACTCCCATAGGCAGCGCGGCGTATCGCATGAACGGCTCATGCATGACACTTATGTGAAATCATTATCGAATATCTATTACAGCAAAAGTTCTTAATTCAATGGCAAGAAATTAAACATGGAAATTGCTGTTTTAAATTTAACCACTTGATCCTAACTTTATTGTAGGCAAATGTTATGTAATATGAAACTTGATTTAACCCATTCGCTGCCAAAACTATAAAGTAAGACTTTTCAAATTTTTTGTTAAAAGTCGTTTGCTACCACAAATTCAGAAAGGTAAATTTCGCTTTACTAATACAGTGAAATTTCTGCCAATAAATAAGGCAAATTTTTTAATTCTAAAATTGTGGTGACAAAGTAATTAATAAATTAAAGCCACGAGTATACTCGTGGATGACAGCTAATGGGTTAATTAAATTTAACTCTTCAGAATGCGCTCAGCTTTTTACATCATAGTGAATATTTTTCATTGGTAAATATTAATGTAACTTCAATGTATTATTAGTTGCAGTTATAGAGATTGGCCTTACATTTCTTATCCATGCTTTTTTTTTTTTAAATTAAGAAATTAAATAAGGATATACCTAAATTCTTAAAGTTACTCGAAATACTTCTATTATACATACACAGTCAAGACAAGATTGCAAGGGACTGGTAAAAAGCTCCATTTTAGACAGGCTTCCATAGAAAGAAGTGTGATTAATTATACTTCTAAGGTACACTACTTCAATAAGATCTATTGTTCGTTTCGCAGGGATTCTGAAACTCTTCCGTTCGAGACAGGATTCCGTTATAGAAAGATTCCGCTTTCACAGGCTTCACTATGTTTCACTAAAGAACGATGAAAATCCCCTTTCAGACAGGTTTTCAGCAAATTTAATTGTATCGCAATTCATATTAAGACCATGTAACGCTTCGGTTAAAGACAGGATTCTGTTATAGACAATTACTATTTTGACAAGTTTTATTCTATTCATATGACATAAATATGTATATTTATATAAGTACACAAAACTTGTAAAAGTGGAACCTGCCTATAACGGAATTCTGTCTTAAACAGAAATGTTCCATAGTGCTACGGAAAAGAATACTATACAAATACACCTGATAACACGAAAACCTGTGTAATACGGAATTTTCCAGCAATATTTACGATTTCATCTTGACAAGTTTTATTATATATATAACCTGAAGGAAAAATTTTGCCCCCCCCCCCCCCGAAACGAAATTCTGGCTACGCCACTGCGAACAACCATTATTGGAATTTAATGTTATAGTTTGGCGATAGATTTTTGACTGACGGGATAACTAAAGTAGTAGGTTCCAAAAAATACTTCGGTAAGGACGTCGGGTCCATACACTAAATCCGAGCTATTCAGAAACTCATTTCACAATTCACAGTTCTAGAAAAGTATGAAGAGAAGATATATAAATGTGAGAAAAGTATAGAAGGGTCACAGAATACCATGTTACCTGTCTCAGTGCTTTAGATACCAGTAAACACTCCGGTATATCCAATCCATCCTCAAACTCTTTATCTGTCCATTTCAAAAACTCATTTACGTAATCAGAAAAATTTTAAAAAGAGAGAAAACGAAGAGACCACCCTCACATACACAGTAACATACTAGGTAAAATATAAATGTGTATACAGTAACATACAGAAGTATCAAGGGAGGGCATATAAAAGTGAAAAAAATGATAAAAGGACGAAAAAATAAGGGTGATAGAATTGCATGATACCTGACTTCTTGTTTTGATTCCACTAAACACTCCGGTATAGCCCGTCAGCCCCATACCCTTAATCCGTCCAATTCAGAAACCCATTTACAATTTAGAAAACTGTAAGAAACAGAAAACCAGGAGACTACCCTCATATACACAGTAACATACAAGGTAAAATGTCAAATGTGTATACAGTAACATACAAAAGTGTCAAGTGAGGGCACATAAAAGTGAAAAAATGATAAAAGGACGAAAAAAAAAAGTGGGGTGGTAGAATTACATGTTACCTGTTTTATTGTTTTGATTCCACATTCCACTAAGCTCTCTTGTATAGCCAAGTCAGGTCAATGTTACATGGATCTACTCGATTCTGCCACGGGGAAACATATAAATGTGTGAAGGGTTGGCGTATATATGTATAAAAAATGATAAACGGACGAAAAATGTAGAATTGTGATAGAATATCATTTTACCTGACTAGTGCTTTAGATTCCCCTAATAATATCTCTTAAAACCTAAATTTAGTTACCCGGCTTTTCTTACTCGCATTGTTGCTAGATTGTTTAACAAAAGACGATTGATAATTTATATTATTATATTTGTCTGGAATAATATTTGTCACCAAAACATATTAATTGTTATAAATAATATTTGCCGCAAACAATTATTCATTCTTACATAATCATTCTTTAAATTTGCATGTATTTTCCAGGCCTATGTTAACCCGGGAGAACTCGCTAGTGAGAATGCCCAATTGCTTTTCTTTTACTTTACATCCATATAATATCAACTTTTTTTGGTTGGCTTAGTACTTTTATTCACAAAATAGGTAAAATAATTGTAAAACATTTTGAAATTTTAATTAAAATGAAAAATGATTTAAATAAGAGTCTTAAAAAAGTACGACTGTGAGAGAAAATCTCATGCAGCGAGTTCTCCCGGGTTAAGAAAAGTGAAGATATAGTTTTAAAAATATATAGAGATTTCGCGGCAATATCTTCCAGAAATAATGGAGCCACTTAGTTATCCCGTCGACCAATTTCGCCACATTATACAAATCGCAAACCACGCTCTAAATTATACAAATTAACATAATTTTTATTTTAAATAACGAAAGAACAAATAAATTAGTATAACGTTAATAAAAATACAAATAAAACTTCAAAATAAAAATCACTTGTTGACGTAAACACGTGTAATTTGCTTAAAGTCAAGCAGGGGCGTAGCGACAGATATTTATTGAGGGGGGGGGGGGGGAGAGGGATTAAAAAATTTCCCAACTTGAAACAAACTACTCTTAATTTCCAACTCAAATGATATGGGGAATGTATGTTCAACTTATTTTAATGCTATTTGAGATCAAAATGAAGGACAGAAGAGACATCGTGTTTTTATTTTCTAGTATTAAAATAGAGTGCTATTTTAAAAGAAAATTTGTCATATTTGCAGATTATGTCTGACATTGATGGCAACGACAAAGAACCTTCTACAACCGCTCTGGGAACGACCTATTGCTATAGCGCCAATTGGAAGACACATGAATAATTTGCTGTCCGATTTTCGTTTGTGACAGTAGAATATGTTTTTGGAACATTTATTTTATATTTTATTTTTAGAGATCTAACGTGAAATAACCATTTTCTTTTTCTTTTTTGTCAACTAGCATTAGTTTGTGAATTCTTTGTATTCTATTGTGAACGAATCATAATCGCTTTTCATATGAAAATAATGTCAATGATTCTTAATAAGAATTACTGACGTTATTTTGAAATTATTCAGTAAGGAACAAAGTTTTGTAGGAAATGAACGATATGGATCAGTGTCAGCTATTGGTGGACAGGAGTAGAGAAATTGAGGTCTTTTGGATGTATATTTTCATAGAACAGTGAAACACAATGACAGACTGAGCCTGGCTGCTTTCTTTTGTATTTCTTTTCATTATTTAACTTGTTTACAGTTACAGCTCTCAGAAAAGAAGACATCAAAACAATCAAAAATGCATATTTATTTTGCTATTATTTTTTAAATATATAAAAGGTCTTTCTAAAATCCAGAACTTCCCAACTTTAAGCTCGAATTTCTCAAAGTTCACAAATATTGGAGAGGAGACCCCCCCCCCCCCCAATAACACCCCATGGCGACGCTTCTGAAGTCAAGTGAATGTGAAATTTACGATTAACCATTATTGGCATTTAATCTTATAGTTTGGCGATAGATTTTTGATCATCGACGGGATAAGTAAGGGGCGATCCATAAATGATGTCACACTTTTTTAAAAATATTTTTTACCCCCTCCTCCCCTTTGTCACTAAATGTCATACTTCACTATACACCCTCCCCTTGTCACATGTCACGCTATATTATGTAAACATATGCTTGCAGTTCAGAAACAAATCACTGCGTTATAGGTCATATTTCAAATTTTATTTTTGAACTTTAACTATGTGTTTTAATGACACTTGTGAGCATAAAAATAGCAAGTAAAGCCTTTGTGCAACAATTTTAAAAAGCAGAAAAACCAACGTTTAAAATTCACAAATAATACATGAAAAGCAGCAAACAGCTGTTTCGAATCTACTAGCGAGATTTATCTTGAGTACAAGATAGGTAAAAAGGAACAGCGTGTTACAAAAAGCAAGGCTGAGCAAAACCATAGACAGATCCGCTCTGGCTTATATACCCTATGCGGGTAGCGAAGGCGCCAAAAACAACCAATGAGAGAGAAGCAGTGGAAACGACTGGGTGGACAAGTAGCGACATCTACTGGAGAAGGAAAAAAAAGAAACAAAAAAAGGGGAAAATAATTAATGTTTTCCAAATACTTGGAAAATCAGGAGTACTAGATAAGTCATTGACTAAAGAGTGAGAATTTTTAATGATGTGGTAAGCTTCCCAAAAATCAAGATCAAGGTTAGAGGAACATTTTTGGATAATGATGGCTGAGGAAAAATCGAACCTATGTTGAAAAGAACCAAGAATGTTGAGCAATAGAAGAACGTTTGAGCTCCTGATTTTTAACATAACCTTCATGCTCTTTTAAACGAAATCTGAGAGCACGTTTAGTCTGACCAATATAAGAAAGGCCACACTGGCAAGAGATTTGGTAAATACCCCAGGTATGTAGGCGATCAACGGGGTGTTTGAGGTTTGAAAAGGTGATTTTATTAACAGGAGAAAAAATAACATTAAAATCAAACCTTCTTAGGATTTTGGCAACTTGCTGACTGATTTTAGGAAAAAATGGTAACACAACTGAAGTATTAGAGTTGGAATTAGAATGCTTTTCAGAATGGACGGATTTCGTCAATCTCTTATAAATAGAATCAATAATATTAGAGGAATAACCACGATCGACAGCAATAGCTTTGAGGTAATTAAGTTCAGCACTAAGTAACTGAGGAGTGGAACAAATATTAGTAGCCCGAAAAACAAAAGTATTGAAAGCAGCGAATTTCTGGTTAGGGAGATGAGAAGAATACCTGTGAGGTGGGAGACTGACAGCAAAAGGTTTACGAAAGACGGTAGTCTGAAAGCCATTTTCACAACGAATAACAAGGACATCCAGGAAAGAAAGACAGTTATTAGTGTCAATTTCAGAGGTAAATTGAATGCAGGGATCAATGGAATTCATAATAGAGAGCAGAGTTGGGCAAAATACACCGAAAAACCATTTTCGATACAAAATACATTGGTTTTAGAACCTAAAATACAAATTACAAAATACTTTTCAAAATTAAAATGTTGCAAATACAAAATACATGTATTTTCAAAATACATTTAATATACAAAATACATTTCGAAATTAAAAAAAATTATTGATGCAAAGTTTTTTTGGGGGGGGAGGTAATTTTACAGTTTAAAGGAGGGGGGTGGGGCATTATCATGGTCTCATAAGAGGGTGCCGCAACGGGCTACCCAACTGGTTGTGAATAAGTCACTGAATTAAAGTAACTTAAACGTTCATAACACATTGAATATCTTCATCATTTATATTATAAAACTATATTACATTTATTATACTAAAAAAATATTTTCTTGATACATAACTGGTTGTGAATAAGTCACTGAATTAAAATAACTTAAACGTTCATAACACATTGAATATCTTCATCATTTATATTATAAAACTATATTACATTTATTATACTAAAAAATATTTTCTTGATACATAACTGGTTGTGAATAAGTCACTGAATTAAAATAACTTCAACATTCATAACACATTGAATATCTTCATCATTTATATTATAAAACTATATTACATTTATTATTGTAAAAAATATTTTCTTGATACATTTTCAATTAATTTAAAAGCCAAATATTAAACAATTTGAAACTCTCTGTACAATGAACAATAATCTCGGTTTTCAAACTTTTAATACGTAAATAACAACATCAGTTAATAATGAATAAACGCCTTTGACTATTATTAGTTATAAAACCATACAAAATAATGTTTTAAAAATATTTGCGATTTTATTTTAAACAAACACATGCACAGCACATACTCACATATACATAATGATGTGTCTTTGTAAGATGTATGTGCTTGTGATTAATTAAATTAATAACATATTTGTATATACATATGGATACTATATATTAATTGGTTAAAATTTCCATTTTCGTTTTCTATGGAAACTCTAAAAAGAATCAAGATACAGTTTTGGGATAAAAAATTTGCTCAGCTAATTTATATCTTAACTGTGTTAATTATTTTATAAACAATCTATATTATAAAGCAAAAAAGATGTCCGTGAATCTACAGTATAAAGCAAAAAAGGCAGGGTTCGCAAAAACCCGGGTTTTTCTGAAAAAACCCAACCCACATGGGTTTTTTCGGGTTTTTTCATGAAAAACCCAATTTTCCCCGGGGAAAATCGGGTTTTTTCAAAAGTATAATGCATGCGTAATTACATTATTGTATACTAT
Organism: Maratus speciosus; assembly: GCA_963932465.1. Taxonomy (NCBI): domain Eukaryota; kingdom Metazoa; phylum Arthropoda; class Arachnida; order Araneae; family Salticidae; genus Maratus; species Maratus speciosus. Next base: position 123,757,340 of record OZ010786.1, read on the forward strand.
ATTTTCTATATATTATATACACTATACATAAAAAATACATTGTTCTCTTATATACAATATAATTGTAATGCTATTTTACAAGTTATAAATTGCATAAATTATATGAATTTAAATTAATTAAATGCCAGTGTTTCTCACAAATTAATTTTAAATATAATAGAAGATATAAAATTGTTAATTTTCTTTAAATCAAATAATGAATAGAATATTAAAATTTAAAATATATAAGTAGGAAGAAAAAAAGGTGTAAACTAGTCGGATGTGCCAATCCCAAAAGTTTCTTCTATCTCATACATGTTAATAATTCAAAATTCACTATCACAGTGCCTAAATTAAATGGCAATTTATGCCCATCATGAGGATTGTAAAATATAGATTTGTTGAATTGGATGCATTTAACAAGGAGATATAAGTATCACCTGTTGTTCAATTTACAACAAAACTTGATCAGTAACAATTTACGTCAGCATCTAACTGAATCTGAAGTTTGATGAAAATCCATGCATTATTAGTTCTTAAGATAAAGCTATTGCAAAAAGTGAGATAAATGCAGCACAACTGCGCCGCTTGGGCGATATACACCAAAAACTAATCAGCACCAGTTTATATCAAGGTTTAACTGAATCTAAATTTTTATTCAAATCCATACATTAGTTCTTGAGATTAGAGTTATTGCTGAAATCGTGAAAAATGCAGCACTACCTGTTGGGCGATATGCACCAAAATTCAATAAGCAACAACTTAACTTGTAACTGAATCTGAAGTTTTATGAAAATCCATGCATTAGTTCTTGAAATAAAGCTATTGCAAAAATTGAGATAAATGCAGCATAGCAGCACCACCTGTTCGGCAGTATACACCAAAAACTAATCAGCATCAGTTTACATCAAGGTCTAACTCAGTTTTGTGTTAGTAAAAGTTTTGTGAAATTCTGTGCATTAGTTCTTGAGATAGAGCACCCACAAAATTTTTTTCACATACAGACAGTCATTTTCTAAAAACTATCAAATTGTCTTCAGGACCTTTTTAAAACATATAAATCAATCATGAACTGGAAGTCGAAATTTTTCATGAATCCAATACTTTCTTCTTGTAAAGATAGAAGAAAGTAAAAATACATATTTTTTATTTCCATGAATATAGTTGATTTGAATTTTTTAGATAAAGACATACCTATAATTATGTACTATGTGTGTTGCCTACTAGGTTCTATGTTAGTAAAGTAGTTCAATGTGCTGAAATACATTTTTATTTGTATGTAATGGCTTTTATATATTAAGATTTTTTTCAAAATTAACTGAAATGACTTAAATTCATTAAATTTATATGTTGTTTAAATTTTTAAATTATATCTGAAAATTGAAAAAACCCACTTTATGGGTTTTTCAGTGGGCTTTTTCAAGTGGGCCCATTCTGAAAAAACCCACCGGGTTTTTTCGAACTGGGCCCAGCTTTGCGAACCCTGAAAAAAGGTGTCCGTGAATCTACAGTATAAAGCAAAAAAGATGTCCGTGAAGACTCTAATTTCATATTAATAGTCACAACTAATGGAATAGAAAAAAAAATACTTTCGAATGCGATTTCTTTAAAAATTGTATCGCAATTTACCCAGCTTTTAACGATTTTTATAATAATTTTCAAGCTTGAATTTTTTTAAACCCATCTCGCAAATATTGGTGCGACGTAATTACAAGGATTAACCTTTGCACTTAAAATAACGATGCAATTGAGCATTTGTTTGCTGATGTGTAATATTCCATAACGAAATTTTCAATTTGGTATGTGGCTAATAAAAAGTCTCATAAATGCTTTTTCGGTACAGTTGGTTAGAAATCCAAGGAAATATACTAAATTAAAAATATTTATTAGTTTTCAATTAGAAAACGAATTTCGCCTATGTGCTATACACTGCGCAGTATATCGGGCATCTTTAATCTTACTGAGATCGTTGGTCTGTATTATAAAACAAAAACATTTCCATGAGTAACGCTGATGCCATATTGACAATGGCAACGATCTGAGTAATAATTTTCTCTGTTTAGCAAATCTATTAACGTCTAATCATTGCACAATTTGAAGTTTTACACAATCGAATAGATAAAAAATCTACTTTTAAATGCAATTTGTTTGAAAACTATCTTAATTTATAGATTTGTTATAGTTTAAAACAAAACGATCATTATTTAAAAAAATAATCTATATCGAGTGCAGCCCGATTGCGGAAGATTTACCTGTATGCACTTAAAATAGAGTAAATAAGTTTATCATTTGCCTCTGGGTGATATTTGATAACGATATTATAAGTTCATCAAAATAAACACATAAATACAGCTGTAACCGACATATAATCGAACTACCACTCAAATACAGTAAACTCTCTGTAAGGCGGAGTCTGCATAAGACGGAAATCTGTCTAACTCGGAAAGATTTTCAAGTCCCTGCGAATCCATAGACATAGAGTAAATTTTGTCTAAGGTGGAATATTGTCTACCACGGAAAATTTTCTTGGTCCCGATTGATTCCGCCTTAGACAGAGTTTACTGTAAGTAGAATAAAAAAAGCAGCCATAATTAGTGAATTCTTTGACTATTTCTTTGGCTATTAATCTTTCACATGTAGCTAATGCGAAAGTACTGTTTTTAATAAATATCAAAACTTTGTTTAATTGCATAATTTATATTTTTCATTTTTTTTTTTTTTTTTTTTTTTTTGTGTGTGTGTGTGTGTGTGTGTGTGTGTATGTGTGTGTGTGTGTGTGTGTGTGTGTGTGTGTGTTAGAGAAAAAAAATAAACATAAAAAATGTATTAGAGTTTTTAATTTAAATGATTTTCATCTATGTTTTGTACATCAATTAGTATGTTCTGTAAACCAGGATGCCAGGGTTAGCTTCGCACATGTCAAATAAAAAATGAAGTGTCGAAAAGTTTTGGAATGCCAAGTCACCGTGTAAATGCTTAACTATAAAAAAGCCAAATCCGCATTTAAACATCTAAAATCTAATATACTCTATACAAATACACAATACGGTTTAATTCACATTTGCATACTTTGTAAATAAATTGAACTACTTTTATATTAAAGTTCAATCCCAATTAAATGTATATCAAAGGTATGGTAAATGGTAAATCATATTAGAACCTCGATGGAATGAGTACTAAGAAACTAGGAAAAATAATCTTAAAATCGATATGTGATGGTTTAAGACTAATACTTTACCTTTAAATAGGTTTTAAAGTTTGTTTTGTCATTCAAAAATTTAACCTACGATCGAACATCTTGTTTTATACTGCTAGTATTTTCCCTTATTTATTTTTTATTATTATTATTATCATCAACAGAATATTAAAAATATTTCATGTCTAATAGCACATATTGTGTGTTATTATAATGAATTCTTTTGATACATTTTCATTGTGAGATTTAGCAGTTATCACCATGAGCCTGTGCGGAAACTAATAGCATTACACTTCTAATGTATTTTAAATAGGCAACACCTGCCTATACAACAATTTTCACACAACAATTTTTTGTAATTTTCATTGAATGTTATGAATTATAAAAACTATGTCTGTGACTAACCAGCAAAAATGCTTCTGCAGAAGTTAACATCCGATTCATTAATATGTTAATCGTACATCGTATCAAATGTTAAACAATGTGTACATATAAACTTCCAGAAACGAATTCGAAAACTATTCAAAACAGACAGGCATGTGTTTCCCTGCTGCAAATCTAGGATCTGCGGTTTAGACACGACAGCTTGAAATCGGGAGGAATGTATTTTGAGTATTTTGAAAATACAAAATACTTTGAAAAAGCATTTCAAAATACATTACCAAAATACATTTATTTTAAAGGTTTAAAATACAAAATACAAATGTATTTTGAAAATGTATTTGAAATACATATATTTTCGATACTGCCCAACTCTGATAGAGAGAATATGATTAATATCCGAATTCATTTCAACCAGGACATAAACATCATCAACATAATGAGCATAGAACGGAAATTTTAAATTTCAAAAAGTTTGACCTCAAAATAGTGCATATAAATATCGCATAAAATTGGACTAAGAGGATTACCCATAGCCAAACCGTTAATCATACGGAAGAAATTACCATTGAAAACAAAAGTATTTTGCGACAAGCAAGTGCGAGTTATAAGGATAAGTTCCTCGATTTCAAAATAAGAGAAATGAAATTCACAAAGCCTTTTCTTGAGGCAATCTAAAGCCCCCTCAACCAGAGCGTTTGTAAATAATGATTTAACATCAAAAGAAACCATCATGTGACCCTGCGGCTTAAAATTATGTAGTTTTTTAACAAAATCAAAAGAATTCTTAACAGTGAAACAGTTGCTACTCAAAAGTGGGGAAAAAACAGAAACTAAGTGTTTGGCAAGCTTATAAGAAGCTGTACCGATACTAGAGACTAGGACTGGGCGATGTAGAAATTTCTTAAATCGATTTATCATCCATCCAACATCGCGATTTAGTGCTAAATCGCGATTTAAGGGGTCTTGTACCTTTTAAACGCGTCGGAAATTAACGAAAAACTTCAAAGTTTGAATTAGTCTATCTTCAAAGCCTTTTTATGTATAAACATGAAATTTTGGATATTGATTAAACAGATTGTGCTTTGCAATATGCTACCATTAGAAATTTATTAACCCTTTACAGAATTTGTGTATTGTTGAAATCAAAATAGCTCTTTTTTTTTACCCCATAAGTCATTGCGCGCATGATATCTTGAGAAAGTATGTATGGATTGGCATGAAATTCGGTAAAGATACTAAACATATGCGTGTCTTTAAAATGATCTACTCTTAAGCTAAAATTATTTCATTAACTATATAAAAAAATATTTTCGTAAAAAAAAATAAAAATTTTGTATTTTTAATGAATAAAAATAGTCATAACTAAAAATATTACCATTTTAAATACTAAAAAGTAGATCATTTTAAACACACATATTTGTTTAGTATATTTACCAAATTTCATGACAATCCATACATACTTTCTCAAGATATGATGCGCGCAATGACTTATGGGATAAAAAAAAGAGCTATTTTGATTTCAACAATACACAAATTCTGTAAAGGGTTAATAAATTTCTGTAAGTAGTATATTACAAAGCACAATCTGTTTAATCAATATCCAAAATTTCATGTTTATACATAAAAAGGTTTTGAAGATAACGAAAAACTTCAAAAGTTCGAATTAGTCTAATTTTCGACGCGTTTAAAAGGTACAAGACCCCTTAACACCGATTTTACATTTTAGAATATGGAAGCCTATTTTTTAATTTTTAGTAACAAAATACGATCTTTATGTGCCCCCCCCCCCCTCCTGTATTATTTAGTATACTTGGCTTTTAATTTGTCAAATAATTTTGAAAAGAGGTATATTTTACACATAAAAAAGCTTTGAATGTCCCAAAACACTAGTTTTTTTTTTTTCCATTTTAAAAATTAGTGACCTATTGCGATACATTTTATAAACTCATTCTATACGAAGTAATATAAAAGAAAATGTTTTTTTTTTTGTCTGACTTGTTATACATGCTACAATCTAAATTCCTTAAGGGGGGGGGGGCTTCCCCTAGCCCACTCAAATAGCACTTCATTGCTAACAGCCTACATACACTTTTTTTTTTTTTTTTTTTTTTTTTTTTTTACAGACACAGATTTAAAAAGTTAATGAGGTAAAACAGAAGCATATTAAAAGACTTCAATGATGAATTTAACTATTCATTTACCATGATGAGAAAAGTAGTAAAAAAAAGGGGGGGGGGCGAGATATGAGAAATAAGGTGCAATTTTATATCTTTTTAACTTTTAGATTAAAATAAGATTTGTTTAACATAAATGCTGACATTTATATAGCGGATGGAGAAGGATTGAAAGTGTGACCCTTGGAGCACATCACTGAAATTGCTGATTTTTTTCGTGGTTGTTGCCATCCTTTAAGATTAATAACAAAATATAATCTTAAAATATATCTCTTTTTAATGATAACAAAATGTCAAAAAAGTAAAAAATCGCAGATCTGCAGAAAAATCTAATGAATGCCTCCTCCAGCCCTTCCTCATTCTGCTGTAAAAATAAAGTTACTTGACTCATTACAGAACTTTATTAAAGTATTTTTAATTAATTACAAAATAATAATAAATTAAAACTAAAATATTCCCATAATACCTAAACATATGAAAATTAATTTTTCATGAAAATAATGCATAAAAATATAAACTAAAAATGGATGAATTTGGATATAAATAGTGAATCAATTTCAGCAAGATACTCAGTCCATGTGATTGGCATTGAAATCGGATGTCAAATCTGATGCATGACTATTTTAAAATATTTTAATTAATTACAGAATAATAAAAAATAAAGAATATGTATTAAAATATTACCCAAACATGTGAAAAATGAATGTTTCATTAAAAGAATGCATAAAAATAAAAACTGAAATTCGATGAATTTGGATTTTAAATATGAAACTTTATTCCTTTTTTTCCAACCATAAATACTCAATCAATTTTGGGAAAAAAATATTAGTGGTAAAAGAAAAATATTTCATGTGGATCACGGCCAAATAGTGATACACGAAACAATGCATGACTATACCTTTAAAATAATTTCATTAATTACAAAATAATAGAAAATAAAAAATAAATATTAAAATATTACTAAAACATGTAAAAAATGAATTTTTCATCATAAGAATGCATAAAAGTATAAACTGCAAGTCGATGAGTTTGGATTTTAAATATAAAACTTTATTATTATTATTTTTAATCATATAAATGCTGAATGAATTTCAGGAAAACAATCTTTTGAAACAATGCAGGATTTTACTTTAAAACATTTTAATTAATTACAGAATATTGGAAAATAAAAAATACATATTGCAATATTACTCAAATATGTGAAAACTTAATTTATCATCAAAAGATTGCATTAGCATATAAATTGAAATTTGATGAATTTGGATTTTAAGATTTAAAAATTACTTTTTCCTTTCAACTTTCCACTATATAAGTTCTTAATTTCTGAAAAATACACATTCCAATCTCGTAAACTCTGGATCTTATTTACAAAATAAATAAATAAATATCAATTCTTACTTAAATCATCGTTTTCTTAAATCGCCTTTTTCTTAAATTGTATCCTGCTAAATCGATTCAACACCAGCTTGCCTTGTTTTCATTAAATAATCTTTTTCTTAAATCGGAAAGCATGGAGGCTTGCGATGTTTGCTTAAATCGGATCGTCCTAAATCGATTTAACACCAGCTTGCCTTGTTTGTCTTAAATCGGAAAGCATTGAGGCTTGCGATGTTTGCTTAAATCCTCCTAAATCGATTTAACACCAGCGTGGCATGTAAGTGGTAGATACATAAAAGTAGATAAATCGGTTTTCCGATGTTAGCTCAGAATCAGTATTTTGTTTTAAATCGATTTAAAGCTAAATCGCGATTTAAGATAATGGCTAAATCGCGATATAAGACATTGGCTAAATTGCGATTTGACATTAGCTAAATCGAGATTTCCGATTTTAGCTTAAATCGATTTAAGACCAATGGTTAAATCGGATTTCCGATGTAAGCTTTAAATCGATTTAAGAGTTAAATCGATTTAAGGCCCAGGCCTACTAGAGACAATAGGTCTAAAAAAAATGTCAGGTTAATGGACCTCAGGTAAAGCATAAAACCTGGCACAATGCGCAATAGACGAAATAAGAGACTTCTTAAAGTTAGCAGGAATAATGGAAGAAGACTTCCTTAATGAAGAGCCTCTTGTGTCGCTGTGACTTAATAGAAGAAGATTAACTCTATTAAGTCTGCCATGAAGTCTTCTTCCATTATTCCTGCTAACTTTAAGAAGTCTCTTATTCCGTCTATTGCGCATTGTGCCAGGTTGTATGCTTTACCTAAGGTCCATTAACCTGGCATTCCTTTTAGATCTATTGTCTCTAGTATCGGTACAGCTTCTTATAAGCTTGCCAAATACTTAGTTTCTGTTTTTTCCCCACTTTTGAGCAGCAACTGTTTCACTGTTAATAATTCTTTTGATTTTGTTAAAAAAATCTTCATAATTTTAAGCCGCAGGGTCACATGATGGCTTCTTTTGATGTTAAATCATTATTTACAAACGTTCCGGTTGAGGGGGCTTTAGATTGCCTCAAGAAAAGGCTTTGTGAATTCCATTTCTCTTATTTTGAAATCGAGGAGCTTATCCTTATAACTCGCGCTTGCTTGTCGCAAAATACTTTTGTTTTCAATGGTAATTTCTTCCGTATGATTGACGGTTTGGCTATGGCTAATCCTCTTAGTCCAATTTTATGCGATATTTATATGCACTATTTTGAGGTCAAACTTCTTGAAATTTTAAAATTTCCCTTCTATGTTCGTTATGTTGATGATGTTTATGTCCTAATTGAAATGAATTCGGATATTAATCATATTCTCTCTATTATGAATTCAATTGATCCCTGCATTCAATTTACCTCTGAAATTGAGACTAATAATTGTCTTTCTTTCCTGGATGTTCTTGTTATTCGTTGTGAAAATGGCTTTCGGACTACCGTCTTTCGTAAACCTTTTGCTGTCAGTCTCCCACTTCACAGGTATTCTTCTCATCCCCCTAACCAGAAATTCTCTGCTTTCAATACTTTTGTTTTTCGGACTACCAATATTTGTTCACTCCTCGGTTACTTAGTGCTGAACTTAATTGCCTCAAAGCTATTGCTGTTGATCGTGGTTATTCCTCTAATATTATTGATTCTGTTTATAAGAAATTGACGAAATCCGTCCATTCTGAAAAGCATTCTAATTCCAACTCTAATACTTCAGTTGTGTTACCATTTTTCCTAAAATCAGTCAGCAAGTTGCTAAAATCCTAAGAAGGTTTGATTTTAATGTTATTTTTTCTCCTGTTAATAAAATCACTTTTTCAAATCTCAAACACCCCGTTGATCGCCTAGATACCTGGGGTATTTACCAAATCTCTTGCTAGTGTGACCTTTCTTATATTGGCCAGACTAAACGTGCTCTTAGATTTCGTTTAAAAGAGCATGAAGGTTATGTTAAAAATCAGGAGCTCAAACGTTCTTCTATTGCTCAACATTCTTGGTCTTCTCAACATAGGTTCGATTTTTCCTCAGCCATCATTATCCAAAAATGTTCTTCTAACCTTGATCTTGATTTTTGGGAAGCTTGCCACATCATTAAAAATTTTCATTCTTTAGTCAATGACTTATCTAGTACTCCTGATTTTCCAAGTATTTGGAAAGCATTAATTTAATTTCCCCTTTATTGGTTTCTTTTTCTCTCCTTCTCCGGTAGATGTCGCTACTTGTCCACCCAGTCGTTTCCACTGCTTCTCTCTCATCGGTTGTTTTTGGCGCCTTCGCTACCCGCATGGGGTATGTAAGCCAGCGCGTCCCTGTCTATGATTTTGCTCAGCCTTATTTTTTCTAGCACGCTGTTCCTTTTTCCCTATCTTGCACTGAAGAAGAATCTCGCTAGTAGATTCGAAACAGCTGTTTTCTGCTTTTCATGTATTATTTGTGCATTTTAAACGTTGATTTTTCTGCTTTTTAATAAACTTATGAGCATAACAATAAAAATGATTCGTGTACTTATTTTGTATGAAATAAGATTAAGGTTTATTAACAGTAGTATTTTAGAATTTGAAATGGAATTTAATATATTTGGTTTTTAAATCTCATATTTACTTTATGAACACAAAATACTTTAAAACAGATTGATTTTGAAGAAGAAGCCTCAGTATTAGTTTTACTTAAATGAAATTGCCATCACGTTTCGTTTGTCACATTAATATGAACGTTTATAAAATTATATATAAAATCATAAAATAGAAATTACTCTGAATCATTTACTATTACGACTTTTACTCTCTTGGAGAAGACATATTCTCGTCCATAGAGTACACAGGCATTTTGACATCACTCTCATCCTCGGGAATAGTAAGCCCTCTAATGTCAATACAATGATAGTAAGCTCTCTAATGTTTAACCAAAATGTGTGATGTCACATTTCTTCTTACCCCCTCCCACCCCCTTGTCACAAACTGTCACAATTTCACGAACCCTTCTCCCCCTCCCTCCAAGGGTGACATCATTTCTGGATGGCCCCTATATGTACAGCCCCTAAGAATAAATTTGAAACATTTGTTCGTAAAAAGCAAAACAAACTTAAAAATTATCCTCCACTGGGATACAAGAGCGGCAGAGGGTCTCTAACGAGAAAAATTCTTAGTTATTTTTTCTCTTAATGTTTAGTTATCTTATTTGCTTAAAAAAAAAAAAAAAAAAAAAAATCTTACTAATTTTTTTTTTTTTTTTTTTTTTTTTAATCATCAGAAATAAAGAAATGTAGTAAGTTAAATTTCAAAATTCAGAGAGCGACAATGCCATCCCCCCACTCCTTCCCGTTGCCGGTGCTTATACCAGTTAGTTACGTCCGTATTCTGTATAGATAAAAGATAAACATGAATTTGGTTTCTCTTTGTTCTAGATTATACGTAACAATTTAAATATCTAGTTCTTTGGTGAAAGTGACTCTGTTACGTCGTGTTAGATAAACTTGATGAATGGTGTGATAGACGTAAGTGGTTCCTTCTAGATCGAAAAATAGGTTTGTCAAAACACGATAAATGAATGTCCAATGAACACACGTTTTTAAGGTCACACATACATTTCATTTTTATCAGATACTCTTGAAAAAAAAGATAAGAGGAACTACAACATTTGATCTTCGTATATTTGTCGGCGCCGATTTCAGGTGAAACGTTTTGTTCCGGAGGTAGGACTCGTATCTGTTTACTACTCGGTACGTAGTGCACGTTTTGTTTACAATATAACTGTATTTACATGCATGGGCGCCCACAAGTGGGGCAGAGCACCTACTGACAAAACAGATAATAAACTGTTTCAATTTTATATTTAAAAAAAATTCGATCCATTTAAATTTTTAATATTTCTTTTTTGTTATATTTGTCTATTGCTTTTTTATGTTGGCATGTTTTAAAATGTGTCTTGAATAGCGAGTTCTGACAAAAAATTCTTAGTTTAGCTTATTTCATGTTTATGTTCTTTATTTTTAAAAGCGCGGCTTAAGGGGGCGAGTCACTCAGCTTCCGATTTCTTTTCACTAATGTAAAGTCTGTTGGGCATTTGATGCATTTGTATATTTAAAATATCTCCTCGGCAAATTAATATTTTAACTTCTATTTTTTGTGTACACTTCCTAAAAGATGTCTCTTTTTTTCTTAGTTCTCAAAATATTTCTAAAGTATAGACTGTAAGTGTTAAAATTTTACTCACAGTTCGCCCGCTTTTAACACATAAAATATTAAATTCAGCACAGATCTTAGAAATATTTTGAAAACTAAGGAAAAAAAAAAACATCCTTTAAGAAGAGTACACAGAAAAAAGATGTTAAAAATAGGAATTTCCCGAGAAGTTATTTTAAATATACGAATGCATCAAAAGTCCATAGACTTAACATTACGGGGGAGAATTCCGAAGCTGAGTGACCACCCCCCTTAAGAAGATCTGTTCCTAAATCTTGGCCGTTCCTGAATTTTCTTATGCGTACACCTATGTTTACATTTGTTTTCTCAAAAACTGTTTTGTGCTAATTTTGTTTCATAATCGTGTTATGCAAACACATTGTATTAATTACATTTCTACACCTGCCAACTTAAAATAATTTCATCAATAACCAGATAGAAGCAAGAAATATTTCATTAAATAATTTTTCTGGTTCAAATTATGTTTATTTGACTTGGAGAAAAAACAACGAATGGAATGTATTTTTTGGTTAAGGTGCTTCAGGACACGAAAATCTTCAAAATTCACATTTTAGGTTACATTACAAAAAGCTACCTACGATTGCAGCCGTTCGGAGGAAAACGATTCCGAAAAATTTTGGTATATTTTCACCGATCATGACCCCCAGACCCCGAAACCACCCTCCGTTCAAATGTGATATATATATATATTTAAGTATTGCGCGGCAGCGCAATACTTATTTATTTCCAGTGTCATTTCCCAATGTTAATTTAACATGGAAAAGCTTATGGAGCTCATAACTTTTTGAGAAGTCTGGACGTGTGCTCTAATTTTCTCCAGGCTAACGAAAAAGAAAATACCACCCGGTGCTTTACTCGTATCTATTTTTACAGGCCGCTGGAGTCACGCGATGCTCTAATCATGTGTTGCCAATGGGCTACTTTTATAAAATTCAGATTTCTTGATTGGCACCACTTTTTTGAAACAGTAAAATTCGCCTTACATGATAATTGATGCGAAAACAAGGGTAATTTTACCATTTCAGAAAAGTGGTGTCAATCATGAAATCTGAATTAAAAAAAAGTAGTCTACTGACAACACTGCTCCGATGCACCAATGCAGGTGTACGAAAAGAGCATGACGTCACTCTAGTGGTCTGTAAAAAAAGCTATGAGGAATGCAGCGCGATAGCCTGTCTTTTCCGTTAGTCCGTTCCTGTCTTCACACCTTTTTGTCCCTGATGCCACAATTTTTTTATTCTTTGTAATTTTAATGACATTGCAAATTCAAAGTACGAAAATGTTTGCCTGACGTCAGGGTCAAAACGGATGGTAAAATGCTTTTGCATATGGGGGAATTATAATGCAGAGAGAATTATAATGCCTAAGCTTTATTTATATTATTCAAATATTTTTCTTAATAATTCCAAATTTCGCCTTTTTTTCATTGAAACTCAATGGACATTTTTGCTATAAAATTTAACATTTTTTTCGATTGTTGCAAATAATTCAAAAGCCGTAATAATAATTTATCTACAGTAATTAATTTTCAGTAAAATATTTCCACGTGAGAAATGGAATTTGAAATAATTTTTTTACGAATGAAACAGAAGATAAATATGGCGTCACATGGGAAATAAAACTGATATTTTCAAACATTTGTTAATAATACAAGGAGCATTAATAAGAGTAAAAACAGAAAGCAGGTGACTATGATGTCAAAAAGTTGCAACATATTTCACCGATACTGATTTTTAAGCATGAATATCAATTACATACAGATGTGCCCATTCGATTAAAAAGGTGTTAATTTTTTGATTTATTTATGTTTTCATTTTATTTGTTTGTTGATGAAGTTTTAATTTCGTTACGGAATACTAGCCGGAAAGAAATACTGAACTATTTTGTTTTAACCTCTTCGGTCCCTGGATTCCCATACAGGGACCTCTGTTCTTTTCCTTATAAAAAACTAAAATGTCCGATTTTTTTATATTTTCACATCACTTCTTAATAGCTGAATATTTTTTGCGTTCAAAGCAAACGAATAAATGGCAGCATCTAAGCTGATAAAATAAATGTTAATATAATACATAAAATAAATGTTATTTTCATCTGAGTTTGCAAAACGCCTAAAAATGCCCCAAAGACAGTTATGTTACTTATATCAAGAAAGTGAGAAATTTTCATAAGTATTTAACTTAAATCTTTTTCAACAAAAAATTTTGAGGATTTGTAGATTATTTACTTGTTTAATGCTCTTAAATTTGTAATTGCGTTAATTTAGGTTAATAGTTATTAAATTGATGTTTTTAACCAGTTCGGGACCATGGGTGCATATATGCACCCTCAAAAAGTGCTTAAAACGCTTGATTTTGATAACAGTAAAAAAGAAAAGTAAAATTGATTTTATTTAATTACGACATTTTTGTGATTTACAATGTTAATTCAAATAATTAACAAAAAAATGTGCCAAACGAATAAAATCCGTGTAAAAGGTGCCGGTCGTGAACGGGTTAAGCAGGTTTGTAGTTTTAGATCCATATTTTTCAACCTAAATTACTAAGCGCCTAAAGGACCAATTTCAGAAAAGATATTTTTTCTGTCACTAGGGGGCTCTGCCCCCTACGAGCTACGCTCGCCAACCCCGTTCAGGCACACCAAAATCCAAAAAGCACGCTAATTTGATAGGCTTTTAAAATATTAAATTAAAATTTAACAAAAAAAAAAAAAACAGTAGCGATATCTCTGTAAACGGGTTTCCATTCGTTTTCCTTGGATTGGGGATTTTTAAGACCAAATCTGCTGCTGTTAAGAGATACAATGGCTGTTTTCGTATTTAATTTTAAAAAAAAATTAGTTAAACATTTGAAAATAAGCTAATGTAAAATGAATTAAGTAAACAGTGTCATTGTCTCCCGGTATTTTTTAACAGCGCTATAAGATAGTTCTTTTAAATAATTCATTTTAAATGTATCGTTTCAAATCTGACGTAATTTACACCAAAGTTTTATTTCTCTTATTAATATTCACGTGAAAATACTTTAGTTGTTAGAAGGAAATATTATTTGCGCTGTCTTCGAATTCACGATAATAGTTGTAAAGATTATCTCAAAATATCTCGCGCAAATATATTTTTCAATTTAAATTGTTTTGCCATGGCAATTTTAAATATGACGTAATTTCCTCCATTTACAAGTTTTAACGCATAATACTGATTTTTTTATTTTAAGATTTTGTTTCTCTTTTAAAATTCAAGTGTAAACATGGTTCTTATGACGTAAATTTCCTGCTATTAACATGTAATCATTTAATTCTAATTTTAAAGGGTTTTTTTTCTGTTTGTAATAGTCACGCGTAAATAAATTTTTAATTTGAAGTAAACATTATTGTTTGCGCTGTTTATACAATTGGCAACAGTTTAAATTAATAACATTTTCTAAAATTTGTAAAAAATATCTCTCGAAAAGCTGAAAATTTGAATTTAAAATAGAAATAAAACCTCAAAAAATCAGTCAAATAAGAAAAATAAATGCAATCTGCACACAGGGAACTTATAACGTATAAAATGATCTAAAAATGATTAAATTCTCATGTATAGTTTTTGCTCCAATAAAACTTTTTTAATGGAACGATTTTGTCCAACTTTGGTATTAAATATCTCTTAAAATAATTCTTCGATTTGAAAACTGTCTGCATCAGCGTGTTTATCAAACATTTCTTTATAATACCACCGATTTTCATATTTTTGTATGCAACAGTTTTTTAATATTAACGATGAAAGGCCATGCTTAAGCATTCAAATTGGATGCCGATCTACCCGGAATATCTACGCAGATTTTCATTGGTCCATTTCCAAACCAAAACTTTTTTTATATATATAGAAGGATAGAAGGATTTACGGTGTCATTTTGTTTGGAAAAAACCAATGAATAAGCATTTGTATTTTTATTTTAGCTTCGAACTGAAGAGGTTAAGACTGTGTAAAAATTGAAATAGTCGGATGCTTCGAAGTCAATAAGTTTACAAATATCTGAAATTTATTTTTCAGGTTTAATCATCAATATGACGTCAGCATTACACACGGGCATGTAATATAATATATTGTTCATCTGCAATTTCTTTTTGTGGTATTAAGAAATAAAAAAATAATTATTTGTAAATTTTAAAAAGACTGAGACTTTTAACGTTCGTTAAGTAAACTTAGCGTTATTGCCGCATTTTTTATCTAAAATTATTCCTCAAGGTCTTTTGTATTTTTTTTTTGGGGGGGGGGGGGGGAGGGGGGTCCTGAAAACGACTGATGTTGACGCTAAATAAATACACCAAGTTAAATTTAGATAACAATTTAATCTTGTATTTACATCGGCCCCTGGCAGGAAATAGGGTAGCAAAATTTAAGTAAAACTGTTTTTTAGCCTCCGGTACGGTATGCTATTTCTTTGTCCCAGCTTATTTTGTGTCCAAAAAATAACGTTACCTTACAGAAGTTAGCCGTAAAACAAAGCATTACGATTAAATACTCTTTAGCAATTTTTTAAACTTCTAAGCATCGCACATTTTCAATTTTTGTACCGTCGTATTAGAAAAAAAAAGTTATTTTAAATGCATTTTGTTTGAAAACGGTATCTCCATTTATTTTTTAAATATTAATTTTTTTGTAGTTTTTGGAGCCATTTGCTTAATATTGGCAACGGAAGGACTACATTTATGTAGAAAGTAGAGGAAAAATAGTTTTAAAATAGTAATTATATATTTTTTTGCCATTTTCTCGTAACAACCGAAATAAAATGTAATTAAAATACGTGCTATTTTGAAAAAAATATATAAACGAATGATTTCTGTTAAAACAATGGAGCTATTATATACTATATTTAATTGTAAGTATCTATGAATCATTAGATAGCCGTTTTTTTTTTTTTTTTTTTTTTTTTCGATTTTCGTGACTAACGGAATCTTTTTGCTGCATTTGTGCATTATTTCGCGATAGTGATGTGCTATGCATGCTTTACTGTAGATCAATGGTTCCCAACGTGAGGCGTACGCCCCACGGGGGGGGGGGGACAATTTGACCTTTTAGGGGGGCAATTCCAAATTTCTTACTCACCCATTTTTTGTCAATTTTTTTTTGTCTTTATTTAAAAAAAAAAAAAAAAAAAAAAGAAAGAAAGAAAGAAAAAGAAATGTAATACAAGTAAAATTTAAAAGTCATTTCTTTTATTGAATTTTCAAAAGTTTAAAATAGAATCTACACCAGAATAATTATACGATAACCTTTTGAATATTTCACATTTTTTATTAGTATTAAAAATCTCTATAACGTTTCGTATTATTGTTGAATTTTATAATTTTTCGTAACGCTTTCGATTATTTCTTGAATGAGCTTTCTACTTCTATTCGCTCTTCTATATGTCACATAAAGAAACTTTTACACATGACACTACATAAAATTATACATAACTGTCTGGTATTTAACCTAAAAATTAAATATAATATCTAAATGAGGTTTTGTCAACGTTATAAAATTTATAAATCTTAAATAGCATTAGAGAAGGAAATGGGTAGATAGTAAATACCTATGACTCTAGTGCAGGCATCCTACAAAGTAAATAAATTTACATGGTTGCATATACATTTTAAATTTTAAAATAAGGTAATACGTATAAGAGAATTAACAATATTGGAAAAGGGAAAACAGTAAAAATGTGTTATGGTGGGGAATAATGGCTACTTAAAATTGATAAAGATGTGAATCTTGAAATGCTTCTTGTATATAGTGTTATCCATAGGATGAAAATTTAGTGTCAAAACTTTTCCACCAACTCTTAATAAACTACGAATCTGAATTATAAAATCTGTGAATATTATCAATTTTAATGCTAAATGTAAGCCTCTGTTCAAAATATTTCATGAAGATAAAAATGCAGACCATATAACACATTTCTTTAACATTGAGGGAAGTTGGAAAAGTACAACAAAACTCTCTTGGGCACAGAGTCAAAGATGTATAGTCTCTTTGAATTTATAGAATTATTTAAAAGGATATTATTCTTAACAGATTTATGTTAAAAACATATTTTTGACAGAAGAATCACCTTCTTTTCCAAGTTAAAAAAGGTGAA
This sequence comes from Maratus speciosus, assembly GCA_963932465.1. NCBI lineage: Eukaryota > Metazoa > Arthropoda > Arachnida > Araneae > Salticidae > Maratus > Maratus speciosus. The sequence continues at coordinate 123,774,781 of OZ010786.1, forward strand.
ATGAATAGTTTTGTTAAGGCTGCATTACGCTTCCACCATGTGAATAGATTTCACTTTTTAAATAACAAGAGACTTGAGTTACAGAGTGAGTAGGGGGGGGGGGGGGGATGGCAATTTTACAAATGCTTTGGCGGGGCGTGGTCAATAAAAGATTGGGAAATGTGGAATTCTTAAGCGGATGCGAATATGACGTCATTTTACATAAAATAAAACGTGTGCTTTAAGTCTTAAAATTGAAATATGTTTTGTACTGCAGTGGAATATGAATATGAATTGCAGTCAATGGGGAATATGAATTGCAGTCAAAAAACTAAAGCGTGATTTTCAAGATGACCATTAAACGCTTATAAAAGAGTGTTTTTTTAAAAAAACTATTCTTACTTTTATACTTATTTATATGTGCAATAAATTATTTAAATTAAGTTTTAAGTAACTCAAGGGTTCGGGTCACTTGAATCCAAACATTTTTCTTTTCATTAAAACAAGACTTTGAAATATAGTCCAGGCAATAGAGACAGAATAGAAGCTCTATCTAGCAAAATTCATGGTATTTCTGGAAAAAGGCTTACTATATGTTTTTTGGGTCGCTGAATCCGAATTTTTAACTTCCCCCCAAAGTCCCCCCCCCTTCCCCGCAATCTCCCCAAAATAGTTGTTTTTAAATTAAATTTTTTATTGTTTTGCAAGAAATAGGATATATGACATTATGACGTAGGGTGAACGGGGGGGGGGGGGGGTGCCTCTGAACATGCACTGAGGCGCTACGTGCACTAAGTTATGCAAGTCCAGGCAATAGAAGATTTTTCCTGGCAAAATTAATGCTAGTTCTGGATTTCATCTCATTTTATGTTTTTTGGGTCGCTGAATCCGAATCTGTAACTTCCCACCTAAATTTCACCCGGCAAAACCCCCAAAAAATTGATTTTTTGAAAAATTTGGTCTCCAAATTGAAAAATTTGGAGAACAGCGCGCGGGGAATGTTCCGAGGCAGCCCCCCCCCTCTCCCCATTTATCCTATGTGATAATCTCATATATCCTATTAATTGCAAATTTTGTCTACTTTCTGAATTTCTACATACTTTTCCCCTAAAACAATAAAAAATTTAATTCAAAAACAACTATATTGGGGGGTTGTGGGGGGGGGGAATTTTGGGGGGAAGTTAAAAATTCGGGTTCAGCCACCCAAAAAACTTAAAGTAAACCTTATAGGGAAAGTTCGGAGGGGAGACGGGAGGGCGAATGTAAACGATGTGAGTAGTTACGTGCGCAACTTAGTCCACGCAGCACCGCGGCACATGTTCCTAGGCAGATCCCCCCCTCCCTATTCATCCCACGTCATAATGTTATATACCTTATTTGTTGCAAATTTTGTCTACTTTCTGAATTTCTAGATACTTTTCCCCTAAAACAATAAAAAAATTGATTTTTTTAATAAAAATCTTTTTGGAGGGGCATTTTACCAAAATTTGGGGTGGGGGGGGGTGCCGGGGGAAACTTTGGTGGGAAGTTACAAATTCGGATTCAGCGACCCCAAAAAACATAAAGTAAGCCGATTTCCAGAACTACCATTAATTTTGCCAGGTAAAATCCCCTATTGCCTGGACTTGTATAACTTAGTGCACGTAGCGCCTCAGTGCATGTTCAGAGGCAGCCCTCCCCCACCCCGTTCATCCTACGTCATAATGGCATATATCCTATTTCCATAAGGACTCGAAAAGAATCTAGGATGCGGGGATATATGTAGAGCCATTTTAATCATGCCCTGATTATCGAATAGGCACGAGAAGCGCGTGCTTCCCTTAGAAAACTTTGTAAAGACCCAGAATTGAGAAAACAGGGGCCACAAATTTTATATTGAGCTAGCTAAAGTACCCGGCGCTGCCCGGAATGTTAACCCTTCACTGCACCACGTGCCACATCTGGCACATACCTAAAAACACTGTAATTCTTATTATGTGACATGAATTTGGCCAATATGATCGCTATTCCTGATCAATAAAAGTCCAACGAATGGAATAACACATATTTTGTTCATGTCACATGGCTGCATTTGACAAACAATTAGAATTTGTTCTTCGGAAAAAAAAATCGATCAAGCTATTAAAGTAACATTTACTTTCATTATTTTTACTGAATACTTAAAAATATTAATATAAAAAAAGTTTCAGGGTGTTAAGCAGATAAAATTAATTAATATAAGCTCATTTAGTTATAAAATATAGCAATTCAATATTTTAAAACCCTAAATGTGTACATAGGGTAACCGCCATAAAATATCAAATTTTAGCTGAAAAATTGAATTTTTTTTTTTACTATTTTTCCCATTATTAGACCTATATATAGATTTCAAATAATTTTTTTTCATAAAAATAGAAAAAATCGTGCACTGAAGAGTTGATTTGTTGAAGGATAAAAGAATTTGGGATTTTATGAAGGATTTGATGAAGGAATGTTTGTTTTAAAAAATCAATTTCAAAATTAAACATACAGTATAAAACAAACAATAAAAAAAGCACATTCTTCTCACATTGGTTAAAGAATTCGCGCGATTACGGGTTGAACATAAAAAAAAAAAAAAAAAAAAAAAAAAAAAAAACAAGTGGGTAAGTGTGATCACAGATCGCACAGAGGATTTCGTTTAATATTCATTTCAAAACACTTTATCCTTTTGAAAAATCTGTTAGTTCCACATTTCGCAACCAGGGGCGCACTCCATTCTAAACAAATCTCTATCCGAACGAAACTCCGTTTTACATACTATCCGTATATGTGGAACTCAAATATGTAAGGCTATGGTGCATAATATGAAAGAATGGTCAAAGGGGTGTCGACAAAAGTTGGAAAAGTGCTCCCCGCGTGAAAAGGGCGAAGGTTAGAAAAATTGCTTAAAATATACGTTAGAGCCCGGAGGAGTAAATAATATAAGACTTTTTGAAAATTTTATGATTTGTCGTGTGGTCTGAGGTATTCAGCTATACGTATGCAAAAATTCATGTCTCCAACTTAATTAGGGGCTCTCTTAGAAAGAATTGCTTAAAATACATATGTGGTAGCTCAAAGGGTTAAACGTAAGACTTTTTCAAGATTTTATAATTTGTCGCCTGGCCTCAGGTGTTCTGCTATAATAAGCATGCAAAATTTCAAATCTCCAATTTAATAAGGGGCTCAGTTAGGAAGAATTGCTTAAAACACGCATGTGGGAGCCCAAAGGGTTAAATGTACGACTTTTTCAAATTTTTATGATTTGTTGCATGATGGTGTTCAGCTAGTATGCAAAATTTCACGCCTCCAACCTAAATAGAGTGTCACTTAGAAAGAATTGTTTAAAATACACATGTAGAAACCCAAAAGCTTAAATGTACGACTTTTTCAAAATTTTATGATTTGCCGTTTGATGTGAGGTGTTCAGCTATAATTATGCAAAATTTCACACCTCCAACCTAAATAGGGGCTCACTTAAAAAAAAAATTGTTTAAAATACACTTGTGGGAGCCCAAAGAGTTAAATGTACGACTTTTTGAAAATTTATGATTTGTCGTTTGATGTGAGGTATTCAACTATAAGTATGCAAAATTTCACGCCTCCAACCTAAATAGGGGCTCACTTAAAAAGAATTGTTTAAAATACGCATGTGGGAGCCCAAAGGGTTAAATATACTACTTTTTGAAAATTTTATGATTTGTCGTTTGATGTGAGGTATTCAGCTATAAGTATACAATATTTCACTCCTCCAACCTAATTAGGGTTCACTTAGAAAGAATTGTTTAAAATACACATGTGGGAGCCCAAAGGGTTAAATGTAGGACTTTTTCAAAATTTTATAGTTTGTCGTTTGATGTGAGGTGTTCAGCTATAAGTTTGTAAAATTTCACGCCTCCAACCTAATTAGAGGCTCACATAGAAAGAATTGTTTAAAATACACATGTGGGAGCCCAAAGGGTTAAATGAATGACTTTTTCAAAATTTTATGATTTGTCGTTTGATCTGAGGTGTCCATCTATAAGTACGCAAAATTTCATGCCTGCAACCTAATTAGGGACTCACTTAGAAAGAATTGTTTAAAATACACATGTGGGAGCCCAAAGGGTTAAATGTACGACTTTTTCAAAATTTTATGATTTGTCGTATGATGTGTGGTGGTCATCTATAAGTATGCAAAATTTCAAATCTCCAACATGTGTAGTTTCTGAGAACGGGCTCTGTGACGGACAGACGGACAGACAGACAGACAGAGGAGCGAGACGAATAGGGTTTCGTCAGATGAACGAAACCCTAAAAAGGATTTTATTGTAGATTTTTAATTTTTGGCAACTTCTATAACGGAATTTTTTTTATTATTTGATAGGAAATTGCTGTTAAATTGGTGGTTTTTATTAATTAAAAATGAACTATAAATTATTTCGATTCCGGATTACTTTAGCTGCCCCGGCCGTGTTTTAATACACACGTTCGTAACATTTCACAATTCTGGCTTCCAAACTGTGGATTTGTATAGAATTACAGACAGACAGACAAATTTTCATTTTTATACTAGCTGTTTAACCCATTCTATGCATGGGAGTTCATGAATTTAATTCTAAATCGAAAATTAAAAATAACTATTCGATTTCGTAAAATATTTTTCTACTACATCATGTTACTATGGCAGTAGACGATAAAACGACATCTTTGGAATAAGGGAATAAATAGAATGAAAAGTTTTTTGATGTTTGTGATGAAATGTGTTTCTTAATTTAAAAAAAAAAAAATGTGATAATTAAGCGCAATTAAATAATCTACAATAAGTTGCATGTGAGGTAAAATAATTATCTTAATACCCGCTAGAGCTTCTTAGAATTGCAGCGTGGCGTACGTAATATAAATATCTCTAATTATTTGCATGTGAGATAAAAGAATTATCATAATACCCGCTACAGCTTTTTATTAGCTTTTCTCCAGCGTGGCGTGCGTAATATGCAATGCGTCTTGCAATGGAAAAGTAATATTTGTGGTAATAATTTTATAGTGGATTTGTAATTTTTGGCAACTGTTATAACGAAAAATGGTTAAATTTGATAGGAAATTGTTGTTAAATTTGTGGTTTTTTATTATTTAAAAATGAACAATAAGTTATTTCGATTCCGGATTACTTTTGTTGCCTCGGCCGTGTTTTAATACATATATACGTAACATTTCAGAATTCTCGCTTCCAAACTTTGGATTTGTATAGCATTACAGACAGACAAATTTTCATTTTTATATATTAGATATTAGATTAATTTCATTCAATGTTTCTATCAGATTTCTTTCCAAATTATCAACTCATCTTATATTATAATACAAGCAAATATTGTGTGTATGTGTGTGTCTGTCTGTCTGTATATCTTATAATATAATACGAGCAAAAATTGTGTGTGTGTGTGCATGTAAATTTTACCTTAAAAACGGCTCTAACGATATTGATTAAATTTTGCACCCTGCAGTTTTCGGGCATGAAAATACCATTGGGATGGGTCACATGTTCGAGAAAATTCGATTAGTGGGTTCATTATGGGTCAGGGCCATGCTATCTAAAAAATGGCTCGACGATTTAAACTAAATGTTGTATCGAACCGTTTTCGGGTACGAGAAGACTGTTGGGCTAGGTCACATGTTCGAGAAATTTCGATTAGTGGGTCATTTTTCGGTCACTGCGGGTCAAGATATTTTTATTTAAAAAACGGCTCTAACGATTTTCACTAAACTCTATATTCTACAGTTTTGGATTACGAGAAGACCATTGGGCTAAGTCACAGTGGGTCATTTTTGGGTCACTGTGGGTCAAACTAAGTTTATCTAGAAAACGGCTCTAACGATTTTGACGAAATTTTGTAATCTATTGTTTTCGGGCACGAGAATATACCATTGGTCTAGGTCGCATGTTGAAGAAAATTCGATTAGTGGGTCATTTTGGGTCACAATGGGTCAGGGTCAAGCTAATTGAATCTAAAAAAAGGTAAAAACATTTGCGCAAAATTTTGTAATATACCGTTTCTGGGCATGAGATGACCATTGGGCTAAGTCACATGTTCGAGAAAATTCGATTAGTGGGTGATTTTGGGACACAATGGGTCAGGGTCAAGCTAATTGAATCTAAAAAAAAATGCTCAAAACATTTTGACCAAATTTTGTTATATACCGTTTCTGGGCATGAGATGACTATTGGGCTAAGTCCCATGTTCGGGAAAATTCGATTAGTGGGTCATTTTGGGGTCACTGTGGGTCAAGCTAATTGAATCTAAAAAACGGATCAAACGATTCTGACAAAATTTTGTATTATACCGTTTCTGGACATGAGAAGACCATTGGACTAAATCACATGTTCGAAAAATTCGATTATTGGGTCACTGTGGGTCAAGATAATTGTATCTAAAAACAGCTCAAACGATTTTGACGAAATTTTGTATTATACAGTTTCTGGGCATGAGCACACCATTGGGCTAAACCACATGTTCAAGAAAAATCAATTAGTGGGTCATTTTTGGGTCACTGTGGGTTAAGCTAATTTTATCTAGAAAACAGTTCAATAGATTTTGGCTAAATTTTGTATCCAACCGTTTTCGGGTACGAGAAGACTATTGGTCTAGGTCACATGATCGAGAAATTTCAATTAATGGGTTATTTTTGGGTTACTGCGGGTCATGCTAATTTTATCTAAAAACCGCTCTAACTATATATACTATACTCTAGATTCTACAATTTTGGATTACGAAAAGACCATTCTGCAAAGTCACATGTTCGAGAAAATTCAATGGGTCATTTTTGAGTCACTGTGGGCCAAGTTAATTTAACCTAGAAAATGTTTGCAACGATTTTGACTAAATTTTGTATTCTATTGTTTTCGGGCTCGAGAAGACCATTAGGCTAGGTCGCATGTTCAAGAAAATTCGATTAGTTGGTCATTTTGAGTCACAATGGGTCAGGGTCGAGATAATTGTATCTAAAAACAGTTCAAACCATTTGACAAAACTTTGTATTATACCGTTTCCGGGCTTAAGCCCATAGGCCTAGGTCGCATGCTCAAGAAAATGCAATCAGTGGGTCATTTTGGGTCCTAATGGATCAGAATCAAGCTGGCTGTATCTAAAAAACGGCTCAAACGATTTTGACAAAACTTTGTATTATACCGTTTCTGGGCACAAGAAAACTATTGGACTAAGTTGCATGCTCTAGAAAATTCTATTAATGGGTTATTTTGGGCCGTAATGGATCAGGGTCAAGCTAATTGTATCTCAAAAAGGTTCAAACGATTTTGACAAAAAATTTTACTATACTGTTTCCCAGTACGCGAAGACCATTGGTCACATGTTCGATAAATTTCGATTAGTGGGTCATTTTTGGACCAGCGTGGGTCAAGCTAATTTTATATAGAAAATGACTAATGATTTTCATTAAATTTTGTATTCCATCGTTTTCAGGCTCGAGAAGAGCATTGGGTTAGGTCGCATGCTCAAAAAATCCGATTAGTTGGTCATTTTGTGTCTCTATGGCTCGGGGTCAAACTAATTGTAACTAAAACAGCAAGAATGATTCAATGGGAATAATATATCGAGATAAACACAAAGCTAATTTTGACCGAGCTTAGCTCGGTTATTCCTGCTGGTGTAAATTTTATCTTAAAAACGGCTCTAATAATTTAAACTAAATTTTGTTTTCTACCATTTTCGGGCATGAAAAGACCATTGATTGGGCTAAGTCACATGTTCGAAAAAATTCGATCAGTGGGTCATTATCGGTCAGGGTCAAGCTACTTATGTGTAAAAAATGGCTCAAACCATTTTCACTAAATTTTGTATCCAACCGTCTGCGGACACGAGAAGACTATTGGGCTAGGTTACATGTTTGAGAAATTTCGATTAGTGGGTCATTTTGGGGTCATTACGGGTCAAGCTAATTTTATCTAAAAACGGCTTTAACGATTGTGTCTAAATTTTGTATTATACCGTTTTGGATTACGAGATGACCATTGGGCTAAGTCACAAGGTCGAGAAAATTCGATTATGGGGTCATTTTTGGGTCACTGTTGGTCAAGCTGATTTTATCAAAAAACGGCTTTAAAATTTTTAACTAGAATTTGTATAATACCATTTTGGATTATGAGAAGACCATCGGGGTAAGTCACATGTTGTCACTGTGGGTCAAGCTAATTTTATCTAAAAAACGGCTTTAACGATTTTAACTAAAATTTGTATCCTACCGTTTTGAATTACCAGAGACCATTGGGGTAAGTCACATATTCGAGAAAATTTGATTAGTGGGACATTTTGAGTCATGGTCAAGCTAAATTTATCTAAAGAACGGTTCAAACGATTTTGACTGAATTTTGTATCCTTCAATTTTAGATTACGAGAAGACCATTGGAGTCAGTCACATGTTTGAGAAAATTCTATTAATGGGTCATTTTTGTGTCACTACGGGTCAAGCTACTATTATCTGAAAAACTGCTGAAATGATATTAACTAAATTTTGTGTCTCAATGTTTTGGATTACGAGAAGACCACTGGTCTAAGCCACAGGTTTGAGAAAATTTGATTAGTGGGTCATTTTTGGGTCACTATGGGTCAAGCTAATTTTATCTATAAAACGACTCCAACGATTTTGACTAAGTTTATTATCTTACCATTTTAAGGTACTGTGCATTAGGCTGGGTCACAAGGTAGAGGCCTGCATGGGCCGAAATTTCCAGGCCCGGGCCCGGCCCGATTCATACAAAAAAAATTCGGCATAGCCCGACCCGATAAAAAAATTAAAAGTTCGGCCCGAGCCTGGCCCGGACCGGTCCGGAAAAAAGTTAAAATCTCGGCCCGAGTAAATTTCTACAAAACATTGATTTTAAAGTCGATTTGGTTAAAAATTTGTCTTGTACGAGGAGTTCTGACCAAAAATATTTTTCTTAACTTTTTTTTCCATATTTATAATCTTTACTTTTATAGAAATGCCGCAGGCTGTGATATTTATTTTTTTAATGAATCTCTATTTCTTGTATGTAAATGTTTCAGTTATCATTAATATTGCTAACCCATATTCCATGTATTGATAAGTTAAAAATCTGGAAAATGCTATACAATAATGTCTTCTAAGATGGAATTGCAAAGAAAAGGGGGGGGGGGATGCGTTATAGACAAGTTCCCTTCTTAGCAAGTGTAAATGTATTACATATTCTCTTCTTACGTATTAGTATATTAATTTTGCATGGATCAACACGTTTTTCAGTTTAAAACAGCCCAGCAAAGAGGAAATTGCTGGCCAGCAGCAAAATAGGTGCTGGCTGATGGTCTACCACTGCATGACCACTGCTGGACAGCTTCAGTCAACTTTGCTGTTGAAAATCATCAGATAAAATTCTGGTGGGCATCCATTTTATCTCATGCGCTGGCCACCACTACATGGAAGTGCACGAACTTTTGCAGTATTATTGCTGGGAACCCTTACGCTAAGTGGCATTGCGAATATCGAAGACATTGAGTATTTGAAAATCTGAAATGAATATCTTAACACAATTTAAGCTGTGAAGCTAATTTTCTTTTTAACTAAAAAATATAGCACCACTGCCACCAACAAAATAAATAAGTAAATGAATAAATAAATAAATTCTTTATTTCAATACACTTAGGTTACAAAGGATTTCGGTTTTCATAATTTACGCAGTTCAGAATCAATAATAAAAAAAAGCGTATAAAATACATGGGATTTCTATACAGTAGAATAATTTCTATACCAGTTTATTGATTGGGAACGTAAATCACAAAAAAAAAAAAAAACTTGAAATAGTGTAATGAGAGCTTGGAAACTACGAGCAGCCGTAGCGTACGCTGAAAGCACTTGTTCCTGTCCGATCACATAAACCAAGCAGCTTCGAGCGTGGTCAGTACTTGGGAGGGTGACCACATGCAGTTCAAATATTTCTATAGGCTTTTTTACTATAGACACTTCTACAGATATTTCTATAACTCTTGGTGAAACTAGCTTATAGAAAAAAGAGCCATAATACTTTGTTTTTTTATAGAATTCTGTAAGAAATTTTTGTAAGGGAAAGTGCTTGGCCAGCAAAGAAATAGCAGTGGGATAGGTGCTAGCACTGCAGGAAAAGTGACGGATTGACGTAATGTGATGGCATACCAATGCTGGCCTGCTGTTGGCCATCACTGATGGGCCAGCTGCATTCGGCTTGACACTTTTCGACAGGTTTAAGTAATGGCACCCTTGCACTTTACCGCTGATGGCACTGCTGGCTGCCATCTTTTTTTTCAGCTGATGGTCCACTGTTTCTTTCTTTGCAGGGAGTGTTCCGTCATACGCAGGTTCTTTTTCACACATTTTACTACATTTTAATTTAACTATATTTTAATAAGCGTAGAAATCTACTATTCTTTAAAAATAATAAATTTTAATGTTTAAGTGTAGAATAACGGGGATAAAAATGTATACATTTTCTGCAAAAATTTTTGAGCCAGGCCTAATTTTACTGATCCTTGAATGGACCAGGCCACGTTAAGACAATGATTTTCATACTGGCAGGTTCAAATCTAGGACTGAAAATTTAGAGCCGTGAAGACTAGTAATGAAATCAGTCCCGGCACAGTACGGAAAAAATAAGTTAGGCCCGGGCCGAGCCTTCAGAAAAAAATATGGCCCGGGCCCGGCTCGAAGAGAGTGGAGACCATTCCCGGCTCGAGTGCCGTGAATGAAAATCGGCCCGCAGGCCGGGCCGGGTTTGGCCTTCAGGCCTCGGGTCGGCCCGTGCAGATCTCTATCACAAGGTCGAGAAAATTCGATTAGTATGTCATTTTGAGTCACTACGAGTAAGGGGCACGCTAATTTTATCTAAAAAACGGCTAAAACAATTTTGATTAAGTTATCCTACCGTTTTGGATTATGAGAAGACAATTGGGCTAAGTCATACAGTGAACAAAAAAAGTATTTGCACACCAGGTAAATTTGTTGTAGCATATGTATAAATGAATAAAAAGCAACTAAGAATTAAAAATACCAACACTTTTACAAAACAAATAAACATATTTAATATCTGACTTAATAATTATATTTAAAATATGAAAACATAAAAAAGTAGCATTTGTACTGAAAAAAAAAAAAAAATATTTGCACACTAGCAATAAAAATAGAACTAGAGGAATTATTTATAAGTTAAAAACAGTGCTAATATTTAGTATGCATGCCCTTTGCTTCAATTACAGCTTCTAATCGTCTGGGCATTGATTCTATTAATTTGTGACATGTTTCACTGCTGATTTGTAGCCATTCTTCCCTAAGAGCTTGCTTAAGTTCTGATTTGTTAGAAATTTTCTTTTTCCTTATTTTCACATCCAAAATATGCCATAAATTTTCAATCGGATTGAGGTCTGGTGATTGTGGTGGCGTTTTCAATTGATTTTTTACATTATAAAGCAACCATAACCTCGTAATATATGCAGTGTGTTTTCGGATCGTTATCCTGTTGGAAATAATATGAATTAGGAATTCCTAATTTCAGAGCCCTATTAGATAAATGATCTCGCAATATATTAATATATTGTTTAGCATTCATATTGCCTTCAATAAAGGTAGAACAACTTAAATTTTAATGGTGTTTACTACAAGATAAATTAATTTATTATTATGTTTTTTTTAAAACAATGCAAACAATATATTTCAAATTTCTTTAATATAACCAATAGTTCACACCTTCCAAAGGCCTTGAAAGAATGAAAGAAAGAAGGGAAAGCTAAGGACGTTTCCAATACCGCCCCTTTGTAAGATTTCAATTGAGCCGTCGAAAGGAAAGAGCATAAAAGAAAACTTTTATTTGTTTCTTTCTTTAAATCCGGACCTTAAAGCTGGATCTTATTGACCAGCCTTTTCATGTCTCTTATGTCACTGTTAAAATGAGAAACATCTATGTGAAATCGATAGCTCAAAATTTGCAGTGACTAATGCAATGCTTACTGAGTATTTTTGGGAAACGTTATGATATGTTAGTTTTAGGAATGAAATCATTAGAGCAATTAATAGTGGTAATTATTTTAATTATGTGTGTGTTTTAAAGATTTTTATTACCTTCACGTGTATTACGAGTAACGCTTAATACGGCGACTTTTATAATTCCCTTTCTTCTCCTGTTAAACGAGTTCGAATGTTTATATTTCTGTATTCATATCTATATTCTAAGATACAAAATGTTTAATTTTTTGTGCCAGGAAGGAATATCAGGCTCTGGGCTTCTATTTGGGTTGGGTTGATTTTTGACGGCCAATTACCTACACGAGGGATATAGGCCCGGGGGGAGTGCCCTCCGTGGGGGGTCTTTCTAAGGGAACCTAATCCGTATTAACGCATGGAAGATCCACGGATCGAAGAAAACCACGAAAACTCCGAACGATTAGGCCGACGGGCGCGATTGGGATCGAACCCAGCACCTCCCGTCTACCAGCTTCGAGAGCAGAACCTCTCGGCGACTGGTGGGGCTGGGCTTCTATTTGGATTGAACCGACTCCTGCATTTAAACATTCTTCTACATTTTCAGCCTTAAAATATACGTATTTTTTGCTCCCCTGTGACTTTTTGTGATTTAAAGAGGTTTTTTTTTGGTTTCAGATCAGCAAATAATTTCATGTGAACAGTGACTAAGCTATTTAATGAAATGAAATTAACTACTAGAAAACAGGAATTCTGCTTTTCCAGAATTTAGTGTCGCGCCCGATGAAAAAAAAATTATATACATATATAAATAGTACAAAACATATTTCAATTTTAAAACTTACAGCACACGCTTTTATTTTACGTAAAATGACGTCATTCGCACCCGCTTAAGAATTTCACATTTACGATCCACTCTTAAACCTCTACAGTAAAGTATGCATAGGATGTCACTATCGCGAAATAATACACAAATGCAGCAAAAAGACGCCGTCATTAAAGAAACTCGGCAAAAAAAAAAGAAAGAAAACTGCTGTCTAATGATTCATAGGCCTTCATTTGTTTGTAACATTAATATAGATACTTAAAATTAAATATAGTTTATAATAGCTCGATGTTTTAACAGAAATCCTTCGTTTATATTTTTTCAAAATACCACGTACTTTAATTATATTTTCTTTCGGTTGTTATGAAAATATAGCAGCAAAAATATATAGTTAATATTTTACAACTATTTTTCCTTTACTTTCTACAGAAATTGAGTACTTCCGTTGCCAGTATTAAGCAAATGGCTCCAAAAACTACAAAAAAAAAAAAAAAAAAAAATCAAAATCAAATGGAGATGTAGTTTTCAAACAAATTGCATTTAAAAGTACTTTTTTTCCAATACGACGGTATAAAAATTAAAAAGGTGCGATGCTTAGAATGTCTCTTGTTCTAACAATCGATGCAAACCTTTTCTTGCTAAATAAACTATTTCGTCTCCGTGGTTTTCTTGGCGAAGAAAGTTCATCAGTTGCTCTAAAGTCCTGTAATTCTTACTGGCAGATGTGCCATGGTTTCGGCTTTTTTCCTACGTTAACAGAGTTTCTTCAGGTTAAGTAGCTTTCAGCTAAAGGCGTTAGAAAGTCACCATACTTCTCTTGAGCTCGACTCAGACTTTCTAAGGCTTGGAGTTACTTTCTAGCTTGTCGTATAAAAAAGCTAAATCAACTTTCATGTTTCCCACTGTAGCATTTCTCATTACGAGGGTTAACAACTCTCTTACGTAAATCTGTACGAGTAGAAGATCATCGCGCTCACAACTTTCTTTGGTACTTTTCGGTTAGCCGGGCGCCAGTGTTATGTATATATACATGTATGTATACATATATTGTATATATACACATATATACAGGTATATCTACATATATGTATATCTATACATATGTATATATACATGTATATAGACATATACATGTATACATAACACTGGCGCCCGGCTAACCGAAAAGTACCCTTTCTTTTAATTGTTCAATCACCTTCGGATAATTTTCAGTTGTTGTCGGATAACTTGACATTAATCGCTCAGCTTTTGACTTCGGTTCTATGCATTGCAATAAATGTTGCATTTTATCTTCACCAGCAATAGAAGCGTCCTCATGTATTTTCTTGAACTGGCTCCTAAAAGATCAAAATTCCTTGGGTTCTACATTAAATCTTTTCTGCTCAATGTTCGGTAATTTGAAACTTTCGTTTTCCATTTTCACTAGGAGATGTAGAGAACTGCATCTTTTCATCAATATGTATGCTTCCGCACTTTCAAAATCTTTCGTAAACAATTTTTCATCTTCATCTTGCAGCAAGATTTCCGAAATCTGGCTTTAGGAAGTATCTAATCTCTGGAACTTGTCAATGAGTTGAGTTTTCAAATCAGAGACCTCTTTGAATTCACATATTCCTTTAGCTAATTCCGATTCAATTTTATTAGCTATGAAAGTTAAAGTAGCTCTCAATACATTACTGTTCAGATTCATCTTATCATTTAAATCAATTCAAATTCAAAAACTTTCGTCCCGCCAAGAATACCAAATTATGTTAGAATTCGAAAGTAGGCTTAACTTAAAATATTAATACTAACCTTCTTAATCTACGCGATGATGGGACTTATTGAATTAAAATCAAAGTTCAGAATTCATATGAAAGTCCGTATGTAATACAAAATAATATTTAATTCCATTCATAAAGGTATATTTCATATTACATCGAGAGAACTGAATAGTTCTCATTCATTCATCATATTCTTCTAATAACAACACATCATCAAAACGATTTTACATATCTTATATCACGCACGGCGCATGGTGCAAATTTCATTTCACTTCATTTCTTAGCACACACATTCCTGCAATACATTTTTACCCGTTAAACGCATAAAATCTGCAGGTGTTCATTTTTCCCCCGCAAGAAATGTAGAATCGAATAGTCTTTTTCCAATTTTCGATATAGGCAAAAGATCTTTCAGAAAAACACTATTCTATTGCAAATTACTTATGAATCTAGTATTACATTTAAAAGTGAGTCCATGAATGCGTCAAAAAATTTCGCATTGTTGAAAAGAGAAAAATATTTAACAAAAAAAAAAAAAAAACTTCTTAAATGACGATTATATCAATAATAAAAGTCAATTATTTTTTTCTTCATCACAGAGAGTGAAATTATGACGATGACGGATTAATTGTATTGTTTTTTGGAATGATTATGACTAGTCTAATAGCGACATGAAATTAGAAACTATTAGCCGAAAATTCCAAGAAATAATTCAAACTATTCTGATAAGTACATTCTTGAGTTGCGGTAAAACATCCGCATTTATTGCGCGAGTAATGGTGAAAGAGAAATTACGTGTTGATAAATATTACGTTCTGCAGATTAGTTTTGTTATTTACATTTTAGGTAGATATTTTAATCTTGATTTTAAGTTGTAATAGTGTGTTATGGTAAGTTATATATGCATAATATATTGTAAGTTATGTATGGAAAGTTATGTATGTATGGATAGTATGTAAGTTATAATAAGTTATGGTAATTTTTAAAAGGGTTAAAATAGCGGTATTTGAATTGTTTTGCAGATTTAATTGAAGATGAGTATGAAGAGTTTATTCAATTTGTGCCTAATAGGATCTCGGCAGATGCTGAGAAAAGTGCCAAATAACACGAATTCTCATAGGATACTACTAAGACACATTCACAAAACAGGTAGGATTTTTAACTGTTCGTTTTAGAAGAAATTTAGAATATGTTTTCTCTAAATAAAGTTTGGTACTTTCCAGTATAGGGTCCTTGGCAAAATGGAGAAAATGGTCTTGGCGAGAGAAAGAAATTTGGATACATATTTTCTGGCAGCATATTCACTGTTTCATATATACAAACATTTTTTTCTATACTTGTACAGATTATTTAATATAAAGAAGCCGTTTATCTAACTTTTTATACAAACAGAAGTAATTTACGCCAAGATGTTATATATTCCTGCTGCCGCCATCTTGGATTTCTCGGCGATGTTTTGTTGGCGTTTATCGATAAGGCAAACCAGACGAATGACGTGTTCTAGCAACCCCGTTAAGCCTAACGTGCTCATAAATCTGCTTGGCGAAAAAGGGGTTTTTACGGAAAAAAAAATCCAAGATTGCGGCCGGGGGAATATATAACATCTGTTCCGTAATTTGTATATAAAAAGCAATAATATTAATTAAAATATTTGTATTATAAATATATACGTATATAAACAATCATAAAAGCTCATCAGGTTTGTTTTCATAGCTTTTTATATCCTTTCGTGATAAATCTCGGAAATGCGCCAAGCTTTAAAAAAATACCAAGGACCCTATAGAGAAAAAGCACCTAAATTTTAATCCTCTATTGCTAATATCTGCTAGAAAAATTCAGTTCTTTGTGGTAATTCTTTTATTTTAAGCCGAATCAATAAAAATGATAATAAAATAACATAACTTAATTATAACTTTAGTTAAACGTTGATAATAAAATAACACTAATTATAAAAGGGTACTTTTACACTATAGGGTGCGTGGCATTTTTTTAAAAAGCTTGGAGCAATTCAAGCTTCAGAAAGGGAGATTTATTGCTAAATGATGTAGACGGGAGGCGGCCTCACAGACAATCACCTCATCGAGTTCACGGCTGAAATTTCAGAATTAAGTTAAAACTCGATTCGCATATTAAAACGTAATCGGTCTGCCAAGTCATATCTTGGTGGAAAACACCTGAAAACCCGATTTTAGGGGTCGACTCGTAGGTTTACCATTATGTTTTCCTGCACCCAAAGGTATGAAAACATGGAGGACCGGGGGCAGGAAAACACAATGGTAAAACCTACGAGTCAACCGCTAAAATCGGGTTTTCAGGTGTTTTCCACCAAGATATGACTTGTCAGACCGATTGCATTTTAATATGTGAATCGAGTTTTAACTAATTCTGGAATTTCAGCCGTGAACTCGATGAGGTGATTGTTTGTACTACCGCCTCCCGGTCTAAAATAAACAACGATGAAAACAAACCTAATGGACCTTTATGCTTGTTTGCACGCAAATGTATATATAAACTAGGGGGCTCAGTCCCCTGCTAGCTACGGTCGCTAATCCCCGTTTAGACGCCGCAGCTTCTGAAAATATAGTAATGTGCCCTGTTTAAAAAATATTACCAGGTTACGGAAGATTGAATGATATTATCACCATAGCGTGGCTATCTTCTGTAATCGGGTTGCCATGCTTCTCCGTTTGAATCGGGAATTTTGCTGCTACCCTGACTTCATCCATCATTGTCGTAACAACTGATGACTGTGGTGTTGATAAGTAAGACCAATTACACATTTGAAAATCAGCACGTTAGAAATGTCGCTATCTTTCTGACTTTTATAAAGACGCTATGGACAATATTCTTCCTTTTGGATCGAGGTTTAAAATTTCCCTCTGCTTGGGAATAGCTTTCAGAACCACGGTATTGAAAACCATTGTGTTTTCTCTTGTATTATATGTTTCGATCGAGTGTTGGAATTTTTTCAGGAACAGGTATAGCTTATTCATGAATTCTTTTCCCTTATTTTGATACACTATCATTAATATTTTTATGTTATTTTTACATTGCATATTGTTTATATTAATTATAGGACTATCCGAATTTTCTAATATGTATTTATCGAATTTTAATTTAAAGTACCGGGTGTCCCAAAAAGGACTGACTGATTTTAAAATTCAATAACTTGCAAACGGTGACAGATATTTTAAAAATTCTTGCAAGAGGGTTATGCATAAGGTCAAAAGTTTTATTACAGTGATTTTCGATTTTAGTTCGAATTATAAACAATAGATGGCGCTGTAAGCAATAGTCGCTAAATACAGGCTCGATTTCTGGTCCTTTCTCTTGTTCCATGCTGAAAAAGGAGATGGAAATGTATTATCCGGGCCACGAAGTACCAAAAATCGAGCCTGAATTCAGCGTCTATTGATCGCAGCGCCATCTATTGTTTGTAATTCGAACTAAAATTGAAAATCACTGTAAAAAAACTTTTGACCTTATGCATAACCCTCCTGCAAGAATTTTTTAAATATCTGTGACCGTTTGCAAGTTATTGAATTTTAAAATCAGTCAGTCCTTTTTGGGACACCCGGTATTTTGCGCATACATTTACCTGTATTTATGCTGCTTCAACTGATGTAATTTATTTTAGAGAGAGTGTGTGAATTGGCGTCGCTGGGATACGGACCACGGATCTCATGATCAGGAGGCGAGAACGTTAGCGTCGAGCAAAAATTCAAGCCAGTTATTCTAAGCTAGTAACTCGCTTTATACTGATCATGTGAGATGAGATCGCTACAATACAAATAAATTTGCTAGCCGCACTACTTTTATACCATGGGACGTCACATTAAAATTCTCTAGAATAAAAATCATTTTAAATGTATCATTTTAAAATATGACGTAATTTACATTATTAACTGCATTTCTCATCTCTCATGCAAAAATTTATTTATTTTTAAGTTTTTTTCTCTTTTAAGATTCACTGGTACATATATTATTTAATTTAACAGTGTGTAGCCTCCATGAACTTGTACAAACTCGTTAATATTTTTATTGACATTTAATTCATCTTGTTGTTATGGGAACACACACACACACACACACACACAAAAAAAAAAAAAAAAAAAAAAAAAAAAAAAAAAAAAATCTTTCGAATTAAAGTTTCGCATAGATATTTTTTTAATTTTTAACTGTATGTCAATATTATCATTTGTCCATTGACATAATTACTACCATTTACTGCTTTTAACGCATATTAATGAATTTATCATTTTAAAGTTTTCTTTATCTTTTTAATATTCATGTGAAAATAATTTTGTTGTTAGAAAAAAAAGTTTTATTGTTTACGCTGCCTTAAAATTGACGACAAACGTTAAAAAATGTATCTCGAAATATGAAATAAAAGTCTCGTACATATATTTTTAAATTTAAAACTGCTTGGCAGAATTACTACTTGACCATTTTAAATATGACGTAATTTCCGCTGTTTACTGTATTTAATGCATATTAATGATTTTATTATTTTAAAGCTCTCTTTATCTTTTAATAGTGATAGTAAATACAATATTTATATCAAAATTTTCAATATTTTTCCTGCTTTTATAATGTAATAATTTAATTCTGAAGTTTTTCTGTTTTAAATAGTCACGTGTAAAAAATTTTAATCATAAGGAAATATTATTCTTTGCACTATTTCTACGACTGGCAATAATTTGAAATAAAAACCTTTTTAAAATATGCAAAAAATATCTCTTGAAATGATGAAAATTTAATTAAACCAAATAAGAAATTATTATTTATTTAATGTTAATATTATTATTAATATTTAATGAATTTTTTTTTTCAAATTTTCTTGAAAGCACAATTTAATCACAATATTGTCTTCACTATTAATAGAAGTAAAAGTAATTTCAATTTAATTTGAAAATGGCAAAATTGAAAAAAATCTAATAATCCCTATCGTTATCCGTTTTCTCCCTTTTTCCACAAAAAATGGAGCAATTTGGTTGCCATCATTAGACAAAGTTCATTCAAATAAGAAAAAAATTAATATCTCGGAAACTAATTCTAATTTTTAAATTCTAATACCAGGATTATATATATATAGGGTAGATATATAATCATTTTATTTATGTATATTATATTATATTGTTTTTTGTACAATTTACTTCTGTTTGTATATAAAAATAGGTAAACGGCTTCTTTTTATTAAATAAATTAAATAAAATAAATATTGAATAAAATTGCTTATGTATACGAAACAGTGAATCGGTTGTCGGAAAATATGTTGTCAAATTCCCTTCTCTCGCCAAAGCAATTTTCTCTATCTTGCCAAGGGCCCTGTACTGTAAAAGTACCTATAAATGTTTTTATTAATCCTTTCAGCTGCTTGGATTCAAATTATTGTTTAACTTCTCTCTCTCTCTCTGTGTGTGTATGTGAGTGTGTGTGCTTGAATAAATATGTAAATTCTTCATGGAATTTCAAGCCAGAATATCGATAATAAAAGAAATAAAAAATTCACAAAAATAACGCGGTTATAATTGATACATTTATCTTACATAATTTACTCTCTTCATCGCTATAATAAGCTAATCTCTTTCATTTGTTTAATGGCTTGTTCTAAACAGTGATGTATTCAAGAAGTGACACGGGAGTCATTCCTCACCGGCATTAAAGTGTCTCCCAGGGAAGATTTCAGATTTCCTAATTATTAGTAATTGCCTTAATCGCTAATCAAGAGCTTTAAGCCAAGAGAGACCAAGTTAACTTAACAATATCTCAAAACAACTAATTCTATCAAAAGCATTGTCAGTACAAAAGTTGTAGAGTCTAAAATTCTGAGTAAAATGAGTACCTACACTTAATATTTTTGTTCAATATTAAGGCCGCAGTTTTGAGATATTGTTAAGTTAACTTGGTCTCTCCAGGCTTCAAGCTCTTGATTTGAAAAAGTTGCGACCTTAATTTTGACAAAAATATTAATGATGGTACTCATTTTATTCAGAATTTTAAGCTCTACAACATTTGTATTGACAATGTTTTTCCTAGCGTTAGCTGTTTTGAGATATTGTTAAGGTAATTAAAAAAAAAGTGTTTTTCGAAAATAAATATGTACATATTTTCTAACATTCACCCAAGTACGAGGAAGAAAACATAGTACGTTCCTTTTAGACCTAAACTGAAGGGATTAAAACAATTTCCAGTTTTCTCCTAATTAATTCTGAGTTCAACCCCCTGACCACGGGTCTAAAACTTTAAAGTGGAATTCTGACCTTAATGTTCAACAAAAATATTAAATGTAGGTACTCATTTTACTCAGAGTTTTAAGCTTTACAACATTTGTATTGACAATGTTTTTAACAGAGTTAGCTGTTTGGAGATACTGTTATGGTATATAAAAAAACGTGTTTTTTACTATAAATCTATACATATTTCCTAACGCTCACCTAGTACGAGGGAGAAATCATAGCATATTCATTCTAGACCTAAACTGAAGGGATTAAAACAATTCCCAGCTTTCCCCTAATTAATTCCGAATTCAACCCCCTAACCACTGGGCTATGAGTCGAAGAAGATGCTATGTAACAAAAATTAGAATTCGAGAAAATTGAAGTGAAAGTTATTGGTACTCTTAGTTATCCCGTCGACAAAAAATCTATCGCCAAACTATAAGATTAAATGCCAATAATGGTTGATCGTAAATGTCACATTCACTTGACATTAAGCAAGTTACACGTGTTTACTTCATCAAGTGATTTTTATTTCGACGTTTTATTTGCATTTTGATTAATGTTATACAAATTTATTTGTTCTTCCGTTATTTAAAACAAAAATTAATATACTTTTTATAATTTGGCTAGTGGTTTGGTGATTTATATAATGTGGCGAAATTGGTCGACGGGATAACTAAGTAGTACTGTTATTTGTTTTAATTTAGTTATTTATTTAATTCCTTTTTAGTAGCATAGGCTTGAATGTTAATAGGTGATAATAAACTCTCCTAGATAAGAATATTAGCATTTAATTAATAACTATTAGAAATTATTTTCACCATTTAAATTATTAAATATAAAAATATTAAATATTAAAAAATACTGTCTTATATCTTCAATACTAAGTAGAATTTTAGTTATACCATACGATGTGATGCCTCATAACGCTTTCATCCATACAATGAAACAATTTTTGAGAAAATCTATCATAACACGTTCTTCCACTAAGCTCTTAAGAGAAGGAAAGTTTTTAAACTGGATAAGTCATATTCGTAGTTGGAGTAGCACAGTTTAGGTTTATTCGGACAGAGTGAAAAATGTCCAGACCAGGACTCGAACCTGGATAGGATATCCCGACATGCCGTGCCAATGCTTTACCATTTGAGCCAGTGACGCCAACTTATATGGGCCCATGGCGCGAGCCCACCCAATAATTTGATTTTTGCACCCACTCAATTTCAATTGATTTAATTCGTAATTTACTTTTTTTAATTTACTATTTAAACGCTGAAATGAAATTTGGTTTTATTAACATTCTCAAAATAGTTTTGTTTGAAAAATAGTAATCACATCCATTAGGCTTACAGGAGCACTGAAAACACCTTCATCGAATGTATAGTTAAATTTCTCATGAAAACAAATTTCCTGCCTATTTTGCCATATGTTTTGATGTCTTGATTGAATTGATAAAGCAGTTAGATGACTAAAATGTAGGCTTTTCTTGACATTTAGTTTTTTGCACTTTCAATAGTTAGCAATTCTAGTGTTATTTAAAATACATATTAATGTATTATTAATAAGGAAGAACTTATAAGAATATAATTTAATAAAATTATTTATAAAAATTGTAATAATTTAAAAATGTGCTTAGAAAACATAATTTCATTTCAAATTATCATCTTTAATCATTCGCCACTCCTCCTCTCTCTCTCCCTGCACACACATACATGCTAAATTTAAAAAAAAAAAAAAAAAAAAAAAAAAAAAAAAAAAAAAAATTGTGTCATTTTACTCAAAAATTTTTGAGCCCACCCAATAATTTTGAAAAGTTTGCGCTACTGATTTGAGCTGTCCGGGCGGTACCTGAATGACATAATTCATCAACCATGTCCTACAAATAAGAGGGAATTATGTCAGCTAGGTACCGTTCGGTTAGCTCAAATGGTAGAGCATTGGTACGGTAAGCCAGGGTATCCAGGTTCGAGTCCTGGTCTGGACACTTTTCACTCTATTGGAATAAACCTCAACTGTGCTACTCCAACTATGAATATAATTGTTTTGATCATTGATAATAATGTGACCTGCTCTTAAATTATTAATTCTACGGACGGATATTGTAATTTTGGTTAAAGAAAGAATAGCGTCCAGCATCTTTTCTAAAAAAGCACTGTAATAGAAATATTCTGATGTAAAATAAATAAATTAAACAAAAACATGATTTGAAGAACAAATTTAAAAAACAAAATTTATTTCCTACATTGTTTAAGCCCGAGAAGAGACAGATATTAAGTTATTTCATTCCATTAATTCTACATTTAATGTTAAATTTTTGTAACAAATTAGTTAAGCCAATTGAAGATTAAAAAATAAAAATAAAATTCATACAATATGATACTTAAAACACCCTAAAAAATTAGATTCCGTTCAAATGAAATCGAAAAAAATCTTAGATTTCTTCCATTTTTAATTGAAAATATTTGTATTGCAGATTTTGTATTATGTTTATGACAATTGTGCATAAAATGATGAGATGCATGCAAAATACAAAACTTTAAAAAAAAGTATAAGATTTATTTCGATTTCATTTGAACGGAATTTAATTTTTTAGGGTGTTTTAAGTATCATATTGTATGAATTTTTATTTTTTAATCTTCAATTGGCTTAACTAACTTGTTACAAATATTTAACATTAAATGTAGAACTAATTGAATGAAATAACTTAATATCTGTCTCTTATCGGGCTTAAACAAAATAGGAAATAAATTTTGTTTTTTAAATTTGTTCTTCAAATTATGTTTTTGTTTAATATGTCAAGTTTTTTAATAACTAATGCACTCAGACGAACGCATTTCAAAATTAATAGAGAGTATCATCATCAGGCTTTGATGTATGCGGTATTGCATCATAATGTGGGATGCAGTTTACCAATGTGTACTTCAAAATGTTTCACCACTGTAGTAATGCAGGTTGCGGTAGTTTAGACAAAAACTTCTAATCTGAACGTAAAAAATCTATAATCAAAACATAAAAAATTAACTTCACTTAAATTTAGATACCCTATTTCCCACTCAGGAACGCTATGAATGTAAATGTAAATTGTGTTGAATCCTTACTGCTAATATTTAACAATATTATAGCTGTGATACACTAAAAAATAAAAAATAAAAGTTTTATCTTAAATTTTTAAACCTTATTCTCTCCCTAGGGGTAATGTAAACACATCAGAAAATTATTACCTAAGTTTAACTTGGGGTATAAATAGTTCTCATCTCGGAAAAAAAAATACATTTTAAAATGTAAGTTATGTAATTCCCCACTAAGTTCGCTACCTGCGTAAAAATAGCTATCCATTAGAAACGTTTTACTGAAATATAAACTTGACCAAAGCAAAAACATATTCTGAAAATATTTCCACTATATATTATTCACCTTTTTAATTTTTGGAAAAAAAAACTAGCTCAATTTAATATTTCACGTGAAAATCTTTCAACTAAAAAGAAATAAATTATTATTACGGCTTTTGAAATTTTTGCAACAATGAAGTAAAAATGTTACATTTTCTATGAAAAATGTCCGTTGATTTTCAATGAAAAAAGTGAAAATTGGAATTATTAAGAAAAATATTTGAATAATGTAAAAAAAAAAAAAAAAAAAATTGGCCCATGTTTCTCTCTGGGTTATAATTCACCCATATGCAAAGGCATTTTACCATTCGTTTTGACCCTGACGTCAGGCAAACCTTTTTACACTTTAGATTTATAATATCATTAGAATTAGTAAAGAATAAAAAATGAGTGGCATCAGGGATAAAAAGGTGGGAAGAAAAAATGAAAAAGTTATGATCTCCATAGGCTTTTCCATGTTGAATTAACATTGAGAAGTGACACTGGAAATAAATTAAACAAAAACATAATTTAAAGAACAAATAATAATAATAAAAAAAAACATTTATTTCCTACATTGTTTAAGCCCAAGAAGGGACAGATATTGAGATATTTCATTCAATTAGTTCTACATTTAATGTTAAATTTTTGTAACAAATTAGTTAAGCCAATTGAAGATTAAAAAATAAAAATAAAATTCATACAATATGATACTTAAAGATGCATGCAAAATACAAAACTTAAAAAAAGGTCTAAGATTTATTTCGATTTCATTTGAACGGAATTAAATTTTTTAGGGTGTTTTAAGCATCATATTGTATGAATTTTATTTTTATTTTTTAATCTTCAATTGTCTTAACTAATTTATTACAAATTTTAACATTAAATGTAGAACTAGTTGAATGAAATATCTCAATATCTGTCCCTTCTCGGGCTTAAACAATGTAGGAAATAAATGTATTTTTTTTTTTTTTTTTTTTTTTTTTTTTTTTTTTTTTGTTCTTCAAAATATGTTTTTGCTTAATATGTCAAGTTTTTTAATGACTACTGCATTCAGACGAACTCATTTCAAAATTAATAGAGGGTATCATCATCATGCTTTGATGTATGCTGTATTGCATTACAATGAGTGATGCAGTTTACCAATGTATAATTCAAAATATTTCACCACTGTAGTAATGCATGTTGCTGTAGTTTGGACAAAAACTGAAAAATCTGAAAGTAAAAAATCTGTAATCAAAACATAAACTAGTCGGATGTACCAATCCCAAAACTTTCTTCTATCTCATACATGTTAATACTTCAAAATTCGCTATCACACTGCCAAAATTAAATGGCAATCTATGCATCTCATGAGGATTCTAAAGATATGAAATTCCGTGCATTAGTTCTTGAGATATGACTATCGCTGAAATCGTCTAAATCCAGCAAAATGCTGCCTAGCAGCGCCATCTATTAGATGATTTATACCAAATCCTAATCAGCAACAATTTATGTCAGCGTCTGACTGAATCTGAAGTTTGGAGAAAATCCGTGCATTAGTTTTTGAGATAGAGCTATAGCGAAAATCGTGAAAATTCCTGCATAGCAGCGCCACCTATTGGGTGATTAACACCAAAACCTAATTAACAACAACTTGTGTCAACATACAACTAAATCTGAAGTTAGATGAAAATTCGTCCATTAGTTCTATAGATAGAGCTATTGAGGCAATCGTGAAAAAGGCAGCACAGAAGCGCCACCTGCTGGGCGATTTACACCAACACATAATCAGTAGCAAGTCATATCAAGGACTAACTGAATCGGAAGTTTGATGAAAATCCGTGCGTTAGTTCTTAAGATAGAGCTATTGGGGAAATCGTGTAAATCCTACAAAATTCATCATAACAGCGCCACCTGTTGGGCGATTTACACCAAAACGTAATCAGCATCCATTCATATCAAGGACTAACTAAATCTGAAGTTTGATCAAAATCCGTGCATTAGTTCTTGAGATAGAGGTATTGCGAAAATCGTGAAAAATGCAGCATAGCAGCGCCACCTGTTGAGCGATTTACACCAAAAACTAATCAGCATCGATTTGTATTAGGGACTCACTGAATATGAATTTTTATTAAATTCCGTGCATTAGTTCTTGAGATAGAGCGCCCACAAAATTTGTGTCACATACACACAGACAGACAGACAGACTCACAGAATCACAGACAGACATTTTGTAAAAACATGTTTTTTGGAATCTCTGACCCCTAAAACGTGTAAATCCGTCGAAAACCGGAATTCGAAAATTTTCATGAATCCAATACTTTCTTCTTGTAAAGATAGAAGAAAGTAAAAATTAACTTCACTTAAATTTAGATACCCTATTTCCCACTCAGGATTGCTATGAATGCAAAAATAAATAGTATTGAATCCTTACTGTTAATATTTAACAATATTATAGCTGTGATACAGTAAAAAATTAAAAATAAATGTTTTACTTAAATTTTGTTACCTTATTCTCTCCCAAGGGGAGTTGTAAACACATCAGAAAATCATTACCTAAGTTTAACTTGGGGTATAAATAGTTCTCATCCCAGAAAAAAAATACAATTTAAAATTTAAGTTATGTAATCCCTCACTAAGTTCGCTACTTGCGTAAACCCATTTGAAATTTTTTACTAAAACATAAACTTGACCAAAGCAAAAATTTTTTCTGAAAATATCCTTTTTATTTTCTACTATGACGCCATGTTCACCTTTTTAATTCTTGAAAAAAAAAAAAAAAAAACTAGTTCAATTTACTATTTCACGTGGATTTCTTTCAACTAAAAAGAAATAAATTATTATAACGACTTTTGAAATTTTTGCAACAATGAAGAAAAATTGTTACATTTTCTATGAAAAATGTCCGTTGATTCTCAATGAAAAAAGCGAAATTTGGAATTATTAAGAAAAATATTTGATTAATGTAAAAAGAAATTGGCCCATTATTCTCCCTGAGTTATAATTCACTCATATTCAAAGGCATTTTACCATTTATTTTGACCCTGACGTTAGGCAAACGTTTTTACACTTTACATTTATAATATCATTAGAATTAGTAAAGAATAAAAAATGAGTGGCATCAGGGACAAAAAGGTGGGAAGAAAAAATGAAAAAGTTATCATCCCCATAGGCTTTTCTATGTTAAATTAACATCGAGAAGTGACACTGGAAATAAATAAGTATTGCGCTGCCGCCCAATACTTAAATAAAAGAATAAAAAATTACATATATAATATATGTTCGATTCATTTATGTATTTTTATTTATACATATAATTAAGCATATATGAAAAGTTTATTTCAAATAACATTTTCTGGATATTGAATATTTTTGTATGTTAAAAATGCAATGGAAGGTTTAAAATGAAAATAATAGTTATTTGTCATTTAATCAAAGTTTTATATTACTTTTTATGACAAAAATATACTGTATGTTTAATTAAATAAAAAGTAAGGCGGTTTTAAATAGTAATTTTAAGCATGCTCCAGGGTTCGCTATTATATAATAAAAATGCCAACATAAACACAAAACAAGAACAAAAACAACAACAACAAAGCCTCAAAGAAGTCAATAAGAAACGAAGCTAAATGGGTTACGTTCTGTGAAAGGTCATCAAGAGGCGATGATTCGCATACTATTATATGCCACAAATATAGCTAATTTAACTTTATTTCAATCTCATTCCATTCGAAATTCACCAGAAAATTTCAAATATCAAGAAAGGATTATAAGAACAAATGCTTTAAACCGGAAAATAATATACTTCATATTTGAAGGGTAACATATATAACATATCCAAATATATGAACTATCACAGAAGTATGGAGAAAAAAAATAGCAATTGAAGAGTAGAATAAAAAGTACAAGATACCAAGTTTATTAATTTTTTGTGCGTGTGCGAGAGCGGAAGGGAAAGAGGCTGCATATAAAATGAACAATGGTATAAATTTAAAAAAGAAAATGACCATCTCATGATGTATGTCATCTTAGACCCACGTAACACGCATACTTTTTTGTATGGAGCCAAACACCACCACCCAATCTGCGCAATCTAACCGCTCTATCATCCATTATTTTTGCAATATAAATACCAAACAAGTCTATTTATTATTTGTGGTCTATAAAATTGATCCATTTTTTTAAGAAAAGGATGTATAAGAACAGTTTCAGTTAAAGTTTTTTTTTTTTTTTTTTTTTAAGATGGGGAATGGCATATAATGTTAATCCTGAATAATTGATTGATTGATAATACTGATATGTCTGAAAACAGGAATATTTATACATGAATGAAAGCATGTAAAAGAATTTACATGCAATTTAAAATCAGTTCTTTTGTCGTAAATATCTATAAAGCCATAAACTATCATCTTTTAGATAATTTTTGAGATCTGAGAAGCTAATAAAGTTATCAACGAGGTAATTGCCAGTTAGCTACAAATTATTAGGATGTGTAACAGGTGATGAATATGATTGAGTAACTGTATATAAATTAGTATAATATTATGATAAATATATATATATATACATATATTAGAAAGGTGGCCCGTCAAAAATGACGGAATATGAGATATAAAGAAATATACAACACATGTGCAAGAATATGAGTTTTTCTCGCTTGTTCCGCAGTGATAGAAGAAAATAACAGATTCCTAAAATGAAATTAATTTATGAAAAACTGTAATACAGTAGAAGACTACTAATCTGCAAAGCTTGTTCTGCGGATTTGAGGCTTTTTGTGGAATACAGATGATGTCTATATATATTATAAAATTAGATATGTGGCTTCTTTGTGCTAAATAAATTGTATAAATATTGAAAAAAATGCGTGTGTATTATGAAATAAAACAAGGATAGAGAATAGGTTGCCAGAAAATATGTTGCTAATTATCCTTCTTCGCCAAGACCCCTAAAGCGGAAAAGTATCGAGAATTTAACTTTTGTATCAGACTATAAAAAGCGCGGTAGTTTTCCAGTATAGGGGCCTTGGCGTACTTTTTTAAAGTTTGTCATAATTTTGGCTTCAGAAGTGAGAATTTTTGTCAAATGATATAAATAGCTGTGATAACAAAATTAATGAACTTTTAAGTTTATAAAATCTATAAACATTTTATTTATATCTATATTATTGTTGTTTTTTTTTTATATACAATTTACTTCAGTTTCTAGACAAAAATAGTTAAATCGCATCTTTATATTAAATGAATTGTATAAATATTGAAAAATACTTGTGTATATGAAACAGTGGATATGTTGCTAGAAAATATGTTGCCAGATTTCATTTTCTCTATCTCGCCAAGATCCCTACACTGGAAAAGTATCTAAAGCACATTAAAATCAGGCAGTTGGGAGCTCAGACAGTACAGCGCCATCTATTGGCTGTTATGATATTAGTAGCACCGGGATGAAGATGTAAAGACGTACATTTTCGTATATTACACTTCAAATTCTCACCCATAGATTTTGAAAAAAACACTTAAAAGTGCGGAGTTTAAATTAAATTGCAGTGACTTCGATTATGAAATATTAATGGTTTTAAATAGGAATTTCGCCAAATTAGCTAGCTATCGCCAAATTGGCTTAATATATGACAACTTATTTTTGTCGCCAAATTTGACGATATTTCGCCTAGTTGGTCAACATTTGGCGCTACCTGCGTTAGTTATTTTCAACAATTGTTCATTACAATGAGGCGGTCCTACCGGAATTGTGAGGGACCCACAGAGACTTGGATTTTATATAAATAGATAAACTCGGTTTAAACTCGTCAGATGCTGTCATCCGAAAAATCTACAAGAGTCTATTCCAGTTCTTCTCCAGACCTCTATCCCTCATCGCCTTTTCAATATCATCCATCATCCATCCAGTTCTTTCGTGGTCTTTTCCGTTTCCTCTTTTTATTTGTTTTAATGTAACAATATACATTTATACATCTGTATGAATGTATACTGTTATTTATGAATTTTCTTCCGTAATAATAGCGATATGCTAGAACAACAAGTAAATGGGAAGCAGCTACACCTTGTGGCATTCCTTGAGTTTGTTTGCATATAATATTGTTGTGTATAGATAAAATTATTTAAGAAAACAAAGTTTGTAAAAGAGTAGGAGTAGCAGCATCAACGTTTTTGTATGTTGAGCATTGAGCGATCATGTTGATATTTGATGAATAATAGATTTATATTTGTAAGTCTACAAATCTACAATACAAATACTTCTTTTTGTCCACTTTTTCTGTTTTTTACATCCTTGTTTTAGCAAGCCGTTTATTTGTGTTTTAAAACAAATTTTCTGAAATGTTTTAAATGTAAGGTAACATTTTGCTAGAAAGTAAGAGAAAAAGAAAGAAATTGGAAAAATAATAAGGGGAACTATAAAAATAAATAACCAGTCGCTCAATAATTATATTAAAACAAACAAACAGACACTGACGATTATATGGGATTTCTTTCGGTCTAGTAAATAATATTAACAAATTAAAAAAAAACTAATTTCTTTTTTATTACATCTCTCTGTAAAATCATGGAATCGCTTTACACAATCTTTCTCAGATACATATCTAAAAATGTCTTATATTAAAATAATGGTAATAATAATAATAGTCATATTTAAATGTTATTCTGAAATAGCGTTTCTCGTATTAATTTATTTCCTTACTTTATTTTCTGTGTATTTTAGTTTATTTGTTATTTGTATTTATATCTGCAGCTATCAGAGCAAGTGCAACAGCGGCGATCAACACCAATGTGACTCCAGTTACCATAACCAAGACCTTCCCCACCAGACATAAGTCAATAAAGATTGCATTTAATGACAATTTAGCCTCGGATTTCCAATACATATGGGTAAGATTTTTTTTCTCTTTTTCTATGTAACTGACAGATTTGTTCACTCTCTCAATGATATTAACAATTTATATTACCACTGCAGCAGAATATATCGTTAGATCAAGATGATTACTTAAGGCTGTTCACAACTGATCTGCTCAACAAGCGCAAAACGTTTTGACACATTTATAAATTCATTTTTTAACGGAAAGATATAAAATTGGAAAGCCTGACCATGGAAGCGATTTGGAACCGAACTGTGTTTTCCTTTTTTTGATCAATAAATTACCTATTGAGTTATAAGCAATTTTGATCACGTGACACAGCATTTTTTTCCCCTTACTGACTGGATTTTCTTCTTTCGTTTGGAAGTTCGGTTCAAAATGCCAACTTTGACAGTATTTTCTGAAAGATCTATTGCGTTTACAAGAAAACGGAAAAAACAGCTCGATAACATAGTTTCTAAATAACAACACCTTCTAGTGTCATGCGTTTTCGAACAAAAATGAATTAAAACTTATGTCAGAAAGCTGACCCTTTGGATTTGAGAACAGCCTTAAGGAACCATGGGAATTTTTTGGCTGCAAAAAATATATTTTTTAATTCTTACACTTTCTAAATGTTTGGCATCTCATATATGTTCTCTCCAAACAGTTTTTATGTTTTTACTCTCTTTTATTTAAATACTGAACACTTGAGATCAAACGACAAATCATAAAATTTTGAAAAAGTTGTAATTAACGGACGTTATTAATTAAAAAATTCCAATTAAAAATTGGAACGGGTTTCATAATTCAGCAAAAGTATCTACTTTTTGAAACCTCAATATTTTCTTGCAGAAATGATTACACACAGGTGTGGTTTTAACGGAAAATATAAACTGGCGACTTTTTCAAGCCGCGATAACTTTTTTTCTAGCCATCCTACGGATTCGAAATTAAGACCACAGGACGCGAAAGAAAAAATAAGCTTTCGAAAATTCGAAAATTTATCTCGATCGTACCATAAAAACTCGAAAAATCCTTAGTAATCGAGTAAAAAATCTTTTATTTTCTTTCTTCGAGAAGGCGACAGACGTCTGCGAGCTTAGATTATCTGCCATCGACGGAAGTTCCAAAACAAATGTCTTTCAAGTTAAACGCAGTAGGAGATTTTATATTATTAGCTCACAGACTATCAAAGCCTGAGAGCTTATGTGTCCGCCGTTTCTGTTTGTACGTACTTACGTATGTATGTAACACGATAACTCTTGATAGAAATATCCGACTTGCTTCAAATTTTTTTTCTAAGTTCATTCTGATAAGGCGCTTCCCTGATTACTTTTTGGGGTTCATTGGTTAAGGATAAAGGGGGAAAAGTAGGCCTAGTCCCCCCCCCCCTTAATTTAGATAAATGGGTTTTTCATGCAGAAATAATCGATTTGCTCCAAATTTGGTTAGAAGGTTTATTATGCTAAGGAGCTTCCCTGAATAGATTTGGAAGCTCATTACTTAAGTATAAAGGGGGTTCTCCCTCCCCCCTTAATTTAGATAAATGGGTTTTTCATGTAGGATTATTCGATTTGCTCCAAATTTGGTATACGGTTTATTAGGTTAAGGAGCTGCCTTAATTAAATTTCGAGGTTCATTAGTTACATATAAAGGGAGGAAAGGGGGGCTACTCCCCCAACCTTAATTTAGATAAATGGGTTTTTCATGCAGAAATATGCGATTTGCTATAAATTTGGTATACCGGTTAATTATGTTAAGCAGCTTCCCTGATTAGATTTGGAAGATCATTATCATGTATAAAGGGGGGAAAGGGGGGCTACCCCCCTTAATTAAGATAAATGCGTTTTTCATGCAGAATTATTCGATTTGCTCCAAATTACGTATACCAGTTTATTATGTTAAGGATGATTAGATGCCTTGATTAGATTTGGAGATTTTTTGGTTAAGTATAAAGGAGGGACGGGGGCTTGTCTCCCCTTAATTTAGATAAATGGGTTTTTCATACTGAATTATTCGATTTGCTTCAAATTTGATATACCAGTTTATTCCGATATGGCTTCCTTCATTTGATTTGGAGGTTCATTGGTTAAGTATAAAAGGGGGAAGGGGGGCAATTGCCCCTCTCCTTAATTTAGATAATTTGGTTTTCATGCAGAATTATCTAATTTAGTTTAATTTTTTTTTCTAGGTTCATTCTGATAAGGAGTTTTTCTGATTAGGTTTGAAGGTTCATTGGTTCAGCATAAAGGGATATATGGGTGAGCTAATACCCCCCCCCCCTTAATTTAGCGAAATGGTTTTTTCATGCATAATTATCTGATTTGCTTCAAATTTGGTATAACTGTTTATTATGTTAAGGAGCTTCCCTGATTAGATTTGGAGGTTCTTTGGTTAAGTATAAAGGGGGGCAACGGGGACTAATCCCTTTTTTTATTTTTCGGGGGGCATTATTCTTTGAAATAAGAGTATAATATACAATTAGTGTGAATAGCCTGTGAGCTCACTGCCATCAGTTTAACTGGGCAATTTTATTTTTATTATATCATTAATCTGAGATTTGCTTTTTTCAAACGGCAGGTCACGTGACATGATATAATGAACAGATAATTTTTATACTGCGGTTTTTAATACCACCTACAAAATTTTTTAAATGTTGCTTTAAGAATTTTGGTTCTTGCGCAACCGGATGTAAGATCTACGCTAATTAATAATATTTAATTTAAAAAAATCCGTCCACAATTTTTGGATTTATCAAAAAATCGATTTTTTAAATTTATAAAAGAAATGCGTTTTTGTATAGATAATGAACGTACAGTAGAACGCCGATTATCCGAACAAGTCGGGAGCGACCGTAGTTCGGATAAGCAAAAGTTCGGACAAATGGACAGACAATTTAAGGGATGTTCCTGACTATACTAAAATCTTTACACTTTATCCAGGCTTAGGACTGTGGCAGCACCAGTTAGTGCTAACGTGGTTAAAAACTGGTTTTTTTTTTTTCGTTGTTGTTGTTGGTGGTGGTGTTTACTTTTTTACCGACTTCAAAAAGGAG
Source organism: Maratus speciosus (assembly GCA_963932465.1). Lineage (NCBI taxonomy): Eukaryota > Metazoa > Arthropoda > Arachnida > Araneae > Salticidae > Maratus > Maratus speciosus. The sequence goes on from OZ010786.1 coordinate 123,808,777, forward strand.
GAGGTTATCAATTCGACGCGTATGTATGTTTTTTTTTTTTTATGTATGTTCACCGATTGCTCCGGAACTTTTTGTCCGATTTATGTGATTTTTGTTTTAATTGAAAGAGGATACTCTCGAATTGGTACCACTTCCGTTTCATCAAAATTGGTTCAGTAGTTTTTTAATAATTCAACAAAAACCAATAAAATGAAGGATTTCACCCAGATTATCTTTCATTGTTGCAACCAGTTTCTCAATCATAAGCATAAAACTATGTATTCATATACGTTAGCGCCAAGTTGTCGCCAAACATGGCGCAATTAGATGAATTATCGCCAAATTTGGCGGCCAAAATAAGTCGCCATAAATGAAGCCAACTTGGCTGTAACTGACTAATTTGGCGATATTCCCATTCAAATTCGGTAATGGATCTTCCCCAATCTGTTTCTTCGCATTTTCTAATCGACAGTCCTATTTTAAATTCTCAATTGGCAACTTCCACTAGATAACATTAATGATAACTTTCCTGTATAGGGGTTTTGGAGAGAAAATGAAAATTTCACGCATATTTTCTAACAACCTATTAACTGTCTCGGTACTACTAAGTTATCCCGTCGACCAATTTCGCCAAATTATAGAAATCGCCAAACCAATCGCCAAATTATACAAATTGACGTAATTTTTATTTTAAATAACGAAAGAACAAATATATTAGTATAACATTAATAAAAATACAAATAAAACGTCGAAATAAGAATCACTTGATGACGTAAACACATGTATCTTGCTTAAAGTCAAGTGAATGTAACATTTACGATCAACCATTATTGGCTATTTAATCTTATAGTTTGGCGATAGATTTTTGGTCGACGGATAACTAAGTAGTACCCCTGTCTCATATACACAAGCAAGTTTTTCAATATTTATAAATTTATTTATTCTAAACACCATTTGTCTATTTTTATATGCAAACACAAGTTGAGCCAAGATCCCTTATGCTGTTACAGGATTAACAACAAACAAAGAAAAAAAAGGAGTTACTCTAATTAGTATTATAGGCGGCATTGTTATGTTGTGGTGTATTTACATGGCACAGAACTTAAACATCAGTAGGCATAAACATAATTGCGAAAGCAAGTCAGTGAGTTACGCAGTCATGAAAACATTTGAATTGTATCAAGAAAAGAGAGCAAGTAAATTTGAATCAGATTGCCCGATAAAAGCAAAAGGTGCGCGATACTAACATCAAGCATGGTGTAAAGGAAATGCGAATATCATAAGTTGCTTCCGAAAGTTCTATATATTTTGCAGTACTATATTCACTAAAATACGTCAGTTACTATGCAGACTGATGACACTTTAACCAAGACTATTAAATGAGCATGACGAGGAATTATCTTCCGTAATCGAGCCCACAGTTAAGGCTAGCGTGAAACAAAAAAAAATATCAGCAGCAATGTGGTTTAATGTAAATGTGGGTATCATAAAATATTTAATTCGCAAAACGCTTCAATGCCCTAAATCATATTAGCTCAGAAACAACAATTGGCAGTGGACTCAATAACGGTGGATTACTTAATAGTTTTAAAATCTCCACTGCCCAACGTATTGCAAATGATGATGCAATAAGAAGCATAAATGCCTAAGTGAGTTAAGCTTATTTTGTCAAGAAAGATTAAATACATAACAACCAAAAATAAACAAAATGCCGTCATGATGCAATGAGTTCTCAATTTCTCTATCAGAATCTTTAGATTTGGCGAAAGATTAAGCAAATAATTTAAATTATGAATGAAAGTACCATGCTGAAATGCTTAGCATACATTCATTTAAGCACATTGGCATTGCGTATACATTATACATTACATATTGGCACTTGCATAATATCTCCATATAAGAAAACATTAAAGCCACCAAAAAATAATTTGTTTTTAAATTCTTGAAGCCACAAATGAATTATATATAAATTCTCTGTTGATACTATAAAAATTTCATCAATGACCAGCCATTTGAGGGAACACCATTTAAGACTTTCCCGCTGTAGTCTTTTCACGATCATTTTTTGATAAGTTATTCGGTTTTCATGTACCCTAATGGCTCATGGTGCATGTAAACTCCGTCGCGAGTGCGAAGACCTCAAAGTTACCTATGAATTATACCTCTGAGGTGCCTTGCCAGGTAACGGTCTCGTCATCTGATCAAGCTTCTAAATTACGAGATTAACATAAGTAGCAATGCGCAGGTGCTAAACAACAAGATATAAATGTTAAGTAACTGGCATAAAAAAGTTCATAATTAAGAAATAGTCACTGCCGATAGAAAAACGAACTAGGCGCTCATCAGGTTTATTGCCGCTACGTGTCGATTAGGTGGTCTCCTACGCCAATGACAGGTATAAAAACCCGTTCATCTAGGGCAACCCGGAAGATAAGGGCCTGGTCATTGGTCAGAAAATATGAAAAATGAGTCATTGGGTCTCTGTTCTCTATTTCATAGAGCCTTTTCAGTAAGCCGAAGAACTTTTTATTATCAGTTTCCAAAGTTCGATATTTTTTCATGCGAGCAGCATCTCTTGTCGTTCTACCCATGTCCAAATAGAGAAACAAAAATATTCAATTTAAAAATAAAGCTATTAAATCTGAAGAAGAATAAATGTAACATATATATATAAAGAATTTTCACAGAAAACCTGTGTTATTAATGTACACACAAATCTGGACAAAAGTATTTGCTTATCAAAATAACATCTTTAAAAGTCCGTAATTTCCTCCAAAAGAATCATGCAAAAATTGTAATGCGAAAAAACTAAAAAGTGAAAAATAAACTTTTTTACCAAAAATAAAACCGACTTCAAAAACTACTACAAAGTAAAAAATAATTTTTTTACATAATAGTTAATAAGAAATTAAATTAAGAGCATTGTATTTATCATGCGTATTATTATATTTATGTACATTAATTTGATTTTTTGGAGTCGGTGTCAGCCAAGCCAAGTTCAAAATTAAAATTGTTCATCCAATACACATCGTAACAAGATTCAGCAAAGCCGTTTAGGAAAAAAATTCCATTCTCAATCAACTTTCACACCATCCTGCATTTGAAAATCTGTCTTTGGCTATGATTTTTTTACATAATAGCCTGTATAAACGCACTAATTTTATAATAACCCTTAATTTAGCACACATAATTACAGCTAATCTCACTTGAAAATACACGTTTATAAAATCAGATGAAATGTTTCAAAAATGGTAAAATTAAAATTTTTTAACTAAATAACAAATCGTAAAAAATCTCGTAGATATTTGGATGTGTGTCTGTTGGATAGTTATACTTAACTTCGTTTGGCTGGCACCGACTCCAAAAAATCAAATTAATGTACATAAATATAATAATACGCATGATAAATACAATGCTCTTAATTTAATTTCTTATTAACTATTATGTAAAAAAATTATTTTTTACTTTGTAGTAGTTTTTGAAGTCGGTTTTATTTTTGGTAAAAAAGTTTATTATCATTTAAAATTTTCTTTTTCTCTTTTTCCTCCAGATATTATAATTTAAGCAAAAAAGCTTTCGATTGTTGCTTGCTTCAAAGAAGACGTTCTTTCCAATGCTGCCAGATCTCGAATTCTTCTTAAATACGTTAGTTGGATATGATCAGAATTCGTCTGACGTTGTTATGTGATGGACCTGGGTCATTTTCAGAGCATTCGTTTTCATTTTTTCAATTTCTTTTTCATCTTAAATCGCATCCACAATCTCATCATCATTAAAAAAAAATTTGAGAGAAATAGACTGTTCGGATAAATGTAAATTTGGTTAAAAAAATTTTTTTTGAGAGAAATAGGCTGTTCGGTTAATTGGAGCTCCGATAATCGGCGCTATACTGTATTTGTTAAAATTAGGAAAACTAAATATACGATCGCTTTTAAACTTAGAGAAAGTTTATAACAGATAATAGCAATATTATAAAGTTAGCGTGCGTTGAATTTTGGTGAGAGGGAGGGGAGGGAAAGGGTTTTTTTATTAGCTGTATTTTTCGTTTTAAATGCTGTTTTTTAACTGAACCCACGTTCTTTTCACTGAGCCCTCCTGTAAATATTATTTTTTAACCATTAATATTTGAAAAACAGAGATGCCTGATTTCATACAATTAAAAATTTCAATTTCTTCAAACTCATTTTTCTCCATTAAGAAAGCCGCGGAGAGACTTTGAGACAGTTTATAACACATAATACACAATTTATATAGTGAGGATGTGTGTAATTTGGATGGGGGGGGGGGGGGAAAGGGTAACTCTCTCTTTTTTCTTCAGATCAGCTGTTTATTGCGTTTTTTCAGTGAGCACTGAAATAAATATTATTTTTTAACATTAAATATTTGAAATAGTGGGAAATTCCGGGAGAGCGGAGGGTCCTCCGTGGAGGACTATTGATGCGAAATTGTTAAAATTAGGAAAACTAATTAACCGATCGGTTTTAAACTTTGACATAGTTTATAACGCATATTAAAAATTTTATAAAGCGAGGGTGCGTGTAATTTGGGTTGGGGAGGGGCTATTTTCTCTTTTTTCTTCAGATCACCTGTTTATTGCGTTTTGAATGCGTTTTTTTTTTCACTGAGTCCTCATATTAACATTATTTCTTAACCTTAAATATTTGAAAAAGTGGGCAATTCCCGGGGGAGGAGAGAATGCTCCGGGGAGGGTCTATTTTCTAAATTTTGAGTAAACTTCTCCTGTGATATATCGTTAGGTAGGTCTATGAAAACTTATTCATATTATACACATCCGATCCCCCCCCCCCCCCCTTTTGCCTCAGGGGCACTTTTCGAAATTTTAAGTACCACCCTTGATGTGACATATCGTTAGATAGGTCTATGAAAACTTATTCATATTATACACATCCGATGCCCTCCCCCCTCTTTCCGCCCGGGGGCACTTTTGGAAATTTTAAGGACCACTTCTCATTTGACGTATCGTTAGATAGGTCTATGAAAACTTATTCATATTATACACATCCTATGTCCCCCCCCCCCCCACCCCGGTTTAAATGTGGTTTTTTGACGGAGTCCTCTTGTAAATATTACTAGCTAAATATAAAAAAAAGTAATATAAAAATTTTGTTTTTAAAGTCAATTCTTACTTAGGCCATCAAAGAAAAATTTAATATAATCCCTTATATTACTTATATTAAGCTAATATTAGTTTTTGTTGCATTAAAATATCTCAATTTGTTGATTTTCTATAAGCAAGTAGGTTTACAATGGAACTCTATGGGAATTTGGCGAAATATTAGAGATATCGCCAAGTTGGCGTCACTTTTGGCGACTCATTTTGGCCGCCAAATTTGGCGATATATCGCCAAATTGGCGACAAACTTGGCGGTATTTGGGGACAGAACAGGGTCCCCCCTATGGTAACCCCTTATTGAAAATACTTTCATATCAAGTAAAATAATGCTATAAAGTGATAAAATATCATTTATTAAGATTGACGATCGTTTCGTCGCACCAACGGCGACATTTTCAAAATCATACACGATAGAAAATATTTTCACATAATTTAAAAATAATAAGCATAGTAAATAATGTCACGAGACATGATGTGTAATGAAATATTGCAAACATAAAATAAATTAAAATTAAATTAGTTATTTGTGAACGTAGATTAGTTTTCATATAATTTAACAAAACAATAACATGGTAAATAATGTCACGAGACAACATGCATAAATTAACTTGCTATTTTTACGGATATCCGTAAAAATAGCAAGTTAATTTACACATCAAGATTTTATTTACCATCCATAATCCGAGAATCAATAGAGATATTTTTACGCAACAAGAATATTTGCAATGATTCAGTGTCCCTAGATTTACCTAAAATTTGGAGAGAGATGCTATATAATTTTAGTACCAATAGTAAAAATTAATTCACGCTCGCAAATAGCCAAGATAATTTTATATTTTGTTTTATGTTTTGCAATATTTTTCATTATGCATGTTGTCTCGTGACATTATTTACCATGTTATTGTTTTGTTAAATTATATGAAAACTAATCTACGTTCACAAATAACTAATTTAATTTTAATTTATTTTATGTTTGCAATATTTCATTATACATCATGTCTCGTGACATTATTTACTATGTTTATTATTTTTAAATTATGTGAAAATATTTTCTATCGTGTAGGATTTTGAAAATGTCGCCGTTGTTGCGACGAAACGATCGTCAATCTTAATAAATGATATTTTATCACTTTATAGCATTATTTTACTTAATCTGTTTATAAGTGATCATTATACATGTTTTTACTTTCATATCTTCAATAACCAATGGCCGCCATTTTGTTTCCCATGCAAAACTAAAATTAATTAATTAAAATTTAATTAATTAATTAATATTTGAAAAAACTGTATTAACATCAATTGTCATCCAGTACAAGTTTAAAAAAATTTATTTCAACTTGATAGGGTGATTAATGAGTATTTTATGAACGATTGAAAATTTGAACAAGATAAATATATAAATAAATAAATAAATAAATATAGGGAGAGTGTGAGCTAATAGTAGGAATTGAAAAAATGAAATAGGGTAGTAGATGATTTCCGGGGGGGGGGGGTGTAATGTAAAACTAATTGTAATGGTACTGCCATTTATGTAAGGAATTAATAATTTTAAATTAACAATTTTGATTTATTAATTTGAGGATAAAGTGTATTAAAAGAGAAATTAAACGAAACCCTCTGTGCGATCTGCGATCACACTTACCCACTTGTTGAAAGAAAAGATGGAATTTTGTAATCAATTTTTAATCCATTTCCTGATATGATAGAACTAGCTGTTTAACCCGTCCTATGCACGGGAGTTCATGAATTTAATTCTAATACCAAAATTAAAAATAACTTCGATTTAGTAAAATATTTTTCTACTACATCATGTTACTATGGTAGCAGACGATAAAAAGATATCTTTGGAATAAGGAAATAAATAGAATAAAAAGTTTTGTTAATGTTTGTGATAAAATGTGCTTCTTTATTTTAAAAAAAAAAATTAATAATTAAGCGCAATTAAATAATCTCTAATTATTTGCATGTGAGGTAAAAGAAATATCGTAATACCCGCTACAGCTTTTTAGTATTGTAGCATGGCGCTCGTAATATGCGATGCGTCTTGCAATAGAAGGTAATTATTCTGGTAAGAATTTTATTGTGAATTTTTAATTGCTGGCAGCTGCTATAACAAAAAATGTTTGCATTTGATAGGAAATTGCTGAAAAATTGGTGGTTTTTTTATTAATTAAAAGTTAAATATAAATTATTTCGATTCCGGATTGCTTTAGTTGCCTCGGCCGTCTTTTAGTACATGTTGTATTAGCAAATGTTGTATTGTCATTGTTGTAAATGACAATCAACATTTTAATATTTTTGGAACTTGTTTATAAACGAATAAGATAAAATAATGAACTCCATCAAAATAATAGAAAATAGACAACATAGTTTTCATAATGCGTTCTCATTCCCAATATGAGTACAATTGATGTTTCATTCCTGTAGGAGACCGAACTTTAATCTTGTTGGATTAATACAATATATATTTAATCTGTGGCATCCTCTAAATTCCTGATGGTTTGAATATCTGCATGTTCGTTATATGCATTTTATTGGTTTGTATGTCTATATATGCGAGTTGTAAAAAATTATATATATATATATATATATATTCTAAAAAAAAGTAACTTACGCTGTCACCGCCGCCGCCGGTTTTGAATTTTTTGTGACCGGAGGTATTTCTACGTTAATATTAAGAAAAATACTGCTTACAAAAATATGAAAATCGGCGGTATTATAGAGAAATGTTTGATAAATACGCTGATGCTGGCAGTTTTCAAATAAAATAATTATTTTAACAGATATTTAATGCTAACGTTGAACAAAATCGTTTCATTAAAAAAGTTTTATAGTAGCAAAAACTATACATGGGAATTAATTCATTTTTAGATCATTTTATACGTTAGAATTTCCCGGTGTGTAGACTGCATTAACTTTTTTAATTTGACTCATTTTTTGAGGTTTTATTTCTATTTTAAATTCAAATTTTAAGCATTTCGAGAGATATTTTTTACTTATTTTAGGAAATGGTATTAATTTAAACTGTTGCCAACTGTATAAACAGAGCAAACAATAATGTTTGCTTCAAATTAAAAATTTATTTACACATGACTATTATTAACAAAAAAAAGCTTTCAAATTAGAATTAAATAATTACGCGTGAAAAGCAGGAACTTATTGAAAATTACTTCATAAAAACTATATTTACACGTGAAATTTATAAGGATATTGTAAAATAATAAATTCATTAACATGCGTTAGAAGTCTTAAATAGAAGAAATTACATCACATTTACGTCACACTACACTTATTACGTAAAACGAATAAAAAGTAATATTGCAAAACAGTTTAAATTAAAAAATTGCGCGAGACATTAATTTGATATTTTGAGATTATATTAATAAGATTAATATTAATTTTATTGAACGCGTTTAGACTGCTTTCGAGCGATTATTTAGTAATGTAATAAAAATAAAAAAGATTACAAGCTGAAAATGAAGTGTCATCAACAAAAAATATAATTTGAAAGAGAAAAATCTGTGAAGCAGATAATAAGGAAATTGCTTAAATGGTTTAGTTGAGATTCGTTAATCTTCTGTGTCGTTTCCGTCAAAAGAAGGCATTGGTATTTGTAAAATATATTTGCATTTTGATGCAGATTTGCTTATTATATTAGCTTATTTTGAAATGTTCAACTGATTTTATTTAATCAAAGACGAAAACAGCCATTGTATTTTTTAACAGCAGCTGATTTTTCCTTAAAATTCTCCAATCGAAGAAAAATGAATAGAAACCCATTTATAGGGAGATCGACACTGTTTTTTAAATTATAATTCAATCTTTCAAAATCTTTTTAAAGCCAATCAAATTAGCGTGCTTTTAGAGACTGCGGTGTCTGAACGGGGGATGGCAAGCGTAGCTCGTAGGGGGCCGAGCCCCCTAGTATATATATAATATTTTAAATAGTTAACACAGGTAGCTTAAAAATTATCCTAAATTTCTTCTCATTTAATTTCACTATATTTAATTTTACATACTATCATTCTTTTATCCTTTCATAAAATCCAATTGTTTTTTCTACGCGTGAGCCTTTTATTTCATTTTGGCATCGCGCATGTATATTTCCCTTCGAATTCCAACTTTCTACCATATCTCATTGTTTTTTTTTTTTTTTTTTTTTTTTTTTTTTCCAGATAATTCTATGACTTTTACTACCGCCAAAATCTTGTCCTTAATACTTCATTTGAGCTTCCGCAATGCTTTTTTGTATCCATATACCAGAGTTTTTAAATAGAGCTACATCAACTTAGACTTTAGCTTTTCTGTTTTGTTCCAAATCCAAACTTGTAATAATATGTAGATATTAGTGAAGACGTGCGACCTGCTAAAATTTTACTGAAGCTCCATTCTTAATTACATGCTTTCTTTTAATTCACAATTATGTTTGTGTGTGGCAGTCAAATCTTGTGTTGTGACTCATTTTTCACCCACTTCCTGTTGCCATTGCTTTAAAATTTGAAATGAACGAGTATATGTGGAGCATTCTCACCATCTTTTGGCTTTTATGTCCCTGTGTAATAATTTTTATTTTAGTACATGTTCTTCTGATTTTTTTATTTCATATACTGGGGAACATCCCATTGCATGATTGCATAACAATATTAACGAGATAAATAAGTTTAGGACGATGTTGGGGGTCCAAATACCAGGAAAACTCCGATACCGTCCCGTGTCCCTGATGCTGATTTTTAAGTTTGGAGCTGTCTGTATAAAATTGTTTCAATAAAAATAATTCAATGTAATTTTTTTCCGAAACTGAAACTATTGTTTTATATAAATATGTAGCAAAAAATTAACCTGCACACATTTTGAGGGTTGTTATTATTTTTTAAACTCTGTCCCTGGGTTTTAGATTCCTTACCAACCCTCTTGCTAAAATTATACAGAAAATCACTTCAGATGCAGCCACAGAATTTTTTTCAAGTTTTTTCGCATGCAGAAGTATGCTAGAGAAAGAATGTATAAAATTCTTTGACAGGAAATTTACTGCAGAATTTAAATCAGCATTTAAATGTCAATTTCAAGCATCGTGGCTTTATTGGTAGTCTTATCGTCCCCAAGGTTTATTCCTTCACTTTTCGCGGTAAATTATTATTATTATTTTTTTTTAATTTAATCCAATGTAAATAACTGTTTCTAAAAATCAATGAACATTGTGGCTACCATTTAGTCTTAACATGATATGCCTAAAATAAATGGTAATTTTCCTTATCGTTCCATCCTTGCCGTCCCTTTTTTACTATACCGTACCCCTATTTTACCTTACCATCCCTTCTTTAACACCCCTTTAAGACAATGTTATACAAAAATTCTGTATTAAAAGTACTACATTGTTATTATTTCTTATTTGAGTGTCCCTATGCGAATTCATTATAGCTAAAAATTCAGAAGAAAATAAAAAGTTTTAGTGGTAAAATGGTAAGGAAAATTAAACTCGCAAGTTTAACATAAACCTCAGTTAAATAAAAAAAATTTCGCTGCTGACCATTTTTTCTTTATTTTGAATCATTAAGGCATTCGTCTATCAGATTAAAATGTTATTTTAGCAAGTTTAATTTCACCAGATTTTTATTCCCGAAAGTCAAAAGATTGTGAGAATGCCCCATGTATTCCTGAAGGCAATACATGAATTGAACATTGAATTTTTTTTAATTCTATCCCTAAGGGTGAACGGGGGCCAACTTTACTTAATGGTTACGTTTAGTTTCGTATGGAGAAATCATTATCACCTTCAACAATGAGTATTTGTTGAAAAGTACCAATGACAGGGTTAGCACAATAGCTCCAAATTTTAGCCAAATTGGCGAAATATTGTCAAATTTGGCGACAAAAATAAGTTGCCATACAGGAAACCAGCTTGGTGATAGCTAGCTAATTTTGCAAAATTCCCATTTAAATTCATTAATCTTCGATAATCGAGCTCACAGCAAATTTAATTTAAACACTGTGCATTTAGGGTTTTTTTTTTTTTTTTAACTTTTCTACTTTTTAGTGCATTTAAAATATATTTTTTTTTCTACATTTTTGTGAATTTTAATGAAAGCATGTTTTTCAAAAAAAAAAAAAAAAAAAAAAAAAAAAAAAAGATTTATATTTATTATTTAATAGTATAATGTCATGTATTATAGTTGAACCGGATTGATGAATTAGGACACGAGAGTCCTTTGCGATAATGGAAAGAACTGATAAATAAAAAGGATCTTCGTTAAAGGATGGATGATTATTTGTGTCTACAGGAAACACTTATGAATTAAATGCTTTGCTTTTGCCCGCCTCGATGACTGCTAAATATGTTCTTTCTTTCTTGCGATCTCATTATGAACAAAAATGTATTGGCTGATATTGTGCATATCTTAATTATATTACAACTTTATAATGACCTTTATCTTTAAAGAATTTTGCAGTGAAGCCTAGAAATCCTACATATGGGTGTGTATGTGTGTTTTTGTTTGATTGTGATATGTAACTTTTTAAAAAATAAATACCGGTGCAGCACAGGAACTATAAACGTCACAAGTTTGCAGCTCCACTCGGTTTGAGTTTGCTGATTCTCATGAAAAATCGTCACAGAAAAGCAACAATTTACAAGTACGTGACAACAAGTTTTTCATGTGCTTACACAAAAGAATAAAGAAAGAAGAGAAAAAGGAAAGAAAAAAGAATGATTACACGTCAATGTTTTTATACCTTATTTTCTTTTCATTGTCACAAACAACAGCTGATGTTCTAGGCTGAAATCTCACGTTGCCACATTTTTATCAATATTCTAAAAACGGATAGAGGCTTAGATAAAAATCATTATTTAATTCTTAAGTTAGATAACCCATATATTTTGGCCTTGAGATAAGTTCAAAACGCTGTTAAGGTTGTATATTTTGAAGATTAAAAAACAAAGCAAATATCGCTTCGCAATCTTCAGTAAAAAAGTAAATATAAAAAATAACGCATTCGTTATCATTTTAAACATGATATGAACTGCTAAAATCCAGTTTTCATTAGGTTGGTGCTGACTTATTATTTTTTTATTTCTGGTTTCGAAAATCGCGTTGTTTATTTTGTTTGAGTACATTTTTTGACAGATAGTTTTGTATTTTTTTTTTTTTTTTTTTTTTAAGGTTTAGTTCCACTAGCGTCTGAGAGGTTCAGCTGTCAAAGATTGTACATGGGAGGTGCCTGAATCGAACCCATGCGCGTTCGTTGGAATAACCATTTGGAGTTTTCCGTGTTTTTCTGTAAACCTGCGTAAAAGCTACGTAAATATTGCTTTAGGTTCCCTTAGAAAGACTCCCACTGTTGGCAATCCCACCAACAACCCCCATCGACCCACATCCCTCGTGCAGGTAATCGGTTGCAACAAAACACCTCCAAACCACCTCTTTCAAGGATTTATGATGAACTATCACATAAAAATAAGACAAAGTGCTTTATTAGAATCAAAACATAAATATATATATTTTTTTAATTAATGAAATCGCATTGAATAACAAATAATAACAACAGCAACAACAATATTATTAATAATTAAGTGAAGGGGAAAGCAGCAATTGTGAGGTGAAATGTGTTTTTTTTTAAGAATGTAGAACCGATTTCATTAAACAAATATATTAATTACTTCCTACTAAAACCGACAAAACAATATATATATATATATATATATATATATATATATATATATATAAAGCTGAATTTACCGTATTTACCCTCGTATACGTCGATCGCGCGTATAAGTCGACCCCCTACTTTCCCGATCAAGAAATTTGAATTTTTTTAAATCCCGCGTATCAGTCGACCCCCACTTTTCCGATCAAGAAATTTTATTTTATTTTTTAAATACATTATTCAAAATCACCTGGAAAAAGAAAGAAGGTACTAAATATACAATAATAAAGAAACATTAATTTTGTTTTCATTTATTCGAAATCGTATGAAAAAAAGTACAAAATATACAATAATGAAGATAATAACATATTAAAGTAATGTACAAAGTTAAACTGATTCAAGGTCCGATTCATTATCGGACTCGCCAAAATATTCACAAAAATCCTTCGTCGTTATCGGCTCATCATGATACACGTTTTCAATCTCTGTATCGCTACATTCTTCCTCGTCGTTATCACTTTCAAAATGACATCATCTTCTGTGCCGTCTAATTCGCTGCTTATGCAGCATTTCTTGAAAGATTTTATAATCATTTCGGAAGGAATTTGATTCCACGCATCTTTAACCCACTGGGCAATCAATGCAATGTTGAGCTTTCAACATTACCGCTCTTTGTAAATGTTGGACAACCGGATGAAATCCACTCTGCCCAATATTTTCTAACATTTGCTTTGAGGCAAATGTCTAGGTGATTGAAGGACGGATGTCAACCCTCTCGGGATTACAGCTACAGTCGTTTTCAGCTCTTTCGTCGCTTTATTCACGTTTTCAGAAAAGTGGCCACGAAACGAGTTGTAAACTAAAAGGGAAGGTTTTTTTGAAAACAGTTCACGGTTTTTTACCCCAACACATTTTTAAGCCAGCCGACTGTTCCGCCAGCATCCATCCACCCCTTTTCATGGGTTTGAATCAGCAAACCCAGATGGAAGTGTAACATTTTTCAGCTACATTTTTCTTTTAAAAATAATCAACGGATGAAGCTTATTACCGTCGGCCAAACAGGAAAAAACGACCGTGAAACCGGTGTTTTCGTGCACAGTCGTTTTTACCAAAATGCTTTTTCCCCCTTGCAGTTCACGGTTTTATTTTCTGGTAGGTCGAAACACATGGGTGTTTCATTCATATTTCCTATATGGCAAAGTTCAAAAGATTTAATTTTTCTTTGATCAATGACGTATTTTTAAAATTTCATAATCTGTGCTTCCAAGTCAGCTGGTAATTTTTGTGCCAGTTTAGTGCACTGGCGTAAAGTCAAATCATGACGATTCATAAATCTAGTGCATCAATGTTCTGATGCACGAAACGTGTTTGGAATACCATACTTTTCTTCTTTTGCAAACTTCATTGCTCATAAACGTATTGCAGTTCTAGTGACAAGAAAACCATTCCGCCGGCACTCTACAACCCAATCATGCAATACGTTTTCGAGTCCTGGATAGGGCGATTTTCCATGCGCAAATCCCTTTTTGATTTCGGGATGTTTTCTAGCTTTGCCTTATTCTTGCGGCAATCACAAAGCAATTTTTCGTGAACATCAAACTGAGGAGAAGCAGCACAGTTGTTAGACTCTTCCGCAAAAGAAATAACTTTAAGTTTAAATCCAGCTGCGTATGAATTGCGTTTCTGCTTTCTAATAACTAAATCAGCCATATCAGTAGAAACAAGGAGAAAAAGAGCAGTTATATAAATACAACTTTTCTCCTCTATTTCTTTATTACCTTTCTTTACTATGGAATGTTTCTCATCTATATCTCCTTAACCTTAGAAAAAGGTTGCTTATTTATTTCATTAAGAAATACTCCAGGTGCAAAAACACTGCTAAGACGCACTCTAAAAAATAAGAACTGCTGGCTTGACGAACACTGGTTTATTTACAGGACAAACAACACACACACACAACGAATATTATAACATTAACTTCTGGTTATTTTACACTATTTCACAAAGACATTAAGATGCCGATGTTATCAAAACACAATCAGGGCGACACACCACTGATTTTCACTCCAACCTTTTCACTACACCATCTCCGCCGCGACTGCTCGCTGTTCCAGTTCGAATAGTTCTGCCTTGGCGAGAGTTCACTGTTTGGCGACCGCCAATATCCGTGCTTCGCAAATATTAAAGTTAATGCGAGTCTTACACGTCCCTCCTTAAGGAGCACATAGTTCTCCTTAGAGACTATGCTGCTAAGAAAAGTACAGTTAGTTTCACAAACACAATGTTAAAGGAAAGAGCCTGTTCCCTAGCCCAAACTTTTTAAACACATAAATGAAAAAAAAAATATGTATATATATAATAATAATGTAAACAACAGTCTTAATTAAACATAACATAAAATATCAGAATATTTAATAATACAATCATTATAAGATAAGTTTATATCTTTGCCTAAGGGAATCTGGAAAGGGCATCAGCATTACCATGCCTACTCCCTTTCCTATAGGTAATTTTTAGATTATATCTTTGAAGGGCTAATGCCCAGCGAGCTAGCTTGGCCCCATGGGGCAATCCCTGGGTAAGGTAAGCAAGGGGATTGTGATCCGAAATCACTTCTATTTGAGATCCGAAAATCCAGGTGTCGAACTTCTGAAGTGCAGCTAATACACTGTAAGCCTCTCTTTCTATAGTAGACCATCTGGTCTGGCATGGGGTAAGCTTTTTACTGTAGAAAGCTATGGGATGCTCTTTTCCATTTTCATCGAGCTGTGATAAACACGCCCCGACTGCAGCAGCAGAAGCATCAGTATAAAGTTGAAAAGGTTTGTCAAATTGTGGGGTATATAAGGATGGCATTTTGACAAAGTGTTCCTTCAAGCTTTGAAAGGCTTCTTCTTCCAACTTTCCCCATGGGATCTCTTTTGGAACTCTCTGCTTTGTCAAGTTGGTTAAAGGTAGTACGATGTTTGCAAAGTTCGGGATATAGTCTCTATAATAACTTGCTATCCCCAGAACTGTTCTCAATTCTTTCTTGTTGGTAGGCGCCGCTAGTTTCTTCATAGCTTCCACCTTTTCTGGATCTGGGGCATGTCTTCCTGATCCAACTATATGCCCTAAAAATTTTACTTCTCTTTTTCCGAAATCGCACTTTTCCAGATTAACAGTAAGACCTACTTCACGAAAGGTCTGTAAAACTGCACTAATATGCTTCAGATGGTCAGCCCATGTTTTTGAGAAAATTGCAACATCATCAATGTAGGACCGACAGTAGTCTTTATGTGGAATCAAGACTTTGTCCATAGACTTTTGAAAGGTACTGCCTGCATTCTTCATGCCAAAAGGCATGACTCTCCACTGGTAATGTCCGGAGTGAGTTACGAAAGCAGTATAATGCCTACAATCTTCTCTCATAGGAATCTGCCAATACCCTTTGGTGAGGTCAAGCACAGTGATTATTTGTGCTTCCCCTATTTCATACAGAAGTTCATTAGCATGTTTCATTGGGTAAGCGTCTGGAATAGTAAAACTATTCAGTAGTCTAAAGTCTATACACAGTCGTATGCTGCCATTCTTTTTAGCAACGCACACTAGGGGATGAGCCCATTCACTATCACTTTGCTCGATGAGACCAAGTTCCAGAAGTTCTCGAATTTGACGATCTACTTCGTTTTGAAGGGCTACAGGAATTCGATACGGTCGAAGTCTTTTGGGTGAACAATCAGGTGTAACTTTAACCACATGTCCTTCAACTTTCGCCGTCCCAGGTTTAGAACTGAACACGTCATGATACTTACAAAGTACGTCGCTTAGTTCATGCCGTTGTGTAACATCTAAAGGGGTTGCCATTTCCCTAACATGCTGTTTCACTTCACTATCAGTAACAGTGTGGAGCATCTGTCGGAGCAGAATGTAACTGTCCAAAATCTTTATCCTGTTCAAAGACAAGTCCTATGTGTTGGACACGTGCCACATATGGCCGAATTTTATTGAAATGTAATTCTCTTCTTGTACTATCATCAAATTCAACAATGGCAGAGTGTGGTCTAGTCAGTTGTACCACAGTCGCTGGTCCAGACCAAGTATTCAACAGCTTATGAGAAGATGTTGGTATCAAGATCAAGACTTTGTCACCTACTTGATATGTTTTCTCTCGGGATCTTAAATTATACCTTTGAGCATAATTTTGCTGATTTAGTTGAGCATTCTCATTTGCAATTCTGTGAGCGTTCATTATCTTTTCTCTCAGTTCTTCTAAATACTTTTCTACAGACTGCGAGACGGTCGTAGGTATCACTTTCTCGCCGGTCCAAATTTCTTTAAGTAATGCGGTTGGACCCTTAGGTATTCGCCCGTATACTAACTGATATGGGGAGACACCAGTCGTGCAATGAGGGACCTCTCTATACGCAAATAAGAGATGCGGAATATGTATGTCCCATTCATTCCCATATTCTTGAACATTTTTGTTCAGCATATTCTTCAAGGTTCTGTTCCACCTTTCTACAGCTCCCATTCTCTCGGGATGACCCGGCGTCGAAAATCTTGGTGATACCCCTATTAGTTTCATAAAAGCATCAGCCAATTTTGAGGTAAAATTTGGGCCTTGATCGGTATATATCATTCTGGGGAATCCAGTGCGACTGAAAATTTGCATCAATATATCGCACGTAGTTTTAGCATTTATGTTTCTGGTCGGTATTGCTTCTGCCCATCTAGTACATAAATCAATTGCGGAAATGATGTACTTGTGTCCTCTCCTGGAAGGGGGTTCTAAAGGACCTATACAGTCTAAACTCCAAACCTCAAAGGGATTATCCGGCCTGGTAATCGGCTGGATCGGAATTCTATCTCGGTAAGTTTCAGTTCTTCTAACTTGACAAGGCTTACAGCTTTCACAGAATTTCCTAACGTCATTTCGGATAGTTGGCCAAAAAAATGAGTACTTTATTCGTTCTTTTGTTTTCTTTTCACCAAGGTGTCCAGCCAGTGGAATTTCATGGGCGGTTTTCAATACGAAATCACGCTTGACAGAGGGTAATACGACTTGCTTTATTTTTTCTCCACACACCCACTCAGAGTGTAAAAGAAGTCCATCTTCTACCTCGAATCCATTTCTTCGTTCTTCTGCAAGCTTCCAAATATTAGCTAATGATTCGTCTTCCTGCTGCAGCTTTATAAACTCTGATCTACTTACTTTATAACACTCTTCTTCACTGGAAGTGGTAGGACATTCTATCTCAACGACTTCTTCTTCCTCATCATTCTTTGGTATTTCGTTTAGGCTGGAGCTTGGTTTCTGTTGTTCCTTTTGCACAGCAAGGGAAGCCAATGGTTGACATTGTTGAATACCTTCATTTAGTGCCTCAAATGCTGTAGGACATATCAGCATATCACTTACTAATTTTTTGGATACTGCACATATGACTGGGACTTCACTATGTTGAGAATCATTTATTTTTATTTTAAAAACTACTAATGGAGCTATTTCAGTTGATCCAAATGCACACACAAGTTTTACGGTTCCCTCGCCTTCACCAGCGTTAATAGGGGCTAAATCATGCCTCATGACTGAAATTTGAGCACCTGTGTCTAAGATTCCGTTGAAAACTGTAGAACCACATTTCAGTTCTATTTTCTTCAGTTCATCACACTTTACGGAATTTGCTTTAACAGGGAATAATATCGGAACTGTAATTCGAGCTGACAATACCTCTTTATTCTCTATAGTTCCTTCTGTAGTGACCAAATTACTCTTAGCACTTTCAATTCTGCTTCGTGTTCTCTGACTATTATTTTCAGGACAAACCCGTGAAAAATTAGTTGAATCTCCGCATGCAAAACATGTAGGCTTAAACGCCCTGGAATCCCTATACTTTTGACAAGTCCCTTGATATTTTGTTTTGTCAAAGTGTTTGTCATTTCCTCCATATTTAGTCGTTCCCACCAAATGGCTGTGTTTGGTATTTTCGAAACTTTCCTTAGATTTTTACTTATTTTTCTCTTCCAGTTACCATCGAGGAACATCCTTTGGCTTAGTATGGACTAGAGCTGTAGCAAACCGCACATATTCGTTACTAAGTAACGGGTATTCTCTATGATACGAAATCCCGAATCGGTACTTCGAAATATGACTCGTTAGTCGTTACTGTGTCAATACGTAGCCGAACAAAATGAAACTAACTTCAAACGCTGCTTAAGTTTGTGTAATTCATGAATGGAGCCGGATGCGGTAAAAGATGCGAATTTGTGTTCGGACTCCGATATTTCGGCGTCAGTTGTTTCCGTATCAGCGTATCTGTATGCGTACATTCTGTTAGTATCAGTTATTCTCAAATCTCAAATGATTTTGATTTCGTGGGAGCTTGTTGATTCATTTATTATGGAAAGAAAAAGAAGTATAGCTATTTTATACCCTGAGCTTGCGGATTTAGCAAAGAAGTATTTACCAGCGATGTCTACATTAGTACCATCTGAAAGAATTTTTTCAAAATCAGGTTATATACTATCTGAAAGGCGTGCTTCATTAAAACAAAAAAGAATGGAAAACATATTATTTTAAAACATAAACCAAATATTTCTAAAATAATAATGCGAGTAACGTAAACTGTTGGTTGATAAGATGATAAAGTCTAAAATGAAACACATTTCTTTTAAATGTTCTGAAATTTTTCGAGAAATTCTGTTTTAAAATTTACAGGTTTGCTTTCAGTGCATTCTTTATCTTATAAAAATATCTTTGTACGTGTATTTATGTTTTAAATTTGAAAAAAAAAATTTTTATGATAAAGACAAGTTTTTTGATTGCTTGTAAAAATGTTTTTATGTTAATGTTTAATTTTTTTAGCCCCGGGTATGCTATTTCTTTCTCCCAGCTAAGCTAATAAAGTGTCGTCTCCAAAGAAAAAAAAAAAAACACGCCCCGTTGTATAAGTCAGCCATAAAACAAAGCAGAGGTGTCATTGTACGGAATAATCTCTAACGCAATTTTTTTAAACTTCTACGCATCGCACATTTTCAATTTTTATACCGTCGTATTGGGGAAAAAAAGGTACTTTTAAATGCAATTTGTTTGAAAATTACATATTGATTTATTTTTGAGATATTGATTTTTTTGTAGTTTTTAATGCCTTTCGTTTAATTTTTGTAACTCAAGTACTCCATTTCTGTAGAAAGTAAAAGTAAAGGAAAAATAGTTGGAAAGTACCAATTATATCTTTTTGCTGCCATTTTCTCATAAAAACTGAAAAAAAAAGTAACTTAAGTACGTGCTGTTTCGAAAAAATATTAAGTGAATGACTTCTGATAAAACATGGAGCTTCTATAAACTGAACTTAATTTTAAGTATCTATATTACAAACAAAGGAAAGCATATGAATCATGAGATAGCCAATTTTTTTTGTCGAATTTCTTAAATAACGAAAGAAATCCTTCAGCAGATGCGAATCACGTCATTTTATATAAAATAAAAGCGTGTCTTTTAAGTCTTATAACTGAACTATCTATATTTATATACATAATTGTTTCTCATCGGGGGGTGACACTATATTCTGAGAAAGCAGAATTCCTGTTTTCTATTTTTTTTTCTTTTGGCTTGTAAAAATATTTGGCACAGATGTCATATACGTACCACATTGGCGCAATTTTTTCTGACACTAATGTGATATAAGCAACAAGGTACTTAACTGGCACCAAAGCGCCGTTATTTCGCTTGATATGGTAACCTGGATGTTGTTTATTTGTTAATAAATTGTTTAGTTACTTTTACTTTCTTTTTTAAAATTGCATAAATTGTTTTGCTCTATAGTTATTAATTAAACTTTTTTTATTTATTGTTATTCCCTTCTTAAAAATATATATGTAACTGGTATTTGAAAACGAGGTTTTCGCCAACTTGGCGTCAGAAAAAAATCGCGCCAATGTGGTGCGTATATGACATCTGTGCCAAATATTTTTGTTGGTATATTTTTAAATTTCATATTTGAAAAAAAAAAGTATTTTAAATATAAATCAATAATTTCAGAAAGAATAATGTGACTGAAGTACAATGTCATTTGATAGGATGACTACGTAAGAAATTAAACATATATATATTTAAATATTTTCAAATTATTCCTGAAATTAAATTTTCATAATACATAATTACTTTTAGTGTAAAATTAGTAAGTAAATTTGTTTGTAAAAATATTTTATTTGTGTAATTATATTTCATAGTTTTAGTATAAATTTGGTAAATTTTACTCTTCCTAAATTGCTTTCTCTGATTATTTCTTATTTCATAAGTAATAAATTCTACAATTTAGACATGTTATATTCAATTATGCATCGTATTTTGTTTGCCTTTTTCCATTAAAACTTAGAAACTTAATTAAATGTAAGTTTTACGTACAGATGGCAGCACATATTTTACGTTAAAACTGTAACGAATTCTTCAAAAGACTCATGTGCGGTATATAATTAGTATTAGATTTGCTGCAGGTTTGTAGTATATAAGGTGATTGTTTAATACCCGGTTTTTGAACAATAACGAAAGTAACGAGTAACGAATACTCTCTAACGGGTAGCGAGTTCGAAAGTAACGACATCATACGGGTATTCATTTAGTCGTTACTTTTACAGCACTAGTATGGACTGGGCTTTTCTTGAACCCATCTCTCAAACTTTCGTATTCATCAACTTTTTCTGCAACTTCTAGAGGGTCGATCAATTTATTCCATTGATGCAAGAAGTGTTCTTTCACTTCGTTTGGTAATCTGCGTTTGAGTTGATCCGCTACCAATAATTTCTTTAATTGGTCGAAATTCTCAACTTTTAATTCGTTTATCCATTCATTGAAATAAGTGTTCAATGCATGACTGTAGCTTCTCCAAGACTCTTCTGGTCCCTTTTGATGCCGGAAAAATAATTGCCTCAACTTTTCAGGATTTAGCTTGTAACGCTTTAATAACATATCCTTTACGAAATCATAGTCATTGGCTCTCTCAGGAGGCTCTCGAGCTATATTATTAGCCATATCTGTTGGTAACAATCCCAGTAAATATGCTACCCATTCTGATTTATGTACACGCGCCATTGCCGCCCGACGCTCAAAGTTTACTAAATACAGTTGCATTTCGTCTACTTTTTCGTCGTATTTAAGAGTTATCTGCATCAGTTGTACTCTAGATCTTGTTTCGTTTGAATTTTCAACTCCATCACCCAAATCTACGTTATTTCTTCTTAATTCCAACCGTTTCATTTCTAGATCGTGATCTCTTTCTTCTTTCCGGATTCGATCCTCTCTTTCTTCTTTCCGAATTCGTTCTTCTTCCTCTTTTGTCTCACGCCGAATTCGTTCTTCTTCCTCTTTTGTCTCACGCCGAATTCGTTCTTCTTCCTCTTTTGTCTCACGCCGAATTCGTTCTTCTATGATTCTACTCAGAGATACTTTGGCCTCATCTTCGACGAAATTTTCATTTTCTGATATTAATTTTCTAATATCTGCCCTCTTATTATCCATGCTAGCTTCTATACCCAGCTCTGTTGCTAGCTCGATTAGATCTTCCTTCCTGCCCCTACCCAGGAATGCCATGGTAAAAAAAAATTATTCTAACGAATTCAAAATGCTAGTAATCAATTAAAGACAGCGTAATAAACCTCAAGACTTATTAATTCCCACAAAAAAAAAAATGTAACTATAACCAATCATTCAAATAACTTTTCAATAGAACCGTTTGGAATTTAAATGCTTATTTCAATCATTTAATTAAATAATTCTATCAACGGTATTTTAAATCTAGTCAAAAATGAACTTTCCGAATTATTACGAAAAGAAAAAATCATATATGAACACATAATTAAATCAATTATTTACTTTCGTTTTGAATGAGTTAAAAAAAAACACATTCAGCAACAATTAAAATGTACCAATATTCCCTTTCACCAAATTGCTTTCAATAACCATTAACCCTAAAATAGTAGAACACCAAAGAATTATAAATTAGGATGTACATTCAATGTCTATAAGTAACAAATGCACTCATAATATTTGTTTCAACACTCCGTACTCATAAATACAATTTAAATCATAATGTTAGTTTTGATTTAAAAATAATAATAACACTCTTAAAAGAATGCCTTCATAACACTAGTTTCGATTTACGAAACTCAGGATACTTAAATAAAGCATAAAGAAAAAAAAATACTAATTACGATCTATGAAAGAACTTTCTTAAACAAACAAACAAAAAAAATGTAATCACTACTTTCAACCTACGAAACTTGGTTGCACAATCACATAATAAATATATCAATTTCACCTCTAATAAAATATGAAATAAACAACCTTTTATTTTTTTTTCTTTCTTTTTGTAGAATGAGGAAATCATAAATAACACAACTTTAATTATCTTCCTGCATTTTCAAATTGCGAAGGTAATAAATAACCAATTTAAAAAAACAAAACATATTCCATAATTCTATTACGTCAACGTTAAGTAATGTAAGTATTTCCAAAGCACTTTCAAATTATAATATTAATCTCACTTATTTATTTTGCTCTTATGAAATAGCAGAAAAACAAAATATTCACACCTGTTTAGTCTTTCGAAAACATTTAAAAAGAAGGGGAAAAATAATTCCATAATAATTTACGCAACCACTATTGAACTTAATCCCAAATCAGTGAAATATTCCCTTTATTTTACACTACATTTATCTTATTTTAACATTACTGCATATTTAAAATATAATGCAATATACACCTTATTTATTTAATGAAATTTCAGATGTAACAAACAATACTTTCGTTTCAAATTTTACATTCAAAGAAATAATCAATCTAATGATAAGTAGTGTTAATAACCTTCATTTAATTACTCATTCTGTTCTTCATGAATCTAGACAATAATATTTTTAATTATTTTACAGCAGAACAGAATAATATAATTTTATTTTTGGGCTAGCATAAAAACGAACAAGACTCTTACCTCTTTGATATTACCAAACCCAGTGAGAACAATCCTACCGGCTGCGCCAATACAACTTTTTCTCCTCTATTTCTTTATTACCTTTCTTTACTATGGAATGTTTCTCATCTATATCCCCTTAACCTTAGAAAAAGGTTGCTTATTTATTTCATTAAGAAATACTTCAGGTGCAAAAACACGGCTAAGACGCACTCTAAAAAATAAGAACTGCTGGCTTGACGAACACTGGTTTATTTACAGGACAAACAACACACACACAACGAATATTATAACATTAACTTCTGGTTATTTTACACTATTTCACAAAGACATTAAGATGCCGATGTTATCAAAACACAATCAGGGCGACACACCACTGATTTTCACTCCAACCTTTTCACTACACCATCTCCGCCGCGACTGCTCGCTGTTCCAGTTCGAATAGTTCTGCCTTGGCGAGAGTTCACTGTTTGGCGACCGCCAATATCCGTGCTTCGCAAATATTAAAGTTAATGCGAGTCTTACAATATAAACGAAGAAATAATGAATAAGTGTACTATCAAGAACAATCAAGATATTACGCTTTTCACGTGTTTTTAGAGAGTCACGTGTTTCTAGCCACTCGCGAACGATTCAATTGCACATAGGGGTGATACATTCTGGGAATTTTATCTACTGATCTCTCAGAGGGAGGGGTGGTAGTAGGCGTACATTCATCGCCAGCACCAAACCAGTCACTCAGTCTCCTTTTTTTCTCTCCTGGTATGGAAATCGACAGTAAACGAGGGCATTTTTTACTTCTGTGAAAATAAAGAAATTAAGGACCCTCGTATAAGTCGACCCTCCCAAATTTAATCTCCTTTTTTGTCCAAAATTTCTCGACTTATACGCGGGTAAATACGGTAATTATTTTTATCATATATACAGTAGCCTCCCGCTTAACCGGCCTAAGCGGGACCGAGGGCTAGCCGGTTAAAAGAATAACCGGTTAAACCGGAGAAGCAAAAAAAAAAAATTAAATAAGTAACTGCATATTTAATTAAATGCGTAGGATGCATTTAGTTTTTTAATTTGTGTAGTTTTAAATAGCACATTTTTTTTATATTTTGAGAAATGAATACCAGTTGTAATTAACAGAATTGAAATAAAAATTATCACTAATAACAAATAATGAACAACATTTAATACAAATTAAATTGCTGAAAATCGTGTCACATACCTTTATAAGAAGTTGAAATTATTCTATATTATGTAAATTTGAGTTAATTAACCATAAAGAAATGAGAACCGAAATTTTCCTTTCTGAATATGCCTGATGTTGGGGAAAAAAAGGCGGCCAGTTAAAGCGGGGTTCCGCTTAAGAGGAAGGCTACTGTATAATATTAAACGCAGTAGCAAAATAAAAAATATTTTTTAATTTATTTATTTATTTATTATATATTCCGTTTAAAGGCCTTTTTTGATATTCAGTGTTCATTTTTCTTTTATTATTCTGGCTCATCTGTCGGTCGGGCATAGAGAGAATTTACTATTCTGCTTATAGCTTAATTCTCTACAGGAATCGACTGTTTTCCTTATATAGGTAAATTCTGTGCCCTTGAAGACGTAATTTACAATATAAGCATTCTTTTGTATCCATAATCGTGTTTCTTTTTCATTTTTAATTTTCATAAGGTATTTCATTGGACTATACAATTTAACTAGTATATTTGGTTTCTGTTGTGTTTAATAGTGATTTCATAATTATTGGTCAATTTCATATGTTTCAATGGTATGATTGTACAGAAAGTTTATATATATATATACATACATACATATATACAGGTTACTCCGGTCTCAACGGTGTCCAATGGCTAATTCCTAAACCGTTAGTCGTAGACATATAGTTCCAATTACAAAAATGTTTTAAATCAGGTAAAGAAATATTTTAAAAGCAATTTGGGTCAATAAAAACATTTCTTTAAAAAATTACGAAACTTAAATTTTTATACGGTCCTCTGGTCCTATAAGTTATATTTAGTAAAATTTTCCTTTTACACTGACAAGTAATACAAAAAAAGTCCCATTCATATAACACTAAAATTGAGCGAGTTATGAAACTTTAAAAATGCATGACTTCTGCCACTTTTCTGCTCTGAAAACAAATGAGTTCGGCTTGGCTTTGAGGGGTCACATACCAAGTGCTTAAAGTATTCGAAGATCTTATTTCATGTGTATCTACGCTTTGAAAAAAATCGTACAAGTATTACGATTAAGTTAACATTTATTAAGTTTCAGATTGGCTAAAATAACATACGTTTTATTTTGTCAGGATTTCAGACTATTTATTTTATGTTTTCTTTTAACAAAAATTATGTTATTTTTATAAGTTTTTATGTTATTTCAACGATCATATGTATGTTTTTCTAGTTCAAAATTTGTACTCGAACTTTACCTCACTTCCAAATATCCGATCGAGATTACATTTTACATACTGGCGCAAATCCGATAACAATCTAATATTATTATGATTTTCGGTGGTTACCATTTATACTTATTTTACAGGATAACACAAAAAATTTCGGATAGATTACCGCCAAGAAGTTTAAGAAAAAGTTTTAGATTAGATAATACAAGACTGCGATTGTTGGGTTTTTTAACTTTTATGTATTTTTTAGCACTGAATCCGAAAATTACATTAATTTTTAATCATCATGTCAGGAATTTTCGTAATTCATAAATTGTCAAAGTTAAAGAATAACAAAAATCGGATACTATAAAGTAGAGGAGATGGCTGTGTTTTTTAACTTTTGATAATTGATTTTTACGTACTTTTTAGCACTGAATCTGAAAATGACCTTCATATTTAACACTAGAAAGACTGAAACTTAGTATATACCTATATTGCCCAAAAGCAGTCAAAATGACTGCATTGCGAAAGAATAACAAATGTGTAAAGAAATTTGTTTAAAATTAATTTTTTATATTTTTTATATTATTTACAGTTATATAACAAGTTATTTGTAAGTATTAATAATAAAATAATCTATGCATTATTATTTGTACATTTTATGAAAATGAAAGTGGAAATATTTTTATGTGTACATCTTCCGCAAACATACTTTTGACATTTTTCACATACATTATTTGTTTTGTTGTTGTGACAAATTCTGCATTTGTTAGAATGGACTGCAGTTGATCTTTGTGGGTCTTCATGTTCTGATGAATTTTTCTGTCTTGCAGCTCTGTATTCGGTGGAAAGCTCTTCTGCTAATTGAAACAAGAGCTCTTTTCGTTGTATTTGTATTCCTGTCGTTTCTTTGTAAAGGATCCAAGCATTTATAGCAGCCAAATCTAAAATATTGAAAAATATTTGGAGGGGTCGTCTATGAGAACTAGCTTTTACTGTATATTTTCCGGCCATTTGATCCGCCATATCAACTCCAAATTTTGTGCTGTTATAAAGTTGAATAGATTCCGTTAACATTTTTTTTATTACTTTTACCAATTTTCACAAATTTATGCTTAGAACTTAGAACAGCTACTCTCTTATTTGATTTGCTTTTATGTATTGTAAGAACACAATTCTCTGATTTATATAGCAGAGGGGGGAAACGAGGCATGTTATCCTTCATTTGTTTGGCTGCTTTGGGTAGTTCTCTTTTTCTTTTGTTTCCCCCAACAGTTCCAACTAGAGTTGTTTGTTTGGCCAATAATTTTGTCGCGAGTGATATGTTAGTGAAAAAGTTATCGGTCTTGATATTTCTTCCACAGCTTGTATATGGCTCGACAACAGGGGCGCCATTTCAGAATTTTCTTGGGGGGGGGGGGGGCAAAGCTGTCTTTGAGGACAGTGGCATAGCCAAGGGTGGGGTGGGGTTCGGCGGCGGGGGGGGGGGGGGGAGCCTGTACTCTCTCCCATCAAAACGAAAACCTATGAAAAATTCCGTTTTAAGGAGGTTTTTTTTTATCTTAGCAGGTATAATTTCAAGATAGTGACTAACATTTTTTTCCGTTCAAGACAGTATTCTATTATAGACAGTTTCCCTTTTACAAGTATTCTTAAAGGCATTTAAAACATCCTTTCTATAGTATACCTCTGGAAGAGTATAGGTATATTACATTTATTGTAAAACTTGCGAATACGAAACCTGTCAAAAAAAGAATTGTTTCGTAAACGGAAAAAAAAATTAAGTTTCTATGAAGAAAGCACTATATAATTATTCTTGCTATAAGAAGGGTACCTGTCTAAAACGGAGATTTTTTTTTTTTTTTTTTAGACTTTGCAGGCTTTACGGACAGGGCAGAAAGCCATTTAATAAGTTTCTTAGAGTGGGGAGAGGAAACAAGATTTTGTTTGAGGGGAAGTGTTTGAAATAGCATGCCATTCTTAACATTTTCATAAGCATGGGATTCTTCAAGAAATAGTTGTAACACTTTCCAACGCAGTTGAAAAGTGAATTGGGTTTGTCTGCCCGTCTGGTCATGCTCTAACTCACGTAAATATACTCGGATTAACGCGTAATTGATATATGTTATTAATGTTTACAATGGAATGTTCGGTAATCAAAATGAAGTGTGTATCATTCATAGTTCATTTACAGGAGGACTCAAAAGTATTCCGTTAGATTATGGTCTATCGGGTAAAATCATTTGCGGTATATTTTTTAATATTGTTGTATTACAGTATTTAAACATAATAACATTTATATACATTATTGGGGTGTACTAAAAGATGACTACTACATGTAATGTTATGTTTAGCACTTACAGTTCGCGTCCGGGAGAACTCACAAGTATTCCGTTATATTATAGTCTATGAAGAAAGAATATTTGTGACTTATTTTAATAATGTTACTCTATTAAAAGCATAATGAAATTGATAAAAATTTCTGAGATGTGCTAATTAGAGATGAGTTCGGGCTCATTTTTCAGAGCCCGGGGCCAACAATTTTAAATACGAATCCGAAAAAGTTTGTGCCATCAGAGCCCGATTCCGATACCGAAAGTATGCACGGAAAAAAAGGTTTAACAAAAATGCATATTTAAAAGCTGTTCTAAATGTAATGGATCTCATTTTTTAACAACTGTTAATCTCTAGCACATAATTAATTTTATGAAATTTACATTAAATCTTATCAAAAGAGACGTTTAGTGTCAAATAGAAATATACTTCCCTAAAAAGATTTTTAAATTTTTCTCCCTTAACAAGTAGGTATCTCTGATGGACACAATAACGAAGAGCATTTTATGTATAAATTAATGAAATTTGCAGAAATTATGATTTATATGACGAAGAATCAAACAGCGTTTTCTGTTTCCTATAAAAGGTGTACGTCTTTCGCATTTATCATGGATTTGAAAATAAGTTTAAATTATAAATTTGACACCGTTACCGAAAAGATCCGATGCTTTTATAGAAAAAGAGGAAACGCTGCTTGATTGCTTTCATTCGGGAATAACAACACATGCCAATTTTATCTACTTACGTATGAAAGTGATTGTATGAATAGGAAGAACAGAGCCACAAAATGAGCAGACTTCAAGAAGAAGCATGAATAAAATCACCAACATTATTTTCATATAAAGAGCGATTACAATCGCAGACAATAGGAGACTAAAAATTTGCAAATCTTAGGCTAATGCTGATTGACGTAAAAGAAAATATTTATTTCGCGTTAGATCTCTGAAAAAAGTAATAATAAATAAACATTCCAATTAAACAGTATCCTAATGGCGCCATATTCTGATTGCCGCCAACATCAATAGGTCATTACTCGCGTTAAACTACAGACATAAATCATCAAATATCACAAGTTTTCTTTCAAAATAATGTTCGACAAATACTAAAAATAAAAGAAAAGAAAAAAAAAATCTATTTCTCTTTCCTCCTGATCAAAATAGCATTAAAAAGACTTGCAATGGGATAATTAATTTTTAAGGGGTAAAAAAATTATTTTTTGTTTCAACACGAGTACGAGAATAAATAAAATTGCCAATTTGAGAAAGAATGGGCCCGAGCCCGAAGGCTGGTATAAAAATCAAATCCGTGTCAGGTCCGGGTTGAGTCCGTCTCATCTCTAGTGCTAATACATACTTTCTGTAGAATATGGGGTGCGAAGCATTCAACACTCATTTACAAGGTTATGCAAAAGAGTTCGATTATATGATGGTCTACGGGTAAAAACTGTTCGCAGCGTATTTCAATTATGTTGCACTATTTCAAACATGATGAAACTGATATATATTACTGAAGCTAACAACAAAATGCTTGCAGTAAAATAGGATGGGGATTGCATTTATCATTCATTTACAGGGACACATAAAAGATTTCGGGAACAAATCTGTATGCGAAGTTTGGCTATTAGGAATGATTGCTGCAAGTCCGTTTTCACTTATGGCATGTTTTTTTAGTTTAACTAAATTTTTGAATACTACATGGTGTACATAAATTCTATGGAACATATACAGAGCAATTTTTAAATTCGTAAGACACACAGAAAAATTCGTAAGCATTATTGAGAAAGAGCAGGAATTGCTTAAAGATGTTATTTTTAATTTGAGTTATGCAGCTTCAAGTTGTCTTTCAAGCTCAACTACATTTAGTATAATATACTAAGGTAAGTTTGCTGCATATAAATAAAATCATATACAGGACTATGCAAAGAACTGGATATATAATCGCCTATGGATATTAACTCATGGAAGCGTAATTTAAGTAGCTTAAGCATTGCTTGTAAATTTCAGCATTAATATGTGGTGTGTATTAAAATCTGTATGTCATATACAGGGCTGTACAAAAGAATTTAAGTACGTTTCCCCCTATCGGTAGAAACTGCTGAATGGGAATTTTTTACTATGTTGTGCATTTTCTTACTAAACATAATTTAAGCACACTGTGTATCATATGTACAAATTTATAGATCATATACAGAGCTTCACAAAAGAACTGGATTACTTTTACGGTTATGGGCGGTAATTATTGAAATATGGTTTTAAAATGTGGTATAAGGACTGTTTCCTAGAAATCTGCACAAACTTTTCTTGACTTGAAAGCCATTAAAAAACGAGATAAAGAACTCAAATGGGCACTGTAAGGTGACTTCAATAACCACATTCCTCTGTAAAACTGTTATCGGATTTCAATTAAACCGTTTCGTTTGACATTATCGATTTTACTTTTGGTGGTACTTGCTAGACATTGTACAAAATTTAAGTTCATAATTTTGAAACAATACTTGATTCGATTGATCAATTTCTGAATGTTACCTGCTTTCTAGCCTTTGGCATACACTTTTGACTTCAGATACTTTCAGAACCGCTCAATTGGTCAAATTTGGGGAACGCTAACCAGGTTGTCAGACTTCTTTATGAAAGTGAAGTTTTGCTGGCGGAAATGGCTGAGAACGATTTTGCAGAGATGACTGCTATCCAAGTCTGGCCAGATGCCGTAATCACCGTCATTGTAGTTGCTACAGATGTAGGGGATAAGAAGACGGCGAATGCCCTTGCTCAAATGTCGTTGCTCATTGACAGCGAACCCAGACTTTCGGATGAACGGACGACTCAAACCTTTCGGACCCATTGCAATCCATACGAGGATCTTGTCTTGGAATTTTGCTTTAGTAGAAAATTTAATGATATCTTGGGTCGTAGAGACGTCAGATGTATAATAGCCACCGTTATAGTTAAATGTGGAACGCTTGAGCTTAAAATATGAGCCGTCACCGTCATCGAAGATGAATATTCTATCAGAGAATTTTCTGAACAAGTGACCACACTTCGTTTTCACGACAACCATTTGTTTTTCTGTTCATTCTGTTATGACCATTTCTTGTAATATTTGATGTTCAGGTTCTTAGTGATTGTCTTTTGTTGGTGGTTAGGTGAAACACTGTATTTCGAAGGCATGGGATGGATTAATACTCGGTCGTTTTCGTCAAACAGTCCTTTCAAATGCTCTAACTCTAACTTGGAGATTTTTTTTTTTTTTTTTTTTTTTTTTGCCTTCCTACCCGATCCCAGTTCTTTTTTGGCCGAGAGTCCCTCCTAGTAACATTCTAGAACATCGTATGTAGTTCGTTTGGTAATATTTTCGGAAAATAAATAGTTCACGATGGACTTGCTCCTTGATGAATATTGCTTTCGTAAAACTTGTACACAATAATACATAGACACTCCTCTTGTGGCTCTATTCTCGGAAAACACAGATTATTTAATGATCTCTTGGCTAATGGCCATGCTCTTATATACCATAGCACAACACTTCACGTGCAAGTTTCACCTGATTCGGTTTCCTTTGCTATTTTACATAATTTCAAAGTTTGTGCGGATTTCTAGAAAAAAGTCCTTATGTTTTCTAAAATGTTTAATTAGATATATTATTTACCTTATTGAAAGGCTAAGTTTTGCTAAAGCATTCTTGATGTGTTGGAAAGTGTTTCATAATCTATGCTTGACGCATGATTTTTCTCTCTTGTTTAATTTTCAAGGGAAGACCATGCTATTTTATTTATTTATTTGCTTATTTTTCTTGCAGAGTGACGCAAAATCAATTCGTCAATTGACCGCAGAAAAAAAAATGCGAAATTTGCAAATTAGACTTGGAAAAAATAGATAAATTGGCAAATTAGAAATTTTTCTTTTATAATTATTAGTTTATATACCTAAAGTGTTTATTTATACGTGTTTTTATTGTAATAAAAATTGACAAGCTATTTTAGGTTTTGAGTAATTTTTTTAAATTCTTTTGAGTTTGACCTGCGATGACAGATAAATTTTCTAAAATATCAAATTCCTTGGGGGGGGGGGCTATGCCCCCCCAGCCCCCCTCAGATGGCGCCCCTGCTCGACAAGTTTCAGAACAATGTGTTCATTGAACAGCATTGACGACGGTCGTTGTTCATCTTTTCTCAAATAAGAAAAACCATTCAAACCATATTTGCTACTAACGTCTGATGCAAGCCAGGATTTGATGCCAAATTTGTTCGGTTTATTAGGTATATACTGTGTAAACCTGCATCTGACTTTTGACGGAAATAATTGCTCGTCAACTGTTATATTTTGCGCTGGTTGATAGCATGCTTGACTATTTTCAATGAACTTGTCCCATGTTTCCAAAACAAAGGCAAATGTATTTGTTTGTAGGCGCCTACTTCTTTTGTTCTTTTGTCAAAACGAATAAACCATAGGATTTGCTTGAACTTTTCTCTGGCCATACTTTTTCTAAAACATTCGGGACCCCACTTTGATGACCATAAATAACTCAGTTTTAAATTTTTTGCCTCGTAGGCTCCACGAGCATATAAAATCACAATAAATGCACGTATTTCCGGTAATGCTGTTATCCAATCGTTCCTCAAAATTCGGCGACCTTCTTCTTCTGTGCACTTTTTTATATGTTTGATAATATAGTTATCTATTATCAACGAGAATGCACTGATGGGATTATCTGCCATAAAGTTCCTTTTTGCGTAGCCGGTTGGCCCTTTCACACCCTTGAAAATACAAGTAGATGGTAACCTTCTAGGAGCACCACCTTTGTCAATTTTTGACCACACAGTACCATCGGCAGCTGTTTCAGTCTCCTGAAAGGTGTTTTCAATTTCTCCATTAGAGTCTGAACTACTTACCACCCTGCACCTTTTAATGGGCATATTGATGACACTTTCGTTTTCCTCATTGGTTATCGACTCTTCATCGCTATATTCAGTGTCAGATGTTTCACTTTGAATATAATCCGCTTCATCTTCAGATGATAGTTCAGAATTTGTTGCATCTGATTCTATATCGGAGCACTCTTCACTTATGTTCGTTAGATTTCCAATAACTCACTTCTATTCGACATTTCTTTCATGAATGTAGGGCACAAAAGACAAAACAAACAACTTGTTAGAACAAGTATCACTGCATAAAGACCCGAATAACAAGTACTACTTCACCTTATTGAGCAACTGCAACTTATCAAGTATACGCCCATATCGATAATTTATCATGTGATGGTAATCGAAAAAAATGAAAACTGTTATTTCAATACAGAGCCGAACTAGTCATATAAGAAATTTACTCAATTCAATAATAAGAGTCATTTGATTAGTAAAAATTTTCCAAGCAGTCAAAATGACTGCTTTTGGGCAATGTAGGTATAACACACATATATATACCGGAAATGAAGGAGTGGGAGGTAACAACAATTATTAATAAACGCATTTATATGTTGTACAAAAAGTCACAAAATTCTAAGAAATTGTTTCATTATATACATAATTGTTTTTCTAATTGAAATTAAAAAGCAGTCAAAATGGCTTCCTTGGGCAATCTAGTGTTAAAGATCACATTAGAATATTTTTGCAAATCGTAAATGTGTAAGTTAAAATATAGCGAAAATCTCATACTATAAAACATATGTAAAACTTTTTTTATTTTATTTTATTTTATTTTATTTTATTTTATTTTATTTTATTTTATTTTATTCACTAATTTATTCAATGTTTTTGCTTATCCTGGGATTCTTATAGCTAAACAGCTGAGTGGCCCGATGAGATGGGCGAGGGGTTCAATTTTAACTTTGAACTTTTTAACTTTGAAATTTGCAATTTGCGAAAAATCCTGATGTGATGGTTGAAAAAGAAGGTCAATTTCGGATTCAGCGGTACAGAATACATAAGAATCAATTATCAAAAGCTAAAAAACATGACATAACCCAACTTTTGCAGGCTAGTGTAATCTATTAATATTTTAAAATACGTATCATTTTGTAAAGAATTGAGGCTGTTAATTTAACATCATTTTATTTAACAAAAATTCTGTTTTTTCTTTCTTCTTAAATGTTTATTACAAATTGTATATTTTGCATTAATATGTCATAATGATTAAAGATTTCAAATTTATATTGCAATGTTAATTTTACTCTCAACCATTTTTTTAATATATCTGACGAAATTATAATTTCGACTAAATTTGTGAATGACCCCCAATTTGCAGCAAAAAATATGCTCCAACTTTAAACAGCTATTACTCGGTCAATTTTAATCGTAGAATAACGGAACTTTTTTTGTATTACTTATCAGTGTAAAAGGAAATTTTAACTTACAGGACCGGGGGCCCGTATAAAAATTTAAATTTTGTAATTTTTTAAGAAATGTTTTTATTGACCCAAATCGCTTTTAAAATATTTCTATACCTGATATAAAACATTTTTGTAATTGGAACTATGTGTCTATGACTAACAGTTTAGGAATTAGCCATTGGACACCGTTGAGACCGGGCACCCTGTATATACAATCGGACCTCGTTATACAGACACCCGGTTTTCACGTCACTCCGCTTATCACATCTGTTTTTCAAAGTCCCGATTTTCTGTATATGATTTTAATGTAAATAAACTCCGGATTTTACGTCATTAAATAATTTCCAATTCCGGATATCCCGACCGTTTAGGGAAATTGTCCATCTTTCATACCTCGACCCTCCGTAATGGTATTTTTATTTTTTATGTGTTTTTTTATAATAGTGTATAATGTATGGAAAAACATACACACACACATACTTTTCTTTTTTTTTTAATATATATATATATATATATATAACCATTAATTAAACATTACCGACCATCATCAAAAACCGCAATATATATATATATATATATATATATATATATTGTGTAGGTTTTTATAATTTTTTCAGCAATCCACATCCCACCCTCCATAATAGTGTATTCGAGTTTTAAATTTTTTTTAAAAAACATATTATATGCTTATACTGGTAAAAAGTAGAAAAAATGACTATTAAGATTTGAGCCATGCAGATATAAAAGAGATGGGATAATGGGATCTAATAATGATCCCCCTCATGGGAGGGGGATGATGGGGCTACAGCTCTTCTCCACCCTCCAAAAAAGTCGCAGTGAAAAAAAAAGTGCTGATTTTTTCCTTTGTTGTCCTAGATTTGTAATTCTTTTTCTGCCATACAACGGTTTAGCCATTCTCGCCAGTCCTATATTAATGCACAGTGACACCGCAGGTCCCCTCAGAAGAGGGGCGGGGAAGGAGGGTTCTGTGATACAGCGGAGTAGCCATTTTATTTTCGTTAGTGCACAGTGACATCACAGCATATTCAAAGAGAAGGTGTGGGGCTTATGGGGTTACAGCACCTTTCCCCACCCGAAATGGTCGCTGTAAAATGAAAAAAAAAGTGCTGATTTCCCCCTCCTCATTTATTAAGATAAATTTATAATTCATTTTATGCCATACAATGTTCGGGCCATTCTCATTAGTCTCATATTAGTGCATGATCACACCACAACATAGTTAAAGAGGGAATAATGGGATTACAACAACACTATAAATTTTCTTCGAAATGGTTGCAGTGAAGTTAAATTAATGGCTTTGGAGTTCGATACTGAAAAATGATAACCCGGTAGAAGTCTGTCATTTTGTATACTTAAATTATTGAACTTTTTTTTATATAAGGATAAATAAAAACTTCAAAGGCGCCTTATATATACCTCATTTAAATAATGGCAACGTGGCATATATTGGGCTTATTGTTGCATTGCAATGTGTATGATAAATAAATACAATACATTATTGCATTTCCAATTACCAATTTTTTAACACAATAATAGAAAAACATATTCTAACAATTAATTTTTCTCTATATATGGTTTGATATTATCGCAACTTTATTTTAAATATCCGTTTATCCTTTGACCGATCTTAAAATTAATTAACTAATCATACTGTAATGAACTATGAAGTAAATGTCTATTCTCGAAGAGTAACTGTAATTTTTCAAGTTGTAAACAAAGATGTGTAAAAAAAAAAAGCAAGTATTAATAATAATAATAAGAAGAAGAAGATCAGATTTTTCAGGTGATAAGAACACTGATTTTTTTTTTTTTTTAAACTCTTCTCGCAGTATATATAACTTTACATACTTTAAAATACGAACTTTTAACTCCCTTTCCAGCAATCCTCTTTTACAGAATTTTTAACCTTTTTTACCGCCATTTCAAAATAGAAATAAAAGTAAACGATAAACGATTAATTTTACGATTACAATACGATTAAATTGTCCAATTTAATCGTAGAAATTCTGTGTTTTGATAAGGTAAAAATAGGTATTTAAAAATAAGTTTTCAAGATAGATAAGTATCATAACTTACCTCAAAATAAGATAAGTTTTAATAAGGTAATTTTAGTGTTCAAAATTACTAGTAGGAACAGTCAAGAATTCTGAGCACCCTACGTCATGTAGTCCCTTCGAGACAAGCGTCGCGAAAAGGGTTAATATTGACCGAAGTGGATTTAAAAAATGTATTGCCAACAAACTTCGCCAATTTCTATTGAAGAACATCAGCATTGAATTTAGACATTTTCTTTCCGGGAAGGATTTAAGCAGCTACAGCGGGGGAGGTAGGGGACATTATGGAGTTCGGGGTTTGGGACATGTACTCCTAGAGCACTAATAAGCATAAAATCCCAACTCTTCCGAGAGGGTGGTTTTAATTCTTGGAGAAGGATGAGTGCGATGTCCCTTCCATGCCACATCCTGAATTGAATAACTCACTAAAGAAGCTATATGTACAAAAATATAATGTAGTAGAGTAAAGTGCCATACTTCGCCCCCCCCCCCTCCCCAGTCATTTTTAGGCCCTAAATGTTGTAACTTTCAGGGAAAACCTATCAAATTTGGATTTTACATAGGCTAACTACCCACGCACATAGAAACAAATATCGTATAAAAAAATTTTAACAATGCGAAAAATTGTTTTTTCAAAAGTATCTAAATAATGCAAAAGAAAAAATTGGTCCCAATTTCATCCCTCCAAAAAATCAAATACGCCGAGGCTTAACTTATAACTAAATCAAAATTTATTTCTAAATGAGTAAGTAATTTAATTTACATTAAAGTAAGGCACAAAGAAATGTACTAATTATCAGTGGAAGAATAATATAACGAAACATTAGCAATCCAAACATGTGGAAAAAATTGTCATGAAAAAGCATTCCTAATTTCATTCCCGGGACGAAAATAAGAACTGCAAGGGAAACGCAATTGGAACCACGCTACTTCCCAATATGGCGGAGCTTCAGTTCCCGTGAGATGAACTGAGCGTCCTAAAACTCACTGTATGCTACTGTCAGATCTCACCTACGTAAAATACATGCAATGAATAAGAAATAAATACTTACAGTACAGTAAATAACGTTCTACAAACGGCGTAATAAGAACTCAGGTTTTCTAAAAATAGGATATGGGGGCATTCTCACAATCTTTTGACTTTCATGTCCCTGAGTAATAATTTTTTATTTAATACACTTTTTTGTGTTTTTTTTAATTTCATATACTTGGGAACATCCCAATGCATGATTGCACAACAATATTAACGAGATAAATAAGTTTTGGACGATGTTGGGGGTCCAAACACATGGAAAACT
Organism: Maratus speciosus; assembly: GCA_963932465.1. Taxonomy (NCBI): domain Eukaryota; kingdom Metazoa; phylum Arthropoda; class Arachnida; order Araneae; family Salticidae; genus Maratus; species Maratus speciosus. Next base: position 123,846,894 of record OZ010786.1, read on the forward strand.
CATCTACCTTCCCGTGTCCCTGATGCTGATTTTGAAGTTTGGAGCTGTCTGGATAAAATTGTTTCAATAAAAATAATTCGATGTAATTTTTTTTCTAAAACTGGAACTATTGTTTTATATAAATATGTTGCTAAAAATTAACCTGCACACATTTTTAGGGTTGATATTATTTTTTGAACTCTGTCCCTGGGTTTTAGATTTTTTACCATCCCTCTTCTAAAATTATACAGAAAATCACTTCAGATGCAGCGACAGAATTTTTTTCAAGTTTTTGCTCATGCAGAAGTATGCTAGAGAAAGAATACCTAAAATTCTTTGACAGGAAATTTACTGCAGAATACAAATCAGCATTTAAATATCAATTTCAAGCACCGTGGCTTTATTGGTAGTCTTACCGTCCCCAAGGTTTATTCCTGCACTTTTCGAGGTAAATTAAAAAAAAAAAAAATTAATTTAATCCAATGTTAACAACTGTTTCTAAAAATCAATGAACATTGTGGCTATCATTTAGTCTTAACATGATTTTCCTAAAAATAGGTGGTAATTTTCCTTACCGTTCCATCCTTACCATCTCTTTTTTTACCATTTCGTCCCTTTTTTTACCTTACCGTCCCTTTTTTAACACCCCTTTAATACAATGTTGTACAAAAATTCTGTATTAAAAGTACATGCAAATTCATTATAAGTAAAAATTTAGAAGAAAATAAAAAGTTATAGGGGTAAAATGATAAGGAAAAATTAAACTCGCAAATTTAACTTAAACCTCAGTTAAATAAAAAAATTTTCGCTGCTGACCATTTTTTCTTTATTTTGAATCATTAAGGCTATTTAAGACTCAGATTAAAATGTTATTTTAGCAAGTTTAATTTCACCAGATTTTTTTTTCTTGAAAGTCAAAAGATTGTGAGAATGCCCCATATTCGGTGTCTTTAATTTATGTGTGCGTCTTGGCGAACGAAACTTTCAATACTGACCCCTTTTACCTTCCATCCCCTGTGCCTTACGTCGTAAGTGGCGCCACTTTCGCAGAAGCGGAGAAGCTAAGGGGGACGAAATTAGGAAAGGGGCGAAATATGAACACTTTACCCTATGTATAAGAAAAGGGATGAAATGTCCTCTTGTTAATTGGAATTTTTTAATATAAGTTTTGCATTTACCGAGCTAATGCATAATATCGGCTGATAACGTACTGTATCCTTTGCGCTTAGGGGGACTTATCTGGTGGAGAAGAAAAATGTGGAATCCTATGTTACCGTATGAGAAAAATACTTATCCTTTTTGTTCATCCAAATTTGAAAATTTCAACAGTATTTCTTTCTTTTTTTTTTTTTTTTTTTTTTTATATATATATATATAGTACGTAGATAGGAAGGTTCTTTATTCCTCTGTAGGCTTATAAAATTTTATCGATAATTATGAGTACTTTAAAATTTGTGTTAAAGTTTCAAAAAGTTCCGAAAAGTATAAACAGTTTGTATACTTGTTTGTAACTTATCAGTGGGAAAAATATATATATAAATTTGGAGCTTACAGAGGGATAAAGAACCTTCCTCTCTATGAGCTGAAAAAAAAAATATATATTATTAAAATTTCCAAATTTGAATGAACAAGAAGGATAAGTATTTTCCCCATAGGATAACATGGGATTCCACTTTTTTTTATTCCCCACCAGATAAGTCCCCTTAAAATTGTGTTTGTTCAGCATTACGGTTTAGAAGGCATTTTAAGTAACACTTTTCAACATAATTGAAAAGTATTTATGAATTCGGTTTGGCTGTCTGTTTGTCCATGCTCTAACTTGCGTAAATATAATATAGTCGGATTGCCATGAAATTGTTATATGTTATTGGAGTTTACTATAGCGTGTTCGGTATTGAAAACGAAGAGCATTTACGGTTCATCTACAAGCGCATACAAAAGAATTCCGTTACATTGCAGTCTATGGAGAAAATCGTTTACGGTGGGTGTATTTTAATGATATTACGCCATTTCAAACATATTGAAATTGATATATATCACTGAGGTGTACTTAGAAGGTTCTTGTTATAGAATATGGTGTGCTTAGCATTTATCGTCTATTTATATGGACACACAAAAGAGTTTGGCTACAGAAGAAAATTAACTATAATTGAACTATTGAAACCTAAGAATAATAATTGTTGGAAGTGCGTTTACAGTTGTGGTATGCGTTTTTAAATTTAACTATCGTTTAAATATTACTTGGTGTTTATGAATTTTATGGATCATATACAGTATACAAGGCCACCTAGAATTTCTCAACAAGATCCGTTTATTGGCGGAAATTCCTGAATGGAAATTTTCAACTGTGCTATGCGTTTAATTGAACTAACTTATAGCATACTATGTAGTAGATACATATATATCCATAGATCATATACAGGGCTGCACAAAAAAATCGCATGTTCTCTAGACTGTTCATGATAATAGCAGAAATTTGGATTTCAAATGCGTTATGGTTATGCGTTTTTCAAATTGTTTATTTAGACATCATCTTTTGTTATGGTATTCAGAATGTGTTGGAAAATGTTTCATAACCTGAGCTGTATGCATAATTTTTCGTTCTTGTTTTAATATTATTTCTTGTTTTAATATTATTTCTTGTTTTATTTTAGTTGCGAGATAACTGCCATTGTGAAAAATGCATTCATCCTCAGAACAAACAGAAGATCTTGGATACAGTGAACCTAGATATCAACATAAAACCCATTGCTTATGATGTGACGGAAGATGGAAATTTAAAAATCGTCTGGCCCGATAATGATGGAAGTGAACACGTTAGCTATTACGATTCAGAATGGTGAGTTAAATCCTATATATACTAAATAATATAAAAGTGCATCAAGTCTGTACATATCAAGCCAAATCAGTGCAAAAATTAAGGAAAATTAACTGAATTAATTACTGTTGGGCAGTAGCGCCAACTTTACAAAAACATTGTGTGGGCTCAAAAATTTGTGAGTAAAATAACACATATAATTGTTTTTCTCTTAGCGTGTATGTGTGTGGGGAGAGAGAAGGGAGGTGCGAAAGGCTAAAGTTGATAATTCGAAATTAAATTATGTTTTTTCTAAGCAAATTTTTAAATTATTAAAATTTAATTATAATTTTATTAAATTGTATTCTTATAAGTTCTTTCTTATAAATACATTAATATTTATTTTAAATAACATAAGAATTGCAAGCTATTGAAAGTGCAAAAAACTAAATATTTAGAAAAGCGTACATTTTAGTCAACTAAGAGACATCAAAACAGATGGCAAAATAGGCCGCAAATTTGTTTTCGAGAGAAATTTAACTGTACATACACTGAAGGAGTTTTCAGTACTTCTGTAAGTCTAATGGATGTCCTTACTATTTTTCAAATAAAACTATTTTGAGAACGCTAATAGAACAAAATTTCATTATAGCGATTAAATAATTAAAAAAATAAATTACGAATTAAATCATTGTAAATTGTGTGGGCGGAAAGATCAAATTATTGGGTGGGCTCGCGCCCCATGGACCCATATAATTTGGCGCCACTGCTGTTGGGTAATCATGTAAGAGTTTGGGATAAAAATAATTTTAAAAAAATGTATGCACACTTTTTTTAATGTATTCTATTTTATTCTTAGAACGAAATCTAAAATTACTTTGAGAATTTTAAGAAGCGTATTTTCAGAGTTTTTCACAGTTTCTATCTGTATAAAACTGCAAAATAATTTTCTGCATTAAATAGGTAAATAAATTAATGTAAGTAAAATTAAAAAAAATATTAGTAATTGGAATGTAAATAAAATTTTAAAAATTCTTGAATTAAGATTATTTACGCGCGAAATTGATAGGGTTATAATAAAGTTTTTTTAAATTTTTGTTTATAAAGATTGTACCTCCCCTCACCTCTGTTTTCGAAGTATTATAACTATAATCCCGAATTAAATAATATCCCTTCATTGAAGTCAATTAAAGAAATATTTTTTTATTATTATTATCAACAAATTGATAAATTTACACCATACTACAGTAGAACCCCGCTAATTCGAACCGATTTTGTTTTTGAAAATTATACTTGAACAGATTTAAAAATCATAAATAATGTAAAAGTAGAACATACAGTGGCGGTCAAAAGTTTCCGGCCAGCATAAATTTTTTGGTTACTAATTTGTAAGTATACCCATATGAAGAGGAATCTCAAAGTGATACTTATACACTTTATTAACAAAACAGTTAAGAAGTTATTTATGGAATAAAAAATAAATATTAATAAATTTAATTGACAAAATTAATTGCAAAAGAAAACGCATCTTCTCAAAAGTTTCCGGCCACCTTGGCAAGTGTGGAAAAAAATGGTATTATAACAGAAAATAACAGTGATCAACAACATTTACAGTTAGTATTTTGTATTCATACATTTAGCAATAAATACTGTGGCGCAGCAACGTGGCATCGATTCAATGAACGGTTGTAGATCGTCAAATTTACGTTTTTTCAACGGTTCTTGCAATTTTTGTGAAAATGCTGCTGAATCGGAATATTTATAATTCCACACACGTTTTCAAGTTAGTTTCAAAGATTTTCTATTGGATTCAGATCGGGTGACTAGGCTGTCCATTTCAAAAGCGGAATTTTTTTTTTTTTTTTTTTTTTTGTGCGAAAGCCACTGTTTAACGTGCTTGCATGTATGCTTTTGGTCATTATCGTGAGGAAACAAATAGTTGCGACCACAAATTTTCCTCCAATAAGGAAGCAAATGATCTTGCAAGATATTATGCAATGCACTATTCATCTTGCCGCTTCGAATCTTATCTTTTGTTTTTAGGTCGTCGGTTGTAGTGTCTGTTATCACTTCCAAAAAGATTGAACGTCGATTCATTGGAAAATAGTACTATTTTCCAGTTTTCACTTGACCAGTCTTTGTATTCCTTGGCAAACGCATTCGGACCCTCTGATTTTTTTTACTTATGAAAGGTTTTTTAACACCGACTGTTCCATAAAGTCCTACGTCACGTAAGCGTCTTGACACGGTAGACCGATTTATTTCAGCAATATTTTAACACCGTAAATCGCGGGGAATTGCAGCGGCATTTTTATGCGGGTCAGCAACTGATTTTCTCCTGAGAATTCTGCCCACAAGAATAGTAGTTTTCCGGGGTCTCCCGGACCGTGGCAAGTTCTGAAGGTCATGAACATCTTTATATTTTTTTTAAATATCGTTCACAGCAAATTTTCCGATCGATAACTTGGCCGCAATCTCATGAGAAGATTGTCCTTTTAGAGACAAACAGATCACTCGTTTAGGAACAATAAATTGTTCAACTTTTCATTTTTGAATTTCAAATACATTATTCACGTTGATTAATTAACAAACACGGCCATAAGAAGACTTTACCAATAGCAAAAACTAACAGGTGACGAATGGCCAGAAACTTTTGCACACACGAATTTCGAATTCCTCCCCTTTGCAACAAGTATCTTCACCTTCAGTATCCAATCAAAATGATCACGTGGTCAGAAGTAATTTGTTTATTCCTAACTTTTGGAGCAATTGTGCTTCTTCTTCGCTGAAACATTCTGTCAAACAAATCAAAGAAACTAACTGCCCGGAAACTTTTGACCGCCACTGTATATGCACGAATTTAAAATGAAAACGGGCACTGTAACGGGCACTGTAACGAGTACGTCCGTAGAAGCCATCTTAATTCGTAGAAGCCATCCTAAAAAAATCTCGAATATCTGTTAGTTTGCCAGTCACTATAAAATTTTAAATTTCAAAAAGTATTTAATTCAAATGATAAAAGTTTATTTTTCCTTTCAACAGTTTGATTTTGCAAATTATCTACAGAAATGTGTTTTTCTTCACCCCTCGTCGACGTGGTGATTGAACTATTTATAGATTCGCGATTTTGAAACGTTTGTAATGGGTTGTTAAGTAATTCCTCATTCTGAAGTTCATTGGATTATTATAAACACCGGAATTGATTAAACAGGAATACTATTTTTCCCCCGAAAGTTATGCCGGATTAACCAGCATGCCGGACCTTAGGATGCCGGATTACAGAATGTTTAGTATAGTATTGAGTACTTATAACTTACATTTTTTATAATAGGCATCTTTTTCTTTTCCATTTTTAACAGAATTTCGGGTAATCCGAAATTTTTGTAATCCGAACTGGCAGCGATCCCAATTAGTTCGGATTTGCGGGGTTCTACTTTAATTCAATTTAAAGGTTATGCTGCCCATTTTACTATTGGGCTATTTTAAATACATTTCGAAATTTACGTAAAAGTATTACACTATATGATAAAGACCTAAAATGATAAAACTTAGTTACTTTTCTTTAAAAAAAATATCATTATCTTTATTTATTTATTTGTTATTTTTCTGCTTTATCACAGGTTACATAAATACGGAAAAGGTTTCGAACTGGACATATATGACACGGTGCACGACAACTTACCACCGATGCTGACCTGGAACGGAGAGCAAATAAAAAAAATTAAGCCGGAAATTACTTACAAAGAAGTGATGGAAACTGAAGAAGGGCTGAATAAGTGGCTGGAGTTGATGTACAAGTATGGATTAGTAATTATGAAAGGTATGGCGAAGTTTATAATATATATTAATGTATGTATTTTTATAATATGCGAAACGAAAACCACGGCAGATTATTAAAAAAGAAGTATCCTTCCTTTTGTCTGAAACCAACCCAACTGAAAATTTAACGGTTCTCAGCATAGGGAATGCTAGATTTTACGCTATGTATGTTTTAATCAGATCCTTTAAAAAATCTACATGTTAGAAAATCTTTTGTACTTAATACTAGATGGCAGCATCACATATTTTTTCGCGTAAGGGAACACTTTTTTAACACAAGTTTTCTCCTCGCCCTCGTGCTTGCCGATGTGACGATTAATAGTATTAACAAAGGAACCACTTTTTGTGCTGCTCGCACCTTGCATTGAGACCTGGTACATTTTAAAGGTCTATATTACGAAGTTTGAGAATCGATAAAATTTTTCTGTTAAAATAATATTTCATGATTTTACAACAACATAACTTTCTGAAAATGCAAATTTCGAGACCAATTATCGGACTATTAACATTGAAGTTTATTAAAGAAAAGCATTTAAAAATAAAAATTAGTTAATAATCTCTCTCTCTCTATTCTAAAAAAAAGTAACTTACGCTGTCACCGCCGCCGCCGCCGCCGGTTTTGAATTTTTTGTGACCGGAGGTCTTTCTCCGTTAATATTAAGAAAACTACTGCATGCAAAAATATGAAAATCGGCGGTATTATAGAGAAATGTTTGATAAACACGCTGGTGCAGACAGTTTTCAAATCGAATAATTATTTTAAGAGATATTTAATGCTAAAGTTGGACAAAATCGTTCCATTAAAAAAGTTTTATAGGAGCAAAACTATACAGGGTGTCCGGTCTCAACGGTGTCCAATGGCTAATTCCTAAACCGTTAGTCATAGACATATAGTTTGTTCGGACCTTGTGCGCATGCCGAACGAGCTCCGTAGCTTTGCGGTCATGTGACCCAGCTCAGTTGTTCTTTAGCTGCCATTGCGGCACGTTGTGTATTCTAGCGGGTCTTATCCCCAAGTATAGAGTATGTTATTCTTGAGCTGCCATTGTGGCACGTTATGTTATAGCGGGGCTTATCCCCAATTATTCTGTTTCTTATAGCGGGAGTATTCCCCAAAAATATGTTTTATGAACGTCACTTGTTCTAACAGCGGGTTATTACCCCAACGTCACTTCATCATTCTATGTTCTTCAGTGTCCGTGATTGTTTGTAACATTTGTGTGCTGTGTGTTATAAAAAATGTGAAAAAGAAACCTAATCGTCTTCATTCCTAAAGTTACGCACAGTATTCACATACATTTTTGTGGTCCGTCGATTTCGCAGCGAAATAGCTGCTATGGAAAAATTAAATAGAACAAAAGGTGCTATAACGAAATTAGAAAATTTCGTAAAAGATAATACAGACGAAATTAATTACTCGAGTACCGAGCTCGAAATAAAGATTCGAAAATTACCTGAGCTTCAAGCAAAAGTATCGGAAATACGGGATAAATATTATGATATCCCTGAGATTAAGGACTTACCAGAAATCGAAAGCGAGTTAGATGAACTCGAAGATCGTCTCGAGAAACTTGAGGTAAGTCTCAACATATTTCTTAAAAATCTTAAAGTTTCTGAAATAAATGTGCATGCTGATAGAATTGAATCTATAAGTTTGAATAATATTAAAGTTAAGTTACCTGAAATCCCACTACCAACATTCAATGGTAAATATGAAGAGTGGTCAATCTTTAAAGTACAATTTACAAATTTAATTATCAATAATGCCCAGTTAAATGACGCTCAGAAGCTGTTTTATTTGCGAGCATCGCTAAAAAATGAAGCAAAACAACTAGAGAGTCCAGACGATTCCTTTGAGTCATTGTTTACAGCACTTACTGAAAGATTCGAAAATCAACGTTTGCTCATTGACACTCATTTATCAGCCATAATTAATTATGAAAAAATACATTACGAGTCTTCTAAAGAATTGAGATCCTTTATTGATTGTGTAAATAAAAATTTGAGGGCCTTAAAAGTATTACAATATGAACAAAACAATCTGTCTGATGCTATCCTTATCAATATTATATTGCAAAAGGTAGATAAGGAATCTCGAAAATTATTTGACTATTCGATTAAAAAATCAGAATACCCGCAATTTAATGAATTAATGTCATTTTTGGAAAACCGCAGTTCTACGTTAGAAAGCGTAAATAGATACTCTGCTTCAAAACCCTTAAACAAAAACATTCCTCTTTCGAACAAACAAAAAAATTTCATGCTAAATTCGAATGATAAATCGAATGGAAAAACTTGTATTCTGTGTAAATTGGCTTTTCATAATTTGAACAAATGTTCTCAGTTTCTAAAAATGAATGTTTCTGAACGATACGATTTTGTGAAGAAAAATAAACTGTGTACCAATTGTTTGAATAATTCTCATTTCGTAAATTCTTGCATTTCAAAATATAATTGTAATACCTGTGGATTGCGACACAGCTCATCGCTTCATCGAGATAAAAAAAAATAAATCCAAAAATGAATTGGCTTCCCCCCAAATTTCCTCCCCTCTTGCAGGTGCGGTAAATAGAGAAACGGAAAACATTTCGATAAATAATGAATCTTTAAAGACCTTGAATAATATAAGTAAAGAAAGAAAATCAATTTTATTGAGTACATGCTTTGTTTTTATAGAAGATAATTTCGGAAATAAACGAAAGTTTAGAGTAATTTTGGATAATGCTAGCAATGTCAATATTTTAACTAAGGATTGCGCTGACATGCTGAAATTTAAAAAAAGGATAATTAATGTACCCGTTACAGGATTAAACGGTTATACTTATAATGTAAAAAATAAAATTTCGAGTGTAATTACAAACGAAGATGGCTCTTTCAGGGAGAATATAGATTTCTTAATTGTTCCCAAAATCACGGATGTAATTCCATCAAAGCAATTAAATGTATCGGGCATTAATTTACCGAATATTGTGGAATTGGCAGACCCCACATTTTTCAAACCGGGAAAAATTCACGCATTGGTTGGCGCTGAATTATTTTATAGAATTTTAAAGCATAATTCAGTTAAGATGAATGATAAACTTTTTCTGCAAGACACTGTTTTTGGATGGATCCCAACTGGGGCGCTAGAGGAGAACACGCAAACAAACAATATTACTATGTGCAATTTCGTTAGAGATTTCGATGAAATAAATGATAATTTAAAACAATTTTGGGAGCTTGAGTCTATAGGCATTAAACATGATGATCCGAAAATATCGGAAACTGATCAAGCACAACAAATATTCGATAAAACTGTCAAATTTGTAGGCGATCGTTATGAAGTTCAGTTACCGTGGAAAAAAGACTGGAAAGATTTAAACGATAATTTTAATGTTGCGAAACAGCGTTTGGAAGGTCTAAAAAGAAAATTTTATCGAAACCCAGAGCTTTTTCGACAATATTCTGAAATAATCACGGAATATTTAAAGCAAGGAATTATAGAGCAGGTGCAAGAAAATGAACCTGTTTTAGACAGGGCAGTTTATTATTTGCCCCATCATGCGGTCTGTAAAGAAGATAAACTTACTACAAAGGTCCGAATCGTCTTCGATGCCAGCTCTCATGATAACAATGATTTGTCCCTTAATGATTGTTTATGGCCCGGCACCAACTTAAATCCACTTCTATTTGATATTTTAATCCACTTCAGATTATACGAAATTGCCTTTTCTTCTGATATCGAGAAGGCGTTCCTTCAAATCTCACTAGCTGAAAAAGATCGGGATTCTGTCCGTTTTCTGTGGTATGATGATGGTTTAAAATCTTTCAAGGTCTTCAGATTCAAACGTGTTATTTTTGGAGTCAATGCCTCTCCATTCCTCCTATCTGCTACCATAAAGGAGCACATCAAGCGGTTTACGAACCTACACCCAAGAACTGTTCACCTACTCGATAAATATATTTATGTGGACGATTTTATATCTGGCGAAGATACGCTGCAAGAAGCTCTTGATGTTTCCCTGAATGCTAACAAAATAATGTCTGAAGCAGGAATGATTCTTCGAAAATGGGTAACCAATGATGAAGCGTTACTGCAGTGCTGGCAAAAGGAAGGTTTAAATATTCAAGCAGAACATGCTGCAATAAGCCTAGGAAGCAATCTAAGCAAGGTATTAGGAATGTCCTGGAAAACAGAAGAAGATTGTCTGACATTCGAAGTCAAAGGTTTAATAGAATTCTTGTCATCGCAAAAAAGCTCAAAACGTCTACTATTGCAAGCAGTTGGTAAAATCTTCGATCCGTTAGGCATGCTGACGCCATTCACCATTAGAATAAAATGCCTGTTCCAAGAACTATGGCTAAAGAAGACAGCATGGGATGAACAGTTACCAACTAATGTGCACGAAAAATGGTTAAAGTGGCTCGAAGAACTTCCAAATTTAGCAGAATTAAAAATTCCGAGGAAAATTCTTGGTAGCTTGAATCAAGTAATAGCTGTAGACATACATGCCTTTTCTGATGCTAGTAAAATAGCGTATGGATCTGCAATTTATCTGAGAATAAAAAGAGAGAGTGGTGTGGAAGTCAATCTCGTGACTTCAAAGAGTCGTGTTGCACCGATAAAGGAGATAACTCTGCCTCGGCTAGAACTTCTCGGAGCCTTACTAAGTGCAAGACTGACCAATAAAGTAAAACCCATCCTAGATCAAAAAATCACATCGAAAGTGTACTATTGGACGGATTCCAAAATAACCTTATTCTGGATCAAAGGATCATCAAAGCGATGGAAGCAGTTTGTGGCTAACCGTGTCATAGAGATTAATGCACTTTCAGATTCGAACTCTTGGTATCACTGCTCTAGCAAGGACAATCCTGCCGATCTCTTGACCAGAGGTGCGAGTGTTAATTCCCTTGTAGAGAATCCAATGTGGTTTAGGGGACCAAAATTCCTAGCAGCTGATGACTTAGTGACTGAGCAAGAAACTATTTCTGTGCCAGAAACAGATTACTTTCCCGAGACTAAATCAAAATATAAAAATAACTGTAATGATTTCAATTCTAATATTTCTCTTTCTCTTTTCAGGAATCCTGAAGAAGTAAATTTTTTTCTCAACATAAGTGGTAAATACTATAGTATTCTTCGCATACTGGCATATGTTTATAGGTTTTTTCACAATTGCAAATGTAAGTTAGCAGACCGGCGCAGAGGCAGCCTCACAACCCCAGAAATAAAAAATTCAGAAGTTTCTCTAATTAGATTAGTACAAAATGCAGAATTTCAGGAAGAGATTAAGGGTTTAAAACAGGAATCAAGGGTTCCCCCTTCCAGTAAAATTAAATGTTTATCCCCCTTTTTGGATCAAGATAATATCTTAAGAGTTGGCGGTAGGTTGGAAAATTCAGATTTAAACTTTGATAAGAAGCATCAAATCATTTTGCCGAAAGGCCATAAGCTCACAAAACTCATATTTGAGCATTTTCACAGGAAGTATTTTCATATTGGTCCCCAAACTTTAATCCATTACGTACGAATGCTGTTTTGGCCCGTAAGTGGGAAAAATTTAGCGCGAAAAGTAGTGCATGATTGCGTTGTCTGTTTTAGGAACAACCCAGTTACTGCTAAACAAATCATGGGTGACCTCCCATCGGAAAGAGTAACTCCAAATTTTACGTTTAACCATACAGGAGCCGATTTTTGCGGCCCTTTTGAGATTAAATATAAAAATCAAAGAAAAGGGATTTTTCATAAGGTTTATGTCGCGATTTTCGTTTGCTTAGTAACAAAGGCTATTCATTTAGAAATAGTAACGGATCTAACTTCTGATGCGTTTATCGCCGCACTTAAACGCTTTGTTTCAAGGCGAGGAAAATGCGCTTCTATTATGACAGACAATGCTACGAATTTTAGGGGTGCTAAATCAGAATTGCACAAACTTCATGAGTTAGTTCGTAGACCGGATGAAAAATTAGCTAATTACCTTACTTCAGAAACTATTGAATGGAAGTTCATTCCTCCTAGATCGCCCAACTTCGGTGGTTTATGGGAGGCTGGTGTAAAATCTTTCAAGTATTATCTTAAACGAACATTAAAAGGTGCTAGATTGACTATGGAAGAATTCCAAACAGTCACCACCCAAATCGAAGGGGTACTAAATTCGCGTCCCTTAACTCCGTTATCGACCGATATAAATGATTTTAATGCATTGACACCAGGCCATTTCCTAATTGGTCGGCCTATCGATGCCATTCCAGAACCTCAGTTGATTGATATCACAGAATCGAGATTATCTAGGTGGCAGAGAATCACTAAATTCGTCCAATTAATTTGGAGAAATTGGCAATTAAATTACTTGAGTCATCTCCAAAATCGTTCAAAATGGCAGGTAAAGGGGGAAAACATCAAACCAGGGGCGATGGTAGTCATAAAGGAGGACAATTTACCTCCCTGTAAGTGGATGCTAGGACGAATCTTAGAGGTTATACCAGGAAAGGATGGTAATGTTAGGGTTGCAAAGGTAAAAACAGCCTCGAATATCTTTCTTAGATCCATATCTAGATTGTGTGTCTTGCCCATTAATGAAATGTAATGTGTATACTTATTTCTTATTGTCTACTTATTTTAAAGTGCACCTAAGATTTACATGTTATTTTACATTCAACTTTTCTTAAGAATACATCGAACTATTTTTAGAAAATAGCTTAATTTTGTAACAAAGAATTTAATTTTATTGTATTGTATAGTCCTTGTTATTGCAACTTATCCTTATTGTATTTGTATTGTAATATTATTTTATGGTATTGGTATTTTATTTAGTTCTTGTATTTATAGTGTATTTTTAATATTTTGAATGTGCTACGCACATTGCAACGCGGGGCGGCATGTTTGGACCTTGTGCGCATGCCGAACGAGCTCCGTAGCTTTGCGGTCATGTGACCCAGCTCAGTTGTTCTTTAGCTGCCATTGCGACACGTTGTGTATTCTAGCGGGTCTTATCCCCAAGTATAGAGTATGTTGTTCTTGAGCTGCCATTGTGGCACGTTATGTTATAGCGGGGCTTATCCCCAATTATTCTGTTTCTTATAGCGGGAGTATTCCCCAAAAATATGTTTTATGAACGTCACTTGTTCTAACAGCGGGTTATTACCCCAACGTCACTTCATCATTCTATGTTCTTCAGTGTTCGTGATTGTTTGTAACATTTGTGTGCTGTGTGTTATAAAAAATGTGAAAAAGAAACCTAATCGTCTTCATTCCTAAAGTTACGCACAGTATTCACATACATAGTTCCAATTACAAAAATGTTTTAAATGAGGTAAAGAATTATTTTTAAAGCAATTTAGGTCAAGAAAAACATTTATTTAAAAATTACGAAATTTAAATTTTTATACGGTCCTCCGGTCCTATAAGTGATATTTAGTAAACTTTTCCTATTTCTCTAAGAAGTACGGCAAAAAAAGTCCCATTCATCTAGCACTAAAATTGACCGCGTTATGACATTTTGAATTTTATGACTTAAACCACTTTTCTGTAACTGAAAACAGATGAGTTGGACCAAGCTTTCAGGGGGCGTACACGAAGTGCTTAAAGTATTATAAAGGGCGTCCACTCCAAACGATGTTCAATGGCTAATTCCTAAACCGTTAGTCAAAGACATATAGTTCCAATTACAAAAAGATTTTAAATAATGTAAAGAAATATTTTTAAAGCGATTTAACTGAAGGTGCTGCCCCCGTATAAATATTACGGTAGATTTAATTTTTAGTAATTAACTTTCAGATTGGTTAAAATAATTGAAGAAGTGAGATTCAAAACTCGCCTTATCGAGAAAATCAAATTTTGGGAAATCGCGTAAAACCTTTAAATGCGTTCATTGGTATTCATTGAAAATTTGGAGATTGTAGTGCTTGATTGGTACATTTATACCAATAGACTAGATTGATACAGAAACACGATTTTTTAAATTTCGGATAAGGCGAGTTTCAAAACTGACGTCTTCAATTGTATTTTGACTTTTTTTTTTTTTTTTTTTTTTTTTTTTTTGTAAGGAAATGAGTGTGCTTCTTTTGATGATTTTATTTTAAAAAGTTGTATTATTTTTATAAGCTTTTAACTTACGACGTTCGTATGTATGTCTTCCTAATTCAAAATTTGTATTCCAATTTTAACTCACTTCCAAATATCCGATCAAGATTAAATTTTGCATAATTATGTAAATCCAATGACAATGTAATATTAATACGATTTTAGGTACGTACCATTTATATTTATTTTACCAGAACCACTCCAAAAATTTCGTATACATTATTACCTACAAACAGAAATTTTAAAATTAAAATCAGTGACATTTATGTAAGGCACTAAGATTCACAATGTAATTTTTCCAAATGAAAGTGCGTTGCGTTTATATTTTTTATACAGTGCCCCACGAAAGATGTCAGATACATTACGATGTATGAGCAGGGATTGCTTATTATACATTTTGATGATATTATGCTTTTTTCAAATTCAACTTTTTAGTTCTTTATAAAAACTTGTTTGAAAAAAATATTTTAGAGACAAAAAATCAAAATGCAATTTATACTTGCTAAACAAAAAATAAATATTAAATGGAGTGAAAAATTTTCCTGTTGGACAAGGAAAATGAGGTAAACAACTTTATTTGTACAATAGATGTGCCAAAACACTTGCGGCCTCAAATCATGCACATACAAATACTTTCTAAGGTTTAAAATGCATATTTTTTTCCCAACCATGTTTTACCGATTTGTAATCTGATTGGCCAGAGGTTTCGGCGTCAAAGTGACTCATCTTGGCGGTATTCGTGCTTGGCAAGTGCAGAGGCAAGTATTTTATGGCAGAAGTGATTTATATGCTTTTGAAACTTGCTTAGCGAGAAGTACGGCAAGAAAAATTATAAATTGTTAAATTTTAAAATTTAATAATTTAACATATGTTTTGATTTAACAGTATTTTCCCCTAATTTTTAATTAAAAATAATAAAAAAAAAATAACTGCTCTAATGAATATTTGCTGAGGGAGAGACAGTGGAATTTTCAGAAGGGGTAATGTAAAAATAATAATAATAATTATTTTTTTATCATTACAATAAAATGACAAATAGAACAAGATCTTTAAAAAAAAGTTAATTAAAAAGAGAGAATGTGGGCGGTTATATGATGTCCTACCTTTAATGGATAAATCTATGCTCTATTAGAACAAAATATTAAAATATTGTAACAATTTTGTTATGTTTATTTAAATCATCGAAGTAATCGCACAGGTAGAATCATATAATTGAAATAATTGATGTTTAATGTAAAAGAAAATAAAAGTGATATGAGGATCATTTTCAAAAAGTGACATTTTAATTTCCTTAACATATTCAGAGCAGCCAGCCATTCAAAAGTCTCTCTATTCTAAAAAAAAGTAACTACCGCTGTCACCGCCGCCGCCGCCGGTTTTGAATTTTTAGTGACCGGAGGTCTTTCTTCGTTAATATTAAGAAAAATAATGCATACAAAAATATGAAAATCGGTAGTATTATACAGAAATGTTTGATAAATACGCTGATGCAGACAGTTTTCAGATCGAACAATTATTTTAAGAGATATTTAATGCTAAAGTTGGACAAAATTGTTCCACTAAAAAAGTTTTATAGGAGCAAAAACTGTTCATAGGAATTTAATCATTTTTAGATCATTTTATGCGTTAGAATTTGCCGGAGTGCAGATTGCATTAATTTTTTTTATTTTGACTAATTTTTTGAGGTTTTATTTCTATTTTAAATTCGGATTTTCAGCATTTCTAGAGATATTTTTAACAGATTTTAAAAAGTGATATTAATTTAAACTGTTGCCAACTGTATAAACAGCGGAAACAATAATGTTTGCTTCAAAAAAAAAAAAAAAAAAAAAAAAAAATATTTATACGTGTAAATAAATTAAAAATTTATTTACACGTGACTATCATAAACAGAAAAAAACATTTGAAATTAGAATTAAATAATTATCTACAAAAAGCAGGAACTTATTAAAAATTATGTCATAAAAACTATAATTACACGTGAATTTTAA
Organism: Maratus speciosus; assembly: GCA_963932465.1. NCBI lineage: Eukaryota > Metazoa > Arthropoda > Arachnida > Araneae > Salticidae > Maratus > Maratus speciosus. The sequence goes on from OZ010786.1 coordinate 123,863,545, forward strand.
AAGAGAAAGGATATTGTAAAACAATAAATTTATTAACATGCGTTAGAAGTCTTAAATAGGAGAAATTACGTCATATTTACGTCACATTACATTTTATTACATTAAATGAACACAAAATAATATTGCAAAACGGTTTAAATTTAGAAATTGCGCTAGACATTTATTTGATATTTTAAGAGGATATCTTTCAACTATTTTTTTTAGGAAAGCGCAAATAATATTTCATTTCTAACACGAGTATTTTCACGTGAATATTCAAAAGAGAAAGAATAGTTTGGTCAAAATTACGTCAGATTAAAAACGATTAATTTAAAATGTCTCATTTAAAAGAACTTTCTTTTCACTTTGTTAAAAAATACCAGGAGACAAAGACTCTGTTTACTTAATTCCTTTTATATTAGCTTATTTTGAAATGTTGTTACACGTGTCTACGTCATCAAGTTATTTTTATTTCGACGTTTTATTTGTATTTTTATTAATGTTGTACTGATTTATTTGTTTTTTTCGTTATTTAAAATAAAAATTATGTCAATTTGTATAATTTGGCGAGTGGTTCGGCGATTTATATAATTTGGCGAAATTGGTCGACGGGATAATCAAGTAGTACCGCAACGGATTTCGCGTTAAAATTCCCCAATCAAAAAGAAATGAATAGAAATCCGTTTATAGAGAGATCGCCACTGTTTTTTAAATTATAATTCAATCTTTCGAAATCTTTTTAAAGCCGATCAAATTAGCGTGCATTTAGAGTCTACGGTGTCTGAACGGGGGTTGGCGAGCGTAGCTCGTAGGGGGCCGAGCCCCCTAGTTATGTATAAAAATATACTCATAAAAAAAAGTTTTAGATTAAGCAATCTAACTATGTATCATTTTCTAAAGAGTTGTGACTGTTGTTTTTATAATCAATTAACAAAATTTCTGTTTTTTTTTTTTTTTTTTTTCTTTTTTTTTTTTTTTACTTATATTTTTAGTACAAGTTGTATATTTTGTTTTAATATGTCAGAAGGAACAAAAATCTCAAAATATAATTGTAATATTAATTTACTCTCAATGTTTAATGTTAAATTTTATATCTGACGATTATTTTTATTTCTAGTAAATTTGTGACTGACCACTATTTTGCAGCAAAACAGATACTACAACTTTAAACATCTATTACTCGGTCAGTTTTAATCGCAGAGGAATGGGACTTTTTTTGTATTACTTGTCAGTACAATAGGATATTTTTCCTAAATATCACTTATAGGACCTAGGGACCGTATACAAATTTAAATTTCGTAATTTTTTAATAAATGTTTTTCTTGACCCAAATCGCTGTCAAAATACTTCTTTACCTCATTCAAAACATTTTTGCAATTGGAACTATATGTCTATGACTAGCGGTTTAGGAATTAGCCATTGGACACCGTTGAGACCGGTCACCCTGTATATGGGAATTAATTCATTTTTAGATCATTTTATACGTTAGAATTTCCCGGTGTGCAGACTGCATTCACTTTTTTAATTTGACTCATTTTTAGAGGTTTTATTTCTATTTTAAATTCAAATTTTCAGCATTTCGAGAGACATTTTTTACTTATTTTAGAAATTGGTATTAATTTAAACTGTTGCCAACTGTATAAACAGCGCAAATAATAATGTTTGCTTCAAATTAAAAATTTATTTTACACGTGACTATTATTAACAGAAAAAAACTTTCAAATTAGGATTAAATAATTACGTATGAAAAGCAGGAACTTATTGAAAATACTTCATAAAAACTATACTTACACGTGAATTTTAAAAGAGAAAGGATATTGTAAAATAATAAATTTATTAACATGCGTTAGAAGTCTTAAATAGGAGAAATTACGTCACATTTACGTCACAGTACACTTATTACGTAAAATGAACAAAAAGTAATATTGCAAAACAGTTTAAATGAAAAAATTGCGCGAGACATTATTTTGATATTTTGAGTTTATATTAATAAGATTAATATAAATTTTATTGAACGCGTTTAGACTGCTTTCGAGCGACTACTTAGTAATTTAATAAAAATAAAAAAAGATTACTAGCTGAAAATAAAGTGTCATCGACAAAAAATATGATTTGAAAGAGAAAAATCTGTGAAGCAGAAAATAAAGAAACTGCTTAAATGGTTTAGTTAAGATTCGTTAACCTTCTGTGATGTCGTTTCCGTCAAAAGAAGGCATTGGTGTTTGTGAAATATATTTGCATTCTGATGTAGATTTGGTTATTATATTAGCTTATTTTGAAATGTTTAACTGATTTTATTTAATCAAAGACGAAAACAGCCATTCTATCTTTTAACAGCAGCTGATTTTCCTTAAAATTCCCCAATCGCAGAGAGATGAATAGAAACCCGTTTATCGGGAGATCGCCACTGTTTTTTAAATTATAATTCAATCGTTCAAAATCTGTTTAAAGCCGATCAAATTAGCGTGCTTTTAGAGATTGCGGTGTCTGAACCGGGGTTGGCGAGCGTAGCTCGTAGGGGGCCGAGCCCTCTAGTAAGTATAAAATATTGAAAAAAAGTTTTAAAATTTTTTCAAGAACGCATGAATTTGATTTTGAAAAATTGCAACATTATATTCACATTTTTGGCGCGGAAAAAGTTGGCGATTATTTTCAAAACTAGAGCTTACCGGCAACCCTGTAGCTAAATGTCATATCATGTCCGACATAATTAGCCACAGTAATTTTTCTAAATTGTGTAAAAATATTAATTTAATTTATGACTACTTTTACCAAAGGACCATTTTAAACTTTCGAAACTTTACCCCATTCGATTTCAAAAGAAAATAGTTTGCTTATTTTGTATTTCACTAAAAAATAGTTTTCAATGATCTTGAAAACTTTTAGAAATATATTTACTATTTATAGATTTATAGATTTATCGTCTGCATAGAAAAAAAAAAAAAAAAAAAAAAACCTAATTCTTGTTTCTTTTGCTACCAATTCACAAACAAATCGTAATCTGATATAATTCTAATATGTAGTGTACTGTACATTTACTCCCCGGATAAATTATAGCGCCGTATTTGGCAACTTAACTCACTTTTGGCGTGAAAGAAACAAATAAAAATGTAATAATAAAAAATTAAAAGCATAAAAAAGTATATAAAATATAATTTTAACAGAGAAATTTCATCGGTTCTCTAACTTTTATGTGTAGGGCTACAAAATGCACTAAGGTCTCGATGCTAGATGCGAGTAGCACCTAAAGTGGTTCCCTTGTGAGTACTGGGACAATTTTTTCAAGAATTACGAAGCAAAAAGTGGCGCATCCTGAAGGGCGCGGGAACTGAACGGTTTAAAAACATCGTCATGGAGGAGGTAAAAATATTTATAATTAATGTAAACGAATTATTGTGAATAAACTATTCCAAGGTGTTAACATTTTGTTGTTCCGTAAGCAGTATTTCATTACCCATCATAAACGCGCAATTTATTTTTCCGCAAGTAATACGGCTAATAGTCTGATTTATTCACTTCTAATTCATTCAGTCTGATCATTCACTTCTATAGCGCAACCATACTCAACATGCGAGTCGCATGCAGCCCATCATCTTTTTATGTGTGGCCCGAGGCGCACAATCACTGATCCATATTTATTAAATTTGAGATGCGTATAAAAGATATTTCAGACATTCTTTCATGTTTTATAAATCTTTATGGGAAGGCTAAATTTTCCCTGTTATTTATAATTGATTTAAAATGATGTCGAAACATCCTGAATGTGATTTGCTTGGTCAAATGTTCTTTTTACATTATCATTTCGTACAATTATACAGTCCTATGTGCGGTTTACAGTTATGCGTATATGTTTTAATTTTCAGCACCAATCAAATATCATTTTAGAATAATTAAATTCGCCCTACATACTTTTACCTTTTAAAAATATTTTACATCGAGCAATGGTGGATTTTATTAAAGGAAATCTGCTGATTTTTTATCTTTAGATGGTGTTTGGTGTTGTTTATGACGGCTAATTATCTACACGAGGGATAAGGGCCCGAAGGGGGGGGGGGTGCCCTCCATGGGGTTTTTTATAAGGGAACCTAACCCCTATTTACGCAAGGAAATCCAAGGTTCGAAGAAAACCACGGAAAACCCCAAACGATTAGGCAACGGGCCCGATTGGGTTCGAACCTTAGAGGAGGAATTGAATAGAGAGCGAATCCCATTGTTCTCATCCGTCGAACCCTGATGCACTTATTTCGGAGATTTCATCGCCAAAAGGGTGTCATTTTTTGGCGGTGATCCCTTTCTTGGCAATCGAACCCAGCACCTCCCGTCTACAGCGTTGAGAGTAGAACCTCTCGCGCACTCGTTGTCCTTTTATCGTTAGAACTCGAAATTTCTGGATAATTATATTATTACTTTCTATAATTATATAGTTGATGCTGATTATATTACTTTTATTATATTACTACGCTATATACTACTTTTGTTAACTTACTATTTTAATTACTTTTTTTTTTTATATTATCATAAAAATATAGTGCGTTACGGTTTACGGCCCAACTAACGTAGCAAACATGTGTTTGCCACCCGCGAAGTAAAAAGGTTAAGGGCTGTTTCACTCACGTGAAAACACCCGCTCGTTAATGTTAATCCTATGGGAGATTTATTTTAATATCTCGTTTGCTTTTCGATTTTCTAAATGATTTTTTTTTTTTTTTGGGGGGGGGGGGGGTAGGCTTCGGATAGCTGAGGTCGATCTTTACAAAGACCGTTTTTACTTTTCGATTTGCTTGCAGGATTTTTAATGAAGATACTTTCAAGTTCAAAACCAGTTAAAAGAAAAAAAAAAAATCATTTAAAAACATTGAAATGCAAACGAGATATTAAAAAAAAAAAATTCTCCCATAGGATTAAAATTAGCGAGCGAGTGTTTTCGCGTGAGTGAAGTAGTCTTTAAAAGCATGGCTGCTGTTACGTCTTACCTGTATTGTTGCCTGTGTAGGTCGCTTTGTCGTTGTGCTAATAGTAGCTCAGCTCAAATACCGCCCAACCAGTGGTGGGATTCAGCCGGTTCGCACCGGTCCGTTAGAACCGGTTGTTAAATTGTGTTGGGTTCGGCGTACCGGTTGTTAAAATAATACTTCAAATGCAAAAATCGCACTTACATTAATTTGCTTTCTTTAAATGTTTATGTGCACAACATTGTTTTGTAGGCATAACTCTGTGATAAGTCCTGATTAATTTCATTTAATAAAATAATATTTCATTTGGAACAATAATATATTTTTTCTTCATCAATCAAGTAAGAGAAAATTCAACTTAAAAAAACGAAATGTTGAAGAATTTTGGTAACTAAATAAACAGCCCTAGGTTAATCCCAGTTATATGGTAAGGTTATTATAAATTACACTAACTACTTATCTATATTAATAAAAGAAAGTTTTGCTCTCTTTGTGTGCGTGCGATGGCTAACAAAATCTACGGCACGTACGAGACTGAAATTTTTGTGAGGCAAGCTCAAAATGTCTCCTGATGCACATGAGACACAGAATTTTAAAATTCTAATAATTAGTTGAGTTATTAATTAAGAATCGCAATTCACTCTCATTAAAAACTCAACTCGGTCCTTGCGAGGAAGGAAAATCTCTGGTGTACGCACAGAAACCTTATTTATGCATCAGTTGAAAATGAAGAACGAAAAGAAGAAATTTCGGGGTTATTTTGTCATTATTTATTAACTTACATCGGCCAAACCGCTTAGTAAAGTTAAAAATGAAAGACATATACTGAAACATCTACATCTCAAATGCCGCAATCAATTAAAAAATATATCGCAGTTAATCGCTTGAAAAACAATTTTCAAAAAGAGTCATTTTTCCGAAAAACTTTTTCTCCCTTATTGCCATCCCCCTCCAGGGCGCAATTTTGGAGGTACCGACAAACCAAAAATATTTTCTTAAAGTGAAACCCTCTTCTAATCGGTGGTGCAATTGGTTTAAAACAAATATGAATGTTAACCCTTTCAAATATATCGGTAAACGCAGGTCACTTCGCGCCTCACGAACACGATATTTTTTCTACGCTAAAAATAACTAAACGGCCGTATTCTTTTTAGAGCATCTCAATAAATAGACCAGATTTACATTACCTACAAAAATTTTTAAACGTTCGAACGGGTAAAAATATTTCTTACAAAATAAAATGTGTGAAAATTTCGACGAAATCAGAAAAAATCTGAGTGTTTCGTTGGGGTTTCGCTCCTTCAGGGCGAAATTTTAGAGGTACTGACAAACCAGTAATATGTTCGTAAATCTGAAATCACCTGCTTATCGATGGGACAATAGGTTTTGAAAAATAGGAATTTTAACCCTTACAAATACACCGGCAAATGCACGTCATTTCGCTCCTCAAAGAGACGATATTTTTCTATGCTAAAAGTAACTAAACGACCGCATTTGAACACAATCTTTTAAGGGTATCTGAAATTCAGATGGTACTGAGATTCTCAATAGATCAGATTTACATCATCTACAAAAATTTTGAAACATTTGGATGGGTAGAAATATTTTTTACAAAATAAAATGTGTGAAATTTCGACGAAATCAATGAAAACCTGAGTGTTTCTTCGCGGTTTCGCTCGCTTTCGGTGCGCATAGACTCCACAAATCAAATTACGCAGAAAATAAAGTACCAAATTGCATATACTTTCAATTCAATAATTTTTCATTTAAAAATATAAATTCAGATAAAATAGATTTAAAGATATAAAATCATACAAATTTCAGGTTAGTTTAAGTTTCATTCATCACGGGCCCAGGCAACGCTATTATTTGAATAAACGGTACTTTGCTTTGGCACGGAATGTTCCCTGTTATCGCCGATCTATAGCTAATACTAAAATCGTCAGATTTAGATATATACTTCCAACTGCACATTTTTTTATATTGTTCTTCCTATCTTAGAAGTTTTTTAAATGAAAGTAATTTTTTTCGTAAATGTAACAAATCCAAAATTTTAATAAGTTCCTCTAGTCTTGCAATTTATATTTAGAAAAATATTTTTCCAGCTTTAACAAATGAAAAGACGTTGTATGATCTAAACTTGTCGAATCATACTTTGTATTTTACGAATTTCCAGCGTTGATTGGCCTGTTTTTTTTTTTTTTTTAACCATTTGGAAAAATGGTTATTGTCCTCGTCAGGGACAATCAGGGTAGGAAATCAAAAACATATCTGAAGCTTTTTAATAACACTTTCCAACAAAGTTGAAAAGCGTCTATGACTTCGGTTTGTCTGTCCGTCTGTCCACGCTCTAACTCTCGTAAATATTCTCGGATCGTTCTGAAATTTTTGGATGTAGTGACCTCTACCATAGCACGATCCCTATTTCAAATGAAGTCTGTAGCATGTTTAGTTCATTTACAGGGACAGTCAAAAGTTTTCCGTTACATTAAGGCCAATGGGAAAAAATCGTTTCAAATTATTTTTAATGGTGTTACACACTTCCAAACATAGTAAAATTGATATTCATTTATGAAGCCCACTAAAATATGCATTCTGTTGAATATGCGGTCCAAAGAATAGTTATTGTTCATTTACAGGGCCACACAAAAAATTCCGTTCATAATGGTATAGGGGAAATTGTTTGCGGTGTATTTGAAAAGATTTCAGATACTATATTGTATCCAAATTACTGTATATTAGTAATCATCGCTCGAAATGCATTTTTAATTATGATATGCACTTTTTAGGGTTTCGTTCATCTGACGAAACTCTGTTCGTCTCGCTCCTCTGTTTGTCTGTCTGTTCGTCTGTCACAGAGCCCGTTCACAGAAACTATACATGTTGGAGACTTGAAATTTTGCATACTTATAGCTGAACACCACACATCATGCGAAAAATCATAAAATTTTGAAAAAGTCGTACATTTAACCCTTTGGGTTCACACATGTGTATTTTAAACAATTCATTCTAAGTGAGCCCCTAATTAGGTTGGAGGCGTGAAATTTTGCAAACTTATAGCTAAGCACCTCGCATCAAATGACAAATCATAAAATTTTGAAAAAAAATCGTACATTTTACCCTTTGGGCTCCCACATGCGTATTTTATGCAATTCTTTCTAACTGAGCCCCTTATTGAATTGGAGATTTTCAATTTTGCATACTTATAGCAGAACACCTGAGGCCAGGCGACAAATCATAAAATCTTGAAAAAGTCTTACGTTTAACCCATTGAGCTACCACATATGTATTTTAAGCAATTCTTTCTAAAAGAGCCCTAATTAAGTTGGAGACATGAATTTTTGCATACGTATAGCTGAATACCTCAGACCACACGGCAAATCATAAAATTTTCAAAAAGTCTTATATTATTTACTCCTCCGGGCTCTAACTTGTGTATTTTAAGGAATTTTGCTAACCTCCGCCCTTTTCACCCGGGGATCACTTTTCCAACTTTTGCCGACACCCCTTTGACCATTCTTTCATATTATGCACCATAGCCTTACATATTTTAGTTCCACTTTTTACCACCAGGGGTGCCTACATATCTCGGGTGCTATCGGCCCAATCCCCTCGACTAATATATCTACGGATAGTATATAAAACTGAGTTTCGTTCGGATAGAGGTTTGTTTAGAATAGAGTGCGCCACTGGTTGCGAAATGTGGAAATAACAGATTTTTCAAAAGGATAAAGTGTTTTGAAAGGAATATTAAACGAAACCCTCTGTGCGATCTGTGATCACACTTACCTACTTGTTCACTATATTTATACATACTATAAAGTGCGGATAAATGCTATAGTTCACATACAGAGCTACAGAAATGAATTCGTAAAGGTTACTGAGTATGAGCATAAATTACTTAAAGGTGGGTTTTAAAGGAGTTATGCATTTTTCAGCTTAACTGAATTTAGTGTACTAAGAAATACTTGTAGAATATAGATAAAATGATATACAGGCCACGCAAAGAGTTGGATACATGAGCGTCTGCTGGGCAACATATAACTATGATATGTTCCCGCACCATGTTGGTTAAATCAAAGTAAAATTGCGTAATTTGTTATTTCTGTTTGTATAAATATTTTTTTATAAAATATAATTATGAATGTAAAATTATAATGTTTATATATTTAAGTAAAATAAGAGTGTAAGTTCATACAAAAATTATTAAGTTGATTTTAAATAGTAAATATATATTTTTAAAAAATTGTTGTATTGTAAAATGAATGTATAATATTGAATAGAGTTCGGATCTCAGACAACAACTAGGCAGACGCCATGGTGTCGTTTTATGACAAGCCAATGGAAAGTGGTGTATAATTAGAAATCGTAAAATCATAAAAACGTTGGAATCAATTTATGGCCTCAATAAAAGTGTTGGGATAAATTTATGACTTTTCAGACCACCCAAACTTTAAGGCAGATAATAATATTAAAGTATATGTAAGGGGCCATTTGCAGACTGCTAGCTAATAGGCCTATCGAAGTATAATAAAAAATCTTCTCACATCCAATAACAGTGGACTAGACAAAAATAGTTCCACCCACTGCAGGAGCTGGTGTGCAAGAAGAATAAGGTTTAAAAAAGATAGTCTGAAAAAAGATGTAGAGGACGCAGGAGCTCTCCTGAAAGCCCGTGCAATGAGTCCCGTAAGCCCTAGTAAAGCCCAGGCGAGATGGACATGTCGGAGCGAGCCTAATCGAGCCTAATCGAGCCTAATCAAGCCTAATTGAGGATGTCTTCCTGAGGTACCTATCGGAGTGAGCCTAATCAAGCCAAATTGGGGATGTCTTCCTGATGTACATATCGGAGTGATCCTAATCAAGCCAAATTGAGGATGCGTTCCTGATGACACATTGCCATGATCCTAAGCAACGCAACAACTCGGAATTTGATGAATAAAGGCCACCATCCCGTATATTAAAAGAAGGTACTATTTTAAACATTTTCTTTTACCACTTAAGATCATATGAAAAATCTTAAAAAATACTTTTCTGATATTTTACGGTAGAGAGTAATCTGAGATCCGACAAAACCAATAATTAAATATGATTAAGGTAATTTTAAAAATGAAAGAGAATTATTCTTTTAGCAAAAAGAAACAATTATAATAATTAAAGTATATGAAAATATTGTCTTTTTTTTTTTTTAAACGTTAAATATACATGAAATAATGAGAAGCAAACAAAAGTATTGCTTTCTATATTTTGAATTAATATTATGTTTTTCTGTATATAGTTGTATTCAATGTAAATAAAATATTTAATCAAGTTTTAAAAAGTTTCTGTAGTTATTTAATTAATAATATTTAAAGTGTGTCAATTTATTTTTATAGTTTTAATTTTAGTTTAATTCATAAGTGGAAGAGTTCGTCTAAATAATTCACAACGCAAACTCTTAATTTTATTAGTAATTATTCAAATTTAATAATTACATTTTGACGCGAATTATAATTTAATTTTATGAATGCTTCGCGTTGCTCTTCTACTAGAATTTAGGTAAATACGATCACTTATATTATTTGAATTTATCTAAGGTATATAAAATTATATACCAATTTGCTATGAGGTTGCTTGGATGATTTGGACCAATTAACAATTTTGAATATATTTAATAAAAAAATAAACAGGTGTAATTATCTGTCCAGCATCCCCCCTTCATAGTATAATGGTGCTATGACTCAGGAACGTTCATCTGAGGTCATTAGAAATAATAATAATAATAATAATAATAATAATAAAGGAAAATAAATTTAAGTATTATTTTAATGTCACAATTTTAAAGATATTGTAGGTATGTAAGTTTAATTGATTAAAATTTTATTAAAATTAAATTTATTATTGTAACAATAATGACACACATATAATAATTTTATATAAATAAAATGAATAATATATGTTAGCAAAAAAAAAAAAAAAAAAAAAAAAAAGAAATGAAAAAAATAATTCTGGGATTTATAATAGGTAAATTTAGGAATTACAATTTTTTTTTTTCTCTCTTTTCTCTTTTGGTTGGATCTCAGTTACCATTGAGAAATAATGGCATGCACGTCACAGATAACACATTTGTAAAAATAATTTTTTTTAAATATAATGTATAAATAATAAGAAGAAGAAGAATAATAAGTAAAATTTGATAATATGTCTGGTATAAAAATGATTGAAATGTCAATAGATCATGATTTTTGAAATTGTATCACCTTGATACAAAAGAAAATTTATGAGTCGTACTACGAAGTAGTAGTACAATATTTACAAAAAAAAAAAAAAAAAAATAAGATTGTTTTTTCTGTAGAAAAAGACAGATATTTTTCTGTTAAATGAAATTATGTTGTTTTTTATATATACGTGTATTATAAATATTTTAGGGGTATTTATGTGTGTAAAAGAATAATCTACAAAACAACTTCATCTCCTAAGAAATTTTTTTAAATTTTAGTGTTGTTGTTTTTATGTATTTATGCAATTTAGAATATTTTCATACATATGTGGTAATATAAAAAAAAAAAAGTATGATAAACAGAAACATTCTGTTAAAAGGTTATGCCCAACAATAAGCGAAAATTTAAAAGGAGAAGTGTAGATTTAAATACCTCTGGAGTTAAAACCAGAGGACAGAAAAATAAAATTATTTCTCTAAATTATTCGCTACAAAAAACTAAAAAGAATACAATGACTCAACCTAGTGTTGATACGCTGTTGAATTGTATCCCCGTCTTTGACGGAAAGAAAGAGTCGAATATTAAATTTTTTTTGAACGAATTCGATAATCTAATTAAACAAACGGAATTAGAGAATGTTTCGAAACTAGCGCTCTTGAAAACGAAATTAGTCGGTAGTGCTAGAGATAAATTAGCTAACGAAGAAAATCTTAATACAGAAAAGGACTATGGTCAATTTAAAGAAAAATTAATCGATACTTTTTCTACTAAAACAAGTTTTTCTGCGGCTCAAAGCAATTTTTTTTCTCTTAGGCAAAAACCTGCGCAGGCTATCGCTGATTTTATCAGTGAATTCAATGCGGCTGCAAAACTTTACCTAGATAAAAGTGGCCAAAATATTGACAACGGTAATGGTAGTTTATTTGAAATGATAAAATTCACAAGATTTTTAGAATCAGTTAGGGCAGATTTAAGTTTGGACATTCGAAGAATGGCGCCGAAAAATTTCAACGACGCATGTAAATTTGCGAAACAAATGGAAGATGCATACAATCAAGTTGCATCAAAGGAAATTAATTCGATTACAAAAACCTCCACTGAGGAAAATTTGGACAAATTGTTAAAATTAAATATGGAAAGCGCGGAGCAAATTAAAATTTTGACTTCCGAAATAAACAATTTGAAAATTAAAACAAAAGACACTGCATCAAGCAGATGGTGCGAATTATGTAAAAAAAATTCGCATACTTTAGAAACGTGCTGGTACAAAAATGATAATAAAAATACATATAAGGATAGCAGAGATTTCGCAGGTCGGCATTTTAATAAAAGGTACTCTTATAATGGACAGTATCAACCGAGAGCGAATTTTAATCCTAGATTTGTTAACCCAAACCAGCAGTGGCATTTTCAATCTTATGCACCCACAGGTGGTTACTATGGATATTCTCCATATCCCCCACCCCCACCAAATTACTTCCCTCAGCATGTGCCATATAGGAATAGTCAACCTCAGAGTCATGCCAGTTATTATCCAAATGAGGATAAAAATGAGAATTTAAAAGACAATGCTCAAAAGTATCCAAAAAAGTATAAAAATAAGGGTAAAACTGATGATCAAAGGGACAAGTAAGGGATATGAATTGGTATTAAAAATAAATCAAAATACATAATTAATCGAATTTCAAAATTTCAAAATTTTCAAAATTTAAAAATAAATTTTTCTCTTTTAGATAAAAAAAATTGAAACAAAATTAATAACTTGCCTTTTTAAAATTCAAAATAATAATAAGAAAGGATAGGAACATGGGAACGCCAATTTGTCTCAGGGTTACAATATTGAGCAAATGTGCAGGGCGCACCCGAAAACATACTTATAAAATTATGAAATGTGCTTCACAAAACTTCAATGGAGCAGTGAAATATTTCTCTCCAGGCAAAAGTTATATATATATATTTTTTCTTTTCGAATATGAATTAGAAAATATAAAATCTTAACAAAGCCAAATAACATTAAAACTTAATTAATTTAATAGTAAATAATGTTGGAGTAATTTTCAAAAAAAAAAAAAAAAAAAAAAAGAGAATTTTTTCTGTCTTCTATAAGGGTAGCCTTTGCTAATAGCCTTACAATTTAGATGACAAAATTTCAGAATTACTCTTTAAAATGAGTAGGTGTAAGCTATAGGTTCAGGGTAGTTAGAACAGCTTTATAGCATACTCATATATATATTTTTTTCTTATATAAATATATGGTTGACAAGGAATAAATTATTAGTGCACTCTATATTAGGATAGCGGTCAGCTATAAGCCTAAATATAATAAAATATACAAAAAGTGCTAAGATTTACTCCGGTAGTTCAATTACAACTTATATGCTAAAGTCTAGAATTTAGACAGCAGGGATAAGTTTTATGAACAAGAGTGTTATAAAAAAAATTTTAAAAAAGTCCTTCCGGCCAGTGCCGGGAGGAAGAGGTAGCTTTCATATTCCTTATTTTAAAAAAGCCAACTTATATTATTCAAACACACGAAGCTCAATTAAGTGGAAACCGAATGTAGGAGATTCAATACTAATTTTTATCAATACTAAATCATTATGAATGAGAATTTCGCGAAATTAGTCAGCTTTATCCAAGCTGCTTTTATTTAAAGTAACTTACATTTGGCTGCTAAATTCGGCGATTTCTTAAAGTGCCTGCCATTTTAAGACAAGATGGTGGATGAGGCTAACCAGTGAACTTGGTCGAGACCTTAGTAATTGCTGTGCACATGCTCACTCACATCGGAATCGGTTGATATATACGAGTGCTGTCGCAGGCAAAAAATCAGATTTTTACAAATGTCACCCACGTTAGAAATTAAAACTGCTATATCTGAGCCATTTTTTAAGATGATAAAGACAAACAAAAAAAGCTCCTGAATCCTTATATCAAAGTCAAATACTTAAGAAAGAAACCTTTTTCAATTTCTAATTTTTTTGCACCTCACTTTAAATATAATTTTTTTTAATTTAATGGCCGCCATTTTGAAACAAGATGGCTGATGAAGCTGGCCAGCAAACTTGGTCGAGATATTGATGTATATTATCCACATGCCTTCTTCCATCGAAATAGGCGAATACGTGTGGTATCGCGTGACAAATACAAGATCGTTTCAAAGTGTTAGCCATGATAGAAATTCAAAGTGCTATAATTCAACCACTTTTTAAGATATAAACAAAAGAACAAATTTTCAGAAACAAAAACTGCTCCGGAATCTTTGTATCAAGGCCAAACACATAAGGAAAATCTTTTTCATTTTCCAATTTTATAATACCTCATTTTAAATTTTAAATTACTTTTTTTTTAAATGGCAAACCTTTTGAAACAAGATGGCGAATGAAGCTCGCCAACGAACTCGGTCGAGACATTGGTATGTACTATGTACAGACCAAATTACATTCAAATCGGTTCATAAATACGCCTGTTATCGCGTGACAAAAATCAGGTCGTTTTAAAATGTCAGCCACAATAGAAATTCAAAATGTTATAACTCAGCTATTTTTTTAGATATAGACGAAACAAAATCTGTTCCGGAAACTTTGTATTAAGGTCAAACACATACGAAAAAAATCTTTTTCATTTTCCAAATTTTTGGTATCTCATTTTAAATTTAAATTAATTTTTTTTTTAAATAGCCGCCATTTTGAAACAAGATGGCGGATGAAGCTGGCCAACGAACTCGGTTGAGTTATTTGTATGTACTATGTACAGACCAAATTACATTCAAATCGGTTCATAAATACGTCTGTTATCACGAGGCAAAAATCAGGGCGTTTCAAAATGTCAGCCACGCTAGAAATTCAAAATGCTATAACTCAGCCATTTTTTAAGATATAGACAAAACAAAAACTGCTCCCGAATCTTTTTTTCAAGGTCAAACACATAAGAAAAAAATATTTTTTCAATTTTCAATTTTTTGGTACCACATTTCAAATTTAAATTTTTCTTAAAATTTTAAATGGCCGCCATTTTTAAACAAAATGGCGGATGAAGCTGGCCAACGAACTCGGTCGAGACATTGGTCTGTACTATGTATAAACGAAGTTACATCCAAATCGGTTCATAAATACGCCTTTTATCGTGTGACAAAATTCAGGACGTTTCAAAATGTCAGCTTCGCTAGAAATTCAAAATGCTATAACTCAGCCATTTTTTAAGATATAAGCGAAATAAAAACTGCTACGGAGTCTTTGTATAAAGGTCAAATACATAAAAAAAAAATATTTTTCCATTTTTAATTTTTTGGTACCACATTTCAAATTTTAAATGTTTTAAAAAATTTTAAATGGCCGCCATTTTGAAACAAAATGGCGGATGAAACTGGCCAACGAACTCGGTCGAGACATTGATATGTACTATGTACACACGGAATTACATCCAAATCGGTTCATAAATACGAGAGTTACAGTGTGACATAGGTCAGATATATATATATATATATATATATATATATATTGATATATATATATATATATATATATAAATTTTGAACGAAGGGTGGTTTCGGGGTCTGGGGGTCATGATCGATGAAAATATACCAAAATTTTTTGAAATCGCTTTCCTCCGAACGGCTGCAATAGGTAGCTTTTTGTAAAGAAAGCTACCTAAAAGGATTTTGGTGTAGCACATTGGTTTTTAAAAAAACATATATATGTATAACAATGGACAAGGCAAGTTATTTCAACATGATTGCACACAAAAATTATAGTAAAAAAAATATATATATATACACAAATAAATAATTGAAGTAAAATTAAAATTTTCTCACCAAAGGCTTTCTGTATAGGGTGCAATTTTGGCCTACGGCTGGGTATGCACCAACACCAACAAAATATTTGTAGAAAAATTATTCACAGATACATCAATATATAGTCATCACCTAGGCATAAATTTCAGGATTCTTGGCTGAAAAAGGAATCGAAGAAAAAATTAAGTATGGTATAATTACTAGATGTTATGCTCAGAAACAATAAAATTAGTAATATTATATTGTAAAAAGCAGCATTTTGAGTTTTATTTAGGAAAACTTTTGATTTTTAGGTTTTACACATTTATGGAGTGTCTAGCTCAGTAACAATAGTTCCTAGATTTAATAAAAAAATAATAAATAAAAATATAAGTTCGTGTTGTTTTCAAAATAAATAACAAAAGGTATAGCAATTAGCATTTACAGTTAAAATTTATGGAATTTTCAGCAAAATTAACATTAGACAAACATAGTTTATATTATATTTAACTTGATAAGCTAATTTACTTTTATTAACGGTATTCAATTAGAATTAAAGTAGGCTTAAATTCAAGTTAAATTAATTAATAACATTGTTGTAGTGTAAAATTTTATGTAAGACTATTATATTTTATTGTATATATAAAAATATGCAAATTTAACAATTAATAAAATGTATTAGCAAAATTATTTAATATAAATATTAAATGACATCTTGCTGAAATCAGCTAGAAATTAGATTTTTTTTTTTTTTTTAAATGAAATATTTTATAAATTTATGTTAGTTTAGAATTTAAGCATTTTTTTTTCTCTTTACTTTCCCTTAGAATTAAATGCAATTCTAAATTTAACACATATAAATATACATAGTATTGATAAATTTGAGTGTGTGAGTTCATAAAATTTTTTTTTTTATATAATTTGGCCAATTTAACATAAGAAAACAATAGATAAATAAATATATTTATATATATTGGCCTTATTTTTATTAAAATAGGTAGTATGGCTTAATAAATTTATTTACTTAATTTTTTTATAGTACATACAGTAATTATTTTTAAAAAACTTAATCTGTAACAATTGGGTGTAGATATTTATGAGTATACAAAGATTCTTTTCTGCTGGCAGAAATTCTTTGGTTCGGCCGAGTACTCATGGGTTACTACATACGATTTTACGTAGTAATTATCATTTACTTTTGTTTTTTTTTTAAATTATACAAGTGTATTAGGTACATTTTTTTTATAATTAAATAATAATTATTAATGTTGGATTAATAATAATAATTTATTATCTTTTATTTTTAAACATATCATTAAATTTTAGACAGTAGAATTCACATACGGAATGTTAATGATAAATAAAATTTTGAATAAATAAATTTTTATTTCATTCAGTAAAAAAATAAATAAATATGAAAATTTAACAATCTTTTAAGATAGAATTGTTGGCTAAATAAATAATAATTTAAGACAAAAAAAATTGTTCTCTTCTTCGTCAATGGCATTTTCTGACAACACTATTTAATAGTATTAAATGAAGGTGCATTTTTAAGGTCAGCGTAATGCATATTTTGCATTTTTGAGAGGCTGTAGAAGTCATTTTTCCGTGTTGTTTACATTTTAATAGTAAACAATATCATGAATCAAAATTTGTGTTTGTTAGAAAGGTCTAAAAATATACAATGTAATCAGTTAAAGAAAATTATATGCATTTTTTTTTAATCCTGAAAGGAAATTTGGTTTAGATTTAAACCTGAATGCATAAAAAGCCACCCTCGCTTCAGTTCCAGTATGAGGCAGGAGAATTCAGATGCTAGAATCGCCATTTTCCCCCTGCAAAATAATAAAAAAAAAAGCAGAAGGTTTACATTAGATACGATACAAATACATACACTGTTTATGCATAGATTATGTTTAAAATTACATACAGGCATGCACAGTGAGTTAAGAAGAAAGTATATCAAGAAATTATACTAATTAATACGGTAATTACAAGCATGAAATGGTTTTAAATACATACCTTTGGGAAGTCGTAAAATTTTGTCACAGCACAATTCACCTCTCAGAAAGGAATTAGTAGCTTGACCAACCCCCACTTTTCGGGAGAATCGGGGACGTTCAATAACTGGTTTTATTCTCCTCTCTCCTTCTTCTTACTTTTTTTTTTCTTTCTCGTATCGGGTAAAGTTGGAAAGCATTGCGTAATGATATATTAAAGGAGATGAATTAGCTTGTACATTTTGACAGATCATACATGTTAGAAGTAACAAATAAATAAAATAATGTAACAAGTTTGTATACAATATTTTTCTGATTATAATTTGAATACATCAGATTAATTATGTGAAAATATAACATGTCATATTACAAGCATTGTATTTACTTTTATTCAGTATAAAATGTGTTTTAGATAAAACACTGTGTCATAAGGTTGTATGTGATGAAATAATATGTCAAATGCGTATGCCATTATTTTTCTTATAATGAGGTTTATTTCGGCATATTAGTTTCAGACAAAATTATAGCTTTGAATGTATTTTGGGCACTTAAACTGTAAAGTTACAAAATTAGTAAACATGTGTGTGGTAAAGAAAAAAGGCTTCGAGAAAGACGTCTGATTGTCAGTACAGAGGTCTTCTATAAATGTGAATGTCAACAGACAACTATGCTATCATGTGTTGAACTTTCTGTTATGAAACAATAGAAGAACTTCTTATAAAATATACCAGAACCATTGATAATTGAACTTTACAGTCTTCGCTCAAAAACTGTGTAGATACACAGTCATATGGACACGTACATTCCTTCAAGCTTTACAAAAAAAATAAAACCAGCAATCAGTTTTTTTTTTTTTTTCCGACACCGGGAGAGATGCTGGGCAACATATAACTATGATATGTTCCCGCACCATGTTGGTTAAATCAAAGTAAAATTGCGTAATTTGTTATTTCTGTTTGTATAAATATTTTTTTATAAAATATAATTATGAATGTAAAATTATAATGTTTATATATTTAAGTAAAATAAGAGTGTAAGTTCATACAAAAATTATTAAGTTGATTTTAAATAGTAAATATATATTTTTAAAAAATTGTTGTATTGTAAAATGAATGTATAATATTGAATAGAGTTCGGATCTCAGACAACAACTAGGCAGACGCCATGGTGTCGTTTTATGACAAGCCAATGGAAAGTGGTGTATAATTAGAAATCGTAAAATCATAAAAACGTTGGAATCAATTTATGGCCTCAATAAAAGTGTTGGGATAAATTTATGACTTTTCAGACCACCCAAACTTTAAGGCAGATAATAATATTAAAGTATATGTAAGGGGCCATTTGCAGACTGCTAGCTAATAGGCCTATCGAAGTATAATAAAAAATCTTCTCACATCCAATAACAGTGGACTAGACAAAAATAGTTCCACCCACTGCAGGAGCTGGTGTGCAAGAAGAATAAGGTTTAAAAAAGATAGTCTGAAAAAAGATGTAGAGGACGCAGGAGCTCTCCTGAAAGCCCGTGCAATGAGTCCCGTAAGCCCTAGTAAAGCCCAGGCGAGATGGACATGTCGGAGCGAGCCTAATCGAGCCTAATCAAGCCTAATTGAGGATGTCTTCCTGAGGTACCTATCGGAGTGAGCCTAATCAAGCCAAATTGGGGATGTCTTCCTGATGTACATATCGGAGTGATCCTAATCAAGCCAAATTGAGGATGCGTTCCTGATGACACATTGCCATGATCCTAAGCAACGCAACAACTCGGAATTTGATGAATAAAGGCCACCATCCCGTATATTAAAAGAAGGTACTATTTTAAACATTTTCTTTTACCACTTAAGATCATATGAAAAATCTTAAAAAATACTTTTCTGATATTTTACGGTAGAGAGTAATCTGAGATCCGACAAAACCAATAATTAAATATGATTAAGGTAATTTTAAAAATGAAAGAGAATTATTCTTTTAGCAAAAAGAAACAATTATAATAATTAAAGTATATGAAAATATTGTCTTTTTTTTTTTTAAACGTTAAATATACATGAAATAATGAGAAGCAAACAAAAGTATTGCTTTCTATATTTTGAATTAATATTATGTTTTTCTGTATATAGTTGTATTCAATGTAAATAAAATATTTAATCAAGTTTTAAAAAGTTTCTGTAGTTATTTAATTAATAATATTTAAAGTGTGTCAATTTATTTTTATAGTTTTAATTTTAGTTTAATTCATAAGTGGAAGAGTTCGTCTAAATAATTCACAACGCAAACTCTTAATTTTATTAGTAATTATTCAAATTTAATAATTACATTTTGACGCGAATTATAATTTAATTTTATGAATGCTTCGCGTTGCTCTTCTACTAGAATTTAGGTAAATACGATCACTTATATTATTTGAATTTATCTAAGGTATATAAAATTATATACCAATTTGCTATGAGGTTGCTTGGATGATTTGGACCAATTAACAATTTTGAATATATTTAATAAAAAAATAAACAGGTGTAATTATCTGTCCAGCAGCGTCTATAGGTGATAATTTGTGGAAATGTAATTTCAGTAGTTTTAAGCGTGTTTTAGTTTGAATTAAATTTTAGCTAAATAGTGGCATGTAATAACGGTACTAGGTAAACTTACAGGTCTGTACAAAAGTATTCAAGTATGTTTCCATCTATTAGTATAAATTGCTGAAAGATGAATTTCAACCTGTTTTGCATTTTCTTGCTAAACTAAAATTTCCCATTATATAGTATATATATCAACATACAGATCGAATACAGGGCTGTTCAAAAGAATTGGAATACATATTTGGCTATGGGTGGTAACTACTGAAATTAGATTTTTAAATGTTTACTTAGTTATCTTATTTACCTTATTTCCCCAAGTAACAAAGTTTCGTTAAAACTTTCAGGGAGTGTTGGAAAGTGTTTCATAATCTATGTACGCATGATTTTTCTTACTTGTTGGTTGAATCCGCATTTTATTTGTTTTCTGATTGGTCTATACAATAATCTGTATTTCCCTTTACTTTCACCAGAGATGGATACTTCTGTTGCCACTATGACAAACAAGTAATAAAAACTACAAAAAAAAAAAAAATAATAATAATAACTCAGAAACAATTGAGATACAGCTTTCAAACAAACATTTTATTTTCAAACAAACATTGCATTTAAAAGTACATTTTTTTCTGTATACGACGGTGTAAAAAGTAATTTTGTGGGAGGATGTTTAGAAGTTTAAGAATGAAATTTCATTTAAAAATTGGTCCAGGAATATTAATGTTTAATCCATGGCATACGTATGTATGACCCGCTTCGTAGAAGTTTAAAAATTTACAGTACCGAAAAATGTAATCCATGGCGTACGTAATGTATGATCAACTCCGTGCGATTTTTTATGTCTTAAATTTTATGGTGTTATTACACGTAAAAATTGCAAGCGGCAAAAATCGCCTTGCGATTCGTCAGATTTCTTGAAACTTACGTATTATCCACCTGAAACTTACGTATTATCCAAGCATTTCATTGGCTGTTCGGGAAAAGGCTTTTCCATCGTCAGATTTCCAAGCATTTGATTGGCGGCTACTGGCGACTCACTCCGTTTCAGGCGTCAAAGACGCGCCGACAGAAAAAAGTTGTTAGCTTTCGAAGCGACTCCCCTGGAGCCATTTAGTCTTTGAAAAAATCATTTTTCAAAGACTAAATGGCTCCAGGTAAAAAAATCATTTTTCAAATTGTCGTTGTAATTTGTTAAATTGCAATTTTTTTATTTTTTATTTATTTATTTATTTATTTTTTTTTTTTTTTGTACTAAGAAATGGTAAAAATTCCTAAAATTTCTAAATATCATAACTCGAGAAGTTTTGGTCGTGCAAAAATTTGTCTCACTAGCTATAGCATGGATAATATTTTTCTAAATATGTTATATACAACTTTAGTTCATGAACATGGGTTAATTCTTAAACTTACATTTCTGCTATTTTTATATTATTAGCCCCCAGGTACGGTATTCTATTTCTTTCTCCCAGCTTATTTTGTGTCGTATCGAAAAAATAACGTTACCTTAGAGAAGCCAGCCGTAAAACAAAGCAGTAGAATTAAATACTTTATAGAAATTTTTTAAACTTCTAAGCATCACACATTTTCAATTTTTATACCGTCGTATTGGGGAAAAAAGTACTTTTAAATGCAATTTGTTTAAAAACTGCATCTCTCCATTTGTGTTTTAGATGTTAATTTTTTTTTAGTTTTTGGAGACATTTGTTTAATTTTGGCAACTCAAGCACTCTATTTCTGTAAAGTAAAGGGAAAATAGTTGAAAAATAGCAATTATATCTTTTTGTTGCCACTTTTTCATAAAAACTGAAAAAAAAGTAATTAAAATACGTGCTATTTTGAAAAAATATAAATGAATTGATTTCTTTTTGCTGCATTTGTGTATTATTCTGAGATAGTGACGTCCTACCCATACTTTATTGTAGATGTTTATGATTGGGTCGTAAATGAGGGATTCTTCAGCGGATTCGGATGACGTCGTTTTACATAAATAAAATCGCGTGTTTTAAGTCATAAAACTGAGCTGCAGTAGAGTCCCGATTATCCGAGTCCCGCTTAACCGAGTTTCCGCTTTAACCGAGTTATTTTCTTCTGATGGACTGATGGCTTCTATTATTATGAAACAGCCATTATAAATGAAGTGTTAGGTGAAATCATCCATCTTCACCTAACACTTCATTTATAATGGCTGTTTCATACTAATAGAAGTCACCAGTCCATCAGAAGAAAATGAAATAATGGAAATGTCGGGGCGACACTAAATTCTGAAAAAGCGGAATTCCTGTTCTCTAGTATTGTTTATTGTTTTGATGCATTTTCTGATAGAAATTATGATCAGGGTTTCATGATTGCCGAATAACGTCCTTTTCTAGGGTAACATGTTTCAGGATTTTTTTCACTGTACCAAAGGTTCAAAGTTTTTTTTAACAATATTCTTATAATATTGGAAAGCATTTCATAATCTATGTGTGATGCTTCATTTCTCTTTCATTTTTGTACATCAAAAATCATTCGAGCAGCGAACCGGTTGTTAAATTATTTGAATCCCACCACTGCGCCCAACGATTACGTTTTAAAAGACACGCATTGTACGGAGGGTTTCATAATTTTCTCCTGACTTTTGGAAGGTCATAATTCAAAAATAAATAAGTAAACACCGAATAAAGCTAAGAGACTCTTATAGCAAATATATTCACTACGGAAAGGATCACGTCAAGTTTTAGCTATTTTACAGGGATGCTATATAAACCTCTTTATACGCGCAGTATGCATGAAGAAAGTAACTACAGCAGAACTCCGCTAATCCAAACTAATTCGGACAGGTACCTTTTCGGATTACAAAGAATTCGGATTATCTGAAATTTCGATAAAAATAGAAAAGGAAAAGATGCGTGCCAAAAAAATGTAAGTTGTCAGTAGTACAATAAACATCCTCTAATCCGGCATCCCAAGGTCTGGCATGCTGGGTAATCGGGCACGCATTACGGGAAAAAAATAGTATTCCTTGTGACTCCTGATATTTATCCAATGGAACTACAGAATGAGGAATTACGTAACAATCCATTACAAATGGTTCAAAATCGCAAATCTATAAATTGCTCAGTTACCACGTCGACGAGGGGAGAAGAAAAAACATTTCTATAGATAATTTGCGAAACCAAACTGTTGAAAGAAAAAATAAAATTTTCATCTAAATTAAATACTTCTTGCATTTTAGAAAAGAATTTTATAGTGACTGGCAAACAAACTGATATTCCAGATACCTTTTAACATGCCGAGTAGGCCTAGGTCTACAGTGCACGTTTTCATTTTATATTCGTGTACATATGTTGTACTTTTACATTATTAAGGTTTTTTTTTTTTTTTTTTTTTTTTTTTTTTTTTTTTGTATTCTATTACAGTTTTTTAAAGAATAAAAAACTTGCTTTACTGCCATTTTTTTTTTTTTTTTTTTTTTTTTTTTTGTTTAATTCTAATTTCTACACGTTTTTTTGACATTCATCCTGTAATCCAGAAAATTTCGGAAGTTAATATTTTCAGTTAATCTGTTCAAGTACAATTTTCGAAAATAAAATCGGTTCGGATTAACCGGAATTTCAGATTATCGGCGTTCTACTGTACTTTCAAAATAAGATAACCAAATAAACTCTTAATAGAGCCCTATCAGGGGCGTAGCTACAGATATTTTTTCGGGGGGGGAGAGTTCGAAAATTTCCCAACTTGAAACAAATTCCTCCAACTTTCAACTAAAGTGATATGCACAAAGTGTGTAATAATGATAATGAAGTTTATGCATAAAAAATTCCTTTCCAAAGAAAAATTTTGAAACTAGAAGCATAAAAATTCTAATTATTGGTTTGTTTAATAAACAAACAAACACGCATTTTACTTTCGTCTGTCTTCACAAGACGAAAGTATTGAATTCGTAAAAAAATTCTACAACTGGTTTTCGACGGTTTGATACGTTTTAGAAGGCCCTGAACATAATTTGACTGTTTTTAGAAAATGTCTATCTGTGTGAATGTGACACAAATTTTGTGGGTGCTCTATCTCAAGAACTAATTCGCGGAATTTTATAAAACTTTAGATTCAGTTATACCTTGATAAAAATTAATGCTGATTAGTTTTTGGTGTAAATTACCCAAAAGGTGGCGCTGCTATGCTGTATTTTTCACGATTTACATGATTTTAGCGATAGTTATATCTCAAAAACTCTTGCACAGAATTTGATCAAATTTCATATTCTGTTAAACCTTGACATAATTTAGTGCTTATTAGGTTTTTGTATATATTTGTGGCACTGCTGTGCAGCATTTTTCACGATTTTTGCGTTAGCTATATCTGGAAAACTAATGCACGGAAATTTAGTCAAACTTCATATTCGGTTACACTTCCTTATTGGGCTTGGGTGTATACTGTCCAAAGGTATCACTTTTGAGCTCTTTGGGTTTGGAATTTTGGTTGCAGACATCTAAGAGCATGGGTGTCGGAATTCAATGATTTGTTTGAAAAATGCGATGCTTCTATCTCCTTTTTTAAATGCACACAATTAAACGAATTATAAATTAAATGCACATAATTAAACCTTTAGAATTCATTATTATGGGCATAGAATTGTTATTTAATTTTAACATTGTGATTGCAAATTTTGAAGTATTAACATGTATGGGATAGAATAAGGTTTTAGGATTGGCACATCCAAATTGTTTTCATTTAACATAAACTCTTTTGGTCTTCAAAGAAGCTAACCCTGATGAAGTTAACCTAACATCGTCCAGTTTAATAAAATCCACTATTTCACTTTCACATTTTAAAAGCATTAGGCTGTCAGATCTGTTAGACCACATTGTAGCTTGCAATATATATTTTTACAATTTTTATTTGACTAAAGATTCTTTCATTAGATGCAACGCCAAAAAGATAAGCTGCTGTAAATGTTAAGGTACGAGTATATAGTTTGACAGTGTGACCCAAATAGTCTTTGAATTTCATGGCATGAGTAAAAGGTATGTTAAGTGAGTTGGGATTTGGTTTATTTCTATTTGACTCTGCAAGTCATGTACATCCGGTTTCTCATATCCAGGTGAAAACATTATTAACTTTTCTAAGTTAGTGATATTCAAATTTGCCTTGCACAATTGTAATTTAAATATGCAATGTATTGGTGCAATATTCTCCTGATATAGGAAACATTGTCATTTAAGCCCATTACTAAATTGCTGAAATTTTCTTGTATTTCTTATAACTCTTCCCTGTAAAACTTATGTGTATCAATGTCCATGCTATTATTTTTATCTATTCCATTTGATGAAACCGTTTTACCACGGTGCTTTCAGAAGTCAGCTTCTTCAATCACTACCTAATATTCATAACTGTTTATGAACTTGTCTATAAGGAAATCTTAATTTCTTCAAAATTTTATTCAAGTGCAACCTGTCAGTGTTTATGTCAACCTGTATGTCGATTTTTTTCTTCAGTTGATGGACTGCTTTCATGGTCATATTTCTGTTCCAAATTCAAATCATCCACATTTTTACCTTTTTCATCCTCGAATGGATTTTTAGATGCTCCAAAATCTTGCACGAAAACTTTTTTCCTATTATGAAGGGTTTTTTCGTGCTAAGATTTATAGTCATTTTTTAGAACAGCTTTAAACACACAACACTGGACTTTTGGTTTAAAATTTCATAAGCACCTATAAATATAAATGAACAGGACATATATATATTTCTGCACACAAATAAAGGTAAAATGTGGCAAATTTATCTAAACTAACGACTTCTTACATTCACATTTGCTCATATAATGCTTTTGTCTTGACAGCAAAGGGTTAATTAATTTTCGGAGCAAAAAAATCACGAGAATGAGTAAATTAGTGCAATTTGTGAAAACTCATCAAATCTTCTTGCCCAGCTGTGTTTCAAGTAGGTGACTACATTCCTATCTGTTGTGCTACAAGTGATCTCCAATTTTCAAAAGAAGCTGCAATCCCTTTGGATTAAAATAGCTGGATTCTCTTTTAGGAGGGGAAAGGGAGGAAGGGGGAAATTTTTGAGAAAGGTACAAAGTTTTGAAGGAAATAAAGGAACTGGATAGTCAGCTGTTGGTGGATAGGAGTAGAGAAATTTAGGTCTGGTAGATGTATAATATTTTTGTAGATCTGAAAAATACAATGATAGATTGAGTGTGGCTGATTTCTTTTTGTATTTCTTTTGATAATTTAACTTGCTTACTGTTACAGTACTTAGTCAGAAACATAATCACCAAAACAATAAAAATTTCGTAATGTCTCAAAAATCCAGAATTTCCCAACTCTAAGCTCAAATTTCCCAACTTCAAAATATTGGGGGGGGAGGCTCCCCTCCATACCCCCCCATGGCGACGCCCCTGAGCCCTATTAATCACATTGAGGCACAACATTCTTTCGAGCCTTCCTTCAGTCACTATTATAAATAAGCTCAAAGTTCAGCATTGCTTTGCCTTTCCGCCATCCTTTCCTTTCTCGTCTACTACAGTTCGTACAAAAACGCGTACAAACTCAAAGCTTTTTCTGATGCTTGAATTAAAGTCCAAAGTTGAAAACACAATAGACTTAAAATTTTAGTTCTTAATCTACTAATATATAAAATGCAAATGGAAATTTCCGTCCGGCATGTTATAACTTGAGCTCTGCTAAATGGATTTTGATGGGATTTGCACTGTCAATTAGATAATTTTCCAGGAAGAGTTTTAGTAGATAAAATATATTTCTACGTTGCTTAGTTATAGGGATATAATTATAGAGAAATTCTAAAATCAGGTGAACCCGATTATGAAAGATTGGCCTTTTTAAGTAGATTCTGTTGAATGGATTTAACTGAAACTTGCACTGTTAATTAGATAATTTTTCAGGGAAAGTTATGGTATATAACATATCATTCTACTCTGCTCAGTTGTAGAGTTAAGGGGGAAAGTTCTATAATCAAGTTAATTCGAAAACCTTCTAAAAAATTTCTATACTGCACGTATTTTGAGAGGACTTGCATTGTTAGTTAGATGATTTTGTAGATGATGTACCATTTTATTTTACTCTTTCATTTAAGTGGTTTGGTAGCTTCTATTTATCGTCGTCTGGCTTCCTACAGAATAGAATTTACATTTGAAATATTCAGAACATTGTCATTTGTATTCGCAGTTGTATTATTTTACTCTATAAAAGTTCAGAAGTGGTATCCTGTATGCATTAGAGCGAATATTGCGTTTATCAATAAGATGTATCATTTGTTAAGGAGTGGAATAATATAAATATAATACAAGTAGGTCTAATAAATGTTGTTTTTTCCCTTCTTACAGATGTGCCACGCGAGAAAAGCGAAGTGATCAAAGTCACCGATAGAGTATCTTACGTGAAAAAGACAAAATGGGGTTTCTCCTTCGACGTCCTCTGCGAACCCGTCCAAACGGATCCCAACCATCTCGCCTACACCGGAATGTACCTTGAGCATCACACAGACATGAATTACTTGGAAAAATCGCCAGGTATTTTGCATTCTTCTCTGAATCACAAGCAGGTCTCCTACTCCCAAAATCAATTGAGA
Source organism: Maratus speciosus (assembly GCA_963932465.1). Taxonomy (NCBI): domain Eukaryota; kingdom Metazoa; phylum Arthropoda; class Arachnida; order Araneae; family Salticidae; genus Maratus; species Maratus speciosus. Next base: position 123,891,585 of record OZ010786.1, read on the forward strand.
TAAGTTGAAAATTCTCGATTATGAGTTACACTAAAGAGCGGAAATATTATGACCATTAACCTTGTTGGCCATCAACTTTAGATCACACAATTTCTTCTACACATGTGAGCATCTATTCTACGTACTTCTAGTATGTGTCTTCAGGAAATACGCAATGTTCCAGCCCATAGTTCGCATAACTGTTTCATCAGTTGCATAGTTCGCCAGTCCATATAAATTAAGCTGTGATAGCTTGTAAAATCGTCACATGACATTCTACAGATTCTCAATTGGATTAGAATCCGGTGGATTAGGGAACCAGCACGGTAAGTGGAAGTCTGAATCGTGCTTTAAAAACCATGTGGACACAAGCTGGTCCTAGTGGCAGGTGGCTTTGTCCTACTGGAACATTCCATCACCGTGTGAGAAAACATGCGCCATGTAACTGGTCCGCATTGATATTCATGTTGCCTAGATCTTTCATGGTGATACTGACGCACTACAGGGTCTAGGGCTGACTACGCGAAAGTTGTCTGTAGCACAATTAATCCGCACACCAGCTTGCTTTGCACCGATCATGCACTGATCCATTTGTTTCTCGGCCAACCGACGAATTATCCTTCTATCATCGACATGATGTAAGAGAAATCGAGATTTGTCTGACCTTGCAACATGTTTCCACTGTTTAAGGGTACAATGACGATGCTCATTTGCTCACTGCAACCAGAAACGACGGTAACGTGCAGTCAGGAACGGGACCTAGATGGATCGGCAGTAAAAGCGGAGTCTCATGACTAACAGCGTCCGCTAAAACTGTATGCTCCAAAACATTTTTGCTTTGTCCCTTATTAAAATTTGGGGCAAAGGAACAATGGAATGGCGATAATTGCATTTTACCAAACGTGACTATCTATGCTGCACACTGACTTTGATGAGGTGTGGATAGCCAACGTGTTGTTGATTACTGGCCGTTTCATCTTCAGTAATCCACTTTCCATTGATATTAACTACTACAGTAGACAAGCAGCCAATTAAACTTAGACGCTTTCGAAAGTTTCATTTCAAGACGTCGGGTCATTACGATCTGCTTTTTGTTGAACGCACTTAAATATCAGACTTTGTCTTTACCCTTGGCGATAGCATGAAACACTCCAATTGGTATCTGTGATTCCCTTGAATCGTTTTTATATTTCTCCGCGGTCATCACAAACGCTTTAAACATCAGCAGCCGGCTCCTGAGCCTCGAGGACTGAGGTGATCATAATGTTTTCGCTTTTCAATTTCAATATGTATACGTTTTTGAAAACAGCACTGTATTGTATAAGCATAATCTTTCGACCACTTTCAGTCCCTGACTTCTGTTTATAAAAATAAATTTAATGTCATTTCATACGGTTTTATCATGGTATATAAGAATTGTGATAATTTCATAATAAGCGTTTTTGATACCATCAACATATAACCTCACATGTGTATGTAAATATGAAATCATCATACTGCTTTCGTGTATTAATGTATAACCGCATCAAATTTCATTACATTAACAGTTTGCTTTTGGAAGCGTGTTGAAAAGGTAAAGTTTTTTTTTTTTTTTTTTTTTTTTTTTTTTTTTTTTTGTCGATTCATTTTTTTATCTAACTACCCAAAAGTACTCAAAATAATATTTTGAATGTTTAGATATTTTAAACTTTTATATCAGCTCTGAGAAGGGAAAAAAAATATTTCATGAAAAAACAAATGGTTTATAAAAACTGAAAAATAGACAGGATTTTTTATAAAGATATAGTGATTGTATTTTCTTAGTGTTTTGGTAACTTATTACTAAATATTAAATTCCTATCTCTCCTTATTACAATCATTTTATTTCTAGGTCTTCAGTCACTTCATTGTTTAAAAGCCAATCCATCAACAGAAGGTGATATTGGAGGACAATCCTTCTTTGTAGATGGATTCTACATCGCAAAATGGCTGCAGAATGAACATCCATCTTCTTTTCATACGCTGACAACGACTTTGGTTGAATTCTTAATACACAGTCATAATGTACGATTTTTTAAAAATGTTATTTTGCTTGCTTTATTGCTGTCTAATGTTGCTACCAGATCCGACAGTTTTTCAAAAAAAAAAAAAAAAAAAAAAACAACTTTTGAACCGATTTTTACAACAATTTCTCCCTGTACAAACCAAAAGAAAGTTTCAATTGACGTTTCAAATATTGCTTTAAAAAAGGTATTAGTTACTATATCAATCCTACTTTAGCGCAAATAAATATCTCTCTAGTGGTTATCAAAAATTTATGTTCTACGTATCCCTTGTAGAATTACATGAAAATGGCGTCACCCTATTTTCTTTTATAGGTAAGATCCATGGACGAAAAGATTGAAACAAAGAAAGCAACAAATGGATACAAATAAACATTAATTTTTATTTTACATTTAATGTAAGCTTAGCAGAATTCTTTTTAATGTGACGTGTTCGCATGTTTATCCTTGAATGTATTTTTTTTAATCTCTGCTGCTAATTAGCCGAAGTGGAGTCGTAAGCCAATCTTTAACTAATATGCTTTTACCCGCATTTTTAGCCATATGTTAGTTATTGTCAGAGGCTCGTTAAGTAATCCTAGATGCAGCCTATGGCGCGCGTGTCATAATTGGCATGCGATAGAGTATTTTTTGGCACGGCGTGGCGTTGATTGAGGTTCGAAAACACAATAGAATGAAATTAAACAAAATACAGGAATTTAAATAAGCTGAGGCTTTCCATTTGTTCCAAATTTCTATGAAATTGTAGAAAATGGAATGCAACTTTTTGAATTCCAATCTATTTCAATATAGACTTAACTAGGGGGCTCTGCCCCCTGCAAGCTACGCTCGCCAACCCCCGTTAAGACACCGCAGAATCTAAAAGTACGCTAATCTGATCGGTTTTAAAAAGATTAGAGAAGATTGAATTGTAATGGAAAAACCAGCAGCTATCTCCCTGTAAACGGGTTTCCATTCAATTCCCTTTGATTGCGAAAATTTAAGACCGAATCAGTTGCTGTTAAGACATCCAATGATTGTTTCCGTGTTTGATTAAAGAAGATCAATTAAACATTTGATAAAAGCTAAAATAAAAGGAATTAAGTAAACAGAGTCTTTGCCTCCCCGTATTTTTTAACAGCGTTATAAAACGATTTACATAATACAATTTACTAAATTACTACAATTTACTGCTTTAACCCCTTCAATGGCGGTGGTTCATTTTTGGACCATTTAATTTTAATTCTTAAATGTCACATTGGCACCAGAATATTGGAATAAAAATTTTCCTTTTATTAAGTAAGTCAACAAAAGCATTTTCGTATTTCGAAATTTGTTTGTAAATTCTGGTGCCATTCACTGATTTCAAGATTTTACGAATAGAGGTACCTTGCACCTGAAAGGGTTAAACGCATAGTAATGTATTTATTATTTTAAAGTTTCAATTCTCTTCTAATATTCACGTGTAATTACAATTTTCAAGACATAATTTCCAATATTTTCCTGCTTTTAACACGTGCTCATTTAATAGTAATTTTAAAGATTTTTTTTCTGTTTTTAATAGTCACGTGTGAATAAATTTTTAACCATTAAGAAATATTATTCTTTGCACTGTTTTTAGAATTGGAAACAATATAATAATAGCCTAAGTTATATGACTATCATCAGAATTTCCGGGCTGATTCCTTCGTTTTTTATATTCCAGATTCCAGGCGGCCATTTTGGTACTTTAATAGGGCCAGCCATAGGTGATAAGTTGCCAAATATTATTCTATCGCCATCATTTCACTTATATTATAATAGTCCAAGTTATGTAACTGCCATAAACAATTACGGGCAGATCCCTTCGCTTTTCATAAGAAAGGTTTCCATTCTGATTAAAGAATCAAAATTATTTTTTTTTTATAAAACTACATAAAAGTTGCCATGATCGCAAAGAATTCTTGGTACTTTTATGTTAGCCGGTCGCAAATCTCGCCAATAGCTTTTTTTTTCTAGCTCGCTAGTTAGCATTTTTTTATTTTTCGAGTGGTAAATTAAAACGGTACTACTTGGTTATCCCATCGACCAAAAATCTATCGCCAAACTATAAGATTAAATGCCAATAATGGTTGATCGTAAATGTCACTTGATTTTAAGGAAGTTACACGTGTTTACTGTGATTCATGTGTTTACTGTGTGTGTACATCAAGTGATTTTTTATTTCGATGTTTTATTTCTATTTTTATTAATGTTATACTAATTTATTTGTTATTTCGTTATTTAAAATAAAAATTGTGACAATTTGTATAATTTGGCGAGTGGTTTGGCGATGTATATAATTTGGCGAAATTGGTCGACGAGATAATTAAGTAGTACCATTAAAACATTGCTTTGAAGTTGAAATTAAATGTCATGATTTGTAGCATTATTTAATATTTGGGTGAGATGTCATATTACGCAGAGGGTTTGGCGTGATTTTTCTTTTACAATTTGGCGAAACCTCGTTTTTAAATACCAGTTACATATGTATTTTTTAAATTATTTTCTATTATTTTAAAAATGAAACAACAACAAATAAAAAAAAGTTTAATTAATAACTATAGAACAAAACAATTTATTTTAACTTTATTTTAAATAAAAAGAAAATAAATGTAAATAAACATTTATTAATAAATAAGCTAAAATAGCCGGGTTACCATGTCACAAAATAACGCCATTTTGGCACCAATTAGGTACCCCGGTGCGTATAAGACATCTGTGCCTAATATCTTTCTTTTCGCTTCGTTTAAAAAAAGAAAGAAGTGAAAGTCATTAATTTAAATGTTTTAGTTTTAAATGAAAGTTTTGTATTAAATAAATGATAATGAAAAAAAAAAAAACGTGACGGGAGAAATGTTTGGCTATTTATCACCTGGCTAACATAAAAATACTGAATTCTTGATTTCTCTATCAGAACCTTCCGAATTGTCAAAAGATTTTTGAAGTAAATTGAATTATGAATAAAAATAACATGATACATTTCTTAGCGTACATTTAAGGGAGGCCAAACTGGTCGTCAGATTAGTTTAAAATAATAACGTTTTCTAAAATACGAAAAAAAATATCTGCTGGGATTAAAATTTGAGTTGCCATCGTTAGAGAAAAGTATTTAAAATTAGAAAAAAATTAATATCTCGAAAACTTATACGAATTTAAAAATTCTAATACCAGTTTTGAGGTCTGCGGATCAATATGGATTTTTGGTGTTAATTTCATCGCATAACATTCCATATTTTAGGAGAAATCACCGTGAAACATAATCAGTTGTTTAATCAGTCATTTCATAAAATCGTTTCATAAAGTCGTTTCATAAAGTCGTTTCATAAAGTCGTTTCATATAGTCGTTTCATAAAATCGTTTCAGAAAGTCGTTTCATAAATTCGTTTCTTTAGGATTTTATATATATAGGGTAGATAATTTATCAAATTAACAGAAGGAGAATATCAAAAAGAGGAACCATTGGGCATTTTAAGAAAAAAAAATATCAATGATGAAATTATAGAGACTTTGTTTGAAGTTTTCCATTTTGAGAATTTTCTACTCGATTTATGCCTCTTAGTCACTATTTTTGGAAATAAATGATATGAAAAAAATCAAAGAGAACCAAAACCACTTATCAGATGATTCCATTTGAGCTTGTATTTCATTTAAAAGTAATTATATGAACCCGATATTAATTATTTAGCATCCAAAATGCAATAACAGAACTTGCTTTTAATTTTTTATTACTTTCTAAAATATAATTGTTACTATAAATATTACACTGTAATGCCTACATCTATGTTACCCCATATTTTTTAATTATATATAAAAATTCAAGTAATTTTGATTCATTAATTTTAACTCCTTAATTTTGATCCATTACTTTTTTTTCTATTTTGGCACGTCATGGTCTTTTAAAATCTTTTTTGAAAAGATTTGGCACGCGGATGTGAAAAAATTAGCCTTTCCTGTCCCAGAATTCTTTTGTGTAACCCCAAGGCAAAGAAAGGAGTAGGCGAATTACACTTTGAGAAACCCTGTTCTAGACTCGTTCGTTGCTTTCCGCTGTTACTATTTGATGTCACAGGCTCACCAGGAACGACTTTTCGAGGTCCTATTTGGACATACATTGTTTTATATGCCATAAATGTCTTCCTTTTCTTACTGTGTCGATTAATATACGCTCTTGGTCATGGTTCCATTTCATCCTTTTCCTGCGTACTGCTAGACCCCGTTGTGTTGGCCATCTTGGGAAATGACATTGCAAAACGCCCATCTCTGACAGGGTCGGACTGGGTCAGTGTAAAGGGCGCAGACCTTGGATTTTCAGAGGGCGCAAAAATTTTAACGAACTCAAGTCAATTTTACTTGTTTGTGTTGTATCTGGCTTGACAAGGATTAACACACTCGCATAGCATCAAGTAAATGATAATGGCTTAAATTATATCTTTAACTCTAGATAAAAGACTTCGTTATATTCTCCGTGCATGTTTAAAGTTCCATCAATCCTACACAATACTACGCAATTTTTTAAAACACATCACATAACATCTAAAAGCTCCAGCAAGTTGAACACAGTAGTAGATTACTGATATCAAGACTAGAGCTTTCTTAATTTCTTCTATCGACAGACACCTTGCAGAAAAAAAATGATCGCCCCACCAATTTTCCTGAAAATCCCTGTATAAAAAAGACAAAGGATTCCAATTGATTATGAATAATATTTACTATTAAATGATTTTCATAAATTTTGCGTTGGAGGCTGTCTACATATATACACGAACGTTCATTTTTCAAATGGATTTTTCAAATGTTCATTTTTCTACACCCACTTTTGACACCCTGTTTGAGTTCCTTGCTAGCCAGGAAAGCGATATAGCTTATATGCTCTTCTTAAATCTTAATACTGTTATAAAACAAAATGTGTCAGGGATTTATCCTTAAATTTCAGAAAAGAAATTGAAGATCTTACAAGAAAAAGTACCAAAAACTCTCAATTAGTCCCCAGTAAAATTTTACAGGAGTAATAATTTTATTAAAAACTTACTTTACGTTAAACAAAATTCTACAAAATATTTCTGGTAAGTTTCTACGATTTTGTTTGGTTCCTTTGATAACGGAATACGGTCCCCTTAAATTATGGAAAGGAAAAATTCTCTATATCTCGAAAACTAATTATTCAAATGAGCTGTACGCACAATGCTTTTAACAGTTGTGGTTTGTTCATAATATACATATATATATTTAATATGACTTTGTTAATTTTTTAATTAAGAAAAGTTTTTGAATTGAAAAAAAGTCTGGAATAAGTTTGGGTGTATTCACTATATCACTAATGAATTAATAAAATATCAATCAGATAGTTTTTATGAAGTTAAAAATTAAGTTTCTGAAATGGATTTATCTTTAACAACCTCAAATTCAAACCCTATCAATATCAAGATTTAAGATAATGTATATAAACTATGCCTTTTTCGGGGCTGTCTCGATCCAAGAAAATCAAATAAGGTGTCAAAAATGGGTGTTATTGCTTGAAAATTAAAAGTTGGTACAATCCTTAATAAGTATACGACTTCAGAAACATAATTTATACATAATAATAACTAGTAGATATTATTTTCAGTCGATTGGTACCTACATATATTTTTACGATTATTTTTAGCAGAATTTGCAAGTTGTAAACCACATTTTTACCCACTCTCACCATTGATGCACTAAGGATCCTCAGAAAAGCTTATAGGGATGCACCGGATATTGATTTTGCCGGATATCGGATATCCGAAGCTCCTTTGCCTGCCGGATTCGGATATCCGGCACTAGATGTGTTTTCAGTTATATGGTGAATTATTTCTTTATATAACGCCATCTCAGAACAATAAATTACAAACATGTTTCATGCATCATTAAAACATTTTAAATGTATTGAAATATAATTTACAAAAACTATATCTCTTTGAACATCAGGGCTTGAAATTCAAGTTTTCCCCAGAAGAGGAGTTTCCCAGCCAACATTTAAAAATACAGGGGAGTTGAACTGTTAGAAAGGGAAAAAAAAATATCTTTAAACCCCGTTATTTTTTATGTGCCACTTAAAGAATTACATTTATAGACATGACAAAACACCTTTGAAATAATTTAAATTGACAACTCAAGATAATTTATTATCAAAAATGTTTATTTTTATTAAAACAAAGGAACAGAATCAAGTTTTATATATACCATGTCTATTTTTCAACTTTCACTTAATGTTATGGGCAATTAACAATTGGGTTGCTAAATGAATTTCTTAATTTAGAATTTATTCCATTTTGCATGTTTTAGCCTCTTTCACAAGTTACACTTTTGACAAACAGCACAGACCAACTTTTATAACTTTAGAAATTATCGGAAATGCACGGTTATGCTCTGTTAAAAAATTTTAGAAAACTTTGCAAAATTTGATGTGCATTATTTTTTAACTTACTTGCATGAATAATGCATATCGGTGATTCTATTGTCAATACCCTACGGTGATTGTATGTCACTTCTGAACAAACTTGTTTTATTATATCCTTAATGGAATTATAGTAAAAACTGTGATCCCTGGTATTTTCGTTAAAATTGAACTATGGAATTTTAAATGCATTCAGCATGTCCAAAAGCACTTCAGTGTATATATTGTCATCATTTCTGTTCACAATTCCATTGACATCAGTTTCTGCCGACTGCAACTGTGTTTCAAAGACTAGCAACTCAACCTTAGGCCATAACTTATGTTAAAATGTAACTAACGTTTTAATTTTAATTCACTTTCGTTCACTCCCATCAAGAATCTAACCAGTAGTCAACTTTCTTCATATCCACAAGTTTTAAATTTTCAACAACTTCTGCTCCATCAGTCAGTCCTTCAATCAAAAACTGTATCAACCTTTTCCTGTAATGTCTCTTAATTTTCTCAACGAGCCGTTCTCTGCTCCAGAAGCTAATGTGTAGCTTGGCAATATTTCATTATTCAAATCTGTTTCATTGCAATTATAGATTGGGGGGGGGGGAGGGGAGAAGGCTGAGTAGTGGCATCTGGTAGGGTAAATAAGAAAGCTTCCCATTTATCTGAAAATTCTTATGGAACCCCAGTCAACAAAAATGTTTTGGTCCCATGCTTTTCAGATAACCGGAGTTTTACTGTACTTGAAAGATTAATGAATAAATGTTATGCTTATGTTGAAATTTTTTCAATCTATTGAGTATGAATTAATAATATTAAATAAACTCCTTGTGAATCCTTCCTATTTATTTATTTATTTTTTTGTTAAGAAATACTTTATTTTTGTAAGATTTTAAGAAACATTTATTTCCTCAAAGTAATTTCTTTTGTTAAGGGGACATTCCAGTGAAACTGGTTTTCCCTTCTCAAATCATGAAATTCTATATTAACCCATGGGAAATTTTAGCAAGAACAAAAAATTATACATTAGTCATACATTATAAAACACTTTCTAACACTATCATAATATTGTTACCAAATTTAATTTTTTTTTTCATTCACATCACACAGTTAAACACTCAAGGGGACCCTTCACTAACTTGAAAATGGCCATTCCGTAACGTTAAACCAATGGGCAGGGTTTTTTTTAATTGTTTAAATTTGAAAAGTTTTAAAAGATTCTTTTTGCATAAGATAGTTGAGCTCGATCTTTCATACGGCTGTTTTTTACTTTCTTCTATCTTTACAAGAAGAAAGTATTGGATTCATGAAAATTTTCGAATTCCGGTTTTCGACGGATTTACACGTTTTAGGGGTCAGAGATACCAAAAAACATGTTTTTACAAAATGTCTGTCTGTGACTCTGTCTGTCTGTCTGTGTGTATGTGACACAAATTTTGTGGGCGCTCTATCTCAAGAACTAATGCACGGAATTTAATAAAAATTGATATTCAGTGAGTCCCTAATACAAATTGATGCTGATTAGTTTTTGGTGTAAATCGCTCAACAGGTGGCGCTGCTATGCTGCATTTTTCACGATTTTCGCAATAGCTCTATCTCACGAATTAATGCACGGATTTTGATCAAACTTGAGATTTAGTTAGTCCTTGATATGAATTGATGCTGATTACGTTTTGGTGTAAATCGCCCAACAGGTGGCGCTGTTATGATGAATTTTGCAGGATTTACACGATTTCCCCAGTAGCTCTATTTTAAGAACTAACGCACGGATTTTCATCAAACTTCAGATTCAGTTAGTCCTTGATATGACTTGCTACTGATTATGTGTTCGTGTAAATCGCCCAACAGGTGGCGCTTCTGTGCTGACTTTTTCACGATTGCCTCAATAGCTCTATCTATAGAACTAATGGACGAATTTTCATCTAACTTCAGATTTAGTTGTATATTGACACAGGTTGTTGTTAATTAGGTTTTGGTGTTAATCACCCAATAGGTGGCGCTGCTACGCAGGAATTTTCACAATTTTCGCTATAGCTTTATCTCAAAAACTAATGCACGGATTTTCTCCAAACTTCAGATTCAGTCAGACGTTGACATAAATTGTTGCTGATTAGGATTTGGTATAAATCACCCAATAGGTGGCGCTGCTAGGCAGCATTTTTCTGAATTTAGACGATTTCAGCGATAGTCATATCTCAAGAACTAATGCACGGAATTTCATATCTTTAGAATCCTCATGAGATGCATAGATTGCCATTTAATTTTGGCAGTGTGATAGCGAATTTTGAAGTATTAACATGTATGAGATAGAAGAAAGTTTTGGGATTGGTACATCCGACTAGTTACTTTTTCGATTTCGGTTGCAGATTTTTTTGCATGGAATTGCAATGCATTGGAATTTTAAATCCATATCCAAAGTTTAAAAAGGAAATATTCAATTGATTTCTTCTATTACACGATAAAAGGTTGATTTTAAAAGTCATGTCCTAATTTCTGTGAATTGCAAAAATCAACTAGTTTGTTATTTCTAAACATGTTTTTTTTAAGTTCACCAATTTTTACTTTCTTCTATCTTTACAAGAAGAAAGTATTGGATTCATGAAAATTTTCGAATTCCGGTTTTCGACGGATTTACACGTTTTAGGGGTCGGAGATTCCAAAAAACATGTTTTTACAAAATGTCTGTCTGTGACTCTGTGAGTCTGTCTGTCTGTGTGTATGTGACACAGATTTTGTGGGCGCTCTCTCTCAAGAACTAATGCATGGAATTTAATAAAAATCGATATTCAGTTAGTGCCTAATACAAATTGATGCTGATTATTTTTTGGTATAAATCGCTCAACAGGTGGCGCTGCAATGCTGCATTTTTCACGATTTTTGCAATAGCTCTATCTCAAGAACTAATGCACGGATTTTGATCAAACTTCAGATTTAGTTAGTCCTTGATATGAATTGATGATTATTACGTTTTGGTGTAAATCGCCCAACAGGTGGCGCTATTATGAAGAATTTTGCAGGATTTACACGATTTCCCTAATAGCTCTATCTTAAAAACTAACGCACGGATTTTCATCAAACTTCAGATTAAGTTAGTCCTTGATATGACTTGCTACTGATTAGGTGTTGGTGTAAATCGCCCAACAGGTGGCACTTCTCTGCTGCCTTTTCCACGATTGACAATAGCTCTATCAATAGAACTAATGGACCAATTTTCATCTAACTTCAGACTTAGTTGTATGTTGACACAAGTTGTTGTTAATTAGGTTTTGGTGTTAATCACCCAATAGGTGGCGCTGCTATGCAGAAATTTTCACGATTTTCGCTATTGCTCTATCTCAAAAACTAATGTACGGATTTTCTCCAAACTTCAGATTCAGTCAGACGTTGACATAAATTGTTGCTGATTAGGATTTGGTATAAATCACCCAATAGGTGGCGCTGCTAGGCAGCATTTTGCTGAATTTAGACGATTTCAGCGATAGTCATATCTCAAGAACTATTGCACGGAATTTCATATCGTTAGAATCCTCATGAGATGCTTAGATTGCCATTTAGTTTTGTCAGTGTGATAGCGAATTTTGAAGTATTAACATGTATGAGATAGAAGAAAGTTTTGGGATTGGTACATCCGACTAGTTTTTTCTTCATGTGTGCCACAAGTGTAATCTCATTTTGTTTAGTGCTGACTATTGGCCAATTTGGTAGGGCTCAGTCTCCGGTGGCCATTACTGCCCTTTTAGTTATTTCCTATTTTGGGCACAGGGAAAAAACATCGCAAAATATATAAATCGGTAATTTTAAAAAAATATCGCCGATTTCGTCAATTATGGTGAAAATAAATAACAAAATTTGTCAACCGGTCACAAGAAGAAAACTGAAGTTCATGGGAAATCGGCAGCGGGAAAATATCACAAAATTCGTCAATGGATCATGGAAAAATATCGTGAAATTTGCCAGTCCGTCATGAGTAAATATCGCGAAATTCCTCAGCCGGTCGCAGAGAAAAAATGCGAAATTTTTCAATCGGATGCAAAAAAAAAACAATCGTTATTTTCATCAGTATCGCAAGAACAAACAGGGAAATTTGCCAATCGGTCACAGAATAAAATTGCTATATTTGTCAATTGATCTCGAGAAAAAAAATTATGAAATTCACCGATTGGTCTCTAGAAAAAATCGTGGAATTCGTCAGTCGGTCGTGGAGAAAAAGCACAAAATTTTTCAGTCAGATGCAGAAAAACAACAATGAATTTTGTCAATCTGTCGTAAGATAAACCTGTGAAATCTGCTAATCGATAGTAGAAAATATCACGAAATTTGTCGGTCGGTCCTGAGACTTGATCGTTGTTTTACAAAGAAACATTTTCGGAAAATGATTTTTTGGAAACAGGAGCCACCCGCCCACAATAGGGCATAATAAATAGGGCACAATAATAATTTTTAGGGCACGAATCTTGCCATCCCTTCTCGAAATTCAAGCCCTGTATCTGCCATTCAAGCCTTGTAATATATATTAATAATAATGCATAAAAACTGTAATTTAAACATTAAAATATTCTGTTTATTTGTACAATGAAATGCTGATAATTGCTACTGGATTTGGATATGGGATTGACTATATTGATAATTGCTAATAATTAATTAATTTGTACAATGAAATGCTGATAATTTGTATAGTAAATTTTAACCAATTAATATGCATATAATTGTAGAGTATTTTCACAAAGAAATACTACATACTTTCTTTTTAAAATTTAAACATAAAATATCTACTAATATACCCATGATTAAAGAGTTATTTTCTCCAAACATAGGTTTAATTGATGCCCTTTTTCTGTTTTAATTATTTAATATTGTTTTTGCTCTAAGTCACGTTTAGTTTTATTTTAAGGTAAATTATTTTGATATTTATAAGTTAAAAGAAAATTACTTTTAATTTTAAATATTTATAAGGAAGTTACAAAAATAACTAGTTAGATTTGCCAATCCCAAAACTTTCTTCTATCTCGTACATCTTAATATTTCAAAAAGTAGTTCCAAATGTTACCATAACTTAATATTATTAGTTCAATATTATACCAACTTTGATTTTGATCTAAAATTTATGCTCCAGTCAATTAATCAGAATAAGAATAAGTTAATATCGATCATGATATTTATTAAAATCAATAATTTTTTCGTTATTCTGTTGTACATCAGCTGTTTGTGAATAGTCAGCTTAGCAGGATGCGAAGTTCCCTTCTCTTCATGAGCCACCAATATACAGCACAAAAAATAACCTGCGAAAAATCGAGAAAATTTTACAAAAATCTCTGTTACAGTGCCACCTTCTGGCGGAATATTTCCAAATGCAAAGAGAAACTGCTGGCCATAGCCAAAAATATACACACAAAATTGGTTCAATTCTATGCTTAGCTTCATACACTTTTCAATGGTAAAATAATGAAAATAACACAATAATCCGTATTATAGCGCCCCCTTCCAGCAGAATATTTTCAAATTGAAGGAGGACCTGCTGGCCATAGCCAAAAACATACCCCCAAAAATTGGTTCAATTCTATGCATAACTTCATACACTTTTCGATAGTACAAGAATGAAAGTGGCACAAAAATCGCTATTACAGCGCCTCATTTTGGGAGAATATTTCCAATTTAAAGGAGAATCTGCTGGACATAGGCAAAAACAAATACAAAAAATTTTGTTCAATTATATGGATAACTTCATGCACTTTTCGGTGGTACAATAATGAAAATGGCACAAAAGTCACGATTACGTGGCCCCCCTCCTTCCAGTGGAATGTTTCCATATTGAAGGAGGCTGACATCTAAATCCGTCGGAAACCGGAAATCGAAAAACTTTCTATTACAATACTTTCTTCTAAAAATAGGCCTGTTTAATTGTTAAACTTAAAAACTAGTATGTTGTGGCCATCACAAAACTTTCTTCTATATAAATCACGTCAATTAAATCATTTAAATAGTACACGAAATTACATGAATTTAGCACCAATTCATATCAAAGTATATCTGAATTTGAAGTTTGATGAAAATTCGTGCATTAGTTCTTGAGATAGAGCTACAGCGGGAATTCTGAAAAATGTAGCATAGCAGCGCCACCTGTTGAGCGATTTACACTAAAAATAAACAGCACTAAATGATATCAAGGTATACCTGAATCTGAAGTTTGTTGAAAATCTAAGCGTTAGTTCTTGAGATTTATTATTGATGATTGAGATTTATTGAGTTCTTGAGATTTATTGTGTAATCTAAAACGCTTAGCAGCGCCACCTGTTGGCGATTTTCACCAAAAACTAATCAGGTCTAGTTTATATTAAGGTATAACTAAATAATACGTTTTGTGAAATTCTGTGCATTAGTTCTTGAGATAGAGCGCCCACAAAATTTTTGTCACATACAGACTCACAGACAGAGTGACAGAGTTACGGAGTGACAGACAGACTCACAGACAGACATTTTCTAAAAACCATCAAATCGTGTTCTGGGCATTCTAAAACGTGTAAATCCGTCGAAAACCGGGAGTCGAAAATTTTCACGAATCCAATACTTTCTTCTTGTAAAGATAGAAGAAAGTAAAAAGAAAGAAAATTAATAAAGTCATACTTTAATAAACAACTTCAAATTTTATTTTGCATTCTGAAAGTAAAGGTACAATTTTCTGAAAGAAGTAAACATAAATTCTTAACTTTATTATAAAGAGTTCAAATATCAATGTTAGGAAAGCTGGCAATTCTTTAAACTTTTGAGAATTACCTTTTACTCATGTATAGTGAACTTACTTTCATATTTTGTATTATAAACAAAACTAGCTGACCCGCCCGGCGTTGCCCGGGCCAGTAATAATATTCTTAAATGAATCTGAAATTTTCATCACAGGTCCGTACAGAGGGGGGCGGGAGGAGACGGTGCAAATTACCAGGGCCCGGCTCTTGTTCAGTTCCAAAGTTGTGTAAAGACACAGGTTAAGTTTTTTAATTTTTATATGTCTCATACTTTAAACCTTTTTTATTCCAAATTAACTGATGAATATAATTAAAATGTAATTATATTTTCAATAATTTAATTTTTTATTTAAAATCTTTATATAAAAAAGCAATTACAAATACAACATAAAGTGTAATACTGAAAAAGAAATAATAAAATTGTAAGGAAATATTACTATATAGATTTTTAAAAAAAGTACCATCCAGCAAATTTATTTTCTAATAGAGTAAAGCCTGTTTATAACGGAATTCTGAAATAAATTTTATTTTCAATAATTTAATTTTTTATTTAAAATCTTTATATAAAAAAGCAATTACAAATACAACATAAAGTGTAATACTGAAAAAGAAATAATAAAATTGTAAGGAAATATTACTATATAGATTTTTAAAAAAAGTACCATCCAGCAAATTTATTTTCTAATAGAGTAAAGCCTGTTTATAACGGAATTCTGAAATAAACGGGAAAAAAAGTTCCAGCTCCCCCCCCCCCCCCAAAAAAAAATGCTATTATGCTTCGTTCAATTTAAATAACCCGCATAAAACTGAATTTATCACTGGTCGTTTTCGTTTCCGTCTAAGCAGGTTTTATTGTATCTTACTTCTGGAGGGTATAAATTCTTAAGAGGTAATAATTCTTAAATGAACTTGAAATTCGTATTGCAGGCCCGTACAGTCAAAACTACCTGTCCGTACAAAATTACTTTCTACGTCATGACAACATTTTGTAAACTTCTTGCTGCTGTTTAATTCGCATATCCAATACAGTGCTTTGCAGAAATTGATAGTTTCACCCACAGTTACGCATGCCCCGGAATGTTTAAATCAGTAATTTGGATTTCAGAAGCAACGCGTGCATGCTACAGTAAGCCTATTTTGCCAATCGCTTAACGGCGTTCTCGATCAATTCTATTTGGGTTTCGAATCTATTTCGATTCGACTCGAATTCGGCTTCTTCTTCACTTTCAAGCATTCACCGAGATTTTTTACGGACATTTCAAATGATATTTTGAAGCTACATAATTGCAACGAAAGATATTGTACCGAAAAAGCGAAAAGTAAACAAACCCGATCGCCCTAAATCCTGCCAAGGACTCTGACACAATAACCAATCAGGTGCGTTTCTCGGGCGTTGCCATTAAACAATAACAAATAATTGCGATTTCTGTGCCACGTACGTTAGCGTAATATATATATAGATTGTTCGGCATTGTTTTGGGTCAAACTATTTCTGTTATCCTTATATATTCACTTCGCTGCGCTCTGCCGGATATCCGACGGTATTTCGGATATTGAAAAATCAGCCGGATATGCCGGATATCGGATATTTGCCGGATATCCGTTGCATCCCTAAAAAGCTAACGCGATTTTTTCGGATTTTTTGCACCAAGCGCCAAATAGAGTTGCTGCGGTGTTGCTAAGGGCTTCAACCTATTTTTTTTAATATATTTCTTTAAAGTAATATGAATTAGCTATCAAGCCAGTTTAAAATGTCATAAATTCAATTTCTGTTACAATCTGAGAGAAATTACTTTTTATTATCTACCGTTTTATTAATATTAATATTATTAACCAAGTAACATTTTTAAATGTGGTATCTGCAGATATATCCTTCAATACACACAAGAAACATTGAGTATGCAAACTTCGTTTAAAAAATATTTATGTTTAGAACAAAAATGTACTTTCCGTCTGGAAATAGAAATTTTGAAAACTAAATCTCAGGTTTCTTTTGTTCTTTTATAAAAGTACCACGTATTATAGGGCATTGGAATGCTGAAATATAAGGCTATTTGAATGTGAAAATAATACTTGCTTGTGGAAATAATTGGTATTTTTTATTCTTAAAAAATTACTGTTATGCGTCCATAAAGAGCTGAATTGATATCACGTTGTGAAAAGGTTTCAACAGAAAAAGTGCACCCTAAAAAATTTCTTTGTTAGTCTAAAATCGCTAAAACAATTTAGTAATTTTACTATTCTCAGCACACTGTTCCCATGATTTGCAAAACTTTTATCATTGTTACAGATCAAGGGTTTCCCCAGGGATTGTATTCCATGCAGGATACATAGCCAGTATTTTATAACCGACTTCAAAAAAAGGAGGAGGTTCTCATTTCGACGCATATATATATATATATTTACTTTCTTCTATCTTTACAAGAAGAAAGTATTGGATTCATGAAAATTTTCGAATTCCGGTTTTCGACGGATTTACACGTTTTAGGGGTCAGAGATTCCAAAAAACATGTTTTTACAAAATGTCTGTCTGTGACTCTGTGAGTCTGTCTGTCTGTCTGTGTGTATGTGACACAAATTTTGTGGGCGCTCTATCTCAAGAACTAATGCACGGAATTTAATAAAAATTGATATTCAGTTAGTGCCTAATACA